>CM019042.1:26490906-26642302 GCA_009664405.1 Drosophila bifasciata
GCAGCTAACGACGGAAAGCCACAGCGCGACGAAAGCGCTGGAACCATAGCAAACCATAGCAACAGCCAGCGACGAAAGCGCTGGAACCATAGCAAATGGCCGAGAATGTCAACGACGCAGAGAGCAGCAGGCAACTAAAGCCGAAGCGAAAGAGAGCGCTGGAAGCCGGTAACAGGTTTGGGCGATCGCGCGCCAGAAACAATTGGGGCAGCCGTTTGGGAGTAAAAGATGAAGCCGGTTGTGCCAACAGAAGTGCGCGCCGAGGAGACAAGCGACGCCCACGCTTACAGAGGATAACTGGACAAAACTACGCCGCAGCGAAGGAGATATTGGGTAAGCGGGTCTCACCGTCGAGATTGGCACCGCTTAGCGGTGCGGTTAGGTAGGGAAAACTAGACATTCGATCTTTTAGACGTTGATGTGCAATGACTGCACCATCAAGTGGGCCCATGCGACACCAAGCCGGAAGCCTGTTACGCGGATCCCAGGCAGATACGCAGCCCTCCTCCCGCCCAACCGACCGTACCGGCGCTTGCCGCATGACGCGCGACACGATGCACCGAAACCGATCGCGAACATGCAGGAAAGATAGGTGTTAGACCATTCGAGGAAAAAAATTAGGGCTAAACACAACGCTAAACATGCAAGTTACAAAAAGAATATTACTAATTACGTGCAAGGTATGTTAGTATTTAGTGATTTAAGTAGATGAAGATTTAGTGGTGGATATTATATGGTAGAAAGAATTATAGTCCGGAGCATAATTTCCGAAACGGTTCATGCAAGGGAATAATTGATCTACACACAGTGGAAGGTGCCAAAGGAATAAAATTTCTAGAGGGATCTAATAGAAATCGAAGTTTATGGCTCAACCAGTTGCGGGCTGTCGATGTCACCCCTGATCAAGTTGTGCAGCGAAAATCACACCAAGCATTTTTTCTACGATTAAGTAAGGGATGGAAGGTCTATTAAGGCAATCTGCAAGAGTAAGCAAGGCAGTCTCACCTTCATCCCAGTTGAGGCCACGCAGAGCAAAAAGTAAAAAAGTTTTTCTGGACTGATTCTAAACGGTCTTGGTGTAATTTTGTACTGAGGGGACAATTATACAAAATACCAAGAGCCGCACTCTAAAATCGGACGAACAAGTGAAATATAGAGAGTCTTCGTTATATAGGGTCAAATTCCTTTGACTCTTTTTATAAACCCAAGCACCCCTTTACGGTTTTTATTTACCATGTAGAAATATGTTCAGAAAATTTAACTTGGGTCCAGTTTAACACCAAGATCATCAACAACAATGTAATTCTTCAAGAGAACCACCGCAGAGGGTGTAAGGAGCCAACAAGGGCTGGAGCGATGAAATGTCTTTCTTTTACTTTCCCGAGGCATTCAGGTGTAAACATATTTGCACAACAACACCATGACTGAAAAAGTTATTGAGATCGGATTGCAAGCGAGAGGAAATGAAATGTCCATATACTGGACACAGAGTTAACATCATCCGCATGCATGAGTACTCAAGAGTTTGTTAATACTGAAGGAAGGTCATTAATGAAGAGTGTGAAAAGTAGGGGCCAAGTTAAGATGGCTGCGCTGTGGTAAAATTCAGAAGTAACCCTGAACAAGTGAAGACAAGGAGTTTTTGAAGAGCACCTTTTGAGACCTACAGCAAAGGTAGCTTGAAACCATTTCCCCAAAAAAGGTTGGGCGGAAACCCTAAAAATGTCAAGTTTTTGTGCTAAAAGGAATGGTTTACAGGAGTCGAATGTTTACTGAAATCGGTGTAAATGACATCCGTCTGCATGTTACCATGGAAGCCTTTTTAATAAAAAGAGGTAAACTCTAGTAAATTTAGAAGTTGTTGATCGTCGCCTTATAAATCCGTGCTGAGCTAAGAGATATAAGTGATTTTGCAGAGATGTTGCAAGTGCGGGGTTAAATTTTTCAAACATTTTAGGAATAGCGGATTACTTTGATATACCTCTGTAATTCATTGCGTCAGACTTACTACCTTCTTATGGAGAGGAATAATAAAACGATTCCTTCCAGATCGGAGGGAAACAGGAGGGAGTTAAGGGATAGGTGAATAGTTTAAGCAGGGGTCCACACAGAGCGTCGGCGCAGTACCTGAGTACACAGGCGGGGACCTGGTCAGACCCGGTGAGAACACCGGCTTAACTAGTCGAAGATCCTGAAGCAGTGAGCCATTTAACGTAGGCTGAAAATGCCGTTCGATCTTGGTAAACTGTATGGATATGGCTGACCAGAGTAGCTTTCATGGGAATAGGTTGTTTGAAAAAAAATTGTGCAAAAAGGATTCTCTAGACAAAAAAGTTTTGTTGCTCTAGTTCTTATAGTCTTTAAGTGATCCAGGCGTTCACCTGTACGAAAAACCAAAACGACTCGTTGTGGGTGTGAGTGCGAGCGAAAGGGAACTATGTTTTTCGATATGGTTTTCTTATTGTGCCCCAGATTTTTGGGCCCCCTGATAGATATAGTCTTTCTATGATTCTGCATTTTTCGTTTTTTGCTATCTTCAAAACCGTAGACGCCACAAGATGTGGGCCCTTTGTGGGGGCGTTGGTGTGCGGCCGAAATTTTGAAACAGATTTCTAGTAATGAGAGATTACATCAAATTGGATGTAATTTGATGCCTCTATCTCTTATAGACGGACAGACATGGCGATATCGACTCGGCTATTGATGCTGATCAAGAATATATATACCTTATAGGTCGGAAACTATTCCCTTTCTATGTTGCCAACACAACCACTTTTACCATTAAATACAATAATATACCCCTTCGAGTACGGGTATAAAATACGTGATACTTCGCCTAATTACTACTATACAAAGCGTCCCATTTGAAAATAAGTGATCTGATCGTTTGAGTTTTCGGCAGCAAACTTCGAACATAGCCATGTCACTACCTTTGTTCACGTACTTGCATATATATTTGATTGATTTGACGGAATAGCAATATTCAACATTTATGTGTGCTTTAAAATGTTTTGGGAGAGTAACGGCGAAAACGAAAGAACCCAACAATTATCAACTTCCCCAACTTACCGCTGATTCACTTTGACTATTGTTAACTCGTTGTCGTCAGTAGATCGCCGGCGAAAATGCGGATAACCACCATTTCCACTAAAAAGTAGCTGCTTCTAATTGTGTCTTGGAAAGCGTTTTGAACATAATGAAAACAAAAAAAAAACAAAAAAAAACAAAAAAAAAACAAACAAACAGAATTTTTGATTAAATGTTCCCAGGACCATGAATCATATTTTTTGTAACAGTCTCATGTAACAATAGATTTTCATCATTATCAGGAATTTCCCGCAGATCGTCGATATTACCAAAAATATCAGCATATGATTGAATCCGTCCAAAAACAATCTCTCCCTTTGCTCCCCCGTGGTCTTAATTGGAAACTTAAAAAGGCTGCGGCTTCTCAATATCCGCTCTCTCGAAAGGCGGGATCTGCCACGGAGTACTTTTTTTCTTAAACTTCTCGCTGGTGATGTTGATTCCATTGCCCCTCAGTAACCTTATTAGCATCTCACAGTACCTTCCCGCCCGACTAGGCATTATTTTCCGCTTCACCTTCAACCGTACAACAACACCATTGCCGTAACTACAACATTTTTTCCATCTCTTTTCATTCGATACTAAGTTCTATTATGGTAACATCTAAGGTAATGAACATCTTGAACTAATGTAAATTGTGTTGTAACGGCTGTGTCGGGTCAGGACTATAACCATAGTCTGGTGATCCTTTATTCTTTAAATAATGTATAATAATATTAGTCTTTCGTTGAACTTAACTTAAACTTTAACTGTAAACAATAAAAAAGGTTAATACTCTCCGACAGAAGATTGTCGCGTAGGATAAAGGCCAATGCGCTCCAAGACGAGCGGTGCGAGAGTATAATACGCCCGAGAGAAGAGAGTGGCGGGAAGATAATGCGCCTGAGAAGAAGTGAACAATGCAGTGGATGCGCCCAGGGAAAGAGAGGGTTGCGGGAGGATATTACGCTCCATGGCAAATATAATCCCATATCCTCCATGCGGAGTGATACCCGCCCGATATGGGAAAAACCGCCAAATTCCAAAAAGTGTATCGCAGAGAATCATACGCTCTACCATAATGGTTCATGCATCCTAACCAGATGGTATATTGCAAAAAGTTAGTTTGTACTTGCAGAGAAATCATTCGCTCTATTACAGCAGTCCATGCTTATCAAAAAGCTTTGTAAATGCTTATAACAATCCCGGAAGTTGGCGTAAAGCGATTGGTGCCGATGGCTTTCATTGCCAAAAGGCCGCTGTTGGCACTCCAACGCGGTGCCATGATCAGCTAGTGTGGCCGTTTGGTTCGGATTGCTGGGCACACTGTTGGCGCGCGGGGATTCAAATATTTGAGATCCGTTCATTTGTGATCATAAACGCACGGCAAACGCGGATTTAAATAGTTGGGGTTTGTTTATTGGTACTTAACGTGTTACTTAGATTAAGTTAGTCTTCATGGTTTGTCTTTATACATACACCTCTGTACTACACCATAACTCCACCTATCACATCAGTCTGGAGAAAAATTGGGCTGCTCTAGCTCTTATATTCTCTGAGCATTGGGCGTCAAACAAGACAGACAGAAGGACGGACAGACACCGTGGACATATTGATGCTGATCAAGAAGATAAATACTTTATGGGGCTGTAAATGCTTTCGTCTATGCGTTACGTTACAAAATCCTTTTACCATAAATACAATATACCCTTTACCATAAATATAATATACCCTTAATCAGCGACTTCAGCCCTGACTGTCACTCCAACAGCGCAACCAGCCGTCCAGGCGCCTTTCGTCCGTGGAGGGTTTTCAGTGGGGTCTAACAGAATTGGCCCACTTTAAAACGTCCTGTTCATTGCCGCCTTCATTGCTAACCAGACGTTAGCTCCGGTAGGAGAAGATTCTCCTATCTCTGGCAAGAGACCGAGCGGTGAAGCCGAAGATAAATTGAACTAGACTCCAAACGAAGGGTTCGGGAAAGGTGCCAAAATTAGAGACTAATATTCGAGGCCCAATTGAAGTTCTGTTCAGGCTGGCTCCTATCCCAACAGAATCAAAATCATTCAATCATTCGGCACTACCTGGAAATGTCCGCTGATTGTCGTTCCAGCTGCATTAAGCAAAAGCAGCTCTGCTAATACTGCTTCGCTAGGGCCATCAGCTTCGCAAAATGCCAAAGTCCCGACAATTGCACCACTTGTGAAGGCAGGCACCACATTCTGCCGCCGGCCATCCGTACCCATTTGCACAGCCTTCCGACCAGACGTAAGCCGAAAAAGGTACTTTGCACAAAAAATTCGCCAATAAGTTCTGTCTTTCTAGGCACGGCAATCATTAGAATTTGCCCATTAGGGAAAATCTTTTCCGCACCCGCGGAAAGGGGGGCTCTGGAGGAAAGGTTTATTACAGAGCGTCCTATTCAACACTATTAAATTTCCATTCCAACGTATCCAGATGCAGGTCTCGACCCTCAATCAAATAGTATCAGCTCTCAGTCCAAGAATTTCTGTCATTTTCCATCCGCTCTCCGACTAAGCAGAGTTTGAACTTAAGCGCCACAGCCTAGGTTATCCCGGAAATGGCAAATAGTTCCCGAACTACTGCAACTAATACACCAGCAACCACTACCGAAGCGGTGATAGGTGCAATGTGTGTCACCGGACATGGATAATGTTTAGATGTTGCACATGGATGATTTGCAACACACGACCTAGTCTCCACGTCCAGACGGCTCGTGTACCGTACCGGTTATAACCGCGCCCTTTCAGGCTTTCGTGAACCCCCTTTGTTTCTTCAATACTGAAGAGGGGAGGATGTTCAAGCAGCAGTGCTTTTAACAGCCCAGTGTAACAAACTGTTGCCGCCTACGTCTACAGCTCTGTTAGCGCTCTCCAACAGCGCTCTCACGACCAACACGGTTCCCGAGCGGTCTTAACTTGTAAGCCAGCAAATGTGACGCTTGAACTCCCGCCCGGAGGGGACTTTTAGTATTACCGATGAAAGAATCCAGCTCGACTTTTTAATTTTGGCTGCACTGAGAGCCGGTATCTCGAGTTCTATCTTTTTGATAGAGTTTATCACCAAATAAACTTATCGACAAAATAAATTTTTTAGGAGACAGCCTTGCTTTTAAACGCACAAATGTGATATTTAGCACAAATATGTACTGTGGATCGCATAAAAAACGATTTGCTTTGATTATTTACGTTCGTTTGCGACGTCGTTTGGGAAATGTCGAAAGATAAAATATCTGACTTCCATGTACCCATTCCCATATATATTATTACTTATTTTGAATTATATTTTGCAAAACACAAACGTACTCTGCTGGCTCAAGGTTGCTCAAATCAGGGTTGGTTTTTATACCCGTACTCGAAGAGTAAAAGGGTATATTGTATTTGTGGTAAAAGTGGATGTGTGTAAACATGAAGGAGGCGTTTTCGACCCCATAAAGTATATATATATTCTTGATCAGCATCAATAGCCGAGTCGATATAGCCATGTTCGTCCGTCCGTCTGTCAGTCCGTCTTGTTTTTCACTCATTGGTCGAAGGCTATTAGAGCTAGACCAATCAAATTTTTTTCAAGACTGATGTAATATCCCACTCCTAGAAAAGTGTTTTCAAAATTTCGCCCCGCCCACTTCCGCCCCTTCACAAAGAGCGCACATCTGTGGGCGTCCACAATTTTGAAGATAGCAGAAAACGAAAAAATGCAGAATCATAGAGACAGCCCATATCTAATAGCCCAAATCTGAATCGGATCGGATCATTAATATAGCCACAAACATACGAAAAACATACGAAAAAACTTCGCCCTCTTCTTTTCGCACTCACACAAAATCGAGTCGATTTGGTTTTTCGTATTTTGTGTAGCCTGTATTCAGAGACTATAAGAGCTAGAACCAAACTTTTGGCAAAAAACTCCTGTGATACCAAAACCTGAACAAAGGTATTTCAAAATTTCGCCCCGCCCCCCAAAAAGACGAAAAAATCCACAATTTTGAAGCGATAGAAAGTGCAAAAGTGCAGTATCGTAGAAAATTACCATATCTACCTGAATTTCAAAGTTCAGATCGGATCATTATTGTAGCCACAATGATCAAATGAATTTTCAGAAGCAATTCCCCCTCCTCTTGCAGCGTAAGTCATTTGCCAGTTGATTGTTGCTGCAGATTCTCACACACACACACTCACGCTCAAACATGCTGCCTCGTGCAGTGTACGTGTGTTGTTGTCAGAACTGATATATATGATGTAAATGTCGATGACAGATGTAGCAAAATAAAAATGTAAAAACTGATAAAACATTTTAAAATTCCACATAAGTCATCATCCTTTTAGTCATATATGTACATATATAGCTTTTGGTTTTTTTTCCGTCCAAAGCTTAGAGCCCCCACAGTCTTCGTTGGGATCGTAGTCGTGATGAACCCGTGCCGCTAGGAGCCCCTCAGCCAGGACCCGCGACGGCGAGCTACCAACGCCCGAGCACTTGCTCACAGGCTCAGAAAAAGAGACCTTGTCATCGTCGCCGAGGACAAAATGGCTCGTTAGATTGCTTCCCTCGGAGGCGAAGCGACGAAGTTTTTTCATCGGGCCGTAAAACAGAAGTTGGCGCTACTTTTAATTAGTTCCAGGCCTTCAAAGGGGCCGTTGCTCCGTCTTCAATGAATTGTTCTTGAATTGTTCCATTGCTAAAATGTGCAAGTAGGTTAGGCAAAGTGGGAGCGCAGCAAAATCTGGCTCATTGGCTCTGGCGAATTCGACCCGCTTTACCACCGTAATCACACACAACGGTCCACCCTTTTGTCGTCAGAGTTTCCTCCAGAAAATATTACATCGCCACAATTTGCAAATTCCAGTTCCCTATAGTAGAAAACTATATAATTGATAACCATATTACAAATTTTCTTTTGAAGCCTTATGTTACAATACACAACAATTATGAGCTAATCTTAATTAACGATTAATGCCATATTTGATTACCCTTAAGTTCAAATTTTTTTTTAATCAGTAAAACCCAATAAAAATGAATATGGACATATTTATTCCTAAATTCTGGGAAAATATAAAGAAATTACCTATTTTTTACATTGTAGTTTTCTTTTAACTACTTACAGTTAATTATGTCGTTATGTATGCTGTATTTGTATATAAAAAATATGGCTACTGTAATATCGTACAGATATAATATTAAAACAAATTATTTAATCAAATTATCTAAGAAACGTAAAATATCTTCCCAGGTAAAAAAATAGTGGAATATCTATATACAATCATATTAATAAGTAAACCTTGGTCATATTGACAATCGTTTAGGCGATTTTCGTTAAAAGTGTCGTACATTTTAAAAAGAGTTATGTTGCTTGAGACTGCCATTTTGGAGGACAACGCTAAAAAATATTTTTTTTAAATCTGATGCTCGAGTTCCGAGTTTAATGAGTACTTGGTAAAGTCTTGAATACATTGGGTTTTTATGGAAGATAGGGGCGACTTCATGGGGTATCTAAGTGCATGCTATTGCGGAAGCTGACCGTGTCCGAGTTGTGATTATTTGTTGCTGCTGTAAATGTGGTGGTAAGATGCTGGTAGCATTGTTAACAGGTAAGGATATGGTCATGGTACTTATAGTCTGGGATGACGATGGCACAATTTGCGTAGATTGGCTGTGATAACTGCTTCCCAGACGCTCCAACCGGTGGCTGCGGTATCATGTGATGCTGGCCACTCAGCTTAGGCCGTCCTCGGCTTTTTTCTTCCTCACGTCTTTTTTAAGACATGCTGCCTTGGGATTCAGATTTCTTTCGCGAACCTGTTGCTCCAGGGTCACAATAATAACTTCAACAGCCATGTTAAGAATTCCCAACTTAGTTTGTGGTTTATCTGATTTTTTGTCATACACATTCGACCCAATTCTTTCAACGCCTCATTAATATCTCGAATGCGAATTCTTTCGCGAGCGTTGTTGGCCTGACGACGTTCTTTTTCTCGAATCGCCTTTAACAGCTGGTTCTGCGTCATCATCATCGTCCGCCGAAACGGTGCATCGGCGTGGTCTTTTTGATGATTTTACACCCTGCGAAAGCTGTTGTAGTTGGGTTGCATTTAATGATTCTATTGAGCTTGTTGGTTTTGTATCGGAAACATCTAAGTTAGTCAGGTTCGAGGTGGTGCAGACGGCTGCTATAGTGTTGGTTACAGTATGTTCCTTCCGTTTTTTTGTTTGTTTAGTTGTTGATGTTAATGAATTTCGATCTGATTTTAAATGAGCCAATCCATCTTCACCAACTGTTTGAACTGGATGTTCCAGCAGCTCCCATAGACAGAACTTCATGAGCAAGTGTATTGGACGTGTTGGTAACAGAAGAGCTTCCACTTACCGATGCGGTGACGTTTAAAAGATGAGAAGGGAATTGGGGAACATATGAAGACATTGCATCTATATTGTCAATTGGATGCAATAGATGGGTTAACGTTTGGTATAATTTCGGGCTCGCAATGATTGCGCAGTACGTTGAGTGCATCATCTAATCTTTTCTTCCATTCGTACTTTTGAAATACAGAAGCCATTGTATGTAAGCTAGTTACAGGAACCATATCGTTTGCGTAACTCGAATTTGTTCCACCATTTAACACAGAATGACCCCACCCACCTGGAGCAGTAACAGACGGCTCCCCAACAGATTGAGTCAAAGGGGGTGGTGAATTTACGGGCGAAGGATTTGAACCGAAACTACTAA
This sequence comes from Drosophila bifasciata, assembly GCA_009664405.1. Lineage (NCBI taxonomy): Eukaryota > Metazoa > Arthropoda > Insecta > Diptera > Drosophilidae > Drosophila > Drosophila bifasciata. The sequence goes on from CM019042.1 coordinate 26,500,718, forward strand.
TACTTTGATCAGCTACATTAGCTGGTAAATACATTTGTTGCCTCAATGATGTTGCCGAAGAATTACCAGCTCCAGCCACTTTCACGTTAACTCCAGCACTAACTCCGTTGAATGTATCTGCACTCTGCACGGCAGGACTGTGTTGCTGACTGTGATGGGAATGTGCATGAGAATGTGCAGTGATTGAGCGAATGATGACCATGCGGTCCAGCCGTGGATAACGAACTATGCTGTGCTTGTACTACTTGGCTTTGATTGTGTGCCTGTGGGGAGTTGAATATGGCTGGTGGATGGACGGGCTGTTGTCCGCTGATGCTAGGCAAACTACCGGCACTAGCTCTAAAAGAACTCATTGGCGGAAGAGAAGTTGACACCGGACAATGCATAGCATGACCACTTTCGCTACCCATGTTGATTCCAATACTTGGTCCACTTGCCAACCCGTCCGCATTATGCACTTGCTGATCCAAAGTATGACAAGTCAATGGAACGGTATTTTGATAGGAGGCTTGTCCCATATAATTATTACCACTGTTCATTTGTGGTGGACACCATGCACCGCTACTCGTAACAGCTGAATCAAAATACTGGTCAACTGTTAAGCGGTATTAGAAAATCGATTGTTTCCTCCATTGGCGTCATGAATTGAATTAAAATCACTTTGGATACATGCCATTTTCGACTCCAAGGTTTCCGTAAGGTGAAAGTGATACCCCCTCCACCTCCACGGTCAGATCCGGCTGCGCCCGTTGGTTGTTTGTTTGCTATTTTATTGAAACAGTTTTGAAACACTTTCATACAAGTGCATTGGCTCGTCATCACTGGTAGCCATATCTGCACCACAATTATAGACGGAAGTTTGGCAATGGATCTGAAATGGGACAGATATTAAGTTTATAAATAAATATATAAGTGTACAGTTTATGCATACATACATATGTATATACAAATTAAATTTCGGATATATATTTTTGAACAAGGAGGAACGTGGTGAGCCGCGACTTTTAAAAATATTTTTAACAGATCACATTTTGTTGATACTTTTTTCATCTACATCATTAATGTAGATTTACATCTCTTCGCTAGAGGTCGCACACTGCAGAGAGAGAGAGTAAATGAAGCTTTGCCCGAGATGAACACAAGACGATCTTAGTGTATTCTGAAGCCGGTGGGGTTTAGTCCCTAGCCCAACATCAATTTATGACAGAAGGTTTTACACAAAGATGGCAACCTGTCATATATTGATAATCGGCGAGGCAAAGTAAGAAGTACGTGCGTATGGGAACGACTACAAAAATATCACAGATGGTTTTACGGAGAATTATTATTATATAAATATTATTAAACGGGCTGAAGTATGACCATATCTACGTAACACACATAACCATCTATGATTCATTACTATGACAGAATTCTATCACGATTGTTTTTCAACCATGTTTAGTTGTAATGATACGATATACATGAAATTTAAAAGGAAGACTGTGTCAAAATATTGGAAGCCTAACACTGTGAGGCTAATTTGGATGCCTCCCTGAATAATTAAGGCGAAAACAGAGTGACATTGTTCTAATCGACGGACTACGTTCATAAAAGTGTTCTAGATATATGTATGTGCAACTAGAGCCAAAGACTTACTTTTACAGACACATGGAACCTCACATTCTCTTACACGGGGAACCTCACCTCAATCTGTGACGCTGAGAGAATACAACAATTAAGTTAAACAGGACTACTATGGAACACCCATAACCAGCGACAACATCAGTTTTTTGAACTCTGAGAAAAAAAATATTCTTGCCAAACAATTGTATTACAATGAGGTCAATGAGTTCCAAATTAGAGCACTGTCGAATCACCGCACAAGTTTCTAATTTCGAAAAAAATCCCTAAGAGAACCTAATAAAGCAAAAGGCCAATGAGAAAAAGAGTTTTCATGAGCAACAGCGTCAGACAGACGAAAAGTTCTAGATCAACTTCGCTTGTCGTCATATCCACCTAATTACATTGTTATAATAGGAAAAATCTTACTGTTGATCCAAAAAGAAGCTGTACCTTTTTACACCAGAAAAAGCGTTTAACACGCTTTTACTGAAGTTACTTTACATATCTAAGTAATAACAAAAATTTACAAACAAATTTACAGGACTTTTTGATAGTAAGAATACATATCACACACGTATTTATACCATATATATATATACATTCTATGTGCTAACATACATTGCTATTTTCAATGGCTCTAGTAACCATAATTGTTTTACGAATATACATGTTTGCATACATATTTATTTACAAATGTATGCATATTTAAGTACAACAAGAAAATGGTATATTGAAAATTGTATACATTAGAACATAGGTAGTTAAAATTTGAAAAAAAAAAAATCCAGAATATTATTTAAAATCAAATTTACTCACGCTAATATCCAGTAAATTGAACTTTAATGCGTATGTTGGAGTTCCTTTTGTTGAAGACAGAGTACCGATGTAGAGCCACAGCCTATGTATACGTACATATATATATCTGCATATATAAATATAGGTATATACATATAATGTATATTTCTTTTAAAGATCCGAAATCTTTAAGTTTAGAATAGGTTTATAATTACCTTGTATAAACACAAATTTTTCAATTCGTAATTTCACTCCAGGACAACTACAGGCAATATATGTACATATGTAGGTTAATATTCCATTAAACTTGAAAAGTAACATTGACGAATTACATAAGAATAGATTCTTTCAATTTACACATTGTAAATATCCTTTTATTTAATAATTTCAAAACGTTATGAACATTTTTTAATATGCATTAATAGATTCTTTACTTAGCATTCACCTTGCTTTAGTTTTCGTGTGCTCGGGAACGCCATCTTTGTTCACTTCGTGCGTCATATGTAGGGTTGCTTTCCTCGATAAGAACTAATCGGAATTTCGATTAATATGACATGGGCAAGGTAATATTATTATGATAATTGATTTTATACACATATCTATCTCAATCGATTTAATTTACCATCTAGTTTAAAATGAAGCGCACGCTACTGAAAATTTGTCTGATTTCTTTTCATATTCAAAAAAAGTTTAACTCGTAAAACGTGCCAAACATTTTGCTAACTGCAGAGTGTAACCAGGTTTAATCGGGGCTGTACGGTTACACTGCTAACTCCGCTGTGTATTGTTTACAAACATGCTTAAATTAAATAAAAATAATGATTTTAACTTCTCCGGCTGCGGTCGCATATCCCGGGTAAACCTTGCTCCCCACCATTATTTTATTGCCAAAGAAATGTCAGTCAACCAGCGCACGTACAACCAGTACGCAAGATAGCGACGGGGACAGTGCGACCGCCGGCTACTAAAGATTATATGTTTTGACGTTACAATCTGTTGGATTGGCAACTCTTGCTGTGGCTGAGGAGAAATGCTAGTTTATTCACTTAAATTAATCATAACAATATATTGTAATTCCCATAGTAATTGTTCATCATTCTACTGCTCTTAATTTAATTTTTATTATTTTGGTTTTAAAGAATTGCTCCATACTGACGGACAGACAAAACATGACTATATCGACTCGGCTATATCGACTCGACTAATGATGCTAATCAAGAAAAAAATATATTACAAATTCAATACACAATATATTAACAATACACAATATAAACATAATGAAAAAAAAGACTGATTGTGAAAATCATATATATATATTTATATTAGTGCAACCAAAAAAAGGTGTAGTTTTTAAAGTATATTTTTGGGGTAGCGAACAAAATTTTTGCATCCATATCTCACTATTCACTTAAGAAATAGTTTTAAACTACATACATATTACTGAAGTGTGTATCAACTTTTCTCTCAGTTCACTCAATGTATCGATACACGATTGGCACTGCGTTATTTCTGTCAAACTTCAATAAAATAACAGTGCCAGGAATTTTTCGCTTACCTGACGTGTTTTTCGAGCAACATGCGCAGAAACCACAGATTTATATCGATAGTTGCCTATCGCAAGCGTGTGCGGACTGAGAGATTTTTTACCGTTAAGTGTATGTTTCCTTCTTTTTTTTTAAGTTTCTCAATTGTTTCACTGTTTACATAGCACAGACGATTCCTCAGCCCATGTTAGTGATGTTACACATACTCACGGAATAACTATCAATTGCCTTGGAGGAATATTCGGCGGTGCTGGGGACAGGTCCTAATAAGAAGTTTGACAGGAATCAGCTGTTCGCTCAAACCACACGCTATCGATTGAAACTATCGAATAAATCTGTGAATTCGTTCATTATGCTGAATACACCCGTCAGGAAAAGTAAACGAATTATTCATGGCACAGTTTTTTTTATATGTTTGAGAGGAATTCTTCGATTCTGCGGTGGTGGATACCAAGCCTTACATAAAGATTGCTTGTTCATATATACAATTTTCTTTCAAATCGACGAGAAATACATTCAACTTCACCGTAGCTGGAGATTACCAGATTTAAAAATAGTCTATCAACTCCAGGGTTGAAATTCAAGATTTTTTTCCTTTTGCGAGAATCGGTGCTCCTATTTAGAGATTTGAAGAGTAAATCGGGCTTTTCCGCCGATGGTATATATTCCATATTTTTCGACGAAAATACACGCTTACACACAAACTCACACATAACGAGAAGGGACGTGTTGTGTCGCTGTAAACGCGACACTACTTTTATATCTCAGTCAGTACACATGTGATTTATGTGGAACTAGAAAGCCGGCGAGCTTCGCTGCTTACTTATTCAATGTTTAGTAATTCATCGAAATTAAACCATAATAATTTTGATGTAATAACATATTTTATTTATTGCAATGCTTTGTGATAATCAATATTTTTACACCCGTATTCGAAGAGTAAAAGGGTATATTGTATTTGTGGTAAAAGTGGATGTGTGTAACACACAGATGGAGGCGTTTCCAACCCCATAAAGTATATATATTCTTGATCAGCATCAATAGCCGAGTCGATATAGCCCTGTCTGTCCGTCCGTCTGTCTGTCCGTCTTGTTTGTCTTTCATTGCTCGAAGGCTAAAAGAGATAGAGCAACCAAATTTTTTTCCATACTGATGTTATAACTCACTCCTAGAAAAAATCTTTTAAATTTTCGCCCCGCCCACTTCCGCCCCCAAAAGAGCGCACATCTGTGGCGTCGACAATTTTAAAGATAACAGAAAAACGAAAAATTCACGCTCACAGACTCTGCCTCGTGCAGTGTACGTGTGTTGTTGTGAGAACTGATGTAGATGTAGATGACAGATGCAGCAAACAAATGTAAAATGTAAAACTGATAAAAAAATTTGAAAGTTTCATATAAATCACATGTGTACTGACTGAGTACGGGTATAAAAAGTAGAGTCGCGTTCACAGCGACTCCGTACGTTCTTTTCTCGTTTGTTTTGCCGACGGTACAATAAATAGTTAAGGCTGAAGGTTTGCCTACTCGTGAGCACGCTACATACAGTTACCATGTAAAAAATACCGAATGCTCCAAATTTTAACCCACAAATTTGCAACCACTGTCCTTGTGATTTATTAATAGCCATAGCAAAAGCAATACGAATGGGAAATTGTAGTCGTTTGAAATCAAATGGCATGTCAGTCGGAATCATCGGAATTCTCGGAATTAAAAAATGGTGACCACAAAATTTCCCAAACAAAATAGTGGCTTCACGTAAATTAGTCATAGCTATTTTTACAGCAAGTCTTGTACCATTGCAAAGTCGTGGTGGATGAAGATTCCGCAGCATATTATGGTGGCTCCAACTTTTCTTGTAAATAGTATGGCTGAAGTTCAGGTAAATCCAATGAATTTAGAAATTCGACTGGATAATTTACAACATCATCTTTCTTGATAATTGTATCAATCGACCTATACGCAACCATTTCTCCTGGGATGGAATTCAAAATAGATGCGTTGATCTCATTGACAGCTTTATATGTTCCGGCCAAAATTGCTCTTTCCATCAACCAGTCATGGTTTCTATAGTTCTATAGTTCTATATAGGTTTCATAGTACAACTCATACAATAAGAGAGCATTGCTGCAGCATTCTTGCCATTGCAGATCTTTTTTGAAATGTTGCATGCAGGATTATCGTCAGCCTGCATGTTCAAGGTCAACTTTAAGGGCAGAGTGCGCCGTGCGATCAAAATCCAATAATGTAGCAGCGAAGCCAGAGCTAATGCGATTCTACCTTGTGCTCGAATGGTAGCCAAAATAATCGAAATGACAAACGTTTTTTCCGGTACATCCAGCTGCATCCAAAAAGAACAGTCCACCATGTTGTTCTTCGATAGCTCTTAATATTTGGTCGTAAGCCGTTCTTCGATTGATATTTAACCTTGGCCCATTGTTTTGCACAAACGCATTAAGCTCGGACCGATCATACTGCTGTTCACGCTCCAGTTCTTTGTTGAATAGTATGTGTATTTCACGATTAGGCGCTGTCATACCTAATTGAGGTAATTCTTTGCTTGCCATTATCAAGCAAAGGCCTTCAATAGCGATCAATGCTTCGGTGTAAATTTGCGACGTATAGTCCTGGTTTATATCACTCGTTTGACGGAGCAATCGATGTAAAATATCCTCTGACAAATGATTTTGATGTTGTTGCTACAATTCTGTTGGCTTTGATGGACTGCTCGTGGCTATGATAATAATATAATAATGAAGCAAATTCAATCGTTCGCATGCTTCGCGATACATCCCACACAATTCTTCATCAATAGTTCGCAAAGATTCAAATAATGTTGGTCCACGAACATTTATTATCAACAATCGCAAATAATAACACTCTTGATTATTAGGATGAACTGTATAAATTCGTCCTATCGCATTTGAGTGAAACAATTTGGCTGACCATAAACGGCTTCACCTAATATGCGCCATACTGATCTGCCATCTGCGCATTTGAAATTGAGTGATTTCATCGGTAACATTAGCCACTGCTCAAAAAACTTATTTTGTGGATGTACTTGCAAATGTATTTAATAGATTGAACTGAATTGCAGACCTCTACGTTTATGTGCGCTTTGATAATAACGGGAGTTTGGCACAACCCAAAGATTATCAATTTCCAAATCTTGATTTTGAACTCTCAAACTTACCGAATGGCCATTATCTTCAGTTGATCGACGCCGGTTTTCGGGATATCCATCGTTGCCCGTCACTGTATCGGAGACCAAATTTTTGGAAAACGTTAGGATCATTTCCCTTCAACATTACATGGTGAATTAAAATTCAACGCAGCACATGGACCGTGAATTATATTTTTGGTGATCACTTCAAACAATTCAGGATCCATTGTCTGATCTGGAATTTCGGCCGCAATCACATCGTCAATTTGAGTTACTCATTTCTACGATGAAGCACAATATCATGATTATTAAATTAGTGGCGTGACAGTCGGAGGATCAGCGCAGCAGATGGCCAACCAGATATCGGAACAACTGCGACTTGCATGCGACGCGGGTATGACTCGACGGAAGACATTCGGGGCACGCAATCGCCGACCTACTGGTGGAACGGTGAGATCGCGATGGCTAGGCAAACCTGTCTGTCATATAGGAGGAGATACGAGCGGCCCCGCAGAAGGAACGACAGCGCCTGGAGTGAACACATGGCCTACGGTGCAGCGAGAAAAATTTTGAAGACCGCCATCCGGACGACACAGCAGAGCACGACCCATGGGGACGAGCCTATAATATGGTCATGAAGAGACTGCACACCAGCAACGCAGGAGTGATCTCCAATCCGGACGAACTCAGGGCCATAGTCGAAGTGCTATTCCCACCCAGTGCAAGCACCATAGGAAACGAGGCACTCCAATCGCCATACGAGGCAGAGCCAGTAACAGCAGAAGAGATTCTCTGTGCGGCCCGTAAGATGAAGCCAAACAAAGCTCCTGGCCCTGACGGAATCCCTAACCGGGCGGTAAAGATGGCCATCTCTTACAAGACGCACGAGTTCGCCAATGCCTTCACACAGTGCCTTTGCGAATTACTCTTCCCAACTCAATGGAAGTCCCAGCAGCTAGTGCTGATCCCAAAACCTGGGAAGCCACCGAATGACCCTTCCTCATATCGACCAATTTGATTGATCAACGCGCTGGGGAAGACGTTGAAGCAAGTCATCTGCTCAAGGCTGGAGATTGCGATGGAAGAGGCTGGCGGGCGATCTGCCAACCAATTCGGCTTGCGCAAAGGCTCATCGGCGGTGGACGCTATAGGAAGGGTAGTGCGGATCGCGTCTGAGGCGGAGGAAGGCACACGATGGAGGGGTGGCAAGAAGGAGTACTGCCTGATTGTTACTCTTGACATCAAGAATGCCTTCAATACGGGAGTGCATAACCGACTCACTGAGCCAGCGGGGCATACCTAGATATCTCCAGGCGATTGTAAGGAGCTACTTTAAGGATAGAATCCTGAAGGACGTCAACTGGCACTATATCCCACCGCATCTCGGCAGGAGTCCCACAATGATCGGTGATGGGTCCACTTCTATGGAACATCGTATACGATGGAGTGATGCGGCTAGCACTGCCAGCCGGCTGCCAAGTAACGTGCTACGCCGACGACGTGGCTCTCTCAGAGGTTGCAAAGCACTTGAGTGTGGCAGAAGCAACATGCAACGCAGCCAGCCAGTTGATCGCAGACTTGCTTATGTCTGCGGGGCTGGAGTTAGCGGCACAAAAAACGGAGGCAGTCCTGGTCAGTACCAGATCAATGGTGGAGACAGGGCACGTCCGAATAGTACAGCAAACGATAGCGTTGAAGCGAGCCATCCGCAACCTAGGCGTGATGATTGACACCAGACTCTGCTTCTGGGAACATCTGAAATATGTCCAGGAGAAAGCGGCAAATACGAGCCGTGCTGCGATACTTCCGAATGTTCTCCAACACCCGCGGACCGAAGCAGGAAAGAAGGATCCTGCAGACCAGCGTTGTGCGATCATCAATCACATACGCGGCAGCAGTATGGGCGGACGGCATCAACGTCGCCAGCTACGCCAGGGGATTAAAGTCGGTGCACCTTCTCTGTGCGCTGCGAATATGCAGTGGATTTAGGACCCTATCGGATGACGCGGCGCTTATCATAGCAGGAATACTTCCAATCGATTTGGCCATTAAGAAGGAGAAAAGTATCGCAGAAGCCACCCGTGAAGGCGTTGAACGGAAGGAGGCGGGTAGGCAGGCTAGAGAGGAGAGCCTCAGAGTGTGGCAGACTCGCTGGGACACGTCAGCAAATGGCCGGTGGACTCACCGTCTCATCCCAGATGCGGGAATCTGGACCAGTAGAAGGCACGGCGCTGTAAATTTCTACACCACGCAGCTTCTCAGTGGACAGTGCGGGTTTGGTCAAGATGACTCACCACACTGTAGGTGGTGCGGCAGTGCTACGGAGGATGCTGAGCAAATTCTCTTTGTATGTGGGCACTTCGAGAGCATCAGGAGCGAGCTGTGGAGAGTCGCTGGTAGGCAATTTTCTCCAAGAAACCTGGTGGAAGCCATGATGTCGGACGACCCGATATGGGCGGCAGTGAACCATTTCGTCGCCGTCTCGGAGCAATGCTTCGCGGCCGTCCCGCAGGGACACGGATCTTTCTACGGTTCTCCAAGATTAACTTGGATTAACACGAAATTTGGTTGTAGCAAACGACTCGAAAAGACACAAGCCGACATGACTTGGAAAGAAAATAATATATAAATAATATAATTAAACATATTTGTAAAGGAAATTTCTTCGTTCGCACATTGGAAAAGCGATCAGTTAGAGCTCAATATCCCCAAAACGTTTACACTATAAATACTATTTATTTTTATTATATAAAATTTGAAGCTTTCCCAAAAAATATGTTCAATAAATTTACAATGTTAAATTCATATAGTTAACAATTTATTGTAATTATTATAGAAGTTCGATGAGGAGGAAGATGAGTCTGATTGATCAAAATAAATTTTTGCATATGCACTCCCTGCTTCAAAAGACAAAGAAACTGGCGGCGATTCACATGAGTTTCTTTTGAGGAATGCTCCTTTTTATACTCGTACTCGAAAGTAAAAAATAGTATATTGTATTTGTGGTAAAAGGGGATGTGTGTAATATAGGAAGGAATCATCATTTGTCGCCCATTGCTCAGAGGCTATAAGAGATAGAGCTACCAATTTTTTTTCCAGACTGATGTGATATCTCACTCCTAGAAATGTGTTTCAAAATTTCGCATCTGTGATGAAGATAGCTTAAAACGAAAAATTCAGAATCATTAGTATAGCCACAATGGAGAAAACCATTTCGAGAAACATCGTACTGTCTCGCTCTCTCTCACACACCAAGTAGAGAGCAGTGTGTGAGCGAGAGAGAGAATCTGTAACGACTATCATCCCTGTTTAAGCCAAGGGCGTCCAAAAGTTCCACAGTCGTCTCAAGAAGTTGTAAGAGTGTCCAAAATAAAAAGCCGGGGTCGTCTATGTTTGTTTCAGTTTATTGTGTGTTATATATGTACAAGGTGTACTCGCGTGCGAAAAGACCGTGTCGCTTCGGGTGTAAATGCGTATTGAATATAAGTTGCGCTTAAGCTACCGAGGGCTGTCGGCAGCGAGAGCGGGAGCCTATGCGTGGGCGGGAGCGCGATCGTGGTGAACTTCGCGCGAGAGCGTCGCCGGGGGAAAAATTCTCTTAGTATGAGGGCAAGAGCGAGGGCAGCCGTGCATTGGGCCACGGGAAGGCCATCTTCGCGGGCGAGGAAACCCGGCTGGATGACCTTTGGATAAAGGTCCGCTCCCAAGACGAGCGAGATGGTCGCCGGCTTGTGGAATTCCTCATTGGCCAGCTTCAAGTCGTCGAAGCGAGCACGGAGCCCAGGGGACGGATCGGTGTGCGGACGCGGAGACGGGGCTCGATTTTAAAAACGGCCTCCCACTGGTATTCTCCCGTCTTAGCCCGGATCATGGCGGTACATACCCTCTCGTCCCCGATGCAGGTGGTTGGCAGCTTCAACTCCTTGGCCACATCGGCGTCGATGCAGCTGACCGGCGTGCAGGGATCGATGAGGGCACTCGTGATGTGAGTCCTCTGTTGTACAGCGAGGACCACCCGTGCCGTCGGACATTTATGTTCCGGTGCTGGAGCAAGGAGTTTGCTGTCGGGGCCGGATCCCCGAGTGCGTCGCTCTGCGGTGGAGGCGACGATGCCGAAGAGGAGCCAGCGGGGCGCCGTGGTCCTGGAAGGTGGAGCAGTGTGTGGTGGTTCCTGTTGCATGTTTTGCACCGGTCTCCACTGCGGCAGTCCTTGCCCGAAAGGGCGTGAGCCAGACAGTTAGAGCAATATTTATGCACCAATACTGCTCGGAGCCTTTGCTCGCCGCTCATACGTATAAACTCCTGCAACTCCTCAACGGGTGAACTCCTGGGCACACTCGGCACTTCAACGAGGTCCTACCTGGTGCCTGTGTGCGATCCGACTTGCGGCTTGACCGGGACTGCGAGGAATGTTTTGGGGCCATGACTATATTTCGGAAGATGACTGTGATGAAAGAAAAGAGTCAAGGAAGGCTTAGTATAGTGCTGGCACGGATTGTCAACGACTCGAAAAGGGAACTCTTGGAAATGCTTAGGAACTACGGAGAATTTAGCTGGACTTAAGCGGATTCTTATGGATCGGAGCCTACGCGAGAGTAGGTGGAAAGGACCCCGAATCCATAGGCAGCAGAACCACCTTCGTGATCGGTCTCTGGATAGGGCCGCGGGCTGTTAGTAAGTCTACCACACGGACCTTTTGAACGGGTCCCGGATACGTGCTCTGAACTCGGCCGAGACGTCATTCGTGAGAGGGGATGTTCTCCTCCTTGATCACCACGAGGTCTCCAACCTCGAGGTCTCTTGTCGGATGCTGCCATTTGTTACGCTTGTGCAACTCTTGCAGGCGTAGTGCAAATGGTAAACGTGATGATTTTTGTTCGCGTCTTCCAGCGCGAACAGAATTGCTGGTAGAGAGCCTAGAGGTGTTGCCAGCGGTTTAGGATGGAGGAGGCGCTTGCCTTTATTTCGGGCTCTGCCACGGATAGTAGCGGCCCACCAATTGGGTATTTGGATATACTCATCGACCGTTGAAAAGAGCCTTGAAGCTCTTCACACCCGCTTCCCATAAGCCCCCATATGTGGGGCCCCTGCAGGATGAATCGCCACGATAGCCCCTGCTGGCTGTACACCGTGGAAGTCCAAGTGCGGAGGGCCTCGATAAGGTCCACAGCCAGAGAGCGGGATGCGCTGACGAAATTCCTACCGTTGTCGGAGTGGACTTCGTGGGGACAACCTCGTCTCGCGACGAACCGGGCGAAGGCGGCTAGGAAGGTTTCGGTGAATAAATCCGACGTGGCCTCTAACTGGATGGCCTTCGTGGCAAAACGGACGAACACATAACCATTTGAGATGCGACAGGCGCGTCCTGTGAAACTTTTCGGCGAAGTCGACTCCGGTGTATGTGAACGGCCGCGAAGGTCGCACATTAATTGGGTTTGGAGTCGCTTGCGATGGATGCCGCAAACCTTACAGGAGTGGATCACTGCCCTCACGACGTGATGTAGTCGAGGGATCCAGTATGTTGCCCGGAGAAGGCAGATGACCAGCGGGCGAACCAGGAGACATGCGGGTGGTAAAAGGATTGGATGCCGTTCGTTGTAGGCCATGGACGCCGAGGCTCGGACTCTGCCACATGGCCGCATGACTCCGTTCTGGTTCAGGAACGGATTAAGGTTCTGAAGGGAGCTCGTAGTCGGGAGTGGCTGCTTGTTTACAAGACAGTGATGCTCCGCCGTATAATGGAAGCGTTGGGTCGTGATGGTGACAGCTTGAGAGCTGCAGCGACCTCTTCGCTGTCTATCTCTGTGAAGACTTGGACTGACGTTGCTAGCAATCTAACGCGCTGGACGAACCGCCGAACGTAGGCGATCACGCGCAGAGCGCGTCCGAATTCGGAAAATCGACTGAGGATGTCCGAGGCGGTGTCAGTGGCGTGGTGGACCTTGACGGCTCGTTTCTCCAAGTCGGTCTCGCGATTGAGTCCCGTGGACAAGGCCACTCCGACTGCGGACCACGCAGCCACGCAGGGCCATGCCACCACATGTCATTTCCGACCAGGTCAGTGGGTCCGATCCCTCGACTGGCAAGGTAGGCCGGATTGTCCTCGGATCGGACGTGGCTCCATCGTTCGCTGGGCCAACAGAGAGTGATTTTGGCGACTCGATTCCCCACAAAAGTGGTCCGATCACATGCCGCCTGTTCAACCAGGCCAACACAAAAGTGGATTCGGTCCAAAAGTACACCTGGCTGGTGTCGAGCGGCATTTGAGGAAGGATGGCCACGGAGAGTTCTGTCAGAAGGACAGCTCCGCACAGCTCGAGTCGAGGCAACGAGACTGTTTTCACGGGGGCAACGCGGGTTTTGGCTGTGAGAAGGGTACACACAATGCCCTGCGTACGCTCAACTCGGACGTAATTCGCTGCCCCATAGGCACGTTGAGACGCGTCGCAGAACCCATGTATCTGTACGTTGGCCATCGGACAGACGTGTAACCACCGCGGAATGCGGATCCCTTCGATGGCCGGAAGCTTTGGCTTTTCAGGAAGGTCTCCCAGGTTTGAGACAGATCGTTAGGAAGGACGTCATCCCATCCTAACTCTCTCAACCAAATTTCTTGCATAAATATTTTCGCTTGGACGATGAAGGGGCAAGCCATCCCGCTGGATCAAAGAGCTGCGCGATCTGGGACAGCACATTGCGCTTCGTGCAGGATTCTCGCTTGTTTAAGGCGGGAAGCGAAAAGAAGAACTCGTCGGCACTGGCTTGCCATCGGATTCCCAACGTCTTAGCGATGCTACTCTCTTCCAGCTCTAGGAAGTCAGCGCGGACTAAGTGGTCTACTGGAATGTCGCGCAGGACGCCCTTATGGTTAGCTGTCCACTTTCGGAGCGGAAACCCTGCAGAGCCGAGTGCTTCGCGTAGTTCAGCAATGGCGGAAATTGCCTGAGACTGAGAGTGTGCACCAGCGTGCACGTCGTCCACGTACGTGTCGCTCTCCAGGATGACGCTTGCCATAGGCAGCTGTGGACGCACCTCTTGTGTGAGTTGCTTGAGGACGCGGAGGGCGAGGTACGGTGCGCAGTTGACTCCGAAAGTGACAGTGGTAAGCTCATAGTCACACACGTCCCCGTTAGGGTCGCGAAACAGTATTCGTTTATAGGGCGTGTGTTGGGTTAGGTTAGGTTTATAGGGCTGCTCGACCGAAGTCGAGGTCACTCGGAGGCAAGAATTGCCCATTGTGATGCCCACACTCGTCATGGGATTACGTCCGGTGCCTAGGGGAGGTTGCGTGAACCATCACGAGGCCTTAACAAAGAGCATCAGCCTTTCTAAAGGCATGTTTTCCAGGCTATCCAAGTCCTCGTGAAAGGCGCTGCCGAGTATTCGGATCCGTATTCTGATCTCGTTCTAGCTCTACCCATCATCAGCGAGATGATGTCTCGCAGCGGCCTCCGTATATCGCTGACTGCGTCCGCCAGTGGCTTAGCCGATCCATTTCTGGCACACTCGTCCGCAATCTCGTTGCCCGCGATGTCGGTGTGACCCGGGACCCACGTGAGTGTGATTGAGTGCGACCTGATCTCGTTTTTAGGGCGTCCACCGTATCATGTACGAGTCTGCTCGTGATCTTGCAGGAAACCAGGGCTTTGATAGCAGCTTGACTGTCAACGCAGATTTCTATGTTCCTCTGAGGTATCTCCAAGGTGTATACCAACTTGCCGCTTGCCATACTGCGTATATCTCCGCCTGAAATACACTGCACCAGGCTGGTAGTCATGGGGATATGTTGGTTGCTAGTTCTTCAGAGAAGATTCCAGCTCCTGTCCCTTCGGCTGTCTTTGACCCGTCAGTGAAGATGGAGAGCACGTTCTGCCCAAGGGCAGCGTTACGCATCTATTCCTCTCTGTCCGGTATGTGTCCTTTAAAATTTCTCTTCCATGAAAACTCCGAGACACAGTAGTCGCTCCGTTCACCCGTTCCACTTTCGTCCTTACAGAGTGTTGGGGCGTGGCCATAAGGCGATGGCTTGAAGAACCGCGCGCCTGAGAGCCTCACGGCACTTGCCGCAGCCTTGCACTTAAGTTGGAGGTCGATGGGCTCCAAGTTTAGCATGATGTCCAGAGCAGCCTGTGGGGTGGATTTGAGAGATCCAGTGACCCCAAGGCATGCCGTCCGCTGAACTTTCCGGAGGTTCTCTAGGTGGGATTTGGTGTTAGCCGCTTCCCACCACACCAAGCTTCCGTACGTCACAATGGGTCTTATTACCGCTGTATACATCCAATGGATGATGTGCGGCTGTAAGCCCCATGTTCGCCCAAAGGTCTTCCTACAGATGTAGAAAAGCAGCCATTGCCTTTTTCTTCCTTTCCTCCGTGTTTCTCTTCCAAGAGAGTTTGAGTCTTGAATGACACCAAGATACTTGGCTTCTTTCGATAACTCAAGCGTCGTTCCACCAATTGCTGGTCGGTTGACGTTTGGTATCTTGTATTTTCGTGAAAACAACACCAGTTCTGTCTTTTGGGGATTAACCCCCAGACCGTTTTGGTGTGCCCAGCTCGCGGTCGTTCCCAGTGCAGATTCCAGAATATCACTGATTGTAGGTAGGAACTTACCCGTTACCAGTATCACTAGATCATCATCCGCAAAGGCCACAACCTTGTATCCGCTCCTCCCCAACTGAAGAAGAAGGTCGTTGAGGACTAAGTTCCACAGGAGAGGGATATAACCCCCTGCGGAGTACCTCGTGTGACCGTCTTCCTTGAAGAGGAGGTGCCCAGACCAGCGCTGATCGTTCTGCTCCTGAGA
Source organism: Drosophila bifasciata (assembly GCA_009664405.1). Classification (NCBI taxonomy): domain Eukaryota; kingdom Metazoa; phylum Arthropoda; class Insecta; order Diptera; family Drosophilidae; genus Drosophila; species Drosophila bifasciata. The sequence continues at coordinate 26,516,629 of CM019042.1, forward strand.
ACGCTGTCCAGCCATATGGTTACCATCGGGTGTGTGCCAATCTTGGTCAGTGCGGCCGTTATTGACTCGATCCTGACGTTGTTGAAGGCTCCTTCTATGTCTAGGAAGGCCGCCAAATCATATTCCTTATGGCTAAGAGTCTTTTCGATACTCCCAACAACTTCGTGTAGTGCGGTCTCAACTGATCTACCTTTGAGGTAGGCGTGCTGAGCTCCGCTGAACACTTGTCTGTCGAGTTTGGTCTTTATGTGTAGATCGATCAGCCTTTCCATCGTTTTCAGCAAAAATGAGGATAGACTGATGGGTCTGTAGTCCTTGGGAGAGATGTGGTTTATCTTCCCGGCTTTGGGGATGAAGACCACTCTCACCTCTCTCCATGCTTGGGGAACGTACCCAATTCGGAGACATCCTTCGAAGATTTTCTTTAGCCATGGTAGCAGGGGCTGGCAAGCTGCCTGCAACATGGCTGGTCGTATATCATCCGGACCCGGTGACTTGTAGGGACCGAAGGAATTAATGGCCCAGATAATCTTGTCTGGTGCCATAATGTCACGTATGAGATCCTCAGTGTCCTCTCCCTGGTATGGCTCAGTGTCGTTGATGTCGTTGGATTCGTAACCGGTAAAATCTGAGCATCCCGGGAAGTGGGTGCTCATGAGGAGCTCTAGGAATTCCTGACTGTTTTCTGCAAAGACACCGTCCTGGTTGCGGAGCAGTCCAGGTGTGGTTGGCGCCTTTGATAGTCCCCATCGAAGCCTTGAATCCTCGGTGGTACCATCTATGGAATCGCAGAAGGCAGCCCAAGACTCCCTTTTCGCCTTCTGACAGGTGTTCCTGTACGTGTTAAAGCTGCGGCGATATTCTTCCCAGCTTTCCTGTGTGTTTGCCACTTTTGCCCTGTTGAAGAGCCACCTTGACTCCCTCCTGACTTCGCTCAGCTCCCGCGTCCACCACGGATTGCGATTGGACTTTGGAGGTCGGCTGATCGGGCAAGATTCAAGGAAGGCCCCATGTAGGGCTTTAGTGACATTCTGAGCCGTTTCCGCTAGTGCTTCCGTTTGAAGGATGTTCCCTTCCGGTGGGGAGGGTAGTGCCTTCCTTACGGTTGCGGAGAAGTGGCTCCAGTCTGTCCGCTTGGGATTGCGGTAGGCCTTGGGCCTTTCTCTGTTCCATTTGATGCTGAACACTATTCTGTAGTGGTCCGAGAAGGAGCACTCACCGGACACATGCCAATCATCAATGGTTGGGAGTCACTGTCCGAGGCAAGTGTTATATCAATAACCTCCGCACGGTTCTTGTTGCGGAAGGTGGGGGTGGTCTCCCCGGTTGCACGCAACAAGATTTGTGGACAGAATGTACTGGAACAGTGACTCTCCTCTGGAATTTGTGCCCGTGCTTCCCCAAAGGGAGTGGTTGGCATTCGCGTCGCAACCTAGGACGATGTCGAGACCCCTCTTTTCGCGCTTGGTGGATTAGGGCCCTGACATCCTCCGAGGGTGGGTCCTTTTTCCTCGTACGGCAGGTATGCCGAGGCCAGGTATAGGTTCTTCCCGTTCTTCCTCTCACATAGTGCCACCGTTAGGTGTACCTGCAAGAAAATAGAACAGCTCGCTTCTTACCACGATACAGGTTCTTGTCTTACCCACGGGGTGTGGCGTGAGGTGGTGGTATCTGCGACCGTTCAGTCCCCGAAAGGAGGGACTTAACTGTCCAGGGCTTTGGATGAGGGCCACGTCTACCGCCTTCTCGTCCATAAACCGCAGCAGGTCCGCCGATGGTACACTTGAGTGATGCAGATTAATCTGCACCACCTTAATGCTGTTCAGCGGACCTGGGGTGTCGCGGTACTACTACCGCCAGTGTGCCCATACCAAAAGCTATGCGGCAGTCCTTTTCAAGAAGTTTGGCAAGGCTTTTCTTGACCAATACTGATCCAGAGTTCCTTGCCGTTCCCCTTGTCTCGCGCTATCGCCCGTATGATGGTCCAGTCCGACGTTCCCAGGATCCGGTTCTGAGCCTTGATCAGGACAAGTTTGTCTTTATCCGCCTTGATTGGGGGAGGAATCCACACCTTCATGATCGTTCTTCTGGGAATCTCATCGATGGGGACCACGCAGAGAGCCGCTCCTGGCCAAAGTTCACCAAAACCTGGACCTTGGTTTTGAGAAACTCAAGAGTTTCGGGGGGTCTTTGGCTCATACCACGAAGGTATTTCACCGATGGCCTGTATCCCGAAAGCCGTTTGCGTCGGGTTTGAGCCCCATCCTCCGTCCCAGGAAGTGGACTCGAGTCGACCTGGATGGTGTAGCCGCGACTTGCGGCTCCGCCCTCGGCAGCTCCTCGCTATGTCCAAGGCGAGAGAAGGCCTTGGCCAACTCTGCCTCCGACACTGAGGGGCCAGTGAAGACGAAGCTTCCGTCGCTGGTTCCCGGTTCCAGATCCTCAATGGTCCCTTTCTGCCTGCGGATCCTCCTTTCGCTTGTGGCATTACACGAGCTGGCAGCCAAGCTCTCCACTGCCAACTCGGGGTTCCTGGAGTCGCAGTACCGCCGGTACTGGGTCTCCGACTCCCCTGCACCGTAACTGTTTTTCGTTAACGGACATTCCCATTGAACGATGCGTTTTAACCCTACCACCAGGGTGAACTACTTTTTACTTCAGCGCTCGCCCTTGACCTGCCCGGCTTTTGGGCGGCCCTTCTGGCAGCATATGCTGCAGCCGGTATAGCTCTCGGGGTCCTTACGCTTACTAAGCCCCCTCATCGCGGCAAGATGGTAGTTCTCCGAGGGGGTAGATTTGCCGATACATCTTGTTGATGTCGGCATTAAAAACGTAGCGGAAGACGCGCCACCTCAGGATTTGCATGGTCAAGTCAGACTGAAGGACTGGCCCAGCATGCAATGTGTCGTTGAGGCTTTTCTCGTTGGAAGACGGGCTGGAGGCGTTGAAGACTACGCGCATTTTGGTTGTGGTGCTGTCGGGTTAAAACACGGCGCGATGTGGAAGGTAGAAATGGCCGGAATCATGACTAGGTGTAACCGCAGTCATGTGGCCGAGCTCTAAATATTCCTAAATAACGGCGTCGTACTGCTTCTTGAGCGGCAAATTCCGCTGCAGCCGCTGCTCGTTTCTAAGGAACTGGGCGTGGGCCGCGCCTCTGGAGTGGCCTAGCTCGACCTTTTCTGGACACTTGAAAGGGAGAGTTACAACGTATCTGCCATCGGTAGTTGGTTTAGTGGTCTGGAGGAATCCACTGAATCGGACTCGCTCGTCGGTCTCCCCGGAAAGTCCTCCACCTCCCAGAATTTGGTGAGAAGCTTCTCGAGTCGGACATCCGAATTTAACGAGAGCTTCGTGGTGAAGGCGGAAACCGTCCGAACCGAGTCAGCCGATACCGGACCGGATAGGACCCATCCGAAGATGGTCCCTTGTCCCAGCAGCGAGCCACAAATGGCAGACTGGAAGCCGCTCAACAGGATAGAAGGTAGGATGTCAGCGCCTAGAAGCACAACAATCTGCGAGCTTCGGTGGAAGGAGGGGTCTGCCAACTGGAGGTTTGGAAGGTTATCCAAGAAGTGCTGCGGTATCGGATATGAAGGAAGGTTGGCTGCTAATTGAGGCAGAACATATGCCGTGGTCTTGATCTTGAGACCCGGCCTGGAGGCGGCCCCGATCATGAAGTGGCAACGCTTTTGCGCCTTAGCCGCTACGGTTTGGTTTAAACCCGCGACTTGAGCCTGGATAGCTTCGAACGGTGGCTTAATGAAGTTAAAGGGACGTTCAGTGATGAATGTCGCGTCGGAGCCTGAGTCGATCAGAGCGCGGGCACGGAAATTGGTCACCAGGTGGCAAATATTAATGAGCGCCGTGCCCAGAAGAACGGTGTTTGTGCTGAAGGAGAAATAGCTCTGTACGTTGGGCTGAGAATTGGACGATCTGGGGGTTTGGGCGGATGTCGAAGCCGCCATGTTGGACGGAGGCGCGGAACGATGCAGCAGCTTGTGATGCCTGGCTTCACAAGTGGAACAATTGTGGCTACTTAAGCAGTCGCGAAGCTGATGGCCTCTTGCGAAGCAATTTAGGCACAGCTGTTTTGTCTAGATGCAATTGGAACGTGCATCAGCGGACATATTGAGAAAACGCGGACATAGTCGGATCGGGTGATTCTCCTTGGAACAGAGATCACACGTCCTCTTCTTCGGACTCACTTGGTTCTTGAAAGAATGAACCTTGTTTGGCACCGAACTGCCGTGCGCCCGGAATGGATTGGATCGGTTGCAAGAAGTGGATTGATTCTTGAAGTTCCTTCAAAGCACGATTCCATTCGGAAGTTTCGCAGGGCAAGAAGAGGAGGATGTTAATTTGGTTGGTCACCAGAAGAAGATTATTTTCATATCGGCTGCGGAGAGCCAACCAGGCGGACTCGACACCGTGATTTGTGAGTGGGGATTTCTCTACAATGACCTTTGGATCGCCCCTGGTCTTCTCGGTGATGTAGTATAATTTCTCTACCGAAGATAATTTTGGATTACTTATCACGACCTCGGTAAACAGATCCCGGAACGTGGGCCAGCGGACGTAGTCCCCTGAGAAAACCTCAATATTGACGGGAGGCAGTCGACAGCCGCCTTGTTGGACTGGCTGTGCAGGAGGAAGGACTGCGGAGGGGGCCAGCTGGACATTGAGGTCACTGAGACACTGCTCAAATACCCCGTAGCATTCGCCATATGTTTACCGGATGTCCGCTTGGATTTCTGGATCCTCGTCAGCCATCACCGCGGAGCAGGCGTTGTATTCGGCCTCGACGTCCGTCCACATGCTGAGGATTTGGCCTCGGCGGACCTCGGACAGAGGGGCGGATGGCGCGGAAGTGATGCGATCTGCCAGGTGGGATAGTCGGCCAATGGCGACGACCAACTTGGTCCGAGCGGTAGAGGTGGTGGATTGAGCCATTGTGGTGAGGTGGCGAGAACTGACGGGGCTAGTGATGAAGCCTTTCGGATCTTGTTTAGTCACCGCTGGAACCTTAAGGGTGACCGGAGACGGAAATAAAACCGATTTGGTCCTTGTAGCAGGGCTGCTACTGACTGCTCTCGGAGTGAGGGATGCCTTGATTGGCTGTGTCGGAGTAGTTCCGAGGCGGACGAGATGCGTAGCCGGTTGGAAGAGGTCACAGGAAAAAGTTGTTTGCCGTCCTTGTGACCTGTTGGCATAATTCGAAATTACCCACGCAAGAAAAAATCGTTTTTGGAAGTCTGTGAGGGACTGAAGACTGGTCTGAGTAGAATTGGAAAAATCGGAAAACCGTCAGGAAACACAGCTTATTTCGGAACCGTAACCCAAACACGGACTAGCAGACAAAAGGCCTCAAGCTAGCTTGAAGGCAATAAACGGAACGACTCGGATTGTTTGAGATCACCTGTAGGTGAGAAATCTCAAACAATGAGTGACCCTATATTGAGCCGAGCTGAGGAGAGGAACGGTCACACTGATGTAGCAATATTTGGAAATATTGACTGTGCGATGCTCCTCCGGTTTACCCCTTGACGCAATCGTGAGCGGAACTGGGTTATTAACAATGATTTTTTTTATCAAACCAAGAAAAAGAATAATTTTTTCTTGTTTGTTAAACAAAAACTTGGAGAATTTTTGAACGTGGACGATTTATTTATTTATTTTTTTTTTTTTTCCTGTTCGGATGAACGCAAGGTTTGGATGCCGATGTTTGGATGTTCTCTCCTGTGGTGAAGGCGATGCCGTGCTCGAAGGCTGGAGAATTTGCTTGTAGGGGAAGCAGAGGTATCCGGCTCGAAGGACCAATGTTTGAGCCAAGGGCGTCGTAAAGTTCCACAGTCGTCTCAAGAAGTTGTAAGAGTGTCCAAAATAAAAGCCGGGGGTCGTCAATGTTTGTTTCAGTTTATTGTGTGTTATATATGTATGTATGTATGGAACTAGGGAACTATTTAATCTTTACATTTGCAAGACACTTTGTCTTATCAGTAATGTTTACACATTGTAGCTGATAGAAAAACACATTTCTGGAATTCCAAAGAATGCCAAAAATGTATGACACAGCGAGGAGTTCAAGCGGAGGTCACTTTTAAAGAAAGAACAGCTCTTGGAACATCTTCCAGAGACAAACACACATTAATCCGGTTCTTCCCGGCAGACATACACTCAAGCCAATAAATGTTCGTCTGGAAGTGCAGTAAATTTGCATTGAGTCATGCCCCGCGGAGAGGCCGCATTGGGGGAAGTACAGCCTACTCCAGTTTGCCCAGACAGACAGGCAGGGAAGTTTATTGCGGTGTGACAGACATACAGATCTTACCTGAAAACGTTTACAAATCGTTTGTTAGCCAAGAGACCAGACGCCGCCGAAATCGAAACTGGTTTACCAGCCGGATCACGTGTGGTGGCTCTGGTGGTTGCTTTATATAAATTATAAATTTAAAAAAATATACATATGCATTAAGAGTTTCCGCCTTTCCGGCGGCGGGGGGACGACTTGTTTAACAACTGCCCCAGGGAAGGGGCGTAGCCAGACACGCCTTTACAAGCTACACAACAAATTGATTAAAAAATGTTCTCTTTTATTTTGATTGCAGTTACATTGCCGGACGCTTCAAAATCATCAGCAATGCGGAAACCAAGGGACTGGGCACCTTTGTGGGCACATTTGCACTGCCCTCGCTCATCTTCCCTGTCGCTGGTGGAACTCAATTGGAGTGCCGTCAACTGGAGCTTCCTCCTGGCCATGCTCGTGTCCAAGGCGATTGTCTTCTTTTCGGTTCTGATCATTTCACTGCTGGTGGCGAGGCCCCTCAAGAGATATCTTCATGGCGTGCCGTTTGTGCCCGACATTTACTGCGGTATTATGGTTGTAGCCCGGCTAGTCTCTCAAAGGTTTTGAGAAGAATGGATGATAAACTGAGTGATCTAAAGTCTGTTGGGATTGAGTGTGCGGCTTCCCTGCTTTGCGGATGAAGATGATTTTAACCTGAAGCCAAGCGAGTGGTTTTTTCACTCTACCAGATTCTTTCTGCAGATACACTGCAACCAGCCATGTCCCTGGCTTATTGGAGTTGCGCCGGAAAGTTCTGGTCGGCACCATGCGATTTGAGGGATATAAAGATCCCTTCTGGGTGTTTCTGTCTTCTTAGATTCTTTCTTGTATAGTGCTAGACAGCTTTTGTAGTTTGCCCAGTGTTTGAGCCAAGGGCGTCGCAATGTTCCACAGTCGTCTCAAGAAGTTGTAAGCGTGTCCAAAATAAAAGACGGGGTCGTCTATGTTTGTTTCAGTTTATTGTGTGTTATATATGTATGTACAAGGTGTACTCGCGTGCGAAAAGACCGTGTCGCTTCGGGTGTAAAGGCGTATTGAATATAAGTTGCGCTCAAGCTACCGAGGGCTGTCGGCAGCGAGAGCGGGAGCGTATGCGTGCGCGGGAGCGCGATCGTGGTGAACTTCGCGCTAGAGCGTCGCCGGGTGGAAAAATGCTCTTAGTATGAGGGCGAGAGCGAGGGCAGCCGCTTGCGTAGCTGGAGTGCTAACATCGAGGTGTGGCTGGAATGCCCACAGAGCGGTTGCCCCGCCAGCGCCGTCCCCACTCTGAACAATCCCCATAAATGACTTACGCTGCAAGGGGTAGGGGGAAATTTCTGCTGAAAATTCATTTTATCATTGTGGCTATAATAATGATCCGATCTGATAAAAAAATTCTTGAATCTGGTAGATTGATCATTTCCTACGATACTGCATTTTTCGTTTTTCTCTATCTTCAAAATTGTGGACTTTCATATTTTGGTGGGGCGGGAGGGGGCGTGGCGAAATTTGTAAATACACTTGTACTGAAGTGGTATCACAGAAGCTTGGACAGAAAGTTTGGTTGCTCTAGCTCTTATAGTGTCTGAAATCCAGGCGTTCATTTGTACGAAAAACCAAATCGACTCGTTTTTGTGTGAGTCCGAAAAGAGGGAATTATGTTTTTCGAAATGGTTTTCTCAATTGTGGCTATAATAATGATCCAATCCGATTCATATTCAAGTCCATGATAGATATGATCTTTCTCTATGATTCTGCATTTCTCATTTTCTGTTGTCTTCAAAATTGTTGACGCCACAGATGTGAGCTTTTTTGTGGGGCGCAAGTGGGCGGGGCGAAAAATTTGAAACACTTTTCTAGGAGTGAGATATAACATCATTCTAGGAAAAAAATTTCGTTGCTCTAGCTCTAATAGCCTCCGAACAATGGGCGAGAAACAAGACGGACAGACAGACAGACGGATGGACAGACATGGCTATATCGACTCGGCTATTGATGCTGATCAAGAACATATATACTTTATAGGGTCGGAAATGATTCCTTCTCTATGTTACACACATCCACTTTTACCACAAATACAATAAACCCTTTTACTCTACGAGTACGGGTAAAACGATAAGTGCAGTTTCTTAAAGTATGACCATATCTACCAGATTCCCGGATAATTATTAAAGCCACTGTTGAGCTATTAAGCGTTTTTAATGTCTATTGCAAAAAGGTAGGTTTTAAATAAAGAGCCGAGGATTTCAATTGGAAATACAATTTTATTTATTATATGAGGCAGCGGCAATACGCGTGTGTAGCTGGGGTATAAAAATGCACCGAAAACTATGATAGTTACATCCAGACTGCCTGAGGGCAGGCGGACCGAATTGCCCCTGCCCCACTGCAAGAGGTAGAAGCTCGGGCTGCTGCTGAGCCGAGTGCGAGCGATAGATAGAGAGAGAGAGAGAGAAAGAGAGAGCGCGGGAGGACAGCATAGATGCTGCAGCTGTAGTAGCGAAATGAGCATAGCGTAACCATAAGCATAAGCAATTACACTATTTACAATACAGTGTTCAATCGAATAAGCAAACATTTGCAGGTAGATTTACGTTAGGCTGCTCCACTAACTAACAACAAGTTTTTATACCTAAACATCGGGCTGGGAAACCCGACATCCTCCCCCGTTGAAACCTGTCTTTCAACAGAATCTGCAGGGTTTCGCAGATAAATCGGATGTTGGGGTCCTGTTAAGCTCATCAACGACACGTTTTTGACTCGATCACAACCTCCAGACACGACCCATCCCAAGAGAGTTTCCTGAAGTATTGGTAATCCTGGCGAAAGCTTGAATTGCCCAACACATAAGAGCTCCAAAAACAGTCTTGCACCAATCAGCAGATCGATGCCCTGAGGTATGATATCCTGGATCGGCGAGTGGCAGGTTTCCAGGGGATCATCCAACTGCAAGTGTTCACGCTGCGGCTTGGCTGCCGATCAGTGATATTAGGGACGATTACAGCAGTGATGGGAGCCGAGTATGTCGACAAACGAGAGTGAAGGCTTATTTTCACTGACATTCCATCGGTGACGAGGCTTTAGTCGCCTATTCCGGAAACAGCAGTGGACGATTTTATCTTCTGAAGCTGAAGCTGATTAGCTAAACGGGATGTTATTAGATGCAGTTGAGAGCCGGAATCTAGCAGCGCTCGGCAAGAAACGAAGGCCCCAGAACTATTTTTGACTAGGACGGTGGCCGTGGGTAATAGCACATCATCATTACTGAGATCCTGGGCAATAAGTGCATAATATGCAGAGCCTGAAGCAGAGGACTCAGTGATGAGATGCGACGACGTGTCAAGTAGCACAGATCCACCTTGGGCTGCAGTAGCTTCAGGACCTCCAAAATGCAGGAGAGTGTGGTGCCTACGCCCATAGGTACGGCATTTGATGGAGCTGCATTTACTCAACCGATTGCCTTGAGGCAATTTACACACAGGGAACACCTCTTGGCTTCTTTTATAGCGATTTGATGGAGACAGTGCCATAAACTTCGGACAATGATGGATTCCGTGAGCACTGTCATTGCACAGAACGCAACCTGATGTGTTTTGCTTAAAGGCAGCAAGTATGGATTTGGAATGGCTAGCTTTACTGCTCCTGCCCACCCTGACCGCTCGGCGCATAGGTTGTCATAACGAAATCCACTGTTTCCAACGTCCTGCATCGCTGCTCCAAAACGAGGCCATGGACTCCCATGACGGAATCAAGTTAACGAAGGCTGAGTCCTCTAATCGTTCCTCCCACTTGGCTTGAGTCGCTGGATCCAGTTTACGAAGCAGCACCTGCACAATGATGCATCCTGCGATCTGCTCAGGAGTGCCCAAAGCCTGGAGCGCCCGAATATGAGCGTTAAACTTGTCCGAGATCTCCCGAAGCATCGACACTGACCCATTCTCCACAGACTGCAGCCCCAGGATCTCAGTAATGTGCGCCTGAAAGATTAAACGACGATTATTAAACCTTTTTCCAACAACTCTAAGGCTATATTATAATTGCTGTCAGAAATTTCCAGCGCACGAACTGTCTCCAACGCAGAATCACGCAGGCAAGATCGTAAATGCTGGAACTTCTCAATGTTGGAGAGGTCTGGATGATGGTGATGGTCGAGTCAAAGTACGTCCAATCCGCATGTCCTCCACTAAATCTTGGCAATTGTATGGGGAGGCAGGTATGATGCTGGCCTGCGAAGAGGTGGCGGCTGAGAACCAGCAAAACCAGAAGTTAAATATGGTCCAGCAACCGTAGAATGCAGTGGCGTATAGCCGTTAATCCTATCAATTTCACGCCGAATCGAAGCCTTGAGAGCAGTGGCAAGCGTTTCAAACCTGTCGCACAGTCCACTGTGAATCTCGCTGAAGTCCAATTCTTCGAGCTCGTTGTGCAATGTCTCAAATTGCCCGCTCAGCTGCTCAATCTGCTCCAACTTCCCCACTAGGGTGTAATAATCGCAGACAGCAGCCTCATCTTCCCAAGCGGTAGTCAATCTCTTCCACCTTCTCACAGAGTTCCGTTGACTTCATCCTCAAAAAAAGACACCCTGTTTTGCTCCCTTGTCACTGTCACTATAGTGTCGTTGGCAGCGTCCATAGCAGCAGCCGCTCTAGAAACGTTCGTAGCGGGAAGAGGAACGCAAAACGAAATGCGTGTAACAAACGGGAACCTAAAGCGCAATTCCTGTATGTAAGAGCGGCTGGTGTATATGCTTGTATAGCAGCTATGTGGTCGATGGCACTGGCTATTTACAGAAGAGCGAAAACAGACGAACGAACTAAAATTATTGTTTATAAATGCAGTTTGTGATTGTACTAATCAATCAATTACTGCACAATCACGTCAGGGTCACCAAATGTTGAGCTATTAAGCTTTTTTAATAGCTATTGCAAAAAGGTAGGTTTTAAATAAAGAGCCGAGGATTTCAATTGGAAATACAATTTTATTTATTATATGAGGTAGCGGCAATACGCGTGTGTAGCTGGGGTATAAAAATGCACCGAAAACTATGATAGTTACATCCAGACTGCTTGAGGGCAGGCGGACCGAATTGCCCGTGCCCCACTGCAAGAGGTAGAGAGAACGAAAGAAGCTCGGGCTGCTGCTGAGCCGAGTGCGAGCGATAGATAGAGAGAGAGAGAGAGAGCGCGGGAGAACAGCATAGATGCTGCAGCTGTAGTAGCGAAATGAGCATAAGCGTAACCATAAGCATAAGCAATTACACTATTTACAATACAGTGTTCAATCGAATAAGCAAACATATGCAGGTAGATTTACGTTAGGCTGCTCCACTAACTAACAACAAGTTTTTATACCTAAACATCGGGCTGGGAAACCCGACAGCCACCATGATGAAACCCCCACCCCTCGCAACAAAACAGTCATTTAAGGGGTGATAGCCTCTACTGATTCTCTCTCTCGCTCACACACTGCTCACACACTCTGCCTCGTGGAGTATACGTGTGTTGTTGTGAGAACTGATGACGATGTAGATGACAGATGCAGCAAAAAAAAAAAGGTAAAGTGTAAAACTGATAAAACATTTGAAAATTCCACATAATTCACATGTGTACTGACTAAGTACGGCCATCGTACCAGGGAAGCGGACGAGTGCTATTCTGCTGGGAGTGCGGACGCCGACCATACGGGGCGGGAAACGGACTGAGTCTTTGTCCGACAGGGAACCAAGCGGAGACACACACCCAGGACCCCCAGGAGTAATGCATACCCTAATCTTGGAGGGTGGAAGGATCGCTGCACTCGTAACTATCGCTGGAATACCCCTGACCGCGACCCTGGACACGGGAGCAACCCGCTCGTTTGTCAGCCAGCAAACAGGAAGAGAACTAAGCACGGGAGGAACAGTGCGCAACGTGAGGACGCGGGTCCGCCTGGCGGATGGAACTACAAAGGAAGTGACGCAAGCCTTGACCGTCAAAGTACGACTGGACCAACAGGAAGCCCAGGTAACCTTGCTGATACTGCCCATAGTGGTTGACGACGTCATCCTCGGACTCGACTTCCTATGCGGCATCAAAGCAGTTCTCCAGTGCGGACGTGCCTACATCCAGTTGACCCGGGAAATAAATCCCTCGTCACCCCGCAACACCTTGCACAGTGACCCTCCACGACGACCCCTCCCCGACTGAGCCACAGGATTAACCACACGGAAATCAACAGGACAAAGCTTTCGACCCGACCAGACCAGGAGAGACCCAGCATCGCGTAACGTAACCAACGTAACCAAGCCTTTGAACCTCGACCTGCAAATACCACGGAAATGAGACCAAATCACCCAGAGGACCGTGAACCTTGCCAGCATCACTACGATGCAGCTCGAGGAACCCCCACTCCAGACGGCCCGAATCGACGACTAACGACGACCAAACCACTACCTACTCCGTGGGTAGCCGAGTTTCTGGAGGAAGAGTTGGCCAAATTTGAGGGACTGGCAGGTATCTCGCACATAGCCCAGCATACGATCTACATGAAGGATGACAAGCCCGTGAAGCAACGGTATTACCCCAAAAACCCAGCCATGCAGAAGATCATCAACGACCAAGTCGACGAGTTACTGCGGGATGGACGGATCGAAGCCTCAAAGTGCCACCACAGCGCGCCAATTGTGCTCGTAGGGAAAAAGACCGGTGAGATGCGCATGTGCATCGACTATAGACAACTCAACGTCAGGTCGATACCGGATGTCCACCCGCTTCCCAGGATTAACCACATCCTCGAGAGACTGCGCGACGCCCGCAACATCTCGACCCAGGATTTGAAGAATGGGTACTGGCAGATCGCGATGGCGGAAGGAAGCCGAGAGTGCACGCCCTTCACCGTTCCAGGCAGAGGACTTTTCCAGTGATGATGTTCGGTCTGCACTCGGCCCCTGCGAAATTTCAGCAAGCCCTGGACAGCGTTATTGGACCAAAGATGGAACCACACGTCTTCGCTTACCTCGATGACATCGTCGTCATCGGGAAAGACTTGAAGACCATGTCGAAAACCTACGAGAGGTATTCCGAAGGCTACGAGAAGCAAATCTGAGGCTGAACCGAACGAAATGCAGTTTCTTTCAGAATAGCATCGTCTACCTGGGACATGTTGTCAGCGAGCAGGGTATCCGTACCGACCCGGAGAAGATAGTAGCGATTCGGAAGCTAACACCTCCCACCACCATCAAGGAGCTGAGACGCTGCCTGGGAATGGCTTCATGGTACCGGAGATTCGTTCCAAACTTTGCCACCATCGTTCAACCCATGACCAGCCTCCTGAAGAAGGACAGACCGTGGGCCTGGGGAGAGGAGCAGCAGAATTCATTTGAGGATCTGAAGGAGAAGCTGTCACAGGCGCCAGTCTTAGCATGCCCAGACTTCAGGGGATAAGTTTACCCTACAAACCGACGCCAGCGCCTACGGCTTCGGAGCAGTGGTGAATCAGCAGATCAGCGGGGAGGAGAGAATCATAGCCTATGCAAGTCGCCGCCTTCTAAAAGCCGAGGAAAACTACTCGGCCACAGAGAAGGAGTGCTTAGAGATCGTCTGGGCCATCAGGAAGTTACGACGTTACCTGGAGGGCTTCCATTTCGACGTCGTTACGGACCACCTTGCTCTGAAATGGCTCAATTCCATCGACAATCCTACAGGCCGCATCGGCCGTTGGGCTTTTGAACTCCAAAACCCCACCGAGAGGCCGAACATGACTATCAAAACAATGATCGCGCAGGATGACTTACTCCCGGAGCTGAGTTTGGCCATCAACAGCAGTACTTCCGACACCACCAGCATTTCAGCCCAGCATTTCTCGTACTGGGTCGCGAACCACGACTACCAGGGTCGCTTTACGACGAGGTCACCCCTGGCATGGGAGGAAATACAGAACCAGCACCCGACACCCCCCAGCACCGTCGCTGGTCCTCCTACGCCAACACCACCTGTCCAAAGCATGGGATGGTTTCGCAGCGAAACTGGCACCTAAGTACGACGGCCCGTACAAGGTTGTCAAATTCATATCGCCCAACATAGTCCGTCTACAAACACACCAGGGACATCAAAAGAAGACCGCGAGCTTGGAGGACCTAAAATAATTCCACGGGATGGAAGGCAACGGAGACGCTGAGAGGACCCCGAGCACTCCCGAACGAGCACCGATTCACGAGGTAGCGTGCTATTGTATCGTTCTCGCCCCGAAAGGGGGCAAAACCCAAAAGCGGTAAGCTCCCTTACGTATATATCACCCTATGGGATTAGTTAAGATAACATGTATTAATCTTTCTCAACCGCAGCGCTCAAGCAAGATAGGGGGAGGGTATGATGTTCAGGTATATTCAGGTTGGTTACTAACCGGAAGGAGTTTCTCCCTAGACGTTCGCCATGAAACGACTCAGAAATGGAAGGACCGTTCGACCGCAAACTCGGAATGGAGGTCCCACGCCCCGCACCCCCCAAGCCGAACGGCCCGGCTGCAGCGTCCCAACCATGGCCCGACACGGCGCCGACGAGAACCGCTACTCCAGGGCCTCCTCCGAGTCCATCCGGAGCTATACGGGGAACCGCGGCGCGTCCCTCTGGACCAGCGGATGGCTGCCGTGACTGGCTGGCTCCATCAGAACCCCGAGAACGAGTGCGAGCGAAAGTTCGAACTCGACAGCCGCTTCGCGACCAGAGGAGTGCGGGAACCACCTCGCCACAACCACACCGTACTGAACCGCCGACTATTCGGGCAAAATGGGCTAGCCATCGACGACGACAACATTGCCACAGACACTGATGACCAGGACACCATCATCCCTGGCCCACGCAGCCCAGGCTCGACCCTCGAGAACACCAAGTCTTACGACCCGACAGGTGCCGAGAGCTGCGACACGAGCACGAAGCCCCGCCCCGACAACTGGGAATCCTGCTTGTGGACCGACTACGGTCTGATGGGACATGGACGAGCCGAACCCGTTGTGGAGCCAAAGGCAGAGGAGCCGGAGCAGGAATACATGGCGGAGGGAGAGGAGTCACCCCAGCAAGTTGGCTCCGAATCCGAAAACTGGTCCCTGATCAGCCAGAATTTTGCGCCGCAGGGCGATGACCCATGGGCAGCAGGCATCCGCGCCCCAAACAACACACCACCCCCACCGGAAGTACGGGGAGAAGGAGAACAGACTCAATCCTGGGGTCGCAGCAACATTCATCCTGCACCAAGCAGCAACGCTCAGCGGAAGACCCCGCTACACAGTCAGGCCAAGCCCAGCAAGGCGAAAACGCATTTGACCAGCAGATCGTTTGCGGAAGTGCCGAGCAGTCACTGGAGCTCCAGCGAAAGTCTGCCGGAGTAGTTCACCTTGCGGTAACAATAGTCCCCTCGACGTCGGGGAGGATGAGGATTCCCCCGTGAGCGATGCCGATGAGACTCACCGTTCGGGAATCAATCACCAGGTCAGTCAGTGCTCCTGTATGGCGGACGGGATGATGTTGTTGAAAGCTCCTCGTATGTCTCAAAAGCTACCAGGTTGTACTCCGATCGTTGTGATCGCGTGTAGTGCCGTTTCGGTGAAAGTCAGAGATCCGATTTTGCATTACAGTCGACTTAAGATGCATACCTTAAAGCTGTTCCATCGCCTTTAAGAAAAGGACTATGGACTTCTGGGTCTGAAATCTTTGGGGCAGTATGCGAGGGCTTGCCTGCCTTGGGAATGAAGACAACTTTGGCCTGAAGCCATGTGTCCGGAATTTGTCCGTGGGAGAAAAGCCTCTCATAAATCCGAAAAGAGCCAGTTTATGGCTCTTTGTCCGGCGTGGATCAGCTGGGCTAGGATGATGCTGTCTGATCCCACGGATTTGTGCGGCTTGAAGATTTTGATTCCCAGGGATTTGTCCGTGAGAGAAAACCCTCTCGTAAATCCACTTTAGCCAGTTTATGGCTTTTGTCCGGTGTAGATCGGCGTGTTGAGCCGCATAAACTTCACGATTCCTATTAGATCCCTTAGAAATTTTATTCCTTTGTACCTTCCGCTGTGTAGATCGAATTATTATAACTAGGCATGAACCGTTTCGGGTCTTCTGCTCAGATTATAATTCATTCTACCATATTATATCCACCACTAACATGATCCCTCTGCTTAAATCACTAATACTAACATACCTTTCCCGTAAATAGTGATATTCTTTTGTAACTTTGAATGCCCAACTTTTTCTTGAATATTAGTCGAATACCTATCTTTCCTGCATGCTCACGATCGGTTCGGTACACGCGTCATGCGGCAGCGTCCCTCAGTCGGTTGGGCGGGAGGAGAGCTAAATACTGTATACCACTTGATGGTGCAGTCTTTGCACATCAACGTCCTAAAGATCAGCTGGGCTGGGATGATGCCGACTGATCCCGCGGATTTGTAGGGCTTGAAGCTTTTGATTGCCCAGGATATATTCTCCTAACTGTACAAGTTCAGAATGTAACCTGACGCAATGGAAGCAGGCGCTCTATATAGGTGGGTCTGTTTGTATGCTGTGGAGAATCTATGGTTTAGCGACTCGGTACTGGACGTCGTCCAAGATTGGTCGGCTTTCCTCACATATCCCAAAGTTGGAGTTGACTTCGAGAGTACTTTTGCGCAA
Source organism: Drosophila bifasciata (assembly GCA_009664405.1). Lineage (NCBI taxonomy): Eukaryota > Metazoa > Arthropoda > Insecta > Diptera > Drosophilidae > Drosophila > Drosophila bifasciata. The sequence goes on from CM019042.1 coordinate 26,533,591, forward strand.
TGAGGCGCGTTTGACTTTCCTGAGTTCTTTGCTGTAAGTTGACTGACCTTGTGCTCGGTCCAGTTCTACTCAACTTTTAGAGCTTTAACTTTGTCCAGGACCTCCTGGCGGTTCTTATTAATAAAGTTGGGTTTAGGGTGTCCTGCAATGCAGGACCGTTGAGGCCTCACTGGGGACGTAAACGTGGTGGATGTCGCGTGGTGGCGTACGCAAATGACGTCGCTATAGAATTCTCTGGGAAGTTTCCACAGACCCTATGCGAGTGCATGATAAGCACCCTCTTAAAGCTGTCACAATGGACAGACAAATGCGGGCTAGGTGCAAACCCGTCTAAAAATGGAACTTCTACCATTCACCAGGAAGTACAAGGTACCGACACGTACTCCCCTAAAAACTCGTGGAGAGCCGCTAGTTTTCAGTAACCATGCCAAGTATCTTGGTCTGATCGTCGATAGGAAGCTCGACTGGAAATTGAACATGGAGGACACGGTAAAGAAGGTAAAGAAGTGTAGAGGTGGTCCTCTACACCTGCAGAAAAACCATCGGTCTGAAATGGGGCATGACCCCGTATATAGTCCGGTGGCAATACACCGCCATCATACGACCAATTATGATGTAAGGGGTAGTGGTTTGGTGGGCAGCCTGGACAAGAAAACTTGGCTCAACAATCTCAGCAGAGTTCAACTCATAGCAGAGCTAAGCGAAACGGGCGGATTACTCACTACCCCAATCGAAGCCCTCGATATCATACTGTAACTTCTCCCAGTAGAACTTCTGTGGAAAAATGTTCCAACACTTTCTCGCTCTTAGAATGCGGGAGTCCAACCTGTGGAGTCCAAACAACCGCAGTCGCCCACGTGGGAATCCTAACAAAACTCCAGCAACTTCCAGAGAGGTTGCCTACTGCATCCCAAGTGACTATCTCTCGACGCCTTTCCAGGTATCCATCCCGCTTAGGGAGGACTGGGAGAGGGGCGAATTAAGTTGCTCACCACAGTTTAGGCCATGAGGAGAGGTTCACGCCCATGCGGCATCACAAAGGTCCTTTAACTGGACCAAGTGAAATGAGGAGGGAGATCTCTCTCTCCAGCTACCCCCTAACCTAACCTGTCTGTCCGTCCGTCTGTTCGTCTGTCCGTCCGTCCGTCCGTCTTGTTTATCGCCCATTGCTTGGAGGCTATAAGAGAAACCAAATTTTGTTTCCGCACTGATATGATATCCCAATCCTGCAAATGTATTTCAAAATTTCGCACCGCCCACTTCCGCCCTCACAAAGGGCGCACATCTGTAGCGTCCAGAATTTTGAAGACAACAGAAAAATAAAAATGCAGATTCATAGAGAATGACGATATCTATCAGGGACCCAAATCTGAATCGGATCGGATAATTAATATAGCCACAATGGAGAAAACCATTTCGAAAAACATCGTTCCCTCTCGCTCGCACTCACACACCCACGTGTCGACTTTGCCCATTCGTACAAATGAGCGCCTGGACCTCAGAGACTATAAGAGCTAGAGCAGTAAAAGTGTTTTTAAAAATTTCGCCACGCCCCATTCCGCCCCCACAAAAGATGAAAGTCCACAATTTAAAAGATAGGAAAAACGAAAAATTCAGTATCGTAGGGAATGATCATATCTGCCAGATATAAATAAAATCATTTTTAAATAAAAACAGACTGCTAATAAAAAAACATCCACCAGATTGCCGAATATGGTGCAGATCGAAAAAAATGCAGTATCGTAGGGAATGATCATATCTGCCAGATATAAATAAAATCATTTTAAATAAAAACAGACTGCTAATACAAAAAACATCCACCAGATTGCCGAATATGGTGCAGATCGGATCATTATTGTAGCCACAATGATGAAATGAATTTTCTGCAGCTTGCCGCCCACCTTTCAGCTGTGTTGTTGATGTTGATGTAGATGACAGATGAAGAAACAAATTTTAAATGTAAAATGTAAGAATATAAAAAATTATCAAATATTTTTTAAATTTCACATATGTATGTAAGTCACATGTGTACTGATATTGTAATAGGGTAATTTATCTGAAGTATTGTTTATTTCACAAGTGTAATTAATAATTCAAAGGAATATGATGAGAGCTTAACTACCCGCAAGGCGAGACGTTAGAACGTAAATGCCACTCGGCTGGTAATTTACTACTAACTTAAAAACCCAAACTTCCCAGCTACGGGACCCTTGGTTTTGCCGGCCACGGCACTCGTCGCTGTCCAGCAAAAGTGCTGACCTTGCGCCTCGTGCGTGGTGTCCAGTGGCGGCCGGCGTCCGGCGACCGCGACGACGGCGATCCCACGGTTGACGAAACTGCTTACCTTGCGATATCGCGGAATTCGTCCAACCCAATGGACAATCCAGTTAACTCTTGTTAACTCAGAATTCGTCCAACCCAAAGGACAATTCCGTTAACTCTTGTTAACTACTCTCTCCTTCAAGACTTGACCGTCCTCGGTCAAGCCCATGCTCTTCAGCATCTGCTCAATCGCGACGGTGTTACCCTTCTGCTGCCTGCGCCGCATCCACCAGGAAACGCCAATTAAAGCAGCGCACACGGCCACGCCCACGACAGCGGCCAGTGCGGAACTGATTACAAGGTTTGTTCGGACTTCGGTCAGGTGCTGCAGATTTTCCTCATTCAGCTTGTGAAGATACGGCAGGCTCAACAGTGTTTGGTGGCGGGTGACATTAATCCTCGCCGAGGTAGCTACGCCCGGAACTCTCTTTGGCGCATTGCTGAAGTTGGTGTATTTTGTCCCGTTGACGTGCGCGACCTGGTCAAAGGTTACCAGGTATGTTCCCGTAACATTTCGCTCGGGGCCGTCGTCGGTGGTCACAATGGCGGTGGCATCGTTGATTACCACAATACCCTCATCTATCTCGAAGATCGGGGGTAAGTTGTTCGGCTGGGTGCCGCAGTGGGCCACGGTGCCAAAATGCAGTTCTTGAGCGCAGCTGTTCGCCGGTGCCTCCTTACAGAAGGCCAATGATGGGGGCCCTATGCATGATGAGACAGCGATGACCTTGCTGCCGCATTCTGCTATGGTGTCCTCGGGCAACCGGATCGTTACCCCTTTGTGTGCGACTGGGAAGATGGTTATTTTCTTACAAATGAGCTTAGGTCTAGGCATTTCAATTACAAAGATGATCAATTCCTTATTAGCTAGTGCCCTCACATTTGCAGCGCCAAAAAGTTGGGTTACACTGATATCTGTGGAACCTTTCTTCAGAATCGCCTCTAAGTCATTACTATCGATAATAGCTGGATTTACTATATTTATTTTAGCCAGGTAGTGGCGATCATTAGGTTCTGCAATTCGAGCGTCAATATCCTGTTTCTAGTTAGGAGGGTTTCATATAGATGGGAAGTGTTAATTTCTTCCTGCTTATTTACTTTCAATAATTGATTAACCGTTTCGGTGAGGGGCATTTATCTGTGTTTGAGTCCTTGAGTTTATGGTTATCTGTCTGTACTCGACCTGTCTCGTTTGTTGTAAGTCATCAAAGTCCGGAGTTCCTGCGATTACCTTCAGTGCAGACCCCAAGATATTCAAACTCCTCGCATGCCTGTGATGAACTCCTAAAGCCGCAGTCAACGTCAGTAGGTGTTTCGTGTCTGTTTCTAATATTTTCCTCATATGTGTCTGAGGGAACACGTCAGTCAATTCTATTGTTTCCTGAATGTATCGGTCATACTCTGTCAAGTTCGTGGAGTGTTGTACGTAGAAGGTTTCGTTCCATATTACTGTCCGTCCGTCAATTATGGGAATGTAGTCCCCGTGCGTGTAGTCCGTCAGCTTTGAGTCGGTCATGGCTGTCAAGGCCAAGACTGTTAGGAGGCAGAGATACTCAACGGGTGACCTATAAGAAATGAGAGACACAACGGCTTATTTACTATACCTTATTTAATCCTACTATAATTTGTCCTAGTGGACCTGAACTTAGTGCTATGAATCCCGGTTTACTACACCTAATTCCTTACTTACCTCAAATTGTCTTTGTGGACCACCCTCCCTTTAATAAGAACGGTGGTTCCCAGGTCTGCCTCTACCTTTTGTTCAGCGCAGAGGGGAGTTAGCTTGTTCCCTAACCTCCTATTGGTTTTCACTAGGACCTGCTCGCCTACATCAAAGGTCCCTATTTTGCCTGGTCGGGTTGTTTCTATCGAGCTGCTCTTGTTGGGCTTTTATTAGCTTTAACATAATTTCTTCCCCAAGGTCACAACTTGCGTGGACCACATCCATAGGTGTCCTGTTTGTGACGGAGTGGATGGTTCGATTATATTCGATGGTCGCTAGAATAACTAGTTCAACCGTATCGTCCACCTGGCGTTGCAATTTTAAGCACCTGGCTATTTCTAAGAGGGTGCTGTGCAAGCGTTCCACCTGTCCGTTTGATGTGTTGTGCAACGGTGGGGCTTTCCTACATCAATGTCGAATTGGTTCTTTAATAAAAGACCGAATGGTCTCCGAGTTGAAAGCTGCCTCATTGTCACAGTAGATGGTCCTAATAGCTGGGAAGATGTTTACCAATTGTAAAATTGGTATTTTCACGTCCGTGATCGTGCGTGAAACAATCTGCTGCGTTATTGCAAACTTTGAAAATTTGTCAATCGCGGTGAGGAAGTACTTCCCTGCGGTGGAAAAGATGTCGATATGAATCAACTCGCCTACTCTTGCCGGAATTGGAGTCACCCCTAACTCTAGCTTCCTAGGGTGCCGGTTATACTTGGCTTTATCCTGCAGTTTATCACCACTTCTGCTGCGATTTTCTCCATTTTCGGGGAAATAATAATCTCGCAGTACCTGCTTCACATTCTCCTGGGCTGCCCTGTGCGCCCGATTGTGTTCGGCTGTCATTATCTCTCTTCGCTCCCGGTCGTTGGTGATGTCTGTCACCAAGGTTTTGCAAAATCGAAATTTTGTGTCCGGAAAGGCTTTTACCAGATCGTTTTGCACAAACGTCAAAGTTGGCAGAGTGCAATGGAAGGCGTTAACGACTCCAGGCTTTACCGCTTCCTTGATGGACGCAAGAAGTGTATCTCGACTGGCAAATTCGATCTTGTGACGGGTCTTTTCGGAGAAGAGGATGTGGAGCTGCTTGGAAGGGGTATTTGATTCTTCTAGGATTATCTGATTCCTGAAGCAGTTCACTGGTTTTTCTGCGGCTTCAATTACGTAAGTGAGCGATGCTTCACTATGAATTGTTGCTGCGTCGGATCGACTCTGACTTTCTAACGCATTAATGTTCTGTCGCGACAGCGCATCTGCTACGTAATTGTCCTGCCTGGTTTGTATAAGACCCTTGCGCCGCACTCATCAATTCTCGCCTTCCAACGCTTTATCTTGGAATTGGGGTTTCTATCTGAAACCGCGAAAAATCAGTGGCTGATGGTCTGTGTAGATGTTGATGTCACTCTTTCCATACAGGTAGTGACGAGCGTGTCTAGGGCCCAGACTATGGCCAGAAGCTCCCTTTCATTGGTCGCATAGTTTAGTTCCCTGTCCTAGAAATCATGGTTATGGGTCTATTATTTTGTGACAGTACCTCCCCGATACCACTGGACGAGGCATCAGTGGTTAGGTCGAATGGTTGGTTGAAGTCTGGGTAGTGGAGGATGACGTCTTCTGACGCCAAAATGTTCCTAAGTTTATCAAAGGCCTGTTTCTGAACCTCATCAAACTGTATGGGAATGGTTTTCGAGCGTTGTTTGCTGATCTTACCATTTTCTCCCTTCAGAATGCTAGAGATAGGTCTTGCTATCTGAGCGAAGTCCTTTATAAAACACCGGTAGTAGCTGGCAAGACCCAGGAATGATCTTACCGCAAACAGGGTGGAGGGTTGTCTAAACCCTGAATAGCCTTGACTCGGGGCTTGCCCTCGGTTGACACCAAAAATCCAAGGAATTCCACTTGTCCCTTGAAGAACTGGGACTTTTTTCCTTTGACACCCTCATGTTCGCGTCGTGGAGGCTGCCAAGCACGGTGTCAATGTCTCTGACATGATCCGCCTCACTTTTTGAGAACACGATGACGTCGTCAACATATACGTAACCTATCTTACCAATATGCTCCCGTAATACGTCATCGATGGCCCGTTGAAAAATGCTTGATGCATTCCTGAGGCCAAATGGCAAACGGCAGAACTCATATTTGCCTCCGTTTACCGAAAATGAGGTATTTTCAGTCTATGACTAGCAGCTTCTTGTTTGAGCCCGAGTCGTCAGTGCCTTTTTTTTCCAACAACACTTATGGGGTTGTTGTACGGAAACCTGGAAGGCCGAATGATTTTGTTCCGCAATAGGTCCTTCACCTCGTCATTGACGAAATCAGTGGCTCCTGGGGAAGGGGTACATTTTCGAGTAGATTGGCTCCTCATCCTCGGTCCTAATTGTGGCTACTACGGCTGTGTTGAAGGGTAGCATTTCAGTCGGATCTGCAAATGCCTTTATACGGCTGGACATCATTCTGAGAAACTCGTCCCTTACTGTTGGTGGGACCTCAGTGTCGTCTACTTTTGTGAAGTTAATGCTGGGGCATTTGTGGAATAGGATCTTTTCAGATTCCTGTCCAAAGTGGAGATTTTTTGTCCCCAGGTTTATATTGACGCCAGCTTTCGTTAGCGTGTCGAGCCCTACGATGCCATCAAAGGTTGATAGCTCCGGCAAGATAAAAACGGGCATTTTATGCCGAATATGGTTAGGGAGACATTTCTGCACTACTTTATTAAAAGCCGTGCAGGGAATTTACAACAAATGAGGCCTCTACAGGAACAATTCCCTTAAGTTCTTTTAAAGGTTTGATATAATTCTTCGCAGCCCCAGTGTCTATTAAAAGGTTAAGTGTCCTCCCTGCTACTGTTCGTTTGACGAACGGGAGCAGGGATGCTCCCCTAAAAAATTGACAGTATCACTGTCGTATCCTGCACTATTCTCTTCATCAATCTCCGCCACTGCTTCCGACGCTAATTGCTCGTACTGTTGCTCGTATTTGTCCGGGTCCACCTGAGCGAGGTGATTGACCCTCTGCCTGCGCTGGTCGGAAAATCTCTGGGATCCAGCCGGCCTTTTATACGCACCATGTTGGTGCCCGTTATTAGGGTTTTCTGTAGCCGGTAGGCCTGGGTTGTGCCCCTGCTGCTTCTGAAAGCCAGTTGGCTGACGGAATTTAGAGGAAGATGGATCAACATCCATCATCTCTACTTTGTCTTGGCTACGGTGACCACCTGCTTGATGGTTCCTCTGGTTGTTCGTGTAGAACGGGACCCAAATCTGAATCGGATCGGATAATTAATATAGCCACAATGGGTAAACCATTTCGAAAAACATCGTTCCCTCTCGCTCGCACTCACACTATCTCACGTGTCGACTTTGCCCATTCGTACAAATGAGCGCCTGGACCTCAGAGACTATAAGAGCTAGAGCAGTAAAAGTGTTTTTTGCCGCAACGCCCCATTCCGCCCCCACAAAAGATGAAAGTTCACAATTTTAAAGATAGGAAAAAACGAAAAATGCAGTATCGTATGGAATGATCATATCTGCCAGATATAAATAAAATCATTTTAAATAAAACAGACTGCTAATACAAAAAAAAAAATCCACCAGATTGCAGAATATGGTGCAGATCTTCGTATTATTGTAGGACAATGATGAAATGAATTTTCAGCAGCTTGCCGCCCACCCTTCAGCTGTGTTGTTGATGTTGATGTAGAACAGATGAAAAAAATTTTTAAATGTAGAATGTAAAAATATAAAAACTAGCAAAACCCGGCGAACTCCGTTTCGCCACCAGATCTTGTTCGTTTTATGTAAACATTTCGTTTGGTGATTAAAAGATGAACAACAATTTTTTGTTTGTTTTATATTTGAAAAAGGAAAAATTTTATTTCATTTCACAACAGTAATGAATTCATTTCGATTACAAAAATGAAGTGTTATTTAGTTGAATCTAAGTAAATGAAAGTGAATCGAATATAAATACTGAATCGAAGCGTTATGCGTGTTCGCAAATTATCCGTTTCATTGAAGTGCTCTTTTGGTAAACCACATTTTTTTTTTTTGGTCTGACGTTAACACAAACAAAGCGGATGGTTTCGCATCTCGTGAACACGCAACGTATAACTGCCCATGTGAAAAACAATGATTTTCTAAATTTATCCCTCAAACACTAAGCGATTTGCCTTGCGACTTGTTAAATGTCATTGCGAACGCAAGGCGAACTGGAAATAGACAATCGTTTGAAGTCAAACGGAAGATTCGTCGGAATCATTGGTATTCGAGGAATACATACATTTTCACCTGCGTACTTTTCGTTAATAATGGTTGCCTCAATCAATTCGGTCTTTTACCGAAAGTCGAGTACCGTTGCAAAGTCGCGGTAGGATTCAAATTACGCAATATTATACCAACTTTGAGTTGCAAGTTATGTGGTGGAAATCCTGGTAGCTCCAGAGTGTTAAAAACTCCGTTGGATAATTTGCTACATCATCGGGATTTGTAATGGAATCAACAGATTTTATGTCACCAAATCGTCAGCAATTTTTGATTGAATTTTGAAATTTAGTGCGTGTACATCATTATTCTTTGCGGCAAGAATTGCTTGTTGACTTAACCAAGCATAATTCTGATAATTTCAGAATTGTCTCGTTTACACGATGCATGATATTGCTTCTTCGCTGAACGACAATGTCTCGCGATTTAGTTGGATCGCCAACAATAATTGCAGCAACATCATTAACGGTGGGTTTATTGAATCTTCGCACATGTTCACCTTTTGGGTACAATCCGCTCTTATGACAAATTTGTGCGTATCCGATGGCATTCGTTCCAATGCTGTTTTGAACATATTAACCACAGCATTATTAGCGTGAAAAATGCTTGCAACTGTTCAATAATTCGTCTCTTTAACTGTTGTGTTCCTGTATATTGCACCGCACATACAGCTGATCCACCATCGACGAAATGAAATATATTTGCAGAAATTTATGCAGTTCATCTGGTGTTGGCACCATTGAACCATGCAAATGATATATTTGTCCTGGCATCTGTAATTGCAAGCAATCATTTGTTGAAGAATACGGTGTAACTTCTGATCGCGTGATGGTGTAGTGTGTGGTGTATATGTAGTTGTTACGTGTTCCAATTCACTGTCTTTTACCTTGCAAGTCGGCATGAAGCCGCCTTCTCGAATGATATTAGCTCCAACTTCCTTTGGTATCTGATATCTGTGGAACCTTTCTTCAGAATCGCCTCTAAGTCATTACTATCGATAATAGCTCCAACTTCCTTTTGAGCTAATATCATTCATGCGAAAGCAGTTATTGTATTCAAGGATGTGTTGAAGAAAATGGCTGGAATTGGGATCACTTTCATCGAACAATGGTTTCAGTGGCTGTGGTGGTGAAAGTAATGGATCCAGTTTGACTTTTCCACTTGCGCAGCACAATCCAGCCGTTTTCTTTTTGAACTTTAACGCATTAGTCGTCATTGGTCCAATATCTAAATTTTCATCATCACTGTAGTTCGCAGTGGGATCATATTGGGATGCCAAGCGATTGTATGATGCCAATGATCTTCGTGTCCTCACGCACTGTCCCCATCGGGAATTTTTTCTCTTATTATTTTGTCTTCGCTTAAGTTCTGTGAATACACTTGCTGGCTTGCATGTCTTGTGCGGCGGCCGATGTTCGCACTTCGTCCTTTAGGCATTTTGGACTGTAGACAGAGTGGTGAATTTAACCTCAAATGCACGATCCACATAATTTACACAGTTCAACTTACCACCTTAAAGACAAATGCCTGCTGTTGAAATTGAATACAAATTTTCACAATACACGTGATTGATTTGATGGTTTCCAATTGAAATGTGAGGAAACGAATAACTTTTTTAATTTCGTTTTCACTGTGAACACAATACCGGTTTTTCACATGAAATTAACTGAGCAGAGAACAATGAGTAGCTGTCAAACAATGTATCACGCACCGGGGCCTACTTAAAATATTGGTTTGTAGTACATGCTATGTATCAGAGATGGCGCTGTATGTAGTATATAGTAGATAATACAAATACATTTTCCCGGATTTCTGTTGAAATTTTTCGTGAATTTTTCTTTACTTTTAAACCTCACGGAGCCCAAGACCTTTCCAACGAATGCAAAACCGTGAAAATCGGTTCGTGCGTTCTGGAGTTATTGCGTCAGAAGAAAACCCGACTTATTTTTATATAGTAGAATGATCAAATATTTTAAAATTTCACATAATAAGTATGTAAGTCACATGTTTACTGATATTGTATAAGTAATAATTAAATGGAATACGGGTAATTTATCTGAAGTATTGTTTATTTCACAAGTGTAATTAGTTATTCAAAGGAATATGATGAGAGCTTAACTACCCGCAAGGCGAGACGTTAGAACGTAAATGCCACTCGGCTGGTAATTTACTACTAACTTAAAACCTAAACTTCCCAGCTACGGGACCCTTGGTTTGCCGGCCACGGCACTCGTCGCTGTCCAGCAAAAGTGCTGAGCTTGCGCCTCGTGCGTGGTGTCCAGTGGCGGCCGGCGTCCGGCGACCGCGACGACGGCGATCCCACGGTTGACGAAACTGCTTACCTTGCGATATCGCGAAATTCGTCCAACCCAATGGACAATCCAGTTAACTCTTGTTAACTCAGAATTCGTCCAACCCAATGGACAATTCAGTTAACTACTCTCTCCTTCAAGACTTGACCGTCCTCGGTCAAGCCCATGCTCTTCAGCATCTGCTCAATCGCGACGGTGTTACCCTTCTGCTGCCTGCGCCGCATCCACCAGGAAACGCCAATTAAAGCAGCGCACACGGCCACGCCCACGACAGCGGCCAGTGCGGAACTGATTACAAGGTTTGTTCGGACTTCGGTCAGGTGCTGCAGATTTTCCTCATTCAGCTTGTGAAGATACGGCAGGCTCAACAGTGTTTGGTGGCGGGTGACATTAATCCTCGCCGAGGTAGCTACGCCCGGAACTCTCTTTGGCGCATTGCTGAAGTTGGTGTATTTTGTCCCGTTGACGTGCGCGACCTGGTCAAAGGTTACCAGGTATGTTCCCGTAACATTTCGCTCGGGGCCGTCGTCGGTGGTCACAATGGCGGTGGCATCGTTGATTACCACAATACCCTCATCTATCTCGAAGATCGGGGGTAGTTTGTTCGGCTGGGTGCCGCAGTGGGCCACGGTGCCAAAATGCAGTTCTTGAGCGCAGCTGTTCGCCGGTGCCTCCTTACAGAAGGCCAATGACGGGGGCCCTATGCATGATGAGACAGCGATGACCTTGCTGCCGCATTCTGCTATGGTGTCCTCGGGCAACCGGATCGTTACCCCTTTGTGTGCGACTGGGAAGATGGTTATTTTCGTTACAAATGAGCTTAGGTCTAGGCATTTCAATTACAAAGATGATCAATTCCTTATTAGCTAGTGCCCTCACATTTTGCAGCGCCCAAAAGTTGGGTTACACTGATATCTGTGGAACCTTTCTTCAGAATCGCCTCTAAGTCATTACTATCGATAATAGCTGGATTTACTATATTTATTTTAGCCAGAGTAGTGGCGATCATTAGGTTCTGCAATTCGAGCGTCAATATCCTGTTTCTAGTTAGGAGGGTTTCATATAGATGGGAAGTGTTAATTTCTTCCTGCTTATTTATTTTCAATAATTGATTAACCGTTTCGGTGAGGGCATTTATCTGTGTTTGAGTCCTTGAGTTTATGGTTATCTGTCTGTACTCGACCTGTCTCGTTTGTTGTAAGTCATCAAAGTCCGGAGTTCCTGCGATTACCTTCAGTGCAGACCCCAAGATATTCAAACTCCTCGCATGCCTGTGATGAACTCCTAAAGCCGCAGTCAACGTCAGTAGGTGTTTCGTGTCTGTTTCTAATATTTTCCTCATATGTGTCTGAGGGAACACGTCAGTCAATTCTATTGTTTCCTGAATGTATCGGTCATACTCTGTCAAGTTCGTGGAGTGTTGTACGTAGAAGGTTTCGTTCCATATTACTGTCCGTCCGTCAATTATGGGAATGTAGTCCCCGTGCGTGTAGTCCGTCAGCTTTGAGTCGGTCATGGCTGTCAAGGCCAAGACTGTTAGGAGGCAGAGATACTCAACGGGTGACCTATAAGAAATGAGAGACACAACGGCTTATTTACTATACCTTATTTAATCCTACTATAATTTGTCCTAGTGGACCTGAACTTAGTGCTATGAATCCCGGTTTACTACACCTAATTCCTTACTTACCTCAAATTGTCTTTGTGGACCACCCTCCCTTTAATAAGAACGGTGGTTCCCAGGTCTGCCCCTCTACCTTTTGTTCAGCGCAGAGGGAGTTAGCTTGTTCCCTAACCTCCTATTGGTTTTCACTAGGACCTGCTCGCCTACATCAAAGGTCCTATTTTGCCTGGTCGGGTTGTTTCTATCGAGCTGCTCTTGTTGGGCTTTTATTAGCTTTAACATAATTTCTTCCCCAAGGTCACAACTTGCGTGGACCACATCCATAGGTGTCCTGTTTGTGACGGAGTGGATGGTTCGATTATATTCGATGGTCGCTAGAATAACTAGTTCAACCGTATCGTCCACCTGGCGTTGCAATTTTAAGCACCTGGCTATTTCTAAGAGGGTGCTGTGCAAGCGTTCCACCTGTCCGTTTGATGTGCTGTGCAACGGTGGGGCTTTCGCTACATCAATGTCGAATTGGTTCTTTAATAAAAAGACCGAATGGTCTCCGAGTTGAAAGCTGCCTCATTGTCACAGTAGATGGTCCTAATAGCTGGAAAGATGTTTTACCAATTGTAAAATTGGTATTTTCACGTCCGTGATCGTGCGTGAAACAATCTGCTGCGTTATTGCAAACTTTGAAAATTTGTCAATCGCGGTGAGGAAGTACTTCCCTGCGGTGGAAAAGATGTCGATATGAATCAACTCGCCTACTCTTGCCGGAATTGGAGTCACCCCTAACTCTAGCTTCCTAGGGTGCCGGTTATACTTGGCTTTATCCTGCAGTTTATCACCACTTCTGCTGCGATTTTTCCATTTTCGGGGAAATAATAATCTCGCAGTACCTGCTTCACATTCTCCTGGGCTGCCCTGTGCGCCCGATTGTGTTCGGCTGTCATTATCTCTCTTCGCTCCCGGTCGTTGGTGATGTCTGTCACCAAGGTTTTGCAAAATCGAAATTTTGTGTCGGAAAGGCTTTTACCAGATCGTTTTGCACAAACGTCAAAGTTGGCAGAGTGCAATGGAAGGCGTTAACGACTCCAGGCTTTACCGCTTCCTTGATGGACGCAAGAAGTGTATCTCGACTGGCAAATTCGATCTTGTGACGGGTCTTTTCGGAGAAGAGGATGTGGAGCTGCTTGGAAGGGTATTTGATTCTTCTAGGATTATCTGATTCCTGAAGCAGTTCACTGGTTTTTCTGCGGCTTCAATTACGTAAGTGAGCGATGCTTCACTATGAATTGTTGCTGCGTCGGATCGACTCTGACTTTCTAACGCATTAATGTTCTGTCGCGACAGCGCATCTGCTACGTAATTGTCCCTGCCTGGTTTGTATAAGACCCTTGCGCCGCACTCATCAATTCTCGCCTTCCAACGCTTTATCTTGGAATTGGGGTTTCTATCTGAAACCGCGAAAATCAGTGGCTGATGGTCTGTGTAGATGTTGATGTCACTCTTTCCATACAGGTAGTGACGGAGCGTGTCTAGGGCCCAGACTATGGCCAGAAGCTCCCTTTCATTGGTCGCATAGTTTAGTTCCCTGTCCTAGAAATCATGGTTATGGGTCTATTATTTTGTGACAGTACCTTCCCCGATACCACTGGACGAGGCATCAGTGGTTAGGTCGAATGGTTGGTTGAAGTCTGGGTAGTGGAGGATGACGTCTTCTGACGCCAAAATGTTCCTAAGTTTATCAAAGGCCTGTTTCTGAACCTCATCAAACTGTATGGGAATGGTTTTCGAGCGTTGTTTGCTGATCTTACCATTTTTCTCCCTTCAGAATGCTAGAGATAGGTCTTGCTATCTGAGCGAAGTCCTTTATAAAACAACGGTAGTAGCTGGCAAGACCCAGGAATGATCTTACCTCAAACAGGGTGGAGGGTTGTCTAAAACCCTGAATAGCCTTGAATTTTTATCGTGCCCTCGGTTGACAATGCAAAAATCCAAGGAATTCCACTTGTCAACTTGAAGAACTGGGACTTTTCATTTGACACCCTCATGTTCGCGTCGTGGAGGCTGCCAAGCACGGTGTCAATGTCTCTGACATGATCCGCCTCACTTTTTGAGAACACGATGACGTCGTCAACATATACGTAACCTATCTTACCAATATGATCCCGTAATACGTCATCGATGGCCCGTTGAAAAATGCTTGATGCATTCCTGAGGCCAAATGGCAAACGGCAGAACTCATATTTGCCTCCGTTTACCGAAAATGAGGTATTTTCAGTCTATGACTAGCAGCTTCTTGTTTGAGCCCGAGTCGTCAGTGCCTTTTTTTCCAACAACACTTATGGGGTTGTTGTACGGATCAAACCTGGAAGGCCGAATGATTTTGTTCCGCAATAGGTCCTTCACCTCGTCATTGACGAAATCAGTGGCTCCTACAGGGAAGGGGTACATTTTCGAGTAGATTGGCTCCTCATCCTCGGTCCTAATTGTGGCTACTACGGCTGTGTTGAAGGGTAGCATTTCAGTCGGATCTGCAAATGCCTTTATACGGTTTGGACATCATTCTGAGAAACTCGTCCCTTACTGTTGGTGGGACCTCAGTGTCGTCTACTTTTGTGAAGTTAATGCTGGGGCATTTGTGGAATAGGATCTTTTCAGATTCCTGTCCAAAGTGGAGATTTTTGTCCCCAGGTTTATATTGACGCCAGCTTTCGTTAGCGTGTCGAGCCCTACGATGCCATCAAAGGTTGATAGCTCCGGCAAGATAAAAAACGGGCATTTTATGCCGAATATGGTTAGGAGACATTTCTGCACTACTTTATTAAAGCCGTGCAGGGAATTTACAACAAATGAGGCCTCTACAGGAACAATTCGGTCCTTAAGTTCATTTTTAAAAAGGTTTGATATAATTCTTCGCAGCCCCAGTGTCTATTAAAAGGTTAAGTGTCCTCCCTGCTACTGTTCGTTTGACGAACGGGAGCAGGGATGCCCCCTAAAAATTGACAGTATCACTGTCGTATCCTGCACTATTCTCTTCATCAATCTCCGCCACTGCTTCCGACGCTAATTGCTCGTACTGTTGCTCGTATTTGTCCGGGTCCACCTGAGCGAGGTGATTGACCCTCTGCCTGCGCTGGTCGGAAAATCTCTGGGATCCAGCCGGCCTTTTATACGCACCATGTTGGTGCCCGTTATTAGGGTTTTCTGTAGCCGGTAGGCCTGGGTTGTGCCCCTGCTGCTTCTGAAAGCCAGTTGGCTGACGGAATTTAGAGGAAGATGGATCAACATCCATCATCTCTACTTTGTCTTGGCTACGGTGACCACCTGCTTGATGGTTCCTCTGGTTGTTCGTGTAGAACGGGACCCAAATCTGAATCGGATCGGATAATTAATATAGCCACAATGGAGTAAACCATTTCGAAAAACATCGTTCCCTCTCGCTCGCACTCACACACCCACGTGTCGACTTTGCCCATTCGTACAAATGAGCGCCTGGACCTCAGAGACTATAAGAGCTAGAGCAGTAAAAAGTTTTTTAAAAATTTCGCCACGCCCCATTCCGCCCCCACAAAAAGATGAAAGATGACAGATGCAGAAAAAAATTTTAAATGTAGAATGTAAAAATATAAAAAACTAGCAAACCCGGCGAACTCCGTTTCGCCACCAGATGGCTTCGTTTTATGTAACATTTCGTTTGGTGATTAAAAGATGAACAACAATTTTTGTTTGTTTTTATATTTGAAAAGGAAAAATTTTTATTTCATTTCACAACAGTAATGAATTCATTTCGATTACAAAAATGAAGTGTTATTTAGTTGAACTTCTCTAAGTAAATGAAAGTGAATCGAATATAAATACTGAATCGAAGCGTTATGCGTGTTCGCAAATTATCCGTTTCATTGAAGTGCTCTTTGGTAAACCACATTTTTTTGTTTTGGTCTGACGTTAACACAAACAAAGCGGATGGTTTCGCATCTCGTGAACACGCAACGTATAACTGCCCATGTGAAAAACAATGATTTTCTAAATTTATCCCGCAAACACTAAGCGATTTGCCTTGCGACTTGTTAAATGTCATTGCGAACGCAAAGGCGAACTGAAATTGCAATCGTTTGAAGTCAAACGGAAGATTAGTCGGAATCATTGGTATTCGAGGAATACATACATTTTCACCTGCGTACTTTTCGTTAATAATGGTTGCCTCAATCAATTCGGTCTTTTTACCGAAAGTCGAGTACCGTTGCAAAGTCGCGGTAGGATTCAAATTACGCAATATTATACCAACTTTGAGTTGCAAGTTATGTGGTGGAAATCCTGGTAGCTCCAGAGTGTTAAAAAACTCCGTTGGATAATTTGCTACATCATCGGGATTTGTAATGGAATCAACAGATTTGTATGTCACCAAATCGTCAGCAATTTTTTGAAAAATGCTTTGCAACTGTTCAATAATTCGTCTCTTTAACTGTTGTGTTCCTGTATATTGCACCGCACATACAGCTGATCCACCATCGACGAAATGAAATATATTTGCAGAAATTTATGCAGTTCATCTGGTGTTGGCACCATTGAACCATGCAAATGATATATTTGTCCTGGCATCTGTAATTGCAAGCAATCATTTGTTGAAGAATACGGTGTAACTTCTGATCGCGTGATGGTGTAGTGTGTGGTGTATATGTAGTTGTTACGTGTTCAATTCACTGTCTTTTACCTTGCAAGTCGGCATGAAGCCGCCTTCTCCTTTGGTATCTGATATCTGTGGAACCTTTCTTCAGAATCGCCTCTAAGTCATTACTATCGATAATAGCTCCAACTTCCTTTGGAGCTAATATCATTCATGCGAAAGCAGTTATTGTATTCAAGGATGTGTTGAAGAAAATGGCTGGAATTGGGATCACTTTCATCGAACAATGGTTTCAGTGGCTGTGGTGGTGAAAGTAATGGATCCAGTTTGACTTTTCCACTTGCGCAGCACAATCCAGCCGTTTCTCTTTTGAACTTTAACGCATTAGTCGTCATTGGTCCAATATCTAAATTTTCATCATCACTGTAGTTCGCAGTGGGATCATATTGGGATGCCAAGCGATTGTATGATGCCAATGATCTTCGTGTCCTCACGCACTGTCCCCATCGGGAATTTTCTCTTATTATTTTGTCTTCGCTTAAGTTCTGTGAATACACTTGCTGGCTTGCATGTCTTGTGCGGCGGCCGATGTTCGCACTTCGTCCTTTAGGCATTTTGGACTGTAGACAGAGTGGTGAATTTAACCTCAAATGCACGATCCACATAATTTACACAGTTCAACTTACCACCTTAAAGACAAATGCCTGCTGTTGAAATTGAATACAAATTTTCACAATACACGTGATTGATTTGATGGTTTCCAATTGAAATGTGAGGAAACGAATAACTTTTTTTAAATTTCTTTTTCACTGTGAACACAATACCGGTTTGTCACATGAAATTAACTGAGCAGAGAACAATGAGTAGCTGTCAAACAATGTATCACGCACCGAAGCCTACTTAAAATATTGGTTTGTAGTACATGCTATGTATCAGAGATGGCGCTGTATGTAGTATATAGTAGATAATACAAATACATTTTCCCGGTTTTCTGTTGAAATTTTTCGTGAATTTTCTTTACTTTAAACCTCACGGAGCCCAAGACCTTTCCAACGAATGCAAAACCGTGAAAATCGGTTCGTGCGTTCTGGAGTTATTGTGTCAGAAGAAAACCCGACTTATTTTTATATAGTAGAATGATCAAATATTTTAAAATTTCACATAAGTATGTAAGTCACATGTTTACTGATATTGTATAAGTAATAATTAAATGGAATACGGGTAATTTATCTGAAGTATTGTTTATTTCACAAGTGTAATTAGTTATTCAAAGGAATATGATGAGAGCTTAACTACCCGCAAGGCGAGACGTTAGAACGTAAATGCCACTCGGCTGGTAATTTACTACTAACTTAAAACCTAAACTTCCCAGCTACGGGACCCTTGGTTTGCCGGCCACGGCACTCGTCGCTGTCCAGCAAAAGTGCTGAGCTTGCGCCTCGTGCGTGGTGTCCAGTGGCGGCCGGCGTCCGGCGACCGCGACGACGGCGATCCCACGGTTGACGAAACTGCTTACCTTGCGATATCGCGAAATTCGTCCAACCCAATGGACAATCCAGTTAACTCTTGTTAACTCAGAATTCGTCCAACCCAATGGACAATTCAGTTAACTACTCTCTCCTTCAAGACTTGACCGTCCTCGGTCAAGCCCATGCTCTTTCAGCATCTGCTCAATCGCGACGGTGTTACCCTTCTGCTGCCTGCGCCGCATCCACCAGGAAACGCCAATTAAAGCAGCGCACACGGCCACGCCCACGACAGCGGCCAGTGCGGAACTGATTACAAGGTTTGTTCGGACTTCGGTCAGGTGCTGCAGATTTTCCTCATTCAGCTTGTGAAGATACGGCAGGCTCAACAGTGTTTGGTGGCGGGTGACATTAATCCTCGCCGAGGTAGCTACGCCCGGAACTCTCTTTGGCGCATTGCTGAAGTTGGTGTATTTTGTCCCGTTGACGTGCGCGACCTGGTCAAAGGTTACCAGGTATGTTCCCGTAACATTTCGCTCGGGGCCGTCGTCGGTGGTCACAATGGCGGTGGCATCGTTGATTACCACAATACCTATCTATCTATCTCGAAGATCGGGGGTAAGTTGTTCGGCTGGGTGCCGCAGTGGGCCACGGTGCCAAAATGCAGTTCTTGAGCGCAGCTGTTCGCCGGTGCCTCCTTACAGAAGGCCAATGATGGGGGCCCTATGCATGATGAGACAGCGATGACCTTGCTGCCGCATTCTGCTATGGTGTCCTCGGGCAACCGGATCGTTACCCCTTTGTGTGCGACTGGGAAGATGGTTATTTTCTTACAAATGAGCTTAGGTCTAGGCATTTCAATTACAAAGATGATCAATTCCTTATTAGCTAGTGCCCTCACATTTGCAGCGCCCAAAAGTTGGGTTACACTGATATCTGTGGAACCTTTCTTCAGAATCGCCTCTAAGTCATTACTATCGATAATAGCTGGATTTACTATATTTATTTTAGCCAGAGTAGTGGCGATCATTAGGTTCTGCAATTCGAGCGTCAATATCCTGTTTCTAGTTAGAGGGTTTCATATAGATGGGAAGTGTTAATTTCTTCCCTGCTTATTTATTTTCAATAATTGATTAACCGTTTCGGTGAGGGCATTTATCTGTGTTTGAGTCCTTGAGTTTATGGTTATCTGTCTGTACTCGACCTGTCTCGTTTGTTGTAAGTCATCAAAGTCCGGAGTTCCTGCGATTACCTTCAGTGCAGACCCCAAGATATTCAAACTCCTCGCATGCCTGTGATGAACTCCTAAAGCCGCAGTCAACGTCAGTAGGTGTTTCGTGTCTGTTTCTAATATTTTCCTCATATGTGTCTGAGGGAACACGTCAGTCAATTCTATTGTTTCCTGAATGTATCGGTCATACTCTGTCAAGTTCGTGGAGTGTTGTACGTAGAAGGTTTCGTTCCATATTACTGTCCGTCCGTCAATTATGGGAATGTAGTCCCCGTGCGTGTAGTCCGTCAGCTTTGAGTCGGTCATGGCTGTCAAGGCCAAGACTGTTAGGAGGCAGAGATACTCAACGGGTGACCTATAAGAAATGAGAGACACAACGGCTTATTTACTATACCTTATTTAATCCTACTATAATTTGTCCTAGTGGACCTGAACTTAGTGCTATGAATCCCGGTTTTACTACACCTAATTCCTTACTTACCTCAAATTGTCTTTGTGGACCACCCTCCCTTTAATAAGAACGGTGGTTCCCAGGTCTGCCTCTACCTTTTGTTCAGCGCAGAGGGAGTTAGCTTGTTCCCTAACCTCCTATTGGTTTTCACTAGGACCTGCTCGCCTACATCAAAGGTCCTATTTTGCCTGGTCGGGTTGTTTCTATCGAGCTGCTCTTGTTGGGCTTTTATTAGCTTTAACATAATTTCTTCCCCAAGGTCACAACTTGCGTGGACCACATCCATAGGTGTCCTGTTTGTGACGGAGTGGATGGTTCGATTATATTCGATGGTCGCTAGAATAACTAGTTCAACCGTATCGTCCACCTGGCGTTGCAATTTTAAGCACCTGGCTATTTCTAAGAGGGTGCTGTGCAAGCGTTCCACCTGTCCGTTTGATGTGCTGTGCAACGGTGGGGCTTTCGCTACATCAATGTCGAATTGGTTCTTTAATAAAGACCGAATGGTCTCCGAGTTGAAAGCTGCCTCATTGTCACGGTAGATGGTCCTAATAGCTGGAAAGATGTTTACCAATTGTAAAATTGGTATTTTCACGTCCGTGATCGTGCGTGAAACAATCTGCTGCGTTATTGCAAACTTTGAAAATTTGTCAATCGCGGTGAGGAAGTACTTCCTGCGGTGGAAAAGATGTCGATATGAATCAACTCGCCTACTCTTGCCGGAATTGGAGTCACCCCTAACTCTAGCTTCCTAGGGTGCCGGTTATACTTGGCTTTATCCTGCAGTTTATCACCACTTCTGCTGCGATTTTCTCCATTTTCGGGAAATAATAATCTCGCAGTACCTGCTTCACATTCTCCTGGGCTGCCCTGTGCGCCCGATTGTGTTCGGCTGTCATTATCTCTCTTCGCTCCCGGTCGTTGGTGATGTCTGTCACCAAGGTTTTGCAAAATCGAAATTTTGTGTCCGGAAAGGCTTTTACCAGATCGTTTTGCACAAACGCTAAAGTTGGCAGAGTGCAATGGATGGCGTTAACGACTCCAGGCTTTACCGCTTCCTTGATGGACGCAAGAAGTGTATCTCGACTGGCAAATTCGATCTTGTGACGGGTCTTTTCGGAGAAGAGGATGTGGAGCTGCTTGGAAGGGGTATTTGATTCTTCTAGGATTATCTGATTCCTGAAGCAGTTCACTGGTTTTCTGCGGCTTCAATTACGTAAGTGAGCGATGCTTCACTATGAATTGTTGCTGCGTCGGATCGACTCTGACTTTCTAACGCATTAATGTTCTGCGCGCATCTGCTACGTAATTGTCCCTGCCTGGTTTGTATAAGACCCTTACGCCGCACTCATCAATTCTCGCCTTCCAACGCTTTATCTTGGAATTGGGGGCTTCTATCTGAAACCGCGAAAATCAGTGGCTGATGGTCTGTGTAGATGTTGATGTCACTCTTTCCATACAGGTAGTGACGGAGCGTGTCTAGGGCCCAGACTATGGCCAGAAGCTCCCTTTCATTGGTCGCATAGTTTAGTTCCCTGTCCTAGAAATCATGGTTATGGGTCTATTATTTTGTGACAGTACCTCCCCGATACCACTGGACGAGGCATCAGTGGTTAGGTCGAATGGTTGGTTGAAGTCTGGGTAGTGGAGGATGACGTCTTCTGACGCCAAAATGTTCCTAAGTTTATCAAAGGCCTGTTTCTGAACCTCATCAAACTGTATGGGAATGGTTTTCGAGCGTTGTTTGCTGATCTTGCCATTTTCTCCCTTCAGAATGCTAGAGATAGGTCTTGCTATCTGAGCGAAGTCCTTTATAAAACACCGGTAGTAGCTGGCAAGACCCAGGAATGATCTTACCGCAAACAGGGTGGAGGGTTGTCTAAACCCCTGAATAGCCTTGACTTTATCGTGCCCTCGGTTGACACCAAAAATCCAAGGAATTCCACTTGTCCCTTGAAGAACTGGGACTTTTCCTTGGACACCCTCATGTTCGCGTCGTGGAGGCTGCCAAGCACGGTGTCAATGTCTCTGACATGATCCGCCTCACTTTTTGAGAACACGATGACGTCGTCAACATATACGTAACCTATCTTACCAATATGCTCCCGTAATACGTCATCGATGGCCCGATGAAAAATGCTTGATGCATTCCTGAGGCCAAATGGCAAACGGCAGAACTCATATTTGCCTCCGTTTACCGAAAATGAGGTCTTTTCACGATCGCGTTCAGCTAACGTGATTTGATGGTACCCTGACTTTAGGTCAAGGGTAGTGAAGTATCTTGCCTTACCCAGATTTGAAAGTATCATGGAGATACAAGGCATTGGATACTTGTCTGGTATGGTCTTTGAGTTAAGCTTGCGGAAGTCTATGACTAGCCGTTTCTTGTTTGAGCCCGAGTCATCAGTGCTTTTTTTTTCCAATAACACATATGGGGTTGTTGTACGGAGACCTGGAAGGCCGAATGATTTTGTTCCGCAATAGGTCCTTCACCTCGTCATTGACGAAATCAGTGGCTCCTACAGGGAAGGGATACATTTTCGAGTAGATTGGCTCCTCATCCTCGGTCCTAATTGTGGCTACTACGGCTGTGTTGAAGGGTAGCATTTCAGTCGGACATCATTCTGAGAAACTCGTCCCTTACTGTTGGCGGGACCTCAATGTCGTCTACTTTTGTGAAGTTAACGCTGGGGCATTTGTGGAATAGGATCTTTTCAGATTCCTGTCCAAAGTGGAGATTTTTTGTCCCCAGGTTTATATTGACGCCAGCTTTCGTTAGCGTGTCGAGCCGTACGATGCCATCAAAGGTTGATAGCTCCGGCAAGATAAAAAACGGGCATTTTAGGCCGAATATGGTTAGGGAGACATTTTTGCTCTACTTTATTAAAGCCGTGCAGGGATTTTTACAACAAATGAGGCCTCTACAGGAACAATTCCCTTTAAGTTCTTTTAAAGGTTTGATATAATTCTTCGCAGCCCCAGTGTCTATTAAAAGGTTAAGTGTCCTTCCTGCTACTGTTCGTTTGACGAACGGGAGCAGGATGCTCCCCTAAAAATTGACAGTATCACTGTCGTATCCTGCACTATTCTCTTCATCAATCTCCGCCACTGCTTTCGACGCTAATTGCTCGTACTGTTGCTCGTATTTGTCCGGGTCCACCTGAGCGAGGTGATTGACCCTCTGCCTGCGCTGGTCGGAAAATCTCTGGGATCCAGCCGGCCTTTTTATACGCACCATGTTGGTGCCCGTTATTAGGGTTTTCTGTAGCCGGTAGGCCTGGGGTTGTGCCCCTGCTGCTTCTGAAAGCCA
Organism: Drosophila bifasciata; assembly: GCA_009664405.1. Classification (NCBI taxonomy): domain Eukaryota; kingdom Metazoa; phylum Arthropoda; class Insecta; order Diptera; family Drosophilidae; genus Drosophila; species Drosophila bifasciata. Next base: position 26,556,898 of record CM019042.1, read on the forward strand.
GTTGGCTGACGGAATTTAGAGGAAGATGGATCAACATCCATCATCTCTACTTTGTCTTGGCTACGGTGACCACCTGCTTGATGGGTCCTCTGGTTGTTCGTGTAAAACGGGTTTTTCGATTGTCTTTTGCAGTGATCGGGCTCACTCTGTCCGTCCTGCCAATACTTTGTTCGGTTCTGTGGCTTGCTTTCTAAAGCTCTTGCGTAATTCGTTGCAAAGTCGTGCCTATCATGCTTGCCTCAATTTCTTGTGCCAAGGCCAAGGCTGACGGCAAGTCCGCAGGCTGTGCCGCAAATAATGTATCCGTGAGGCCTCTTCTTAAGCCTGAGACAAAGACACGGAGGGCGTAAGCCCTATACTTCTCGTTAATGTATTGCGCCTGTGCAGCTTCTTGTGACATGATCGTCTTATTTGTGAGAAGGGTGCGCTTCTTCTCGACCTCTTCGTAAAACTGAGTGATGACAGTCCACCTTGTATCGGACGCTTGTCCGAATATGTAAAATCGAGGCGATTAATGATCGCCTCAAAGTTCAACACTGTGTTGAACGACGCTAAGAGTGAGTCAGCGGGCCCTCTAATCTTGTTCCTGATTATTAAAACAGCTTGGTAGTGCTTTGAACTCCCTACAAACCCCTCGTATAGCTTATAGGCAGCCTTTGCTGCCTGTCGCCAGGAAACATAATGCTCCTGGGCCCCGTTGAACTCTGGCAGCGTTTTTACCGCATCCAGAGCTTCATCACAACCTACCGTTCGGTCCAAGGTGACCGCCTTGTAGGCCTTGGCCTCGGGGACCTGAACTCTCGCAGCGTGCAGCTGGTCAGTTACAGCCGGTAAACGCCGATTAAAGTCCGCTTTTTGTATTTCTAGCGCAGCGTTGATAGCCGCCTCTATAACAGCCTTGATCTGAACAGGGTCCATTTTTTTTCTACTCTTCCCTCGTGTTCTATTTCCAAGGTCTACACTGAGTCCGCCGAACAATCTCGCTAACTCGGAAATGGGCATAGACAGATTTTTTTCTCGGTCGCCCCCTAACGTTTCGTTTGTCTTTGTCGTAGGTCAGGACCAGCTCTGCCGGGCCGTTGCTTCTGTTTATTTTCATTAGGAATCAAATTCAAGCTCCCTGAAACTCAGATCTCGTTGTTGTTGCCCGCCGACAACAATATATTTATGGTGTGGTGTAACGTTTCTTACTTGCGTTTAAGGCAACCAAAAACGAGAAAGAACGTACGGAGTCGCTGTTGCCACGACTCTACTTTTATACCCGTACTCAGTCAGTACACATGTGATTAATGTGTAATTTTCAAATGTTTTATCAGTTTTTACATTTTACATTTGTTTGATGCATCTGTCATCTACATCTACATCAGTTTCACAACAACACACGTACACTGCACGAGACAGAGCGTGCGAGTGTGAGTGTGAGAGAATCAGCAGCAGATATCATCCCTCAAAATAAATGTATATTTTGTTATGGTTGTAGCGGGAGGTGGGGCAGCTCGCTGCTGAAAATTCATTTCATCATTGTGGCTATAATAATGATCCGATCTGGACCAAATTCGGGAATCTGGTAGATATTATCATTCCCTGCCATACTGCATTTTTGGTTTTCTCTATCTTCAAAATTGTGGATTTTCGTCTTTTGTGGGGGTCGGAAGGAGGCGGGGCGAAATTTTTGAAATACACTTGTTCAGGTTCGGTATCACAGGAGTCTGGGAAAAAAATTTGGTTGCTCTAGCTCTTATAGTCTCTGAGATCCAGGCGTTCATTTTACGAAAAACCAAATCGACTCGATTTTGTGTGAGTGCGAAAGAGAGGGAGCGAAGATTTTTCGTATATTTGCCTCTATTGTGGCTATTGTAAGGAGCGGGGAAGGAGGTTGGGTCTGCAAAGGGGTGGCGGCTATCGCCGGCCGACGCCTTTGGGCAACGATTACGGGAGGGATGGGAAAGGTTTCCTGAAGGCGACTAGGCGATCACCGGACGCCACCTTCAGGCAACTAAGACGAGGTGGGAGTGGGAAAGGTTTCCTGAAGGCGACTAGGCGATCACCGGACGCCACCTTCAGGCAACTACGACGGGGTGGGAGTGGGAAGGTTTCCTGAAGGCGACTAGGCGATCACCGGACGCCACCTTCAGGCAACTACGACGGGGGGGGAAAGGAGAGGGGTTTTCTGAAGGCGACTAGGCGATCGCCGGACGCCCCTTCAGACAACTACTACGGGCGTGGGGTAAGTAATCGAGACGCAAATACCAAAACGCATAATAATTTTCTCTGCTTCCAGCTTTATTCTTCACTATATACCTTGCCCTACCTAACCGCACCGCTAAGCGCCCTCCTTCTCACGACGGTGAGACTTGCTTACCCCAATGCGCTCCTTCGTCGCGGCGTGGCTGGTCCCGTTATCCTGGGCGGCGTGGGCGCGTCTCCTCCTTGCAGCACTCTTAATTTTGCACACCCGGCTTAATTCTTCGCTCCCGAACGACTGCCCCATTTCTTTCTGGCGCGCGATCGTGAGACCTGTTGCCGGCTTCCAACGCTCTCTTCGCCTTGGTTCTTTGTTTGCCGGCTCTCTCTCTCTCTCTCTCTGCATCGTTGATTCCAGTGCTCGCTTCGGTTCCAGCGCTCTCTTTGCTTTGGTTTTCCGTCGTCGTCTGCTCTCTTGGTTCCTATGCTCTCTCAGCGTCGTTGATGTTCTTGGCGGCGGAGCTTCACGCTCTCCGTTGTCGGAGCTTTCCGGGTGGAGCTTGCGCTCTCTCGCGTTCTGGGTTAGTTGTCAGTGTTGGCCGCGGATCACTGTTCCCCTAGATCACGAAATCACTCAGGTGTTGGTCCCTTCGTGGGAAAATCGGGGGAAAAGAATGTGGGGGAGCATCCGCTCCTTCACACTATATTAATGATCCGATCCGATTAAGATTTGGGCCCCTGACAGATATGGGCTGTCTCTACGATTCTGCATTTTTTCGTTTTCTGCTATCTTCAAAATTGTGGACGCCACAGCTGTGCGCCCTTTTTGGGGGCGGACGTGGGCGGGGCGAACTTTTGAAACACTGTTCTAGGGTGAGATATCACATCAGTCTTGAAAAAAATTTGATTGGTCTAGCTCTAATAGCCTTCGAGCAATGAGTGAAAAACAAGACGGACGGACAGACGGACGGACAGACATGGCTATATCGACTCGGCTATTGATGCTGATCAAGAATATATATACTTTATGGGGTCGGAAATTATTCCTTCTCTCTATGTTACACACACCCACTTTTACCACAAATACAATATACCCTTTTACTCTTCGAGTACGGGTATAAAAAAGGGGGGGCGAAAAATTCTGAGAACAACGACGGCCGAATATTTCTGAATATATGAACGTTTTATTTCTTTGATTTTGTTTTTTTAATTTTTATTTTCTACTATTGGGCGATAACTGAAGAAAAGTTTCACTTACATGTTCCTTTTTTACTCTCTTCTGGTGTATGGATTCTAGCTGGCAACTTTTCGGTGGCTGCTCCTTTATTGTTCTGCGTTGTTTTTCTTCTCTCGTTTGACGTCGCCGCTGCCCAAAGCCGTCCGCTCTTTCTTCACCGTGATTTTTGATTCCTGGTGGTGTGTTGCGGCGATCTATTTACAGATATCCCGCGGGCGTGGCTGTTTGATAATAATCTTTGTGTTTTTGAGTGGGCGTTGTCTCCGCGCTCCCACAGTTTCCACTTTCTTTTGCTTGCTCTTGAGCGGGCTTTGTCTCCGCACTCGATGTTTTTTGGTCTTTTTGTTTGACCCTTCGTTGCACTTTTAGCCGATTTTCACTTATGTTGCGGCGATCTATTTACAGATCTCCTGCGGGCGTCGTTTTTGATAATAATCTTTTGTGTTTTTGAGCGGGCGTTGTCTCCGCGCTCCACAGTCTCCACTTTCTTTTTGTTTGCTCTTGAGCGGGCTTTGTCTCCGCACTCGATGTTTTTTGGTCTATTTGTTGGACCCTTCGTTGCACTTTTAGCCGATTTTCACTTAGCGAGCGTTGTCTCCGCTCTAAATTACTCTCGGGGGTGGTTTCTTTTTATCGCGTTGGGCGCCAGAAATAATTAAATGCAATACGGGTAATTTATCTGAAGTATTGTTTATTTCACAAGTGTAATTAATTATTCAAAGGAATATGGCCACGGCACTCGTCGCTGAAACAGACAACTAAAAAAACAGATTCATAGAGAAAGACGGTATCTATCAGTCAATCTGCGGGCCCCGAAGTGAGGAGGGATGTGAAGGAACGAACGCTCCCCACATTCTTTTCCCTGATCTTCCCACGAAGGGAGCACCACCTAATTACGTTTTTCCCACGGTTTTTCCCCTACCATGATCCCACGAAGGGATTCGAAGTCGATATAGCCCTGTCTGTCCGTCCGTATGTCTGTCCGTCTTGTTTGTCGCCCATTGCTCGGAGGCTATAAGAGCTAGAGCATCAAATTTTTTTCCAGACTGATGTGTTCTCTCACTCCTAGAAAAACGTTTAAAAATTTCGCCCCGCACACTTCCGCCCCCACAAAGGGCACACATCTGTGGCGTCCACAATTTTGAAGATAACAGAAAACGAAAAATGCTGAATCATAGAGAAAAAGATCCTCCATATCTATCAGGGCCCGAATCTGAATCGGATCGGATCATTAAAATAGCCACAATAGAGAAAAACATACGAAAAAACTTCGCGCCCTCTCTTTCGCACTCACACAAAAATGAAACGATTTGGTTTTTCGTACAAATGAACGCCTGGATCTAAGAGACTATAAGAGCTAGAGCAACCAAACTTTTTGCCAAGACTCCTGTGATACCAAACCTGAACAAGTGTATTCCCAAATTTCGCCCCGCCCCCAAAAGACGAAAATCCACAATTTTTGAAGATAGAAAAAACCAAAATGCAGTATCGTAGAAAATGACCATATCTACCAGATTCCCGAATTTGGTTCAGATCAAATCATTATTGTAGCCACAATGATCAAATGAATTTTCAGAAGCAATTTCCCCTCTCCAAGCGACGTAAAGTCATTTATTAGGTAGGGTTGATTGTCGTTTCAGATTTTGCTCACACGCACACTCACGTTCAAACATGCTGCGTCGTGCGGTGTACGTGTGTTGTTGTGAGAACTGATGTAGATGTAGATGACAGATGCAGCAAACAAATGTTAAATGTAAAATGTAAAAAACTGATACATTTGAAGGCAATGACCGGGCCGGTGGCACGCGCCGGAGAACTCCGCACCAACTAAAAGCAACCCAGACTTGCGGACTCAGCACTCGAAATCGGCCTTAAATAGGCCGGGCCCGCGATCCATCGGGGCAGTCCATCGCCTATTCTACACAGAAACGGCAGTCCATCGCCTATTCTACACAGAAACGGCAGTCCATCGCCTATCATAAACCAACACGGCAGTCCATCGCCTATTCTACACAGTAACGGCAGTCCATCGCCTATCCTAAAACACGGCAGTCCATCGCCTATCCTAAAACACGGCAGTCCATCGCCTATTCTACACAGTAACGGCAGTCCATCGCCTATCCTCAACTAAAACGGCAGTCCATCGCCTATTCTAAATCGTATCGGCTCCGCGAGAACACTATACACGAAACCACTACACGACACAAGAAAAGACACAGAACACAAATAAAAGCCAGTTAAATAATATCAAAAAAAACCAAAACTCACGAAGTGTCATCATTTTCTTCGCCGAGCGCGAACACAAAAAATCAGGTGACACAACCAGCCATATTACCGCATACACCAAAACTCAGTTGTCAGCGTTTTCCTTTCATCGCCAAATGCGATCACCCAAAGCACCTACACGGTAACAAGACTCCCACGCCCGCTCCACTTTCGGTGTCACGGCCAAGCCCTACCCTAAAGTTCCAGCAATACTACAAAATTTCTTGTAGAGAACCCTGGACAGACTGAGCTTACCTCAGTCTGAAATAGGTATCATTACAAGTGGCGCCCGAGCAGGGACTTACGGAAACTTTAAGGAGATTTCAAAGCCAACTTTCTGGCAACTTTAAGGAAACTTAAAAGAGAAAACCTTAACACGGGGCTACGTGGCTTAAAGACCCACGGCCACCGAGAAAGAATAGTAGAGCTAACCACAGAACACAAGTCCGGTACAAAACCAAATTCGCGCACCCACCCGAATCCAGTCGCGAGTGCCACCGGAAAAGTAAACGCAGTGACCAAGTGCTAAAACAGTGAAAAGTGCCCAAAACCAACGCCGAAGAAAACTCAGTCCAATCACCAGGGAAGCCTACGAAGACGACGCGAGCATTGATTTCCACACCAGCGAGCCAGTCGCCAATCCAGGCGTCAGCATCGGCTGGATCTACAAGCGCCGCCGAGATGAGCTGGAGGCCTTCGCCAAGGAATTCGAATTTGACACCGAAGGAACTGTTGAAGAGTTGCGCAAGAACTTTGCCATACTAGTCGCCGGACCACTCCCGCCGGGTGCCTGGACTCGCTTGGCAGAACTCGAGAGACAATATGCAAGACCAGCAGGACGCCCAAGTCCCCGCTGCCCACTAATCCAGGACCATCAGGCACCGGAAAATGGGACCCCAAAGCCAGCTTGCATGTCCCCGCAGCCCCAGAGCCCACGCCCCGACCAACAGTGGTCACAGCCGCCGATCTTCCAAGGCCGCCCACTATGGAAACCTCCCGTTCGCCCACACAGAGAATTATACCATCGATTGACGCACCCATAATCGGGCCCGACTATAACCACGTCGCACGCACAGCAGAACGCATCCGCGGATGGGGCATCCAGTTCAACGGAGAGGATGACCCACTATCGTTTCTGGAACTACTCGAGGAACGCGCCCGCGCCTATGGAGTGGACACCAACCAGCTGCCTCGGAGCATGGCCGAACTACTCACCGACCGAGCCAGTCGCTGGCACCGTACCAGCCAACTACAGGGTAGTTCCTGGGCATATTTCCGCCAGGAGTTTCTGACGTATTTTCTGCCGCCAAGGTATTTCGAACAATTGGACGACCAGATCCGAGGCCGCAAGCAAGCGGTGGGGGAGAACCATTCAAAGACTATCTCATCGAGATACGGCTACTCATGCACCATTCCGAGTACGACCTAGTTAAGGAGCTCTATAGGATCTACGACAACGCTTTGCCAGGACTCCAACTATACGTGCGACGAGACGAACTGGAAAGTTTGTCACAGCTAACCCGATTAGCGGCAGAGTACGAGCTTATTCACGAGAGGAAACACGCGACGACTACCGCACCCACGCGAATCCCACCAAGAGACACCAGGCCGGCAAGACACCCAGACCGCGGAGAAGGTGAGTCCTACCGTACCCCTTTCGGAGACCCCATTGGGATTCAGACGACGCACCGCGCCGACAGTCATCGAATCAAAATAATGCAACGAACCACGACGTCGCCCATCGAATGGTCACCACTCCCATTGCCAACCCCGCGCATCCTGTCGCCGATGTGGTCAAGCTGAACACGCCGCCTACGACTGCACCAACGCTTTGATCCTATTCTGCTAGGAATGTGGAAAGCGCGGCACTCGAACCGTCGACTGCTGCCGCCGAGCCACGTCGGGAAACGACACGCGTCCTCAACTGACCCGGGATCAGCCGAGAACGACGCCTCCACAGACCCGCAACTAAGCGACCCACTACACGTGAACGACGGCCGAATAGTGGCGATAGTGACAATAGGAGGACAAACAACGGAGGCCACCATCGACACCGGGGCATCCCTGAAGTTTCATCAGCGACAACCTGGCCCGACAACTAAACAACAACAACCCCACCCTGCAAGATGCATGCGTCCGCATACGCCTGGCTGACGGCTCAGTCAGAGAGATCACACAAGTTCTACTGGCGCACATCAAGCTGGATCAACGAGAGGCCCAAATCCCACTCCTGGTCCTCCCTAACATGCTGGAGCAAGTTATAGTCGGCATGGACTTCCTATGTGCTATCGAAACGACGATCCAATGCGGCACCACGCTGCTAAAGCTACAAGATCGCCACCTCACGCCAACGCCACCGTCAGTTCAATCCAACCACGTACAAGTCACCGAACCCAGCACCAAGAAATCTAGGTCAACAGCGAACACACTTCCCCGACCTACCACAAAGAATACGGCCCCCAATATCACAACGAAGAATACGACACCGAAACCAACCACTGCGAACACACGTCCCCGACCTACCCCAAAGAAGACGGCACCCAATAATGCAACGAAGAATACGACACCGAAACCAACCACAGCGAAAGCGAAGAACCGGCCCACAACGGAAAACACGAATCCGAAGCAAGCACCGGTAAACTGCAACCAAGCAAACGGGAAAACGAATCCCACGGCCACTACGGAGCACCCGCGTCCTAAGCCAAACCCAGGGAACACACATCCCAAACACACCACGAGGATCTCACACACGAGACAAGAATCAACACACTTGAACCAGGCGCTCGACACAGGAAGCCCAGGATCAAAACAAACTACGGGGCACACGCATCCCGATTCTACCACAAGGATCTCACACTCGAGACAAACCCCAACGAACTGGAACCCGCTCGACACTGGAAGCCCAGGTCCAAGTTCAGCCACCGCGCACCCATGCACCCTACCCTCAACGGAGAAGGTGAACCCACGGACACCCTCAAAGACGACAACCAGCCCCGAACAACGACAACGACAAAGGCAGCAACAGTGCAACAACCAAAACCACAAGGGAAACAGCCACGCAAATCCTTGCTGGTCGGGTCCAATCATCGAACTAATATCCACAGAACCTCTCCACCGGAACCGGAATCTAGCCCGATGACCCGCCGAAACACCGACCGCAGCCCTGTCGCACCCACGGCCGACGCCACACCGATTTTCGCCCACCCACTGGAATACCTTCCGCGTACTGATATGCCCACTAGCGCCATGCACCACGCCATGCCTAGCACCACGTCCGAAATCTTCGTCGCCCAACCAAGTCGTCGCTGCGAAAACAGAGTCGCCACTGAGACCCGCCTGGCCATACGTAGATCTGGAGACATTACCCCCAGATATACCGCCAGACCCACGAAGCTACGCCACCCACGGCCAACGCTACGCCGATCGTCGCCCACATAAGCGACCACCCACGTAAGATCGAACACCCCAGCGCGTTCGACACGACCATCCTCCCAGAAGACCCAAGCCAGCCAAAGGACCCCGAAACCTCCGATCTCACCGACCCCGACCCAGAACTGATCTCCGATCCCTGGCCGCCGGACATAGCGCCACAGATCCAAGCATTTCTGGACACAGAACTTCCAAAGTTCAATAATCTCCACGGGACCTCCAACATCGCCGAGCACACCATCGTCATGAGGGATAATCGACCCATCAAACAGAGGTACTACCCAAAGAACCCAGCCATGATGCGGATTATCGATGAGCAAGTCGACCAATTGATCCAAGAAGGTCTCATCGAACCCTCACGAAGCCCACACAGCGCCCCCATCGTACTCGTACGGAAAAAGAACGGCAAATGGCGCATGTGCGTTGACTACCGACAACTCAACACTCACTCTATTCCTGACGCATACCCACTGCCCAGAATCAACTACATCTTGGAGCGCCTACAGAACGCACGCTTCATAACCACCCTCGATCTGAAGAACGGATACTGGCAAATACCCATGGCCAACGGAAGTCGAGAAGCCACCGCCTTCACGGTCCCCGGCAGAGGTCTCTATCAATGGAAAGTGATGCCCTTCGGATTACATTCTGCACCAGAAACATTCCAACGGGCCCTTGATACTGTGATCGGTGCCGACATGAAACATTCGCATATTTAGACGACATTGTCATCGTCGGACGAGACTTCGAGGAGCACCTACACAACCTGGCAATAGTCTCTCTCGCCTTCGAAAAGCGAACCTGCGGATAAACGCGGAAAAGTGCACATTTTTCCAAAACCGGATCAAATATCTTGGTCACGTCATCAGCGAAGAAGGTATCCACACGGACCCTGACAAGATTGCTGCCGTCAAAGAACTCAAGCCACCCACGAACCTAAAGGAACTACGTCAATGCATCGGAATGGCATCATGGTACCGAAGATTCGTGCCAAACTTTGCTACAGTAGTCCAGCCAATGTCCCAGCTACTCAAGAAAGGACAAACATGGACATGGACCGCAGATCAACAAGCGGCCTTCGACCAACTTAAGGAACTACTCACGACCGCTCCTGTACTTGCTTGCCCCGATTTCAACGTCAAGTTTTCACTACAAACCGATGCGAGCAACCTCGGCATAGGCGCCGTACTCACGCAGGAGATCGAAGGAAAGGAACGCGTCATCGCCTATGTCAGCCGACGCTTGAACCAGGCCGAAGGAAACTACTCCGCCACCGACAAGGAATGCCTCGCAATCCGAAAACTACGATGCTACCTAGAAGGATACCGGTTCGACGTTATAACCGACCATCTCGCGCTGAAATGGCTGAATACTCTGGAAAGCCCCTACGGAAGAATAGCGAGATGGGCGCTCGAACTCCAACAGTATAAGTACGACGTCCACTATAGAGCAGGGAAACAAAACGTGGTTGCCGATGCCCTGTCCCGACAACCCTTGGAGACGCTAGCAAGAATCAAAAAGACGCAACATCTTGCCCCTGGCTCACACGACGGATTCAACAAACCAAAGAAGAACCCGATAAATACCCCGACTACGTCATCGAGAATGGAGAACTCTACAGGCATCTGGGCCACGGAGCCGACGATCACGACTACGTGTCATGGAAACTCTGTGTCCCAAAAGACCGACGCCAAAGAGTACTCAAGGAATGCCATGATCAGTCAACGGCAGGCCACCTCGGCATTCGGAAAACCATCACACGGATAACGCAACGATACTATTGGCCCGGCCTATATCGCGATGTGCGAAAATACGTACGCAGCTGTGTGAGCTGCCAAAAGTTCAAGGCACTGCAACGCAAGCCCTTGGGTAAGATGCTTACCCGCTGGGCAGAGGAACCATTCGCCACACTATGCGCCGACTTCGTGGGGCCACTTCCCCGATCAAAACGGGGAACACCATGCTTCTGGTATTCTTCGACACCTTCACAAAATGGACCGAACTAGTGCCACTTAAGAAGGCTACCACCGCCACGCTAGAGCTAGTTTTCGGGAACGCATTCTAAGTCACTTCGGCGTACCAAAACGATTCGTCTGTGACAATGGAACACAGTTCACCAGCCGCTCATTCCGCACGTTTATGCACACAGCCGGCGTGGATCTGCAACACACCGCACCGTATTGCCCCCAGGAAAACCCTACGGAACGGGCCAATCGGACAGTGAAGACCATGATTGCACAATTCGTGGAGGACCATCAAAACACGAACCCTGGGACCAGGGCCCGTTACATTCAGATACATATTCATATTCATAGCACTAAGTTACTTTGTCATATATAATCTATACACCAACAACACAAACACCATATACCTGACACTGTACATTTTCCAGCCGCACGCGCCGATCGATTTCTGCGGAATCGACACACGCGCCACAATTTCGACAGAGTTACACAACTCCACGATTTCCACCGAGTTAACCAACTCCACGCAGGTCATTTCTCGGTACAACCGAGGCAATGACCGGGCCGGTGGCACGCGCCGGAGAACTCCGCACCAACTAAAGCAACCCAGACTTGCGGACTCAGCACTCGAAATCGGCCTTAAATAGGCCGGGCCCGCGATCCATCGGGGCAGTCCATCGCCTATTCTACACAGAAACGGCAGTCCATCGCCTATTCTACACAGAAACGGCAGTCCATCGCCTATCATAAACCAACACGGCAGTCCATCGCCTATTCTACACAGTAACGGCAGTCCATCGCCTATCCTAAAACACGGCAGTCCATCGCCTATCCTAAGACACGGCAGTCCATCGCCTATTCTACATGGTAACGGCAGTCCATCGCCTATCCTCAACTAAAACGGCAGTCCATCGCCTATCATAAACCAAAACGGCAGTCCATCGCCTATTCTAAATCGTATCGGCTCCGCGAGAACACTATACACGAAACCACTACACGACACAAGAAAAGACACAGAACACAAATAAAAGCCAGTTAAATAATATCAAAAAAAACCAAAACTCACGAAGTGTCATCATTTCTTCGCCGAGCGCGAACACAAAAAAATCAGGTGACACAACCAGCCATATTACCGCATACACCAAAACTCAGGTGTCAGCGTTTTCCTTTCATCGCCAAGTGCGATCACCCAAAAGCACCTACACGGTAACAAGACTCCACGCCCGCTCCACTTTCGGTCTCACGGCCAAGCCCTACCCTAAAGTTCCAGCAATACTACAAAATTTCTTGTAGAGAACCCTGGACAGACTGAGCTTACCTCAGTCTGAAATAGGTATCATTACAATGGAAGCCTTTAATAATAAAAGAGGTAAACTCTAATAAATTTGTAGTTGTTGATCGTCGTGAGTGATTTGCAAAGATGTTGCAAGTGCGGGGTTAAAATTTTTTCAAACATTTTAGGAATAGCGGATAACTTTGATATACCTCTGTAATTCATTGCGTCAGACTTACTACCTGTCGCGTCAAGACGCATGAATTATTTGGAAAAAAATTTGAAGTCTAGTGTAAGATAGTTTAGGGCGAAGCGGGAGCGCAATAAAGCTCTCTCTCGCTCTTGGCGAATTCGCCCCGCTTCGCCGCCCTAGATAAGTTAGGCTTAAGAATATTTATAACGAAAAAGAAAAGAAGTCGAGAAATATCATTGAAATCGAACGCACGTCAGTTACCCTCGTCTCGTTTTAAATATATAGAAATTTGCAGCCACCAAACTCGGTCTTTTTTCGTAGTAAAATAAATTTAGAAAAACTATTCTAAAATTTCATGGCGCCCCCGGGTGGACTTGCAAATTAATATAAAAAAAAAAAAAAGGCAGAAAGTGACAGTGACACGAGTGGTGATAAATATATTAAAAAAATTGAATATTTAAGTATATGATATACATACATCTGCCCGCGTCGCGTGTGTGTGCAAAATCAACCCCCAAAAAGTACACACACCCAAAACTACCGCGACGGACGGCTAACAAACAAAAACAACAAAATACCTAGCGATCTCAACCACCGAGGGATATCCATTCCGCCAACATTTGCCAACTGCCATAGGAAAGTGGAATTCCCAGGATCGTTTACATACATACTAGAGGTATTTGTGCAAAAATTGAAAGCTCGAGTAAAAGACAGAATAATTAAAATCTCGCAGTTACTGTCTTGTGCGAAAATAAGTGCACCTCGCTTTCAATTCTTGGCACATCCGTATGACATAGTAGAGCTAGATTTGCATGTATTTAGTAGAGTTTGTACATATATTACATATATCACATATTCACATACATCAAAACCATCTTGGACGCAGAACATATATACATATAATTTATAACTGCAATCACTGTCGCCCCTTTCCCCTTTCTCGTTTTCGTTGCGCAAATATATACATAGTTGGGTCATTGGCCAAGCGCACACATACCAACGTAGCAGCTGCAGCGGTGAATTTTTCGTTCTCGCTTTTGCTCGTCACCGTTGCTGACCGTCGTTGTTGTTGGTGTGTTCTTGCGTTTGGCGCGTTTTGAGTCAAACCGTTCGCCAAGCGACGCGCTACCCTGTAATCGTCGGGTATATAGTTTTGGTGCAAAGGATCCAACTGTCAATTTGTCAAAGCGTGCCTCGAATTTCAATTGGGTGTCTATCGGTCGGTCAGCCAGGCCCAGCATACACAAGCGCCAACACAGCTTAGACACACACACATGTGCATATCTTCACAGCTTCAGCGGTGAATTTTTCGTTTTCGCTTTCGCTTGTCACCGTTGCTGTTTGTTGTTGCTCTTGTGTGTTTTGTGTTGGCACGCCTGCGCCAAAAGATCGCCAAGTGCCTCGATACCCTTTAATCGCCGGGTATATCGATTTTTCGCCTCATTTGGCTTCAACACCCTAGGTCCGTATTAAACCGATCGCGAAGTGGTGCGATACCCTGTAGTCGCCGGGTATATTGTTTTCGACCTAATTTTGGTACACCTTCCTGCTGCGGCGTGCAGCAAAGCGTGCCTCGAAATTCAATTGGGTGTCTATCGGTCGGTCAGCCAGGCCCAGCATACACAAGCGCCAACACAGCTTAGACACACACACATGTGCATATCTTCACAGCTTCAGCGGTGAATTTTTCGTTTTCGCTTTCGCTTGTCACCGTTGCTGTTTGTTGTTGCTCTTGTGTGCTTTGTGTTGGCACGCCTGCGCCAAAAGATCGCCAAGTGCCTCATTTGGCTTCAACACCCTAGGTCCGTATTAAACCGATCGCGAAGTGGTGCGATACCCTCTAGTCGCCGGGTATATTGTTTTCGACCTAATTTTGGTACACCTTCCTGCTGCGGCGTGCAGCAAAGCGTGCCTCGAAATTCAATTGGGTGTCTATCGGTCGGTCAGCCAGGCCCAGCATACACAAGCGCCAACACAGCTTAGACACACACACATGTGCATATCTTCACAGCTTCAGCGGTGAATTTTTCGTTTTCGCTTTCGCTTGTCACCGTTGCTGTTTGTTGTTGCTCTTGTGTGCTTTGTGTTGGCACGCCTGCGCCAAAAGATCGCCAAGTGCCTCGATACCCTTTAATCGCCGGGTATATCGATTTTTCGCCTCATTTGGCTTCAACACCCTAGGTCCGTATTAAACAGATTCGATACCCTTTAATCGTCGGGTATATCGATTTTTCGCCTCATTTGGCTTCAACACCCTAGGTCCGTACTAAACCGATCGCTAAGTGGTGCGATACCCTCTAGTCGCCGGGTATATTGTTTTCGACCTAATTTGGTACACCTTCCTGCTTCGACAATTTGCGCCGCAGCAAATAATATTATCGTGAGAAAAGCCCTGATTAGTGATTCACTTAAGTATCGAGAGTCAAGATGAATCCCAAATCAGATCATAAGCCTATTCTTGAAGAGCTGAAAAAGAAGCTCAGCTCCCGTGTCAAAGGCATTCGCCGACTAGCGGACCGGCTGGAAGCTGGGGAGATTCCGCTGCAGTTGACAGAGCTCGAGTGCAGACTCGATGTACTGAAAGCAACTATAGCCAAGGCAAGCCAACTTCAAGAATCAATCGAAGAAGTAGATAGTGACGATGACTTTGGAGCCGAGTTGGAAGAACTCTCGATTGTAACCAAGGCAAAGATACTGTCGCTTATCGACGCTTTGAAGACAGCCAGTGATACAATACCTTCAGTATCAGCTTCTGTAGCCCCAACTCGTGCTCGACTTCCGAAGTTAGCCCTGCCAAAGTTCAGCGGAAAATATTCGGAATTCAAAGGCTTCATTAATTTATTTGAGACTCTTGTTCACAATGACGAAAGCATTCCAGTTATCGAAAAGTTTAACCATTTGCTTTCATGCCTCTCTGGTGAAGCGTTGGGAACGGTAAGGGCGTTCCAAGTAACCGAGAGCAATTATGAGAAAGCCATGGCTAGCTTAAAACGGGTCTATGATAACGAATGTCTGATCTTTATGAACCATATTGCTGCCCTATTTAGTCTTCCCAAAATGACCCAGCAATCTGCATCGTCCTTAAGGAACCTAATCGATACCACTTCATCGATATATGGTTCCTTGTTGTCGATAGGCGATGACCAAAAGATCTCGAATGCAATGCTTATTCATCTCGTCTTGAACAGAGTCGATCCTGTGACCAAACAAAATGGGAAGAACAGCTCGATTATGAGAAGCTGCCGCTTTGGGCTGACTGCGAAAAATTGCTTAATCGCAGATATCAGCATCTTTCGGCCGAAGAATCGGCAAAACCAAAGCAGGAGCAGAAAGCTGTGCCAAGCAAGCCTCACAATCGGAGCTCATTCGCGTGCTCTACTGCGAATGCTAAAACCAACAATGTAGTTACTGCAATGCAAAAGACCATTTGTTGACTACTTGCAGTCCATTTGCGCGGCTTGCAGTGATGCAAAGATTCGAGTTTGTCAAATCGGCATCGCTCTGCATCAACTGTCTGCAACAAGGACACACTGTGGTACGATGCAAAGCTGGCAAGTGTCGAGTGTGTGGCCGCTCACATCATGCCTTATTGCATAGGTACACAGTTGTGGATAAAAGTTTAGCGTTTATCCCCAGAGAATTCTTCTCCCCTCCTAGTCAGAGTAACCCTTCCACTTCGCATGCACTCCATGCGACAGCTTTGGATAGAGTAATTCTGGCAACGTCGATCGTAAGCGTCCGAACTAAAAATGGAGAGTATGTTTTGGCCCGAGCACTGCTTGACTCTGGGTCACAAACTAACTTCATAACTGAGGACCTGGCACAGCGCTTACAGATCCGTAGGGAGGAGTCGTGCATCAACTTGCTTGGAATTGGAGAATCTAATTCACAAGTCAAGAAAAAGATACACACGGTGGTGAAGTCGCGAATCAATGGTAGTGAGAGTTCTCGGTCGATTTCTGGATTCTGAAGTCAATCTCAGGATACCACCCTGATCACGCACTTAATGTGAGTGACTGGAAAATCCCGAAGAACCTACCTCTTGCAGACCCATATTTCTACAAGCCACAAAGAATAGATATGTTGATAGGTGCAGAGTCATTTTTCGAACTCTTATCGGTTGGTCAAATTAGACAAGGTCCTGACTATCCAACTCTGCAGAAAACGCTTCTCGGTTGGATTGTGTCTGGAAGATACAGTCCAAAGGTGACTGTCACCCAGGAAGCGAGGAACTGTCTGAGTTGTCGAGAAGAGTCAGTGGTGTCTATCGACAGCACACTACAAAAGTTTTGGTCACTAGAAGAATTGCCATCTTCTAAAAGCCTTTAACTCCTGAACACAAGTTATGTGAGGAGCATTATAGAAAGACTACTCAAGTCTTGCCTTCAGGTCGGTTTGAAGTACGGCTGCCGTTTAAATCCGATCCAAATTGCTTAGGCAATTCCTTCGAGATTGCTAAACGGCGGTTTTTGTCGCTCGAAAGAAGATTGTCTCGCGACCCTGAGTTGAAGAAAATGTACTTGGATTTCATGGAAGAGTACCTCTCCTTAGGTCATATGTCGCCGACTGACAATACTTGTCCTTCTGCTCCACACTACGTAATTCCACATCAGTGTGTCCTTCGGCCCCAAAGTACGTCCACGAAGCTTCGCGTCGTGTTCGATGCGTCGTCGAAGACGTCATCTCAGGTGGCCTTGAATGACATTCTGATGGTCGGACCGACTATTCAAGAGGAGTTATACTCAACGCTGCTTCGCTTCCGTCTGCACAGGTTCGCCCTGACTGCCGATGTAAAAAGATGTATCGCCAAGTGATGGTGAATGAAGCGGACAGGCAGTTTCAGTTGATCGTGTGGAGAAGAGACCCATCTGAGTCCTTGAGAATATATCAGCTCAACACTGTAACATATGGGACTGGACCTGCCCCATTTTTGGCTATTCGGTGTTTGAAAAGGTTGAGTGAGTCTGCAAAGCTCTCATTCCCAAAGGCTGCTAAAGTTATCGGGTCCGACTTTTATGTCGATGATATGTTGACTGGTGCTGGTTGCGTGGAGGAGTTAAAGACAATTAAGTCTGATGTGGCTCAGGTTCTTCAATCCGCAGGGTTTGAGCTGACCAAGTGGTTCTCGAACTCAGCTGAAGTCTCAGCATCCGAGAGCACAGTCAAACCAATAACGATCTCGGACTCGGAGTCAACCAAGGCGTTGGGAATATCGTGGCTACCGCATGAAGACGTCTTTAGGTTTCAAATTGACAGTTCAGTCATGGGTCTCCGAGCGACAAAACGGAACATATTATCGGTGACATCAAAGCTGTTTGACCCCCTTGGTTTGTTAAGCCCCTTGGTAATCAAGGGAAAGATCCTACTGCAGGAGCTGTGGCTTAACAAACTAGATTGGGATGAGTCAATTCAATGAATCTGGAAACATCTTGGAACTTTCTAAAAGAATCCTTGAGTCAGCTGGAGAAGATTGCCATACCTCGCTTTGTGCATACTGATCCCATGTCACCGATACAAGTACATGCCTTTGCCGACGCCTCCATGAGAGCTTATGGAGCATGCGTCTATATCCGTAGTAAGACTGCAGATGGTTTCAAGGTCTCGTTGTTGACCGCAAAGTCGAAAGTAGCGCCGCTCAAGACGAAAACGCTTCCAAGGCTTGAGTTATGTGCCGCTCACCTTCTCGCAGATCTCTGTCACCGACTCAAATCGCTACTCGAGGTGCCGATTGAACGAATGGTGTGTTGGTCGGATTCGGAAGTGACTTTTCATTGGATCCGATCCCACCCTTCGTCGTTATCAACATTCGTTGCGAACCGAGTAGCTGAGATTCAGGAGTGGTCAGATGATGCTACGTGGCGGCATGTTCCAACTAAACCGAACCCAGCAGACATAGTTTCGAGAGGTTGTGACATTGAGGAGATTTCGCAGTCGATCTGGTTTAGTGGACCAGCGTTTTGAAGGAAGAAGAGAGCTGGCCTAGAAATCCCCACTTCGAGCTTTCTGAAGAGGAGCTGAAGCTGGAAACCAGAAAGACAGCGGTCGGCCTGACCGTGGCCGCTAAATCAAATAATTTAGTAGAAATTATCGAGGGATACTCGTCACACCTCAAGCTGCTAAGAGTGTTCGTTTACGTGTTCCGCTTCATCCGAAAATGTAAAGACAAAGGTCTTAAATTTGAAGTCACTCCGTCACCAGTAGAGTACGATGAGGCTTTTCACAAAATTGTCGAGCTGATCCAAAAAACGAGTATCAGGAAGAGATCGAAAGGGTTCGAAAAGGCGCCAGGTTAGGCCCCAGTCTTCAGCGATTGAATCCCTTCATCAACGAAGAAATGGGGACTTGGTGCTCCCTTTTCATTGTTGCGAGTTGGGGGCGACTAGTTAACGCTCCTATGTCATACCATGCCAAGTTTCCTTTGCTGTTGACAAAAACTCGCAGTTTGTGCAGACCTATGTTCGCCATCTGCATCAAACGAATTTTCATGCCGGCCCACGAGCACTTGTGAGCATCCTTAGGCAGCGTGTTTGGATAGTAAACGCTCAGGAGGTCTGCAGGGCAATGGTCAGGTCGTGCATTCGCTGCTTTAAATGCAAGCCTCGCCTCCAGACCCAAATGATGGGAAATCTACCCGCAGACCGGCTCCGTGCTCTCCGCCCATTCGCAGTATGTGGCGTTGATTTTTGTGGCCCAGTCTATACGACACTAAAAATTCGTGGTAGGCCCCTTATAAGACCTACATAGCGTTATTTGTCTGTTTTGCGTCCAAGGCGGTTCATCTAGAAATTGTCTCCGATCTAACGACTAACTCCTTCTTATTGGCTTTTCAAAGGTTCGTTGGTCGTCGAGGATGTCCGCTCCGCGTGAACTGCGACAACGCGACAAATTTCGTCGGAGCAAGTCGCCACTTCGACGAACTGAGGAGGACGCTGGAGACGGAAGCGGACTCAATTCGAGAGTTCGCAGCGAGAAGCGGCTGCGAGTTCGCCTTCCTGCCACCTCGAGCTCCGCACATGGGCGGACTGTGGGAAGCAGGAGTGAAGTCGGCCAAAACCTCCTGCTGAGGTCGGCCGGAAGCGCACTCTTCACCGCCGAGGAGCTGGAGAGCGTGATGGTGGGCATCGAGGCGGTGCTGAACTCGCGCCCTCTGGGACCACTAAGCCCCGACCCAAGCGACGGAGACGCCCTGACTCCCGGGCACCTGCTGACAGGCGGGCGGCTCATCGCACCCCCAGCACCCCGGACCCCGGACCAGGAGGGTCTGAGTTGCTTAAGGCGATGGCGGCTTGTCTCGTCAGCCAGGCAAATGTTCTGGCAGCGATGGTCCCGGGGAGTATGTGCTGGGCTTGCAAATAAGATGCAAGTGGCACCAGGAGCAGCCCAACGTCGAGGAAGGCGACCTCGTCATCGTCGCAGAGGACAACCTTCCGCCCCAACAGTGGCTCCTCGGAAGGGTCGTCGAAACACACGCCGGGCAGGACGGAAAGGTCAGGGTGGTCGACCTCAGGACGAGCAGCGGAGCGGTCTACAGGAGGCCGATCCATAAATTGGCGCTTCTGCCGATGGGTTGAAGTCCCACAGGCCTTCAACGGGGCCGGTGTCGCGTCAAGACGCATGAATTATTTAGAAAAAATTTGAAGTCTAGTGTAAGATAGTTTAGGGCGAAGCGGGAGCGCAATAAAGCTCTCTCTCGCTCTTGGCGAATTCGCCCCGCTTCGCCGCCCTAGATAAGTTAGGCTTAAGAATATTTATAACGAAAAAGAAAAAAAGTCGAGAAATATCATTGAAATCGAACGCACGTCAGTTACCCTCGTCTCGTTTAAATATATAGAAATTTGCAGCCACCAAACTCGGTCTTTTTCGTAGTAAAATAAATTTAGAAAAACTATTCTAAAAACTATTTCTTATGGAGAGGAATAATAAACGATTCCTTCCACATCGGAGGGAAACATGAGGAGTTAAGGGATAGGGTGAATAGTTTAAGCAGGGGTCAACACAGAGCGTCGGCGCAGTACCTTAGTACACAGCCGGGGACTCTGTCAGGACCTGGTGAGAACACCGGCTTAACTAGTCGAAGATCCTGAAGCAGTGAGCTTTCATTTAACGTAGGGCTGAAAATGCCGTTCGATCTTGGTAAACTGTATGGATACGGCTGACCAGAGTAGCTTTCATGGGAATAGGTTGTTTGAAAAAATTGTGCAAAAAGATCGGCAATGGCCTGATCATTGTTTAATGTTTAATTATTAAATGATAGCGAGGATGGATGTGCGGACGTTTTAAGCTAGCTTTTTACGAAGCTGTAAAACTGTTTAGGGTCCTGAGAAAAGCGCATCCTGCATCTAGCCAGGTAATTTTTGTAGCATTGCGCGTTTACAATGGTGAAATTTGACCGAGCTATTACATAGCGAGAGAGAAGAAGTAGAGCCAACTTCTTGAAACTTTTTATAAAGTCTTGATTTTATGTTTTTTAGACTGGATAGCTCTTTTGGTAAACCAAGGAGGCTTCCCAGATCTAATCGGACAAAAAATATGGGACACAAGAATCAAAGAGTGTTTCAAGTAAATTATAGAAAATGTTTGTGCCTTTCATAACGTCAGTGCACAAGTACAGAGCGGAACAATCGAAAACCCTAATCAGTCTATTAAGCTTCGTAAACTCAGCCTTACGAAAGCAGCGGACACGTTTAGAAAGCTTACCTGATCGATACAATACAGAAGGTCCAATATCGACCGATACTTCGAAAGTAGGATTTTAGGAGTCTTCAGGTATAGTGAGCTGAAGGGCTCGGGTTAACAACGCTATGGTCGGAACCGAGACAAAGCATAGAGAAATCGACCCAAGGAATTTTTCACTTGGTTGACTTGAGACAGGGACTGGTCTACCAAGCCGTCAATAAAGTCATGTCGTGATATTGGCACAAAGGTTATTCGACTCGTTAACCGAAGACCAAACAGTGCCTGGCAAATTGAAATCCCCAGAACTATCATGTGGTCTTTATCTGATAGCGAGGAAGAAACAGTTTTTAAAGCGGACAGGTGCTGCTCGTATATAGAGATATCCGAAGACGGTGGAATGTACGAGCAAGTAATAAAAATAGAAAAGGCTGGAAGAATCAGTTTTTATGCACAGGAATTCCAGGTCTTGTTGAACCTGGAATATGAAATGTTCCGACGTGAAGTTAGAGTCCACTGCGATGAGGACCCCTCCTCCACGTCGAGACAAACGGTCATTTCTAAATATTGTGTACCGATCTGCCAAAACTTCGGAACTAAGGATGTCCGGCTTTAACCAGGTTTCAGTTAACACAATAATATGGGACAAAAATGTGAAACTTTCAAGATAGAGAGTGCTGAGCTTAGTACGTAAGCCTCTAGCATTCTGGTAAGTAACTAAAAAGAGAGGAAACTAGTTTTTGGATGGGTGGAAGTAGAGTGGGAAGATGAGGATGGAGCACTGGTCTGACTGCCGGGAAGAGCCTATTCTTCTTTTTAGCCTTATACTTTTAGGCCCTCGGCTTTTATTTTGCTTTGTATAAAAGCAGTTTCATCATCCGAGAGACAAAAATTTGCCGCTTTGGTGGGACACCCACCAGTGCTTTTGGGACCACAGGTGCGGTACCTGTGATGGCAGTATCCGGTGGTCCCGGACGTACAACAACTGGCGGGTTCGTAATGGATGGGATAGCTATGGAGTTTGGTACGGACTCTACGGACACGGACGCTACAGTCGGCTGCATGTTCTCCGAGACGATGAATTCGGCTACCGAATCTGCATCACCAGCAGCGATCGTTGCCCTTGGGGTGGCAAACGAAATCAACTGCTGCACTGGCGTAGTGGTCGGATTTAGTTTTTCAGATGCCGGCGGGCGTGAGGCAGTTGGCACTTGCAAGTCCCGCGGAGTGGACTTCTTGCGCCGCGGAGACTCAGCCAGCAGCTGTAAACTGCTGAACTGAGTGTCCATGGCTAAGAGCCGATCGTATTGCTTCTTGAAGCCCACGATCAGCTCCTGAAAGCCACTCCTCGTCTGCCTCATAAACGAGCGCATTTCGTTTTCGACCGCACGGCATTCCTCACAACTATAATGCAGAAATTTGCGTTGTGAGATGGCATCACCCACACGGCCAGAAATACTTGCACACTTTGCGTGCACTACGCTGTCGCAAGGCCAGCAAGGTATGTTCAGCTGATCGTGCGTGATCTGCTTCTTGCAGGTTTTTTTGCGCAGACCACAGAAAATTCCATAATTAGTTTTTATTTTTTTTCAATAACAACGAGAAACGCTGTGAACGCGACTCTACTTTTATACCCGTACTCAGTCAGTACACATGTAATTTATGCGGAATTTTCAAATGTTGTATCCGTTTCTTACATAATACATTTAACATTTGTTTGCTGCATCTGTCATCTACATATACATCAATTCTCACAACAACACACGTACACTGCACGAGGCAGCATGTTTGAGCGTGAGTGTGCGTGTGAGAGATTCTGTAGCTACAATCATCCCCATAAATGACTTACGCAGCAAACGGGCGAGGGGAAACACTAAACGGGCGCAGGGCAATCCCGCTGCTGAAAATTCATTTCATCATTGTGGCTTCATAAATGGTCCGATCTGAACCAAATTCGGGAATCTGGTAGATATGGTCATTTTCTACAATACTGCCTTTTTCGTTTTTCCTATCTTCAAAATTTTAGATTTTCGTCTTTTGGGGGCGGTAGTGGGCGAGGCAAGATTTTGAAATAAACTTGCACTGAAACGATATCACAGGAGTCTAGGCAAAAATTTGGTTGTTCTAGCTCTTATAGTCTCTGAGATCGAGGCGCTCATTTATACGAAAAACCAAAACGACTCGATTTTTGTGTGAGTGCGAAAGAGAGGGAGCGAAGTTTTTTCGTATGTTATTGTCTATTGTGGCTACATTAATGATCCGATTCAGATTTGGGCCCCTGATAGATATGGGCTGTCTCTATGATTCTGCATTTTTCGTTTTCTGCTATCTTCAAAATTGTGGACGCCACAGATGTGCGCTCTTTGTGGGGGGCGGAAGTGGGCGGTGCGAAATTTTTTTCTAGGAGTGAGATATAACACCAGTATGGAAAAAAAATTTGGTTGCTCTATCTCTTTTAGCCTTCGAGCAATGGGCGACGAACAAGACGGACAGACGGACGGACAGACGGGGCTATATCGACTCGGCTATTGATGCTGATCAAGAATATATATACTTTATATGGTCGGAAATTACTCCTTCTCTATGTTACACACATCCACTTTTTACCACAAATACAATATACCCTTTTACTCTTCGAGTACGGGTATAAAAAAGAAAGATCAAAACAAATAGCAATCAGACCAGAGTGCAAGCAGTTTCTAAAAGCTATGCTCAAAGAAGAAATCGAAAAAAAAGTGAGAACTACTGGAACAGCTTGTAAGTGAGAGAGCTACTGCACAAAAGTTTTATAAGCGAGAGAGAAGAAAGAACAGTTAGTTCAGTTTGGGTAATATAGAGAGAGAGTTGCTTGACAAAAGCTAAAACAAGAGAGCGGCCAAATGTATTTTCTTACTTACTGGAAGCAACAACAAAAAAACACAATTACCCGCTGCACAAAATTGATTAAAAACGTCGTGCTTATACACAAAAATAGGCATGCACCCGCGGATTTTGATAGAAAATCAGATTAAGAATGTAATTATTAAATTTATTAGGCCAAACACCGGTTATTTGTAATATATAAAAGAAAGAAGCGGAGCCCAAAAAAAAACACGTCTGGTCACTACAAAGAGAACGAACGATCTCAAAACGCAAGTCTAACGCTCTTCCTTTTTCCCTTTATCTACTAGATAAAACAGAAACTTCTGCGCAAGGTATTGCACATTTTTTTGCCACCTTCTTTCAATCGACGTACTCATCGCATACCGACGACTCATCCACCCGTTATCCATACCATCTTCCTCATGCTAACAACGTTTTCCTTTCGTTTTTCGAAGAAAGCGCAGTTTGTGAAGGATTGTTACCGATTGACAACTGTTACTTTGCGGGTCCTGATAAGGTTCCGAGCTGCATTTTAAAGTATTGCGCTCTATGCCAACCTTTGACCTTCGTATTTAACTTGTCTTTCGAACGATCTTGTTTCCCCGTGATTTGGAACGAATCCTACCTTATTGTAGATCCAACGTCGAAAACTACCGCGGTATTGCAATACTATCCGCTATTCCTAAGCTGCTAGAGTACCTTATTACTCGGCAACTTCAACACGCATGATGTCGTCTAATATCCCCGTCGCAACATGGTTTTGTTAGACATCGATCAACATCGACTTACCTATTGGAGTTTTCGTATTTAATCAATCGACGCTTTCATAGTGGCTAACAAACGGACTTCACTGACTTCAGAAAATCTTTTGATTCGGTTTATCATACTTTGCTGATCCATAAGCTTTTTTTGTTAGGTTTTCTTACACATCTTACCACATCTGATACCATAATGTATGCTGATGACGTAAAAATTTATTTTTCATTTTCCGATTGGTATACGCACACTCGACTTCAACTCGACCTTGACGAATTAAATATGTGGTGTTCGTTAAACCTACTGTTTTCGAACCATTCCAAGTGTAAACTTATGTAATTTCACCGCCTTGCCCCACATTTCTTATCCTATTCTCTAGGACATCATGTTATGGACCGAATTTCCTCATCGGATGACCTTGCAGTCCTCTTCGATAACAAACTTTTGCTTCAACAGCCATATTGCTGTAATAGTGAATAAAGCGAAGGGAGTTTTAAGTTCAACCGTTGGTCAAAAGAGTTTGATATCACTAAAATACTGTACGTTTCGTTGGTACGTCCGATATTGGAATACTGTTAATGTGTTTGGAGTCCTCAATATAAAGCTCAACAAATCCTAATTGAATCGGTCTAGGATTACTAGACCTGCCCTTCTTACACCATCGCAGAATTTGCAATGGGGCAATGAGCTTGAGCATATCATTCTTGTTGACTCACAAACTCTGCTTACACAGATATGCTTCGCAGTTCCTTCTAGACCAACCCAGACTTTCCGACTTATCCGACTTCCCTTCTCTAGCTCAAACTACGTCCAGCACAAACCTTTCCATGTTCTATGTAATAATTACAACACCTTGTACAATGTCATATCTCCCGAAATGTCTCTTAATATCATTGTTCGTAATATTTACCACTACCTTAACCTATCGAATTTGTAAACCCTTCTTCCCTCATTCCCTGTATTTAACTTTAATCTAATCTATATAAAAATGAGCAGATAATTGTTAATTAATGGAATAAATAAATAAATAAAAAAAAGACCCATGGCCACCGAGAGAGAATAGCAGAGCTAACCGCAAAACACAAGTCCGAGATAAAACCAGATTCGCGCACCCACACGAATACAGTCGCGAGCCAACCGCAGCTTACACACGTCCCCGACCGACCACAAAAAATATAGCACCCAATACAGCAACGCAGAAGACGACACCGAACCAACCACAGCGAAAGCGAAGCACCGGCCCACAACGGAAAACACGAATCCGAAACAAGCACCGGTAAACTGCAACCAAGCAAACGGGAAAACGAATCCCACGGCCACTACGGAGCACTCGAGTCCTAAGCCAAACACGGAACACACATCCCAAACAAACCACAAGGGTCTCACACCTGAGACAAGCACAAACGCTCATGGCGCTCGACACAGGAAGCCCTGGACCAAAACAAACTACGCTGCAGACGCATCCCAAACACACCACGAGTATCTCACACACGAGGCAAGCATCAACACACTTGAACCAGGCGCTCGACACAGGAAGCCCAGGCCCAAGTTCAGCCACAGAGCACGCACACACCCTATCATCAACGTAGAAAGTGAACCCAAGCAGGTCGCTGCTCCGAAAACAAAGACGTCGCTGAAACCCGCCTGTCCATGCACCAGTCTGGAGACACTAAACTCAGCTATCCCACCAGACCCACGAAGCTATCCACGGCAAACGCGAACCCGATCGTCGCCCACATAAGCGACTACTCACGTAGGATCGTATAACCGAGTTCAACACGGCTATCCTCCCGAAACACCCAAGCCAGCCCTGTGGCCCGAAACCCCCGATCACCCCGAACACGATCCAGAACTGGTCTCAGAGCCCTGACCGCCGAACACAGATCCGACCTTCGACATTGCCGAGCACACCATCGTGATGAGGGACAATCGACCCATCAAGCAGCGATACTAGCCAAAGAACCCCTCCGACCTGAAGCGCTATACGATGAGGTCACACCAGGTACAGGACGCCCTGTCCCGACAACCCTTGAAAACGCTAGCAAGGACCAAAGAGAACCCAATAACTTGCCCCTGGCTTACACGCTGTAGACAACGATCCAGTCGACGAGGAAAAAGTAAATAGTGGCACTACTGACCCACTGCCGGATGCAAAACATCTATAGCAGCAGAAATTCCGGCGTCACCGAATCGACGACCACCACCTCACACCCACCCTAAAGAAATGTTTTAGGGGGGGACAAATTCAGCACACGTGCCAAGTCCCAATTCCCCAAACTACTCGGTTGTGAACTCAGCGAGATCAGCAAAACTTCCGAGTTACCCATCCCCACATAACATTCGACTACTCCATTGCGAAATCGACTAGAGTAATCCACTTGATTTCCCGGCTGCGAAATCAGCAAACGAATGATCCAATACACCAAGTACTCGTCAGCAAGATCAGCAAAACACCGATTTGGCAATTCACGCACGCGCCTCGACTCCCGGTTGGAAAATCGAGCAAATAACAATACGTCCTAGTATAAGATAGAACTACCGGACTCAAAACTCCAGATCGGCTTTAAATAGCGTAAGCTGCCGGTCAATCGAGGCAGTCCAACAGCCCCCCATCAAACAGTAACGGCAGTCCATCAGCCGACCATCAAACAGTAACGGCAGTCCAACAGCCAATCGTCAGACCGTCATAAGCCAACACCAACACTAAACTCCAAGCTCACCCTTACAAACATAAACACAAATCATTTAGGTAACCACAAGAAAAATACCTGTTGGAAGCTGCCGAGCTTTTTCGCCAACTCTGACTCCACATTTACAAAAAATAGTCTCCGTTCTTAATTTTATTACGATTATTATTGTTCGAAGGAACTACGATTCGGTGTGTTAGCGGTACAATTGTGCTACAGGCAAAAGAAAAATCTAACGGCTCACGCTTGATGTAACTTGAGCCGCGATGCGATGTGTGCGAGTGTAAATTTGACTGAGACGCAAAAGGGGAATGCACTGCAATATAAGCAGTAGAGAGCGCGATTTATATGAGCGCGACAATACATAATTTAAGAGAGTTGTATGAGAAGATGTACGGAAAGAATATATGAAAATATCTGAAGAGCTATTAAAGGCTGCGAACCATTGCATCACAAGCAACCAAAAACACGGTAACAACACGCCACACCAGCTCTACTTTCGGTCTCACGGCCAAGGCCCCCACTAATGTTTCCCAGCGATCAACAAATTTCTTGGAGGAAATCGTAGACTGACTGAGCCTACCTCAGCCTGAGACAGGTTCTCACACTCTAACGGGCATATCTTCGAATGTGAGGTCAAAACATGATATCCATTATGAGTATTTACGTGTGCACATACGTTTTGTACCCATTTGTCTATTTTATATGAAATAATAGTATACAAAGGATACACAAAAACAGTTTTTCTTATATACATAGTGTGGAAAGCTTCTTTAGAACATTTCATAATACTACAAATTCGAATGTAACGGGTGTAGATATCATTTAACAAATGCAAGCACAGTATGTGAGTACACAGTACACATACACATTTTCGTAACCACGAGCCAAAAAAAAAGACAAAACCTAAAAATCTGAAGTCGAAGAAGTTGAAGACAATACAGACATACATTTTTATGTCCGTGTAACAGGCATGCTGGACTTGCTTTCGCATGACTTCATGTGCGAACATGTTCAACCTTTGCCGATGTCTCAGGTCCCAGAGCTCTAGAGATTTTATGGTTAATGGTGTAGTGCAGAGAGCCTTACTGATACATAGGACAGTTCGTTGCACCTTCCCCAGTTGTTTGTTGATGGTTTTTTTTTAAAGAGCAAGAAGTGGCTCCGTAGTATAGTATTTGTCTAAACATAGCTATGTAAGTCCATCGAACTATGCTTGGGTTCAATCCCCATTTTAAGCCATTGGCCTTTTGCAAGTACAGAGAGTTGTTCAGGTTCCAGTTAAGCTTCTTGTCAATTAACAACCCTAAGTTACTGGCATTATCGCTGAAAGAGAGCCTGCACCCGTTTAGTATTAGGGGGGTTGAGAGGCGGGATTTTGTATTTAGTTGTGTACAACACAAGTTCCGTTTTCGAGGGATTTAATCCCAGCCCACGTGACGTTGTCCGTTCTGAGAGTCGCGCGAGCATTGTGGTCTTTAAATCGCAAAGTGTTTGTGGGATTTATTTTATTTTTCTAAGCTGAAGCTGATTTGCAAGACGCAACGTTATGAGGTGCAGCTGGGAGCCGGAGTCAAGCAACGCTCGGCAGGAAACGAAAACTCCGGAACGATTTCTACCCAAAACTGTTGCCGTGGCTAGCAGAACAACATCATTACTGAGAAACTGGACAGATAAATCTGATCACTCAGCTTTATTTAACGTGGCGGTTCCACAGAAAGGGATTGCAAACACGGTGTTTAATGTGTTACCACATACACGGCTAATCTGGTACAATGCGCCAATTAACGCCCTAGGATAGGGAAGCTATAGCAAATACATAACGACTTCTCTCAGTACCAATTCGAAAGTATACTAGTCGGGCATACTTTCCCCCTTGGTGAGGAGCGAAGTGTATCTATCACCTCTTCCGATCTATGGGTCACGGCACCCGGTTGAGATCGCAGAGCCTAGCCTAGTAGAGCCTAGCGGCTCTTCCCGCGTAGCATTTGGGCTACCACAGCCACCACGATACTCCCACTAGGGGGCCTACCTCAATAAACAGCCTTGAACCGCTGAACAACGCGTGGTACTGATATTAAGGGCTCAGTTGGCCCTCCCCTTTTTGCCCCGACTGGCTCGGATAGGGTACCCTTGTGGGGACTCTTCAAGTCCGGTGCTCTCGGGCCGTCTGTCGCCGTTGGGTCCAGCAGTTGTTGCCGTCTGGAGAACGCCTCGGCTGCGTATCTATCCAGCAACTGCATCCTCTCCTGCGTAGTCACCACCTCGGATACGGTCCATCCGCCATCACTGTGCTGCACTTCAAGTCCATCGAGGTCTCGCCAATCTGCATAGAGTGGGCAATCACATAGCACGTGTTGCCAATCCTCGCGCTCTGTGCCGCATAGATATGCAGGCGTGTCACTCAGGCTTCGCTCCATCAGATATGCTTTAGTGATCCATGGCCAGTCAGCAGGAATCCAGCGCGCAGCGTGAAGCCAAACCTTGGCTCGCTGTAAACGAAGCTTGCGATCGGGATGAAACGGTGCGTCACCCGACCAGGGGAGTCACCATCACCACTCGCACAGCAGGCATTCGTCTAGTCGCGCCATCTTCTGCTTCCAGCTTAGATTTTGCCAAATCTTCGCCGTATAGCCAATCGCTCTCCTCCAGCGGGTAGTCACGCTTGAGTTTGAATCTGATTGCCAAGCGTCTGGCGACCAGATCAAACGGAGGGGCTCCGGCAAGTACTTGCAGTGCCACGGTGGACAATGTTCGGCATACCGGTAGGCATCCAATCAGGATTCTCCTTTGGCACGCAGTTAAGTGCCTCCTGGCAACCACCTGCGTCGTCGTCACGACAGACCAAACCGAGGCACCAAATAGTGCTCAGGGAACCATGAGTCCGGTATATATTGTCCTCTTTGCGCGGAGACTGATACCCAAGTCGACCCGCGGTACGCGCGACAATGACCCTACGACTCCAGTCAGCTTATCACGCAGGCCCATGATGTGCGTGAGAAAACTCAAGCGCTCACCGACCGTGATGCCAAGGTACCGATATTCGC
This sequence comes from Drosophila bifasciata, assembly GCA_009664405.1. Classification (NCBI taxonomy): domain Eukaryota; kingdom Metazoa; phylum Arthropoda; class Insecta; order Diptera; family Drosophilidae; genus Drosophila; species Drosophila bifasciata. The sequence continues at coordinate 26,587,468 of CM019042.1, forward strand.
ACTTATATGGCAGGCTTGCTCCTGCAAACCATAGCAATGGCGGCCGTATAAGTATGCCTTTAAGTAGCATGATCGCCGTCTTGCTTGTTGAAACGGCAACGCCGACTTCAAACCCCAAGCGCCTACGATGGACATTATATTCTCTCCTTTTCGCTCGAGCTCTGTACGGGAGTTTCCCTCGATGAGGAGGAGCAGGTCGTCTGCATATGCGCTGAGCGCACCAAGGGGATCCAAGCGCTGGAGCAGCACGTCCATCAAGATGTTCCATATAAATGGACCACTTATGGACCCCTGTGGGCAACGTCTTGTCACCGGAACAGTGGCTGCTCCATGCCTGCTGACGACGCTCGCGCGGAGGAGCACACCCGCACAGTCGCGCCATGTTGCGACCAACCCACCATCCGTCTAAAGGCATCCAATCTGCGTGCTCTGTTTGCGGCCTCGGCAAATCCTGTAGACGTGCTCCCATGGATCTTCTCTGTTATCTCCCCACAAAGCGTCGCCAGTTGTCCTCCTTCGTCCTCAGGATGAGCTTCTTGTATTGCGCCGAGGAGATCCTCAACGCAACCACAAGTTCTTCTGCTGCGTCGGTCTCGTGCCGCTGTCTCAGTCTCCTGACCTCTCGTCTCCTGACCTCCCGGTGTAGTTCGGCAGTCCATCAAACTATCTTCCTTACGACTCTCGGCGCGCTGCGTCCCAGCACTCTGTCGCACACACTGTGAGCGCAGTGCAGCAACCTGGTTGTCCAACGGCGATTCGGCGATGTCCTCCGGCAATTCCGATGTCTCCCTTACCACCTCTTCCTCAAACAATCGCCAGCGCGTATTGGAAAGCTTCCTGGACGGCACTGGAGCAAAGCTCTCAACTGTGTCGGTCGGATTAGGCGTTCACCTCAACATGGATTATGTTGTGGTCGCTGGTATCCCATTCCCTCACTTTCCAATAGTATGTGGCCCATATAGTCGCTGCTTCATTGGAAATTGTTACATCGATGTCGCTGTGGCCTCTATGGTTATAGAAGGTAAACACCCGACTGGCTTCATTGAGCACGCCGGCTCGGTTCTCGGTAATCCACTCAAACAGCAGCTCACCCCGTGCATAGTTAGCTTGTCCCCGAGCGTGCTCGGAGAGTTTGCTAAACCATGATGGGGATACTGCATTCGCGTCGAGCCCAAAGATGACGGGAGTGCGGCTGGCCAGCAGCAGTACCGCATCTAGATACCGGAGGTACGGCGCCAAGTCGGTGACGAATTGGCAGTATACGGAGCATAGGAAGATGATTGGCATGCAGGTGGTCTATTCCAGATGGTTCGTTGACGATGATAGCAGCTTTCGGGTTTTCATCACGAAAGGGGCGGTCCGAGAATACTCGCATTCCCGAAGGAAGGCCAGTAATCCGCTTTGCTCCATCGACAAACGGCTCCTGGACCAGTGCAACAGATGGCAAGAGCTGCGCATGATGAAGCCGAGTTCCACCAGTGCTGCTCGGCCTCGACCACAATTAGTTTGGATGAAGCTAAACATTTTAATGTCTGGCATTCACCCTCGCCAACACCGCAGCATAAACCGGGCAGGCCGCTGACAGCATGGAGTGTGCTGACGGGTAACCCCTTTGAAGCGGCAGTCCAGTCCACCGGGTTGGGGCACCGCGAAACGTTGTGGCCGCCCCTGTCCGCACCGGTGGCACACGTTCTCTTAGAGGCGACACTGGGACACCTTGTGGTCAAAGCCCACACACCTGTGGCAGGCGTATGTCCGTACCAGCGAACGACAGCGGCATCTGAACCACTTGATGAACACGCATTCGCGTAGTACATCCTGTGCCTTCGCATCTACTTTCAGCGTCACGTTGATCGTGGCGCCGTCAGTGACCGACCAGGGCTTAGTGTCCAGCTGAACCGATTTCTGGAACTCCGCTCGCGTCATGTGTTCCTCAAGGTTCTTCGTGAAGAGCTCATCCATGAAATCCTCGGTCGTGATGGACGTGTCCACGTCATATACCCACCTGATCTGGTCTCTGGGCTCTTCCTTACTTCCAAACCTGCTTCTTGAAACTTCGCGCTATCACTACCTTTCGCAGCTCACTAACTGATGGCGTGCGAATAATGGCTCCTCCAATCTTCAGCTCGCGCACCTCGCGCACGCGATCTCCGAGCTTAGGGACGACTTCCTTCTTTACGCGCTCGACCAACAGCTTGCCCGTCTCCTCCGGGTTCGTGCTCTTAATAAGAGCCGACCAGGTTTCGCGTGGCTTCGCGATCGGTGGGGCAGCAACAGCGCGCTCGGTGCCGGCAAGCCTGGGAAGGCTGCCGCATACGCAGCGGTGGAAGCAGCAGTGGCGGCGTGAGCAGCGGCAGCGGTCCTTTGTGGAGGCGGCATACGTGCCCTCTCCCTCCAGACGCACCTTTTCCCCAGCCAGGGCCATGACCAGCTCGTCGAACCGATTGGTCGCGCGGCGGGACATCGGGACATCCCCCTGAGGACCGCCTCGCTGGCGCTCATCCTAATGGACGGACTCAAAAGCAACAGCCGCGATCCAGCCGCGCCAGTTGCCTGGCATGTGGCAGCGGTGGTGGCAGCGGCAGCAGCAGCAACAACAGGGGCAGGGACGGTGGCAGCGGCGGTAGCTGTGGTAGTGGCAGCAGTGGTGATAATGATGGCGGCGTTGGTGGTGGCGGCGTTGTTGGCGGTGGCGTTGGCAGCAGCGGAATCCACTTCCTCGAAAGGGAGCGACGGTGGCGGGTATCTGATGGTTGGTATCGGCGACTCGCCGGTCAGCCCAATACCGAGCCCGATCTTCTTTCGCCTTTTTTTCTCGAACTTCTCGACTTTGACTTCCTCGTGCGGGCGGGAAAGTTCGATTTTGAGCTCGCCCCAGCACTAGCTGAGCTAGTGTCGCTGTCGTCGATATCCATTTGGCTTCTTGTTTCAATCAACTTAACTTAACTTTAAAAAAACTTTTTTCAAAGCTTTCATCAAAACCGATGTCAAGCCACAGAACAAAAAAAGATCTGAGGCAGCGTTTTTGTTTTCAGTCAAACCGAAAATATCAATTTAAAATTTTAGCAAATTTCCTAATTCGCTTTTTGTCTCAATTTTTTCCCAAATTCGCCAGTTCCTCACCTGTCTGGCACCAATCAGACACTTTTCCCCGGGGAAACAAACTCTTCCGAACCAGTACAGGACGATAAGGCGGAGCGCTTGAAAACACGTCTGCTTCCAATAGCAGTCAGAGATCAACTGAGTAGATAGGGACAAGATAAATTCTGATCACTCAGATTTATTTAACGTGGCGGTTCCACAGAAAGGGATTGCAACCACGGTGTTTAATGTGTTACCACATACACGGTTAATCTGGTACAATGCGCCAATTAACGCCCTAGGATAGGAAGCTATACAAATAGCGACTTCTCCCAGTACCAATTCGAATGTATACTAGTCGGGCATACTTTCCCCTTGGTGAGGAGCGAAGTGTATCTATCAATTCTTCCGATCTATGGGTCACGGCACCCGGTTGAGAACGCAACTCCACGTCGAGCCTAGCGGCTCTCCCCGCGTAAACTTTGGGTTACCACAGCCACCACGATGCTCCCACTCAGGGGCCAACCTCAATGAACAGCCTTGGACCGCTGAACAACCTGTGGTACTGATATTAAGGGCTCAGTTGGCCCTCCCTTTTAGCCCCGACTGTCTCGGTTAGGGTACCCTGTGGGTATCCTAAAAAGAATCCGGAAATGTCTTAGTTTTACATAATCATTATAATTTCATAGTTTTGCCGTGTGGAGAAGTTTGGCTTGTTTGATATATATCAATTTATATGCGTAGTACCAACCTGAATACGGTCCACAACATTGTACTGCACTCCAAGTTGTTGCTATTGCCCATAGCTGCATAGATGGCCAATACACATTCGCAACGCCAGCATACTATGGTACATATGCACGCAGATTTATTTGTCATTTATGTTTTTATTGAAAGAAATTAAAAATACACCATTTTACAGGCATATATCAATTCCTTCAATAAATTTGATTATTATCCTAAACGAATGTTGCGAAATGTCTTAGTTTTATATAATCGATATATTATCATATTTTTTCATGTTTAGTAGAATTTGGCTTATTTGATAAATATCAATTTATATAAAAGTATTAACCTGAATACAGGTACAACATTGTACTTTTTTAGGTTGTTGCATTAACCAATGTATGCCCATAGCTAAGATGGCCAAAACATATTCGCAATCGCGCATACTATGGTACATATGCACCAGATTTTATAAAATTTTCTTGAGAAACTGGACAATAAGAGATTTCGCTGTAGAGACTCAAGGAAACCGGAAGGCAGTGATAGGATGAGACGGCGAAAACGGAGAAGGAGTGCCTCCATGGCGAAACCCACCTGCAGTCGTTCAGGGCATCCGAAATGCAGGAGAGTGAGATTACGCAGGTACGGCACAGGGGACCATGCAGACGGTGTATTTTGTCCTTCCTTTGGCGATTGGCGCTAAACAGTGCTATAAACTAGAGACAATGATTTATTTCAGTGAGCGCTATCGAGGCACATCACGCAGCATGATAACTCCAACCGCTAATGGACCAAGTGTGGATTTAGAATGGTAAGCTTTTCGGGAATCTGGTAGATATGATCATTCTCTACGATATTGCATTTTCTCTATCTATGCCTTTGTGGAGCTTTCGTATTTTGTAGTGGCGGAAGGGGGCGCTGCGAAATTTTGAAATACACTTGTACTGAAGTGGTGGAACAGGAATTTGGACAGAAAGTTTGGTTGCTCTAGCTCATATAGTCTCTGAGATCTAGGTGTTCATTTGTACGAAAAGACAAAGTCGGCACGTTGGTGTTGAAAGTGCGAGCGAGGGGAACGATGTTTTTCGAAGCAGTTTTCTATTCTGGCTGTACTAATATTCCGATCCGATTCAGATATGGACCAATCGTGGGGCTCACGCTTGTCATGTAACAGTGGCCGCGATGCGATGCTGCGAGCGTCCGGCCGGACTGAGACGTTTCCATCGCCCAAGGGAATGCACGGCAATATAAGCGGTAGGAGACGTAGTGCAGCATATTTCGACGTTGTCGAAGGCACCCATGATTTCCACGAAGACTATGAGCAAGATGTTCGGAAAGAATGGCCGAGAAATATCACAACGTGCTTCCAAGAACGTCCTGCGAACCATTCCTTCACGGCAACCAAATTGCCATCTGTAGCCATCCGTCATGGTGTCCTATTTTCGGTTCACGGCCAAGCCCCACTAATGTTTCCCGATCAACAAGCACTTTGCCCAGCATCGGCAACAGACAGATACCCCGGTATGAATCTTTCCGTCCTGTTCTACCGGGCATATCTTCAAATGTGGAACCAAACTATGATATCCATTATGATTTGAAACGTATCCTGCTCCAGGCAGCGGGAACCCATTTGTGTCATTTTATATGAAATGGCAGTATACAATGGATACACAAATGGCAGTTTGATTATATCCATAGTGTGGAAAGCGTTCTTTCACATTTGGCGACGCAAATTCAATGTAACTGGATGTAGGGTCGGTGGATCATCGGACAAATGCAAGCACAGTTCGTCGTACACCGCAACAGGGGAAAATTTTCGGAATTTTCCCAAAACGACAAGTCCTAAAATCTGAAGTCCATCCGTTGAAGGCATACAGACATACGTTTTTATGTCCGTGTAACAGGCATGCTGGACTTGCTTCCGCATGACTTCATGTCTGAACATGTTCAACGAAGCTTCGCCGATGTCCTCAGGTCCCGTCCTCTAACCATTTTTTATTGTTAATGGTGTAGTGCGAGCAACCCTTACTGATACATAGTAACGGTTCGCCGACGACCGTCCCCAGTTCTTTTGTTGATGGTTTTAAAGAGCAAGTTTGGCTCCGTAGTATAGTATTCCACCAAACTAGCTTATTGACGCATCGAACTATGCTTGGGTTCAATCCCATTTTAAGCCATTGGCCTCTTGCAGAGCGTACAGAGAACCTTGTTCACGGCGATTCGGCGAAGCTTCTTGTCAGTTCGGAACCCTAAGTTACTGGCATTATCGCTCAAACAATCGCCAGCGCCCGTTTAGTAAAGGGGTTGAGGACGGGATTTTGTATTTAATGTGTACAACTGTGTCGTTCCGTTTTTGGGGATTTAATCCCAACATGGTGACGTTGTCCGTTCTGAGTATCAAATTCCCGAGCATTGCGGTCGTATTAAATCGCAAAGTGTTTGCTTCATTTATTTTACATTTTTCTGGCCTGACGGTTATCTGATTTAAAGACGCAACGTTATCGTTGTGCACGCTTCCGACGGAGTCGGTAACGCTCGGCAGGAAACGAAAGCTCGGAACGATTTCGTACCCAAAACTTGTTGCCGAGCATGCTAGCAGAACAACATTTACTAAACTGGACAGATGGGGATACTGCATTTAACGCATCGGTTCCACAGATGAGCGGAGTGCGGATGGCAAACAGCAGCACCGCATGTGTTACCCAAATTACGGCTAATCTGGTACAATGCGCCAATTAACGCCATAGGATAGGAAGCTATAGCAAATCTTCCTAACGACTTCTCTCAGTACCATGTTCAGTGGTATAGGGAGTCGGGCATGCAGATTTCCGGTTCGTTGACGATGATAGCAGTGTATCGGGTTTTCTTCCGATCTATGGGTCGAGAATACGGCATTCCCGGAAGGAAAACAGAGTAATCCTAGTTGCTCCATAGCGGCTCTTCCGGCGTAGGACCAGGGCAAACAGGTGGCCACGATAGCTGCGCATGATGAATCCGGAGTTCCACCAAACAGCCTTGAACCGCTGAACAACGGATGGTAAACAAAGGGCATTGGCCCTCGCTTTTTACCCCGACTGGCTCGGATAGGCCGCTGACAGCATGGGGTGACTGACGGGTCCGGTGCTCTCGCGGCCGTCTGTTGCAGTCCAGCAGTTGTTGCCGCACCGTGAAACGCCTCGGCTGCCCCTGTTCATCCGGTGGCACTGCATTCTCCTTTAGGCGACACTGGGACACCTCGGATACGGTCCATCCACCATCACTGTGCAGGCATGTCCAAGTCCATCGAACGACTCGCCAATCTGCATAGAGTGGGCAATCACATACACGCATTGCGTAGTACATCTTGTGCCGCATAGATATCTACGTGTCACTCAGGCTTCGCTCCATGGCGCCTTTAGTGATCCATGGACCAGTCAGCAGGAATCCAGCGCGCAGCGTGGCTTGAATACCGCTAGCGAAACGTGTGTTCCTCCAGGTTCGGGATGAAGAGCGGTGCGTCACCCGACCGGGATCACCATCATTCACGTCGCACAGCAGGCACCTGAGGTCTGGTCGCGCCATCTTCTGCTTCCAAACCTGATTTCCAAATCTTCGCCGCTATCCACTACCTTTCGCAGCTCTAGCGGATGTCACGCTTGAGTTTGAATCTGATTCAGCTCGCGCGTCTGGCGACCACGCAAACGGGGGCTCCGGGACGACATCTTTCTTCACGGTGGACCATGTTCGGCATACCGGTAGGCATCCAATCAGGATTCTCCTTTGGCACGCAGCGTTAAGTGCCTGCCTGGCAACCACCTGCGTCGTCTGCGACATACCAAACCGAGGGACCAAATAGTGCTCAGGGAACCATGAGTCCGGCATATATTGTCCCTTTGCGCGGAGACTGATACGACCAAGTCGACCCGCGGTACGCGCGACAATGACCCTACGACTCCACCGGGGACATTATCACGCAGGCCCATGATGTGCGTGGAGAAAACTCAAGCAGCAACCGACCGAAAATCCACCCGCGGTACCGATATTCGCACTTTTATATGGCGGGTGGCAGCGGCTGCAAAACCATAGACAATGGCGGCGGTATAAGTATGCCTTTAAGTAGCATGATCGCCGTCTTGCTTGTTGAAACGGCAACGCCGACTTCAACTCCCCCAAGCGCCTACGATGGACATTATATTCTCTCCTTTTCGCTCGAGCTCTGTACGGGCGTTTCCCTCGATGAGGAGGAGCAGGTCGTCTGCATATGCGCTGAGCGCACGGTTGGGATCAAGCGCTGGGCAACGTCCATCAAGATGTTCCATATAAATGGACCACTTATGGACCCCTGTGGGCAACGTCTTGTCACCGGAACGGTGGCTGCTCCATCGCCTGCTGACGCTACTCGCGCGGAGGAGCACGTTCCTCCTCGCACAGTCGCGCCATGTTGCGACCAACCCACCATCCGTCGTCAAAGGCATCCAATCTGCGTGCTCTGTTTGCGGCCTCGGCAAATCCTGTAGACGTGCTCCCGATGGATCTTCTCTGTTATCTTCCCACAAAGCGTCGCCAGTTGTCCTCCTTCGTCCTCAGGATGAGCTTTTTGTATTGCGCCGAGGAATCCTCAACGCAACCACAAGTTCTTCTGCTGCGTCGGTCTCGTGCCGCTGTCTCAGTTCCTGACCTCTCGTCGCTTGGAGTGTAGTTCGGCAGTCCATCAAACTATCTTCCTTACGACTCTCGGCGCGCTGCGTCCCAGCACTCTGTCGCACACACTGTGAGCGCAATGCAGCAACCTGGTTGTCCAACGGCGATTCGGCGATGTCCTCCGGCAATTCCGATGTCTCCTTACCACCTCTTCCTCAAACAATCGCCAGCGCGTATCACTAAAAGCTTCCTGACGGCACTGGAGCAAAGATCTACAACTGTGTCGGTCGGATTAGGCGTTAATTCAACATGGATTATGTTGTGGTCGCTGGTATCCCATTCCCTTGTTTTCAATAGTATGTGGCCCATATAGTCCGCTGCTTCATTGGAAATTGTTACATCGATGTCGCTGTGGCCTCTATGGTTATAGAAAGGTAAACACCCGATTAACCCAGAATTGAGCACGCCATTTCGAAAGTTCGGTAATCCACCAAACAGCAGCTCACCCCTGCATAGCCAAGCTTGTCCCAGAGCGTGCTCGGAGAGTTTGCTAAACCATGATGGGGATACTGCATTCGCGTCGAGCCCAAAGATGACGGGGGAGTGCGGCTGGCCAGAGAGCAGTACCGCATCTAGCGGAATTCGGTACGGCGCCAAGTCGGTGACGAATTGGCAGTATACGGAGCATAAGATGTTTGGCATGCAGAAATTTTCCGGTTCGTTGACGATGATAGCGACTTTCGGGTTTTCATCACGAAAGGGGCGGTCCGAGAATACCATATTCCCGAAGGAAGGCCAGTAATCGGCTATAAAACTCCATCGACAAACGGATCCTGGACCTTTATGGTGTTCCAGATGGCAGGATGAGCGAGGCGCATGATTAATAACAAAGTTCCACCAGTGCTGCTCGGCCTCGACCACAATTAGTTTGGATCAAAATTAAACATTTTAATGTCTGGCATTAAAGATTTCACAATATATGCAATACTGCAGCGTGAAATCGGGCAGGCCGCTGACAGCTTGGAGTGTGCTGACGGGTACCCTTGAACGGCAGTCCACAGGGTTGGGGCACCGCGAAACGTTGTGGCCGCCAACGGTCTCACCGGTGGCACACACGTTCCTTAAGAGGCGACACTGGGACACCTTTGTGGTCAAAAGCCCAAACACCTGTGGCAGGCGTAAGTCCGTACTAGCGAACTACAGCGGCATCTGAACCACTTGATGAACACGCATTCGCGTAGTACATCCTGTGCCTTCGCATCTATTTTTCAGCGTCACGTTAAATCATGGCGCCGTCAGTGACCGACCAGCGCTTAGTGTCCCTGAACCATTTTCTGGAACTCCGCTCGCGTCATGTGTTCCTTAAGGTTCTTCGATTGACTTCCATGAGCTCATCGTCCTGCTCCTCGGTCGTGATGGACGTGTCCACGTCATATACCACGATCTGAGTTGTTGGGCTTTCCTTACTTCCAAACCTGTTTGGTTGATCCTTCGCGCTATCTACTACCTTTCAAAGCTCACTAACTGATGGCGTGCGAATAATGGCTCCTCAATCTTCAGCTTAAGGTTCTTACCCATTTAAAAGTTTGAGAATAGGTTAAGGGACGACTTCCTTCTTTTACGCGCATTCGCTTTACCAGCTAAGCCCGTCTCATTCCGGGTTCGTGCTCTTAATACTAGATGGAGCCGACCAGGTTTCGATTCCCTATACGATCACATTTAAGCAATAGCGCTCGGTGCCGGCAAGCCTGGGAAACTGCCGCATACGCAGCGGTGGAAGCAGCAGTGGCGCCAGCGTGAGCAGCGGCAGCGGTCCTTTGTGGAGGCAGCATATATGCTCCTTAGACGCACCTTTTCCCCAGCCAGAGGCATAAACGGCTAAATATTATTATACATAACTATGAGGACAGCCTCGATTGGCGCTCATCTATAAATGGTTAAAACTTTTAATCCGCGACAATGCCAAGTTGTTGGCATGTGGCATTAGTGTTTACGTCAAATGGCAACAGCAGCAACAATGGGGCAGCAACGGTGGCAGCGGCGGTAGCTGTGGTAGTGGCAGCAGTGGTGTTAATGATGGCGGCATTGGTGGTGGCGGCGTTGTTATTGGCGGTGGTGGCAATGATTCCGAAAAATTCGAAAGGGGCGACGGTGGCGGGTATCTCGATGGTTTGGTATCGGCGACTCGCCGGTCAGCCCAATACCGAGCCCGACTTCTTTTGCTCCCTTTCTGAACTTCTCAATTTTGACTTCCTCGTGCGGGCATAAAAATTTCGATTTTGAGCTCGCCATATTTTAGCTAGCTAGTGTCGCTGTCGTCGATATCCATTTGGCTTATATGGAAAAAAAATCACACTATTATTATAAACTTTAAAAAACTTAACTTCAAAATGTCAAGCCACAGAACGGATATTGAGGGCAGCGTCGGCTTTTTCAGTCAAACCGAAAATATCAATTCAAAATTTTTTATCTTTCCTTTTTTTTTGTCTCTTTTTTCCCAATTCGCCAGTTCCTCACCTGTCTGGCACCAATCAGACACTTTCAGTCCCCGGGGAAAATAAACTCTTTTGAACTAGTAGAAGACGATAAGGCTGGATCGCTTGAAAACACGTCTGCTTCCAGTAGCAGTCAGAGATCAACTGAGAAACTGGACAAGATAATTCTGATCTCTCAGATTTATTTAACGTGGCGGTTCCACAGAAAGGGATTGCAACCACGGTGCATAATGTGTTACCACATACACTGTTAATCTGGTACAATGCGCCAATTAACGCCCTAGGATAGGAAGCTATACATAGCGACTTCTCCCAGTACCAATTCGAATGTATACTAGTCGGGCATACCTTCCCCTTGGTGAAATCACTAAAAGTTGTATTTATAACAAACTTCTTCCGAATTAAATATTTTATATCACGGCACCCGGTTAACTTTCAACTCCACGTCGAGCCTAGCTAGATCCCCGCGTAAATTTTTGGGTTACCACAGCCACCACGATTATCCCATTTTAAAAGAAAAAAACAAAAATGAACATTCTTCATTCTTCTGAACAAATATATACAACAATTAAGGGCTCAATTGACCCCTTTTAATATCAATATTATGAATATATTTAAATATTTGTATAAAAAAGAATGTTGCTTAAAAATGTCTAAAGTTTTACATAATCAATATAATTTCATAGTTTTTCAATGTGTAGTAGTTTGGCTTGTTTGATATATATCAATTTATATAAAAGTATTAACCTGAATACAGGTACAAAATTGTCGACTTTTTAGGTTGTTGCAGTTGCCGATGACGCTAAGATGCGTTCTTCAATACCCATGAGCCGAGCATCCACCGCATACTATGATTAAATATGCACGCAAATTTATTTGTCATTTATGTTTTTATTGAAAGAAATTAAAAAAATACACCATTTTACAGGCATATATCAATTCCTTCAATAAATTTGATTATTATCCCTAAACGAATGTTGCGAAATGTCTTAGTTTTATATAATCGATATATTATCATATTTTTTTCATGTTTAGTAGAATTTGGCTTATTTGATAAATATCAATTTATATAAAAGTATTAACCTGAATACAGGTACAACATTGTACTTTTTTAGGTTGTTGCATTAACCAATGTATGCCCATAGCTAAGATGGACAAAACATATTCGCAACGCGTGCATACTATGGTACATATGCACGCAGATTTTATAAAATTTTCTTGAGAAACTGGACAATAAGAGATTTCGCTGTAGAGACTCAAGGAAAGAAAGCAGTGATAGGATGAGACGGCGAAAACGGAGAAGGAGTGTCAAGTGGCGCTGACCCACCTGCAGTAACTTCAGGGCATCCGAAATGCAGGAGAGTGAGATTACGCAGGTACGGCATTTGATGGAGCTGCATTGACTCTTTTGGCTTCCTTATGGCGATTGGCGCTAAACAGTGCTATAAACTAGAGACAATGATTTATTTCGTGAGCGCTATCGATGCACATCACGCAGCATGATATGTTTTGGCTAATGGCTACAAGTGTGGATTTAGAATGGTAAGCTTTTCGGGAATCTGGTAGATATGATCATTCTCTACGATATTGCATTTTTCTCTATCTTCAAAATTGTGGACTTTCGTATTTTGTAGTGGCGGAAGGGGGGCGCTGCGAAATTTTGAAATACACTTGTACTGAAGTGGTGGAACAGGAATTTGGACAGAAAGTTTGGTTGCTCTAGCTAATATAGTCTCTGAGATCCAGGTGTTCATTTTGTACGAAAAGACAAAGTCGGCACGTTGGTGTGTAAGTGCGAGCGAGAGGGAACGATGTTTTTCGAAATGGTTTTTCTCTATTCTGGCTGTACTAATATTCCGATCCGATTCAGATATGGGCCCCTGATAGATATGATATTTCTCTATGATACTGCGCGGCGAAATTTTAAAACACTTTTTGGAGGAAATACCACATCAGTCTGGAAAAAAAAATTTGGTTGCTTTAGCTCTTATAGCCTCCGAGCAATAGGCGACAAACAAGACAGACAGACAGACATTTACCTCAAATACAATATACCCTTCTACTCTTCGAGTACGAGTATATGTATATATGACCAAGCTCATATTGCTGGAACAGGTATATAACTCTATACTATAAATTTGTAGAAAAATATGTGTGTATATGCATCTATCTCCGCAACGCGTGCACCAAAGTACATGCGGTAATAAAAACGAAAAAGAACGTGTTGTGTCGCTGTTAACGCTACACTACTTGTTACCCGTATTCAGTCAGTACACATGTGATTTATATGGAATTTTTAAATATTTTATAATTTTTATACCCGTACTCGAAGAGTAAAAAGGGTATATTGTATTTGTGGTAAAATTGGATGTGTGTAACATGAGAAGGAATAATTTTCGACCCTATAAATTATATATATTCTTGATCAGCATCAATAGCCAAGTCGAAGGCTATTCTCTCACAAAAAAAAATTTTTTAGACTGATGTGATATATCACTCTTAAAAAAGGTGTCTTCAAAATTTCGCCCCGCCCACTTTCGCCCCCACAAAGAGCGCACAACTGTGACGCCCACAGTTTTGAAGATAACAGAAAACTAAGAATGCTGAATCATAGAGATAAGATCCTCCATATCTATCAGGAGCCCAAATCTGAATCGGATCGGATCATTAATATAGCCACAATAGAGAAACCCATTTCGAAAGTCATCGTTCCTTCTGGCTCCCCCTCACACAAAAAAGAGTCGATTTGGTTTTTCGTATTTTGTATCGCCTGCATCTCAGAGACTACAAGAGCTAGAGTAACTAAACTTTCTGTCTAGACTCGTGTGATACGAGTCAAGACAAGTGTATTTCCAAATTTCGCCACGCAACCTTTCCGCCCTCCCAAAAGATGAAAGTCCACAATTTTGAAGATAGGAAAAACGAAAAATGCAGTAGAACGTGTGGTGTCGCAATTAACGCGACATTTCCTTCATACCCTTACTCAGTCAGTTTGAGTATTTTGCTGCATGTTTGATCTACATCTACATCAGTTCTCACAAAAACACACGTACACTGCACGAGGCAGAGTGTGTGAGCAGTGTGTGAGCGAGAGAGAAACAGTAGCGGCTATCATCGCTAAATGACTCTCGTTGCGGTCAGGTCTCGCTGCTGAAAATTAAAATTTGATCATTGTGGCTATAATAATGATCCGTTCTGAACCAGATTCGGGAATCTGGTAGATATGATCATTCTCTACGAATGAGTTGCCGTGCTTTCTAGTATAATGTAATAATAATAAATTCAAAACAAATAGCTATCAGACTAGCATGCCAAGCATGTTGTTAGAGCGATGTTTAAAACAAGAGCAATGAGAGAAGGAGAAGAGGAAATCAGTTTCAGCAACGGCTAATTATAGCTAATTAATTTACTCTAAACATATTTGTAAGCATAACACAGTTAACTGAACGGTGTAACCGTACGTAATAACACATGGCAATGTTGGCTAGCAACAATTTTGTGGAACTGTGTACTCGGCTTAAGTAATAGACATTAGACTTAGACAATTTTGCTGCGAAGATAGAAATAGCATGAGAGAAAAAATTCAAAATTATTTTTCGTTAACTTTCCTAGACACCTAGACACCTCTACTGGCTTTTGGTTTAACAACTGATTAATTGAGACAAAAATATTTGTTTTTCCAGTCACTCAGTCACGAAATCGATAAATATTACCGCAGGACTGCTCCCAGCTCAACTATAAAGAAAAGCTTGACGAATATACTTTTCTCGCCTTGACTGAGTGAATTACCCTTTAGGCTCTCACTATTATTTCAGCCAGTCGGTTAGCGAAGTCTAGTGTCAGACCTAAACAATTATAGCCTTTTTCACACTGACGACCATCCACCATCCACCATCCATTTCGGGGGGATGGTCCGTAAGGTTTTGCCGTTCCGAAAATTTCCCAGTTATTCCACCATCCATCTGGGATGTTCCTAGTTCGCACGTTTCTGTGCGGTATTTTTTCGATAATTGTCAAATGCAACCATAAATATTTGACATTCACAACAAAAAAATCGGAATTCTCCACGAAAATGTAAACAATGACAGACAGGAATATATTAAAAACAACAACAAAAAAACCCATCAGATCTCACAAAACAGAAGGAGCATCATAAAAAGCAGGAGGATCACCACAAGAGGCAGGAGGATCTCCTCGAGGAGCTGATCCGCACCCAGACGACGTTTCAAACGGATTTTATGCAATTTTTTAAGAGAAAACAAACAGCAGTAGTTATAATAAATTTCTTGTCAGTTTAAATTTAAGTAATTTTAATAAATGATTAAAACTAACTATTTAAATTTATTCTATTTACACAATATGTTGCAATTGCAGATCGTATATGTTCTGCTGAATGATTATAATCAGCAGAAATATTGCTGCGATGGGGCTGTTCTCTCTGCTCACTTAAAATAAGTTCCCAACTTTCATTAATTGAGCTGTTGTGCATGTTTAACATATTGTGCAAAATACAACAGCGCAATATAATGGCACTATTGTTTTATGATGGCTATCCTTTGGTGTCATTTAGTAGTAGTGAGTGCTTACAAATGACCACAACCTTCCTGGCTTCAGTGTTTTCAAAACAGATATCCATTCTATTATCTCCTCCTCGTCAAAGTTGTCCTCATCATCATCATCCATGTCCAGCAACATGATTAGCTTGTGCAAGAATATGTTTTGCTGCTGAATCACATTTACAACCATTGCAATGTCATTTAAATTCATTTTAATTACAAACGTAAACAAATTTTCACCGGATGGATGGTTTCTCATGGATGGTGGATGGTGGATGGTGCCAATGTGAATCGATGTTTCACATCTTTCAAAAATTCCAACCATTCCCCCGGGATGGGCTCAGTGTGCAGAGGGTATTAGGCCATAAACAATTAGGAGCAATCGACATTGTGCATTATCGATATCGAAAATACCTTTTAATCTTCCAAAGGGAAAGTTTGGTCACACAATATGTAATTATTCATTTTTCATTTATCGACTAAGCAAATCTGTATATGCACATAATATCCAAAATGGATGAATATTCTAAAATTGTAAAGAACACTTTTAATAATATTAGTAATCAGTCTGCTTACTCACAGTTGCTCATTGGAGTTACCTCAGGATGGTATGTAGCGCATTTAACATAAATACATACACAAAGATTTGCATAAATTACAATAAATGTAATATATATTCGATTTTGCTTTCAATTCCGACTTTACTCGCGACTTCGAGATTTTCATTTTAGAGTTGACGTAAGATTCCGAAGTATGTACAGTGGCTCCGAGCTTATTTCGTGCAGCTACGAAGAAAATGTTTGAATCGCCACTGCTTCTATACCATAAAAGATAATCCAAAGATTTAAACGCAGTTTTGTACTTCAGAATTTCAACATATATAATTAACTAAAACGATCTCCTTAATCATAAAAACAAAACAATAATAATATAACAAAAACCAATTTTAGGGGCATTTTTCAGCCCGCAGCTTGTTTCGTGCACTCCATTTAAATTAACTTATTATTCTTTATTTTAGGGTTACTGTTTTCTGTAGCCTCTTTTCTGATTTTGAACACCTTTCAAATGATTTACCATGGAAGAAAGCAATTTGTTAGTTGTTTGTACTACAATTTTGTACCATTCTTCCAGTAAGTCAGGTTTCAGGTCATTTTATTATTATATTTTATTGTTCTATTTGTTTTCTTTTAGGAATAGGGTTTTCGTTCGTCTTATATTCTCTAAATTGTCCATTCGCCGAGCATGTTCGCCTGTGGATGGCCACCTTTTAGCAAAAGCAAAGCAATACAATTTGTTGTGGTCAATTAGGACAATTTGGCTATTGCTAAGTGAGCTATTTTTAGAAAGAGTACTGGAAGAATTTAGAAATATATTATGTATATGTTCATTGTTCATTACTACGAGGGCAGGCAGACAAAATTTCACAAAGTGAATTTCGTGCGCTCAGTAATCATTTTGTTCCGAAAAAAACCTCAATCAAGTGTAAGCTTGATAAATATTATGGGAAGTCGAATCTATAATTTTCAATGGTAAACAAGTGGTTGATGCTACTTCGTTGTGCCCGTATTAGCACATACGATGCCGCACATCCTGAACACCTAGTTAAGGTCGTATTTCCGAAGCTCGTTTGAAGTTAATAAACAGCCACATGGCTCAGTGGTTTCAACTTTGAATAATCACTTGGGTATCAAAAAGCTTTCCGCAATAAGGGCGTTGCGCCGTGTATTAAACGTGGATCAGCCGCAACACATCAGAGATAATAGCAGTGAAAACAAAGATTGATTCTGCGCCAATGCAGTCCAAGGTCCAGTCCAAGGTCCATAGAGAAGGAATAATTTCCGACCCTATAAAGTATATATATTCTTAATCAGCATCAATAGCCGAGTCGATATAGCCCTGTCTGACCGTCCGTCTGTCTGTCTGTCCGTCTTGTTCGTCGCCCATTGCTCGAAGGCTAAAAGAGATAGAGCAACTACATTTTTTCCATACTGATGTTATATCTCACTCCTAGAAAAATCTGAATCGGATCGAATCATTAATATAGCCACAATAGAGAAAAAACATACGAAAAACTTCGCTCCCTCTCTTTCGCACTCACACAAAATCGAGTCGATTTGGTTTTGTATTTTGCGTCGCCTGGATCTCAGATACTATAAGAGCTAGAGCAACCAAACTTTTGCCAAGACTCCTGTGATACCAAACCTGAAACAAGTGTATTTCAAAATTTCGCCCCGCCCCCAAAAGACGAAAATCCACTTTTTGAAGATAGAAAAAACCGAAAATGCAGTATCGTAGAAAAGGACCATTTATACCCGTACTCGAAGAGTAGAAGGGTATAATGTATTGTATGTTTAATGTTGGTGGTCAGAGCTACACTACGAGTCATTTTGGGTTAAAATCGATTCAAGACGGGGTCGCACTGATGACTCGGGGGTTAGTTTAAGACGGAGTCGGAATTGAAGAGCTAGAGTCCAAGACGATGTGCTGTATCAACTGCCAGCCTGATTTAAAGAGCTGGCGAGAGCCCAACAGATAGAGGGCGACAGAAAGAAGAAATCGAGATATACAGGCGGGTCGAATTGCCCGTGCCCTAAGCAATGCTACGAATAGAGAGCGAGAGACTGATCGGGAAAAAAAAAACGGGAGGACGAGAATGATAGCAAAGGAAAGAGGAAATTGTAGTGAGGGGGTATGTAAATCTAGATAACAATTAGGTAGATAACAATTAATCCTGATCTATAAAATGGTGTATAATTTTACACTGGGAGAACGAACATTTAGTAAGTAAATTTATTTAATATTAATATAACCCGAAATGAGCCCAGGTAATTTAATCTTGGAAGGTGTCAATCCAAGCCTTAGTTCGAATTCTGTTTGTGAAAATGCTAAAAAAAATGTTATCGCTCGTAATTCTATGGCACTGCTAACAGAACACTGCTAACACTGCTTTTGTATACAGACTTTTGTGATATTACAGTATTACAAGTAAATTACGAAATTTCTGTGGCATCCTCAATTTTAAATATATACGAGAAATCGCAGTGTTGTAGAAAAATAATCACATCTACCAAAATCTGGTTCAGATCGGATCATTTTATACCCAGAATGAAGAAATTAATGTGCGGTGGCTGAGCTATCTCCTTAAAGTGCTGCAACACTACTCATTCTCTCTCGCTCAGACACTCTGCATCGTGCAGTGTGCGAAAGGGTCGTGGCGAAATTACAGAATCTTGGACACAAAGTTTGGTTGCTCTAGCTCTTATATGTAGTCTCTGAGATCCAGGTGCTCATCTGTACGAATGGGCAAAGTCGACACGTTTGTGTGTGAGAGAGAGCGAGAGGGAACGATGTTTCGAGAAATGGTTTTCGCTATTGTGGCTATACTAGAGATCCGATCCAATTCGTATTTTTGCCCCTGATAGATATGGGCTTTCTCTTTCACTGTGCATTTTTATTTTTCTGTTATCTTCAAAATTGTGGACGCCACAGATATGCGCCCTTTTGTGTGGGCGGAAGGAGGAGGCTCGAAAATTTTAAATAAATGGGCGACAAATAAAACGGGTGGACGGACAGACTGACGGACAGATATGGCTATATCAACTCGGCTATTGATGCTGATAAAGAATATATGTACTTTATCGGGTCGGAAACGCTTCCTTCCCGCTCTAATCCCGATTAGATTTAAAATTAAGTGTCAAAAATAATTTGTATTTTTTGTAACTTTTAGGGCCACTGGGTTTACAACCATGAAAATTGGAAAATTTGCAGCATTTGCAATTGGCGGAAGCATAATCTTAACGGAAATAGCGCACCAAGAAGGAATCATCGAAGTAAACTGGCCTAGGCTGACAAACGTTTTTTTTCTTCAATAGCAAACAAAAGTGGAATCTTCAATTTTGGGGCGTGAAATTACCTGGGTCGATAAGGTAAATTTAAAAACTTGTATATTCATGTATATGGTCATTATAAATTTCATCGCTATTTCCTAAAGACATGTATGACCACGTTTGATTTACTTGCCGTTTCATCTACTCTTTTAACTTTCAACTCTTTGTTGCTTTACGAAGGTTGCTATTTAAGTTATTGGCCGAACTATGAAAACCGCAACCATGAACCATCAATTCGACGTTTTGGTCGGTCAAAAATGATTTTGTCCGTGCCGATGAGTGAGAGCTCACATTTTCGTTGTGAAGAATGCCTCTTTTTCGTTCCTTTTTCGAATTTCATCGAAAAGTTGTGACAAACAAGTGGTTGTATACCAATCAGAATTAACTATTTTATATATCTCTAAGGCCACTGTAGACACATGACCATTAATGCCGAAAAAACAGTCGACCATTTTCTTCGATGTGCTTCGCGAGCGAACAACTTTTGTTAAATTTGGTTCATACACTTTTAAAAGTACCACGATCTTACTTTTGAATAATTTCTTTGCACCAATCGTCACGCGTAATTTTTTTGCTGGATTGTTAAATTATGGTGGATCCAACGCGAACACACTTTTTTTACACCCAGGTGACCATGGCAAATCTTATTGAAGCTTCTATCTCACGGTATGTGACATGACGTTCTATGCTAATCAGTTCTTGTATAGCCTCGATATTTTTGGCATAACAACTGATTATGGACGACCTTTACAGAATTCGTTGCTGAGCGTACAGCGATCACGAAAAAACTCATTGTAGCAGTTTTTTGCAGAGCTAGAGAAAGGTACTTGTTCGCCGTATAATAATTTTAGTTCATCGATGCATTCTTGTCTACTTAATCCACGCCGAAAAGGTGTGAAAAATAATCGCACGAAAAGATCGGATCATTATTGTAGCTACAATGATGAAATTAGTTTTCAGTTGCTAGTCCCTCCCTTTCATCGCTGCAGCCGCATCTGATTCTCTCTCTCTCTCTCTTTTGACACACTCTTTTTGACTTGCCCAGTATTTAAAACGAGAAAGAACGTACGGAGTCGCTTTGAACGCGACTCTACTTTTATACCCGTACTCAATCTGTACACCTGTGATTTATGTGGAATTTTTAAAAGTTTTATCAGTTTTTACATTTGTTTGCTGCATCTGTCATCTACATCTACATCAGTTCTCACAACAACACACTACACTGCACGAGGCAGAGTCTGTGAGTGTGAGAGAATCAGTAGCAGCCGCTACTGCCATCAACCCTAATCAAAATGTATATTTCGTTGCGGGGGGCAACCCCCGCAAGGGGACTCGTTGCTAAAAATTCATTTAATCATTGTGGCTACAATAATGATCCGATCTGAACCAAATTCGGGACTCTGGTGGATATGCCCATTCTCTACGATACTGCAGTTTTTTCCTATCTTCAAAATTGTAGACTTTCATATTTTGGGGTGGCGGAAGGGGGCGTGGCGAAATTTTGAAATAAACTTGCACTGAAGTGATATAACAGGAGTCTGGACAGAAAGTTTGGTTGCTCTAGCTCTTATAGTCTCTGAGATCGAGGCGCTCATTTGTACGAAAATTAAAATCGACTCGTTTTTGTGTGAGTGCGAAAAGAGAGGGAATGATGTTTCTCGAAATGGTTTTTCTATTGTGGCTATACTAATGATCCGATCCGATTCAGATTTGGGCCCCTAATAGATATGGTCTGTCTCTATGATTCTGAATTTTGCGTTTTCTGTTATCTTCAAAATTGTGGACGCCACAGATGTGCGCCCTTTGTGGAGAGGAAGTGGCCGGGCCGAAATTTAAAAACATTATTCTAGGAGTGAGATGTCACATCAGTTTGGAAAATGAATTTGGTTGCTCTAGCTTTTATAGCCTCCGAGCAATGAGCGACAAACAAGACGGACAGACAGACAGATAGACGGACGGACAGACATGTCTATATCGACTGATGCTGATCAAGAATTTATATACTTTTAATAGGGTCGGAAATGGTTATTTTACTCTTCGAGTACGGGTATAAAAATTCACATAAAAGTAGTGCCGCGGTAACTGCGACTCACAACGTTCCTTCGTTTAAGATTGTCTGACCCATCCTTCGAAAATCACATTTTGCCGTTACATACTGGCCCAACTATTTACAACAAATACTAAAATACATAACAATTCGAAACATTCTAACAAGACTGCATTTGACGGAAAATAGAATTTCTCTTGAGTTTGTTAAGTCCTTATTTTGAAAAAATACCTCTCAAAAAGATAAATTTTGCATTTGGAAATCTTGATATTTTCAGTAACCGATAAAAAAGTCTACTGAGGTGCGGTTTTTAGGTTAGGTTAAGGCGGTAGCGGAGAGAGAGAGAACCCCCCGCTCACTTGGTCCAGTTATTGGAGCCTTGTGGTGCCGCATGGGCGCGAACTTCTTCCACCTCGGGTAACGGCGGAGTAATGTGCTCTGCTGAGTTTGTATAGCTCTTCCGAGCGTTTTTTTCGAACGAAATAGGTGTCATTTAGTGACCTACGGCAGTCGTTGACGGTCGCTGAGTTCGAGGATGATCTGGTGCCTCTGTCCTGCGATCTCCTCGACCTTGGCCACCTTCCAATTGGCTGTAGGTGGAGTTGCAGAACCTGGAGAATCTTCTCCAATTCTGCAGGTTTAACCCGACACCCACGCTCGGGCCCTCGGTCTGCTCGGGCTGTCTTCCCAGCGTACGCCCTCCAGTTTGGCTCCTGGATAATCTTCCTTGAGCGCCATCACCGCCTTCATGTAGAGGGCCGCCGAGCGTGCGTCTTGGCAGGCGATGACCTTCACCGTGCCCTGATGCCACCCGACGTCCTCACATTTAAGCGGTGGTCCGCCGTTCTCGGCAAGCTCCTCCAGAAAGCGGTCCTGTAGCTCTACCTCTACCAGGTGCCAATTGTCTGTTCTGGTTTGACCCCGTGCCCGCCGACGTGGATTGGCCCGATTGGCTTATCGGAGCCCTCTTCGCAGCGGTTTCTGCTTAAAGACGGCAGACCGACTGAGTCTCCTTCCCCGTCTTCTTAGCAACTGGTTTCCCAGGCGTAGATGAGGGATGGTCTTTTCTCTCCGGTACTTCAAGAGAAGTACCGAGCTCCTTTGTGGTGATGTTTTTGATATTTAAGTTTTTTGACATAGTTGGTCCCCCGAGTAGTCGGGGTCACTCGAGGCATAGCCCGCATGCCCCGGGAAGCCTGATTTAAAATGGAGGTCGACAGATATCCAGAGTTCGCATACTAACGACCGAGCACCCCCTCGGCCATGCATCCATCAGGATCATTCCACCTAGGATTGGGGTAATTACACTGAGAGTTTTCTTCTCTTCGCCCGACTACTATTAGCCAGCATCCGTGGCAGAGACTTGACCGTGGCAAGACTTGTTACCAGCCCCCTCACGAGGAGAGTATTGTCGCACTTCCACTGGTGAGTACAGTTACGGCGGGTGACGTTCCGCTCGTGGTTCCACTTTGTCATAGAACAGGGGGGCTTGGCAGCATCGGGCTAAGGCAAACCCCAGCTCAAGGCATCCCTACCCCCGTCCGAATGTTCAGTGATGGCTTGTCAGCCCGTCTTCCGTAATTCCCCTGTATCACCCGGTTGGCTGACGGCCAGGTGCCGTTATTGCTAGTTGAATACTTTAACCAATACCCCGCCATGGGGACGTGAAATACCGTCCACTACGACAATTTTTGATCGCTCTGTGCTTAAACTAATGTGCCAAGAAGTTTCATGAAACAAAAAATGGTATTTATACCCGTACTCGAAGAGTAAAAAAGTATATTGTATTTGTGGTATTTGCTGTCTGTCCGTCTTGTCTGAAACCCATTGCTCAGAGGCTAAAGAGCTAGAGGAACCAAACTGATGTGATATCTTACTCCTAGAAAAATGTTTCAAAATTGCGCCCCGCCCACTTCCGCCCCCACAAAGGGCGCACATCTGTGGCGTCCACAATTTTGAAGATAGCAAAAAACGAAAAATGCAGAGTCATAGAGAAAAACCATATCTATCAGGGACCCGAACCAGACATCAGAACTCTGAATAGAAATCAGAAATCCACCCAGTCTATAAACTCCAGCTGAATGCATCGCAGAATCACTGTAGAAGAACCACACAAACGCAATGGTCCATTGCACTGCACAAATTTCTGTACGCAACCATCAGTCTTCAGAGCTTGTTGAGACAGCCACAACTCAGATTTGAACAAAACGAGGGGAGTGTTGAGTCGCAGTTACCGCAACACTACTTTTATACCCGTTTTCAATCAATCATTTCAATATTCGAGCTTATGGTTTATATGAAATTTTTAAAAATATGTTATTAGTTTTTACATTTTATCTCTCACAAAAACACGCTCTCCTCCGCCATAGTCCTCATATGTAATCGAGAGAGAGAATCAGTAGTGGCTTCACGGCTGTAGGGTGGGGGCTAGTTGCTGAAAATTAATTTCATCATTGTGGTTATAATAATGATCCGATCATTCTTTACGAAATTTCGAAATACACTTGTATTGAAGTTATATCACAGGAGTTTGTATAGAAAGTTTGGTTGCTCTTGCTTTTATAGTCTCTGAGTACTAGGCGACAAAAGACGAACGATCACAACAGACGCGGTGGTGTGTGAGAGAGAGCGAGAGGGAACTATGCCTCTCCAAATGGTTTTCTGCATTGAGGCTATAATAATAATCCGATCTGATAGATATGGGTTTTCTATATGATTCAGCATTTTCCATTTTCTGCAATCTTCATTATAGACACCACAGTTTTTCGTCCTAAACGTGGTCAGAAGGGGGTGGGCCAAATTTTAAAATAAACTCGTAGCAGTGTGGTATCACATGCTCTGAACACAAACTTATGTTGCTCTACACACAGCGACAAAAAAGCCGCACTCTGACATTTCATGCATTTCTGACTTTGGAAGCCTGGTGTTTCCCCAAATTTTATTCGATTCGACTATTTTTTTTTTTTTTTGTGTCACTTTATCATTTTTATACAAAAGAAGTTACTAAATTTGTTTGTATCTTAATTATATAGTAAAAGAAAAAATATGTTTGCCAATCACATCGTTTTAAACGGTTATTTAGTAATTTGAACATAACTAAAGTAAAAATTAAATTAAAAAATATATAAAGGTGTGTTTCCAATAAAAATTAAATTTTTTTTCCAATGAGTTATTTTGTTTTCTATAAAGTAATGACAAAGTTAATATTTAACAAAATTTATTTTTCAAATTAATAACTAATTTGGTGGGACCACCCGTGGCGTTTATGAGACATTTGGTCCTATTGGGCATCGAATCGTATAAAACCTTCAGATATTCGTCCGTTATATCATGAAACCATGCTTTTTCTAGTTTGGCGTAACTCAACCATAGTTTTCGGCTTCCTTTTTTCTATTTTTGAACTCATAAAGGCCCAGACATTCTCTATCGGATTGAGGTCGGGACTGTTTCCTGGCCAATCTAAGGACTTAATACCCATGTCGGGTTTCCCAGCCCGATGTTTAGTTATAAAATCCTTATGTTAGTGTAGCAACCTAACGTAAAATCTACCTACATATGTTTGCTTGTTCGATTGCACACTGAATTGTAAATATTGTAATTGCTTAAGCTTATGTTTATGGTTACGCTTATGATCGTTTCGCTACTACAGCTGCAGCATCTATGCTGTTCTCCCGCTCTCTCTTTCTCTCTCTCTATCTATCGCTCGCACTCGGCTCAGCAGCATCCCGAGCTTCTTTCGTTCTCTCTACCTCTTGCATTGGGGCACGGGCAATTCGGTCCGCCTGCCCTCTATCAGTCGGGATTTAATTATCATAGCTTTCGGTGCATTTTATACCCCAGCTTCACACGCGTACTGCCGCTACCTCCTATAATTAATAAAATTGTATTTCCAATTGAATATCCTCGGCTCTTTATATAAAACCTAAGATTTACAATAGCTATTAAAAACGCTTAAAAGCTAAACATTTGGTGACCCCGACGTGATTGTGTTATAATTAATTGATCAGTACAATCACAAACTGCATTTATAAACAATAATTTTCGTTCCTTCGTCTGGTTTCGCACACTAGTGGGGAAGTTGGAGCAATAATTTTCGTTCGCTCGTCTGTACATAGCCAGTGCCATCGACCACATAGCTGCTATACAAGCATATACACCAGCCGCTCTTATATACACGAATTGCGCTTGAGGTTTTGCGTTCCTCTTCCCTCTACGAACGTTTCTAGAGCGGCTGCTGCTATGGACGCTGCCAACGACACCATAGTGACAGTGACAAGGGAGCAAAACAGGGTGTCTTTTCTGAGGGTGAAGTCAACGGAGCCCTGTGAGAAGGTGAAGAGATTGACTACCGCTTGGGAAAAGGAGGCTCCGGTCTGTGATTATTACACACTAGTGGGGAAGTTGGAGCAGATTCAGAAGCTGATCGTGCAATTCGAGACATTGCACAACGAACTCGAACACAACGAGCACAACGAACTAGCTCCGGGAGATATCGAACAAATTTAACGCTCATATTCGAGCGCTCCAGGCGTTGGGCACCCTGAGCAGATCGCAGGATGCATTATTGGGCAGGTGCTGCTGCGTAAACTTGATCCAGCGACTCAAGCCAAGTGGGATTCGGTCATGGGAATCTATGGCCTCATTTTTGGAGCAGCGATGCAGGACGTTGGAAACCGTGGATTTCGCTATGGCAACCTATGCGCCGAGCAGTCAGGTGGGCAGGAGTAGAAAACCTAACAGTTCTAAATCTACTGTTGTTGCCTTTAATCAAACTATATCAGGTTGCGTGCTGTGCAATGACAGCGCTCATGAAATAAATCATTGTCCCCAGTTCATAGCACTGTCCCCTCAAAACGCCACAAAGAAGGTAAGAGGTTTTCTTTTATGTGTAAATTGCCTCAAGGCCGGCCATCGATTGAGTCAATGCAGCTCCAGCAAATGCCGTACCTGTGGGCGTAGGCACCACTTCGCAGTGGTCCCAGTGCACTTCGGAGGCCCTGAAACTACTGCAGCCCAAGGTGAATCTGTGCCACTTGACACTTTTTCTCCGTCTACGTCGTCGCATCCCATCACTGAGTCCTTTGCTTCAGCATCTACATATTCTGCACTTATTGCCCAGGATCTCAGTAATGATGATGTGCTATTACCCACGGCCACCGTCCTAGTAAAAAATAGTTCTGGGGCCTTCGTTTCTTGCCGAGCGCTGCTAGATTCCGGCCGTCAGCTTCATTTAATAACCTCCCGCTTAGCTAATCAGCTTCAGCTTCGGAAGATAAAATCGTCGACTACTGTTTCTGGAATAGGCGACTCCAGCCTCGTCACCGATGGAATGTCCGTGAAAATAAGCCTTCACTCTCGCTTGTCGATATACTCGATTCCCATCACTGCTGTAATCGTCCCTAATATCACTTATCGGCAGCCAAGCCGCAGCGTGAACACTTGCAGCTGGAAGATCCCTGGAAACCTGCCACTCGCCGATCAAGGATTTCATATAACTCAGGGCATCGATCTGCTGATTGGTGCAAAACTGTTTTTGGAGCTCTTATGGTTGGGCAATTCAAGCTTCACACGCGTACTGCCGCTACCTCCTATAATTAATAAAATTGTATTTCCAATTGAATATTAATAATGCCTAATAGCTCAACAACCCAATTCCATCTTAAAAATGTTAACCTATCGTTAAAGAATAGTCGAAATTAGTATAATGCATTTTTAAAAATAGCAAACGACGAAGAATAACTAAGAGAGCGCACTCGATGACAAGGTGCACAATCGTACTGAAAGATGGGATCATCTTCTTTCTCAGTAACTGATTCCATACTAGGCACAACGCCACAGAGAATAATCTATTTATACACTTTTGCATTGACCATACCTTTTACCATTATTAGCGATTCATATTTTTTTTGTAGATATTCAAACCCATACCATAATATAAGGCAAATGCTTTTCAGTGCTACTGCAGCAATCTTTGGAATATTGTTCCCCTGTTCTGCGGCGATTTGTGTGCGAACCATCGGGTCCAATGAGGTTGAATTTGGACTCATTCGACAATATGACTCGTGACCATTCGGATTTACCCCAATTAGATTTTTTTCCTTAGATGATTCTTTCCCCTTAGGCATCGTTTTTGAACAGTTCAAAGTTATACGTTCTTTAAGAAGGGATACCAGCAACGTTGACGTCAAAAACCACACAAAACCAGAAGAACACATTCACGGGGACTACCAAAAAAAAAAAAAAAAATTAGTTGAATCGAATAAAATTTTGGGGAAACACCAGGCTTCCAAAGTCAGAAATGCATGAAATGTCAGAAAGCGGCTTTTTTTGTCACTGGGTGTAGCTTTTACAGTCTCTGAGTACTAGGCAACAAACAAAATGGACGGACGAAGAAATAAAATATACCCTTTTATTCTTCAAATACGGGTATAAAAATACGTTCCAATTGGATTAGTCATGTAATGAAGAAGTTTCAACAGTGCAATCGAAAAGCCGAATAAACGAATCCATTTTTAATTGCTAAGATACTGCTACTCATTCTCTCTAACTATCTCACATTCTACCCTGTAGAATGAAAAACAAGTTAGAACGGCGCTTTTGTGTGAGAAGAGTGAGAGAGATATAGATGACAGTTGTAGCAAAAAAGTTGAAGCTTATGAACCCAATACAATTTAAATAATATCTTTTGTAACACATTTTTCATTACTTATTTTATTTTCAGACTGAAAGATATGTCGATGAAAAAATGGTAAAAGCAGAGGGTTTGTTTAAAAATAACGGTAAAAAAGTAAGAAAAAGTGGTACACAAAACTTATCGGCGATGAAGATGGCCCAAAAGTAAATGAACTTCATATTTTTACAGCAGCATTTTTTGGTGGTGTTGCCTTAGGTATAGCAACCGGTTAATTTATTTTTAAATACCATAAAAATTAACTTAATTTAAGTTGAATATTTTGAGTAATAACAAAAATAAAAATATTAAATTTTTCGGAGCAATCAAATCGTTATTGAATTATTATTGGATAGCAAATAATTCGGATAAATATGGACCATATATCGCATCTACTGAGATCCTTCAACAAATTTACGAGACGAATTAACTTTTGTTCCAACCGTTAACCTTCTAGTAGCCAGACCTCTCCTCTCAAAGTCAGACTTAAGTTCCTGTGCCTGTAGACCTATGCACTATGTACATATGTATTTTCAGCAAATGTGTAATATTTTGAAAGAATCTCCCTAGAAAAGCAGTTCATTTTTTGTTGTAAGTGAGATTGTGTATTTATACCCGTACTCGAAGAGTAAAAGGGTATATTGTATTTGTGGTAAAAGTGGATGTGTGTAACACACAGAAGGGAGGCGTTTCCGACCCCATAAAGTATATATATTCTTGATCAGCATCAATAGCCGAGTCGATATAGCCATGTCTGTCCGTCCGTCTGTCCGTCCGTCTTGTTTTTCACTCATTGCTCGAAGGCTATTAGAGCTAGACCAGAATCATAGATGAAGACCATATCTATCAGGGGCCCAAATCTGAATCGGATCGGATCATTAATATAGCCACAATAGACAAAAACATACGAAAAAAAATTCGCTCCCTCTCTTTCGCACTCACACAAAAACGAGACGATTTGGTTTTTGTATTTTGTGTCGCCTGGATCTCAGAGACTATATGAGCTAGAGCAACCAAACTTTTGGCCAAGACTCCTGTGATACCAAACCTGAACAAGTGTATTTCAAAATTTTGCCCCCGCCCCTTCCGCCCCCAAAAGACGAAAATCCACAATTTTGAAGATAGAAAAAAACCAAAAATGCAGTATGGTAGAAAATGACCATATCTACCAGATTCCCGAATTTGGTTCAGATCGGATCATTATTGTAGCCACAATGATCAAATGAATTTTCAGCAGCGAGCTGCCCCACCTCCTGCTACAACCATAACAAAATATATATTTATTTTGAGGGTTGCTGCTGCTGATTCTCTCACACTCACACTCGCACGCTCTGTCTCGTGCAGTGTACGTGTTGTTGTGAGAACTGATGTAGATGTAGATGACAGATGCATCAAACAAATGTAAAATGTAAAAACTGATACAACATTTGAAGATTCCACATAAATCACGTGTGTACGACTGAGTACGGGTGTAAAGTAGAGTCGCGCCTACAGCGACTCCGTACGTTCTTTCTCGTTTTAGTGTACGCTAGAGGTTATCTTTCCTCTGTGATGACTAAATCTGAATAAAGGATATATATAGGCGAATAATATACTCTGGAATAAACAAACACACTGTTCTGTTCCAATCTTAGCTATAATAAGAACAAGAAACCTCACCCAGCTAAGCTCAGCATTGTTTGACCGATCAATCATGTTTTTTGTATTATCTGCTAAATGTGTGGCAGATGCCTAACATCACTACTACTATGACAAATATATGATATAGTGGGCCGATTTTCATCAAATTTGTGTGGATAAGTAACAAAGCACAAATAAAAACAGGAGAGAGAGATGCACTGCTGTTCTAATTACATTTGGAACGGGCAGCTTGATGCATCTAAAGTCAAACATGATGAATATGTACGTACGTACACCCAACCGATAATTAAATTTTTTTTTCTTGCAGCGACTGTTTTACTGTTTTTTTATATCAAAGTCGAATACTAAGAAACAATTTTGTTTTTAATCACACATTTGTTACCCTCATTTTTGGTAATTTTGAACAAACGAAGCACAAAATTATATTTAATTAGATAAACGAAATTAGATTCCTTTTACTAATAACAACTTATAAAATTACTGTTTATACCCGTACTCGAAGAGTAAAAGGGTATATTGTATTTGTGCTAATTGCTGTCTGTCCGTCTGTCCGTCTTGTTTGTCGCCCATTGCTCGGAGGCTATAAGAGCTAGAGGGACCAAATCTTTTTTTCCAAACTGATGTGATATCTCACTCCTAGAAAAGTGTTTCAAAATTTCGCCCCGCCCCTTTGCGCCCCCACAAAGGGCGCACATCTGTGGCGTCCACAATTTTAAAGATAGCAGAAAACGAAAATGCAGAATCATAGAGACAGCTTATATCTATCAGGGGCCCAAATCTGAATCGGATCGGATCATTAATATAGCCACAATAGAGGCAAATGTACGAAAAAACATCGCTCCCTCTCTTTCGCACTCACACAAAATCGAGACGATTTGGTTTTTCGTAAAATGAACGCCTGGATCTCAGAGACTATAAGAGCTAGAGTAACCAAACTTTTGGCCAAGACTCCTGTGATACCAAACCTGAACAAGTGTATTTCAAAATTTCGCCCCGCCCCCTTCCGCCCCCACAAAAGACGAAAATCCACAATATTGAAGATAGCAAAAACTAAAAATGCAGTATTGTAGAGAATGACCATATCTACCAGATTCCCGAATTTGGTCCAGATCGGATCATTATGATGAAATGAATTTTCAGCAGCAATCCCCCACCTCCTCTT
Source organism: Drosophila bifasciata (assembly GCA_009664405.1). Lineage (NCBI taxonomy): Eukaryota > Metazoa > Arthropoda > Insecta > Diptera > Drosophilidae > Drosophila > Drosophila bifasciata. Next base: position 26,618,353 of record CM019042.1, read on the forward strand.
GCGGCGTAAGTCAATTATTGGGGTTGATTGTTGCTGCAGCTTCTCTCACACGCACACTCACGCTCAAACATGCTGCCTCGTGCAGTGTACGTGTGTTGTTGTGAGAACTGATGTAGATGATGTAGATGTAGATGTCGATGACAGATGTAGCAAAAATGTAAAATGTAAAAACTGATAAAACATTTTAAAATTCCACATAAATCACTGAGTACGGGTATAAAAGTAGAGTCGCGTTCGAAGCGACTCCGTACGTTCTTTCTCGTTTTTTGAATTAGTAATTAATAAAAACTTGTTGGTACCACCCTTGGCAATGGGGTAAAAAAATTTGCGTTTTATTCTTGAGAGGAGAGGAGATTGAGATCAAAGATGCCACAGCCTCGTGCAAATGATATTTTGGCTCGAACTCTTCAACGTAGACCAAGGGAGGTGGCTTTAATGGGTTCGATATTTTGAAATGAAAAACGAGAAAAAAACATGTGGTGCCGCCGTTAACGCTACACTAACTTTATACCCATACTCAGTCAGTTTGATTTATGATTTGATTTAATTTATGTGGAATTTTCCAATTTTTGATCAGTTTTACATTTTACATTTTTTTTTTCCTGCATCTGTCATCTACATCTACATCAGTTCTCACAAAAAAACGTACACTGCACGAGGCAGAGTGTGTGAGCAGTATGTGGGCGAGAGAGTGAATCAGTAGCGGCTAATACCCCTAAGTGACTCTTTCGTTGCGCTGTTATATCATTGTGGCAATAATAATGATCCGATCTGGGAATCTGGTAGATATGATAATTCTCTACGATAATATAATAATTCTCGTTTTTTTTTATACCCGTACTCAAAAAGTAAAAGGGTAAATTGTATTTGTGGTAAAAGTGGATGTGTGTAACATAGAGAAGGAATAATTTCCGACCTTATAAATTATATATATTCTTGATCAGCATCAATAGCCGAGTCGATATAGCCCTGTCTGTCCGTCTTGTTTGAGGCCCATTGCTCGAAGGCTATAAGAGATTGAGCAAAACCACTTCTACACTGACTGCAATTCCATTTATGTTAAAATCCCCTGTTCGGCTAGGCACATGTCCATGGTAGCACAAAGTGAAGCATAATTATACCGAAAACTGTTAATTTAAAAAAAACTAGAATGGAAATGTTGTGTCGCTGTTAAAGCGACACTACTTTTATACCCGTACTCAGTACACATGTGATTTACATACATATGTGGAATTTTACAATATTCATATACATCTACATTACTTTACACAACAACACAGCTGAATGGTGGTCGGCTAGCTGCTAAAAAGGAATTTCATTATTTAAACCATATTCGGTTATCTGGTAGATATGATCATTCTCTACGATACTGCATTTTTCGTTTTTTCCAGCTTTTCAGCTTGTGGACTTTCATCTTTTGGGACGGCGGAATGGGGCGTGCCGAAATTTTGAAATACACTTGTCTTGGTTTGGACAAGTCGGACAGAAAGGTTGGTTGCTTCAGCTCTTGTAGTCTGTTTTTCGAAATGGTTTTCTATATTGTGGTTATACTAATGATCCGATCTGACTCAGATTTGGGCCACTGATAGATGGGCTTTCTCTACGATTCTGCATTTTTTGTTTTCTGTTATCTTCAAAATTGTGGACACCACAGATGTGCGTCCTTTGTGGGGGCGAAAGTGGGCGCGGCGAAATTTTGAAACACTTGAAATTTGGTTGCTTTATCTCTTATAGCCTTCGAGCAATAGGCGACAAACAAGACAGACAGACAGACCTTTACCTCAAATACAATATACCCTTCTACTCTTCGAGTACGGGTATAAATATGACCAAGCTCATATTGCTGGAACAGGTATATAACTCTTTACTATCTCCGCAACGCGTGCACCAAATTACATGCGGTAATAAAAAACGAAAAATAACGTGTTGTGTCGCTGTTAACGCGACACTACTTTTATACCCGTACTCAGTCAGTATACATGTGATTTATGTGGAATCTTCAAATGTTGTATCAGTTTTTATACCCGTACTCGAAGAGTAAAAGGGTATATTGTATTTGTGGTAAAATTGGATGTGTGTAACATGGAGAAGGAATAATTTTCGACCCTATAAATTATATATATTCTTGATCAGCATCAATAGCCGAGTCGAAGGCTATTCTCTCACAAAAAATTTTTTAGACTGATGTGATATCTCACTCTAAAAAAGGTGTCTTCAAAATTTCGCCCCGCCCACTTTCGCCCCCATTAAAGAGCGCACAACTGTGACGCCCACAGTTTTGAAGATAACAGAAAACTAATAATGCTGAATCATAGAGATAAGATCCTCCATATCTATCAGGAGCCCAAATCTGAATCGGATCGGATCATTAATATAGCCACAACAGAGAAAACCATTTCGAAAGTCATCGTTTTTTCTCGCTCCCCTCACACAAAAAAAAAAGTCGATTTGGTTTTCGTATTTTGTGTCGCCTGCATCTCAGAGACTACAAGAGCTAGAGTAACCAAACTTTCTGTCTAAGCTCGTGTGATACCAAACCAAGACAAGCGTATTTCAAAATTTCGCCACGCCCCCTTCCGCCCCCACAAAAAGATGAATGTCCACAATTTTGAAGATAGAAAAACGAAAAATATAGTATCGTAGAGAATGATGGTGTGCTAGACAACCAGATTGCCGAATATGGTTCAGATCACAAAAACACTGCACGGAAAAGGTTGACGCCTAGCTGCTGAAAATTAATTTCATCATTGTGGCTATAATAATGATACGATCTTAACCAGATTCGGCAATCTCGTAGATATGGTTGTTTTCTACGATTCTGCATTTTCCGTTTTTCTCTATCTTCAAAATTGTGGACTTTCGTCTTTTGTGGGGGCGGAAGTGGGCTGGGCGAAATTTTGAAACACTTCTAGGAGTAAGCTATCACATCAGTCTGAAAAATTTGATGGCTCTAGCTCTAATAGCCTTCGAGCAATGAGTGAAAAACAAGACGGACGGACAGATGGACGAACAGACATGGCTATATCGACTCGACTATTGATGCTGATCAAGAATATATACACTTCGCGCCATCAGGTTAGCGCCCCCTTTACACACATTTTCTTTTGCTTTCTTCTCTTTGCCTATTGTACGTAACTTCTTATTATACCCGTACTCGAAGAGTAAAAGGGTATATTGTATTTGTGCTAATTGCTGTCTGTCCGTCTGTCCGTCTTGTTTGTCGCCCATTGCTCGCAGGCTATAAGAGCTAGAGGAACCAAACATTTTTTCCAAACTGATGTGATATCTCACTCCTAGAAAAGTGTTTCAAAATTTCGCCCCGCCCACTTCCGCCCCCACAAAGGGCGCGCATCTGTGGCGTCCACAATTTTAAATATAACAGAAAACTAAAAATGCAGAATCATAGAGACAGCCCATATCTATCAGGGGCCCAAATCTGAATCGGATCGGATCATTAATATAGCCACAATAGAGGCAAATATACGAAAAAACTTCGCTCCCTCTCTTTCGCACTCACACAAAATCGAGTCGATTGGATTTTTCGTACAAAATGAGCGCCTCGTTCTCAGAGACTATAAGAGCTAGAACAACCAAATTTTCTGCCTAGACTCCTGTGATATCGTTTCAGTGCAAGTTTGTTTCAAAATTTTGCCACGCCCACTGCCGCCCCCAATAGACGAAAATCCACAATTTTGAAGATAGAAAAAACCAAAAATACAGTATGGTAGAAAATGACCATATCTACCAGATTCCCGAATTTGGTTCAGATCGGATCATTATTGTAGCCACAATGATCAAATGAATTTTCGGCAGCGAGCTGCCTCACCTCCTGCTACAACCATAACAAAATATACATTTATTTTGAGGGTTGTTGCTGCTGATTCTCTCACACTCACACTCGCACGCTCTGTCTCGTGCAGTGTACGTGTGTTGTTGTGAGAACTGATGTAGATGTAGATGACAGATGCATCAAATTAATTTTAAATTGTAAAATGTAAAAACTGATACAACATTTGAAGATTCCACATAAATCACAATTGTACAGACTGAGTACGGGTATAAAAGTAGAGTCGCGCCTACAGCGACTCCGTACGTTCTTTCTCGTTTTTTTGTTTTGATTTTGTTATTCTTATATGAGAGTTCTCTCATAATAAAATAAAGCGCGAGAGAAGAACCGTTATGATTTATTTTCTTTTTCTGCTTTTATTTTCGCAAAGAATGCGTGCACTTATTTTGCGTCATCAGATTAGTTCCGCCAAATGTAATTATAGTTATTTTGCCTATTTTGGCAATTACAGTCACCAAATTTTTTGTGAAGCATTACGTATTCAATATCTTTAAATAAACGTACAGTATGGGGGTACAGGAACAGTTTTATCTTTAATTGAAAAATCAAAGATTGAGGCATACTTTGAATCTGGACTATCCAACCATAAAATTGCGGAAAAAGACGGGAAGACACAGAAAAACAATTGCCAATTTTCTTAAAAATAAGGAAAGCTATGGAAGAAACTACAAAGGCGGCAATAATAAAAGTGATTTCACAAGCAGATATTTGAGCACTTCGGGAAGCTTCGAATTCGCACGAATCGACCACCAAGATAAGTGAAAAAACCGGTGTTAGGGCGAGCTTATCAACGGTCCAAAGAGTAATTAAGAAAGCTAATCACTTAAAGACACAGAAATTAAAAAAAAAAACACCACTCAATATGCAGAGAAAAGAAATGCGCTTAATTTTGCCCGAACTCACATGACGTGGTCAACCCAAAGGAAGCATGTTGTCTTTTTCAGATGAAAAAAAATTTAATTTGGAAGGGCCTGATGACTATAATTATTATTTCCATGACCTACGGAAAGAAGAACATCACTGGACCGGTTGCACAGCCGAGTGGGAGGGGTTATGGTCTGGGGAGCAATATCCTACTACGGCACTTGCGAGCTTCAATTTTTGACATCGCGCATGAACGCACAGGAATAAAACACCGTGTTGTAACGAACCCTGGGACCAGGGCCCGTTACATTCATATACATATTCATATTTATAGACCTAAGTTACTTTGTCATATATAATGTATACACCAACAAACACACACACCATACACCTGAAACTGTACATTTCCAGTCATTTCTGCGGAATCAACACACGCGCGCTCCAGTTTCCCCCGAGTTTCGCAACTCCACGCAGATCAATTCTCGGTACAACCGAGTCAATGAACAAAAGTGCCGAAACTACACTCAGGTCATTTCTCGGTGCAACCGAGTCCAGTCGCGAGTGCCACCGGGAAAGTAAACGCAGTGACCAAGTGCTAAAACAGTGAAAAGTGCCCCAAACAACGCAGAGGAAAAACTCAGTCCAATCACCATGGAAACCTACGAAGACGACTCAGGCAGTGAATTCTACACCAGGGAGCAAACCCCCAATCCAGGCGTCAGCATCGGCTGGGTCTACAAGCGCCGCCGAGTCGAGCTGGAGGCCTTCGCCAAGGAATTTGGATTTGACAACGAAGGAACCGTCGAAGAGTTGTGCAAGAACTTTGCCATACTAGTCGCCGGACCACTCCCGCCGAGTGCCTGGACTCGCCTCGCAGAACTCGAGAGACAATACGCAAGACCAGCAGGACGCTCCTGGTCCCCGCTGCCCACTACTCCAGGACCATCAGGCACCGGAATATGGGACTCCAAAGCCAGCTTGCAAGTCCCCGCAGCCCCAGAGCCCACGCCCCGACCACCAATGGTCACAGGCGCCGATCTTCCAAGGCCGCCCACAATGCAAACCCCCGTTCGCCCCCACATAGCGAATCGTGCCAGCGATTGACGCCGCCTTTGACTGCACCAACGCTTCGATCCTATTCTGCTGGGAATGTGGAAAGCGCGGCACTCGAACCGTCGACTGCTGCCGCCGAGCCACGTCGGGGAAACGACACGCGTCCTCGACTGACACGGATCAGCCGAGAACGACGCCTCCCCAGACCTGCGACTAAGCAACCCACTACACGTGAACGACGGCCGAATAGTGGCGATAGTGACAATAGGAGGACAAACAACGGAGGCCACCATCGACACCGGGGCGTCCCGAAGTTTCGTCAGCGACAACCTGGCCCGACAACTAAACAACAACTCCAACCTGCAAGATGCATGCGTCCGCATACGCCTGGCTGACGGCTCAGTCAGAGAGATCACACAAGTTCTACTGGCGCACATCAAGCTGGATCAACGAGAGGTCCAAATCCCACTCCTGGTCTTACCAAACATGCTGGAGCAAGATATAGTCGGCATGGCCAACGCCACCGTCAGTTCAATCCAACCACGTACAAGTCACCAACCCCAGCAAAAAGAAATCTAGGTCAACCGCCGCGAATACAAGTCCCCGACCTACCACAAAGAATACAGCCCCCAATACCGCAACGAAGAATACGACCCCGAAACCAACCACAGCGAACACACTTCCCCGACCTACCGCAAAGAAGACGGAAATCCACAATTTTGAAGATAGAAAAAAACCAAAAATACAGTATGGTAGAAAATGACCATATCTACCAGATTCCCGAATTTGGTTCAGATCGGATCATTATTGTAGCCACAATGATCAAATGAATTTTCGGCAGCGAGCTGCCCCACCTCCCGCTACAACCATAACAAAATATACATTTATTTTGAGGGTTGTTGCTGTTGATTCTTCACACTCACACTCGCACGCTCTGTCTCGTGCAGTGTACGTGTGTTGTTGTGAGAACTGATGTAGATGTAGAGGACAGATGCATCAAATTAATTTTAAATTGTAAAATGTAAAAACTGATACAACATTTGAAGATTCCACATAAATCACAATTGTACAGACTGAGTACGGGTATAAAAGTAGAGTCGCGCCTACAGCGACTCCGTACGTTCTTTCTCGTTTTTGTTTTGATTTTGTTATTCTTATATGAGAGTTCTCTCATAATAAAATAAAAGCGCGAGAGAAGAACCGTTATGATTTATTTTTTTTTCTGCTTTATTTTCGCAAAGAATGCGTGCACTTATTTTGCGTCATCAGATTAGTTCCGCCAAATGTAATTATAGTTATTTTGCCTATTTTGGCAATTACAGTCACCAAATTTTTGTGAAGCATTACGTATTCAATATCTTTAAATAAACGTACAGTATGGGTACAGGAACAGTTTTATCTTTAATTGAAAAATCAAAGATTGAGGCATACTTTGAATCTGGACTATCCAACCATAAAAAATTGCGGAAAAGACGGAAGACACAGAAAAACAATTGCCAATTTTCTTAAAAATAAGGAAAGCTATGGAAGAAACTACAAAGGCGGCAATAATAAAGTGATTTCACAAGCAGATATTTGAGCACTTCGGGAAGCTTCGAATTCGCACGAATCGACCACCAAGATAAGTGAAAAACCGGTGTTAGGGCGAGCTTATCAACGGTCCAAAGAGTAATTAAGAAAGCTAATCACTTAAAGACACAGAAAAAAAAAACACCACTCAATATGCAGAGAAAAGAAATGCGCTTAATTTTGCCCGAACTCACATGACGTGGTCAACCCAAAGGAAGCATGTTGTCTTTTCAGATGAAAAAAAATTTAATTTGGAAGGGCCTGATGACTATAATTATTATTTCCATGACCTACGGAAAGAAGAACATCACTGGACCGGTTGCACAGCCGAGTGGGAGGGGTTATGGTCTGGGGAGCAATATCCTACTACGGCACTTGCGAGCTTCAATTTTTGACATCGCGCATGAACGCACAGGAATAAAACACCGTGTTGTAACGAACCCTGGGACCAGGGCCCGTTACATTCATATACATATTCATATTTATAGACCTAAGTTACTTTGTCATATATAATGTATACACCAACAACACACACACCATACACCTGAAACTGTACATTTCCAGTCCCACGCGCCGATCGATTCTGCGGAATCAACACACGCGCGCTCCAGTTTCCCCGAGTTTCGCAACCCACGCAGATCAATTCTCGGTACAACCGAGTCAATGAACAAAAGTGCCAAAACTACACTCAGGTCATTTCTAGGTGCAACCGAGTCCAGTCGCGAGTGCCACCGGGAAAGTAAACGCAGTGACCAAGTGCTAAAACAGTGAAAAGTGCCCCAAACAACGCAGAGGAAAACTCAGTCCAATCACCATGGAAACCTACGTAGACGACTCAGGCAGTGAATTCTACACCAGGGAGCAAACCCCCAATCCAGGCGTCAGCATCGGCTGGGTCTACAAGCGCCGCCGAGTCGAGCTGGAGGCCTTCGCCAAGGAATTTGATTTGACAACGAAGGAACCGTCGAAGAGTTGTGCAAGAACTTTGCCATACTAGTCGCCGGACCACTCCCGCCGAGTGCCTGGACTCGCCTCGCAGAACTCGAGAGACAATACGCAAGACCAGCAGGACGCTCCTGGTCCCCGCTGCCCACTACTCCAGGACCATCAGGCACCGGAATATGGGACTCCAAAGCCAGCTTGCAAGTCCCCGCAGCCCCAGAGCCCACGCCCCGACCACCAATGGTCACAGGCGCCGATCTTCCAAGGCCGCCCACAATGCAAACCCCCCGTTCGCCCACACAGCGAATCGTGCCAGCGATTGACGCCGCCTTTGACTGCACCAACGCTTCGATCCTATTCTGCTGGGAATGTGGAAAGCGCGGCACTCGAACCGTCGACTGCTGCCGCCGAGCCACGTCGGGAAAACGACACGCGTCCTCGACTGACACGGGATCAGCCGAGAACGACGCCTCCCCAGACCTGCGACTAAGCAACCCACTACACGTGAACGACGGCCGAATAGTGGCGATAGTGACAATAGGAGGACAAACAACGGAGGCCACCATCGACACCGGGGCGTCCCGAAGTTTCGTCAGCGACAACCTGGCCCGACAACTAAACAACAACTCCAACCTGCAAGATGCATGCGTCCGCATACGCCTGGCTGACGGCTCAGTCAGAGAGATCACACAAGTTCTACTGGCGCACATCAAGCTGGATCAACGAGAGGTCCAAATCCCACTCCTGGTCTTACCAAACATGCTAGAGCAAGATATAGTCGGCATGGACTTCCTATGTGCCATCAAAACGACGATCCAATGCGGCACCACGCTGCTAAAGCTACAAGATCGCCACCTCACGCTAACGCCACCGTCAGTTCAATCCAACCACGTACAAGTCACCAACCCCAGCAAAAAGAAATCTAGGTCAACCGCCGCGAATACAAGTCCCCGACCTACCACAAAGAATACAGCCCCCAATACCGCAACGAAGAATACGACCCCGAAACCAACCACAGCGAACACACTTCCCCGACCTACCGCATAGAATACGGCACCCAATACCGCAACGAAGAATACGACACCGAAACCAACCACAGCGAAAGCTAAGCACCGGCCCACAACGGAAACACGAATCCGAAACAAGCACCGGTAAAGCAAACGGGAAAACGAATCCCACGGCCACTACGGAGCACCCGCGTCCTAAGCCAAACACAGGGAAAACACATCCAAACACACCACGAGGATCTCACACATGAGACTAGAATCAACACACTTGAACCAGGCGCTCGACACAGGAAGCCCAGGACCAAAACAACCTACGGGGCACACGCACCCCGAACCCACCACAAGGATCCGGAATCCAGCCCGATGACCCCCCGAAACACCGACCGCAGCCCTGTCGGACCCACGGCCGACGCCACCCCGATCTTCGCCAACCCACTGGAGTACCTTCCCCGTACTGACGTGCCCACTAGCGCTATGCACCACGCCATGCCTAACACCACGTCCGAAATCTTCGTCGCCCAAACAAGTCGTTGCTGCGGAAACAGAGTCGTCACTGAGACCCGCCTGGCCATACATCGATCTGGAGACATCACAACCCAGGTATACCGCCAGACCCACGAAGCTACGCCTCTCACGGCCAACGCTACCCCGATCGTCGACAACATAAGCGACTACCCACGTAGGATCGAACACCCCAGCGCGTTCGACACAACCATCCTCCCAGAAGACCCAAGCCAGCCAAAGGACACCGACACCCCCGATCCCACCGAACCCGACCCAGAACTGATCTCCGATCCCTGGCCGCCGGACATAGCGCCACAGATCCAAGAATTTCTGGACACAGAACTTCCAAAGTTCAATAGTCTCCACGGGACCTCCAACATAGCCGTCATGAGAGATAATCGACCCATCAAACAGAGGTACTACCCAAAGAACCCATCCATAATGCGGATTATCGATGAGAAAGTCGACCAATTGATCCAAGAAGTTCTCATCGAACCCTCACGAAGCCCGCACAGCGCCCCCATCGTACTCGTACGTAAAAAGAACGGCAAAGTGGCGCATGTGCGTGGACTACCGACAACTCAACACTCACTCTATTCCTGACGCATACCCACTGCCCAGAATCAACTACATCTTGGAGCGCCTACAGAACGCACGCTTCATAACCACCCTCGATCTGAAGAACGGATACTGGCAAATACCCATGGCCAACGGAAGTCGAGAAGCCACCGTCTTCACGGTCCCCGGCAGAGGTCTCTATCAATGGAAAGTGATGCCCTTCGGATTACATTCTGCACCAGAAACATTCCAACGGGCCCTTGATACTGTGATCGGTGCCGACATGAAACCGCATATTTAGACGACATTGTCATCGTCGGACGAGACTTCGAGGACCACCTACACAACCTGGCAATAGTCCTCTCGCCTTCGAAAAGCGAACCTGCGGATAAACGCGGAAAAGTGCACCTCTTTCCAAAGCCGGATCAAATATCTTGGTCATGTCATCAGCGAAGATGGTATCCACACGGACCCCGACAAGATTGCTGCCATCAAAGAACTCAAGCCACCCACGAACCTAAAATAACTACGTCAGTGCATCGGAATGGCATCCTGGTACCGAAGATTGGTGCCAAACTTTGCTACAGTAGTCCAACCAATGTCTCAGCTACTCAAGAAAGGACAAACATGGACATGGACCGCAGACTCACGACCGCTCCCGTACTTGCTTGCCCCGATTTCAACGTCAAGTTTTCACTACAAGCCGATGCGAGCAACCTCGGCATAGGCGCCGTACTCACGCAGGAGATCGAAGGAAAGGAACGCGTCATCGCCTGTGTCAGCCGACGGCTCCGTCGCCGTCTCCCCTGCCTCCCGCTCTCCTTTGCCGCGGATCCCGCGAGTTGCTCCGCCTTGGTGGCTCATCCTCCCACACCTTGGCCTCCTCTTCCGTGTCCGGTGGTGCCGGCCCCGACGCCCACGTGATGTGAATGGTCTGGTGGTGCCACACCAGACCATCCCGGACCGCCGTGTGCACGCTCTGGGACACGAACGGCCCGCACACCGCGCTCTCTGGACCACTCCACTGCGGCCGTTGCTTCGGACGGGGGTGATGTTGTGGCTCCTGCTGCCTTGGCTGTCCCTCCTGATGTGACTTCTGCTGCTGCGGCCTCTGCTGCTGCGGGCTCTGCGGCTGCGGCCTCTGCTGCTGCTGAGTGCTGCGCTGCAGCGGGCTCTGTGGCTGCTCCAGTGACTTTTGCTGCGACGTCCTCTGGACCGTCTCTGGCGCAATAATGCCGCATGCGCTTCGCGCATTATTGCCCTGTCAAACATGGCGTCCCGCCGCGCCTTCACCACCGCCGCCTTCCGGGCCTCCTCGTCGCGCCTCCGCTGCTCCGCTCCGCGTCGCGCCTCCTCCTCGTCTCGCCGGTCCCGCTGCGTTCGCCGCTGCCACAGTGCCTCGCCCTGTGGTTTCGCTGCTTTCACTGCCGCGGGCGCCATCATCGGCGTCGGCCTCTCGACCGGCGTCTCCCTCGGCCGTTCCTGCGGCGTCGACTGCCTCCGTGGCTGCGGTCGGAGCGCTGCCTCCCTTCTTTCGCGCCGACTGCGCTGCTCCGCCGGTCCTCCTCGCTGGTCTGCATGAGGATCAGCTCCCGCATCTCGGGAGCCGACTCCACGGCCACGAAAACAACGTCGCTGTCCTCGCTCCGCGGCGACGCCCACTAGGACTTTGCCGTTGGGACGATCACGTGAGAATGATCGCCCGCTCAAACCTCTGCTGCTGCCATACCCATGCCGCCTTTCTCACCGTTCCTCGTACGGTACTTTCGCTCTTTTCCTCCAGTGGCTCTCGCGGGATCCCGTTGGTTCTTGGGCCTCCAGCTCTTCGCCGCGTTAACCCTCCTAGGGATATCGGGGTTCTTTTCCCCCCTCCAGTTTTGCGGCCTTCCTCATATATTTTATAAAATAAATGTTATTCTATTTATTTTTATTATTATTATTATTATTTTTTTACTGCCTCGGCCCTCGGCGTCTACCATCCTTCCCCCCCTCTGGTCAACCCCCCCTCAGCCCAGGTAAGTGCTACGGATTCTTTTAATTTGTCTTCTATTTCATATTTCCCCTGCTTTTCAGATCACCCTGCGTCCTTGCCCGCGGTACCTCTCGCCATGTGTGCCCGCGACTAACAGGTCCTCCAACCTTTCGCCCGGCTGCACCATGGCGACCGGCCCCGGCTGGTCCCCTCCTTCACGTCTTCGGTTCGGCTTCTGGCGTGACCTCTGCCTCGTGCAGCTACCTCGGACCCGAGGTCGTCCGACTCTCGCCCGTCAGTAGCGCACGGGTAGGCCGTCTGCCCGGCCGAACCCGACGGTCGTAGGTGACTCCGGATCCTTGGGCCCCAGGACCAGGACATCTCCCCTTCCTATTCTCCCGCTCCGAGTACCCCCCGGACCAAGATCGGATCTTGAGAGGAAGGGTTGGTAGCCAACGCCTACGTGACCAGGTATGTTTTCTCTCTTTCCGTTCGAACTATTTATATCGAATTATATCTCATATATTCCTCCTCTCTTCCTCAGATGACGATCTTCGAGGGATCACGCCGCTTCTCCAGTTTATTATTACTAAGTTTCCTTTTTGATTACTTTCGTTTTCTTTTATATGAGCCGTAAGCTTCTCTGCCCCAATATGTATGTCTATATATATCATGTACTATTATATACTTATATTTGTAACTTTGCCTGCTGTTTTCCTTTAACACAATAAATTGAATTTATGTAAATTTGTTACTGTCTTTTTTTTCCGCCGGCTCCGGCCCTTGAAGGCGTCCTGCGTGACCCCAATTTGGAGCCGGCGCTCATGCCCACATTCCGAAATATATCTCTCTGATTCACTTCGGAATCATCATTGTGATCTTCGTCATCGCAACGACAAATTGGCTTACCTGCTCTTTTTCCGGCATGGGTGTAGTTGTCCGTCCTTTCACCGACAACCATCACTCAGACACCTCCTCTGTTTAGGCTTCAGATCACCGATGTGTACAGTCCGTGTATGCTTATCGCTGTCTCTCCTCAGCTTGCATATCACCGGTGACACGAAGTCGATGATCTGGTATGGTCCCGAATACATTGGTGCCAATTTTGCCGCGAATCCTTCGGCCGCGTTAGATAGGTGGTGCTGCTTGGCCCAAGCCACCTCGCCATTCTTCGGCGCCCGGGGTCTCCTTCGCAAGTTTTAATATCTTGCTGGATTCTGGGCCGCCCTTTCTAAATTCCTCCTTACCAGCTGAAACAGCTCCCGCAGTTTGTTTGCGTTTTCGTCGGGGTGGTTGGCTCTTGACCCGTGCCGAACGTTTCCTCGTCGGACCAAGCCTTCGGCAGTCTGGGCTCCCTTGGACTATAAACGCCGGAGCGTATCCCGTCGATTCTGTGACCCCTGAGTTTAGGCCAGCATCAATTCCGGCCACTTCTCGTCCCAGCAACTCTGGTCTCCTTCGGTGAACTGCGCGATTGTTTGTACCGTCCTATTCGCTTGCTCCGTCGGGTTTTCCTGCGGCGTGTATTGAGCCGTGAACTGATGCCGCACTCCCATCTGCTCGAGAAACCGCTTAAACGCCCGGCTTGTGAACTGCACCCCGTTGTCGGTGATCATCACCTTGGGCACTCTGAGCCGGGCTAAGATGCGTTCCCTGAACGCCTTTATTGGTGCCTCCGTGGTGGCCTTTCTAAGCGGCACCAATTCGGTGCACTTCGAGAAGCGATCCACCAACACTAGCAGCATGGCGTTCCCATGCTTTTGACCGGGGCAGTGGTCCGACGAAATCTGCTCATACCGTTGCCCAAGGTTCTTCCGGTACCTGGGTGAGCATCTTTTCCGGCCGCCTGTAGTTGACTAGGATTTGAACCGGAGGCACGTCTCACACTTTCGGACGTATGCCCTTACATCCCGGTGCATTCCTGGCCAGCCAGTATCGGGCGGCTATCCTCGTCATGGTCTTCCTGCCGCCTGCGTGACCGCCTCCGGCGAGTCATGATTCTCCTTCATGACTCGTTCACGAAGGTCTTTGGGCACGCACAGCTTCCACGCAGCTACCTCTTCGTCGCCAGCTCTGTGCGGTATATGCCGGTACACCCCGCCAATTTCCTCCACGTAGTCCGGGAATTTTTCCGGGTCCCTCCTCATTTTTTCTCCTTTAATTTTATTATCCATCCGCACGGCCCTCCTGGACCCGCGGCGATATTCTCCTCTCCATCCACTCGCAAACACCGCTCCTCCATGGGCTGGCGAGATAGCGCATCGGCCACGATGTTGAGCTGCCCTTTCCTGTACGCTATCTCGAATTCGTATTGCTGCAACTCCAATGCCCATCTGGCGATCCTTCCTGTCGGGCTTTCGATACTATTCAACCACTTCAATGCCATGTGGTCGGTGACAACCTTGAAGTGGTATCCCTCCAGGTATGGCTTGAGCTTCCTCACGGCCCACACTATGGCCAAACATTCCTTCTCCGTGGCTGAATAATTCTTCTCCGCCCCGTTCAAGGTTCGGCTGGCGTAGGAAATTACCCTTTCTCCGTCTCTTGCGTAAGGATTGCCCAAAAACCATAGTCACTGGCGTCCGTCTGTAGCACGAATTTCTTTGAGAAATCGGGGCACGCCAGCACGGGGTCCGCCACCAGCCTACTTTTTACGGCCTCAAATGCCTGCTGCTGCTCGGGGCGCCCTCCCCACTTCGCCTTTTTTCTTTAGTAAGGCGCTGAGTGGTTGCGCCATCGTGGCAAAACCCGGCACGAAGCGCCGATACCATGAGGCAACGCCAAGTACTGGCGCAGTTCTTTCACGTTTGCTGGTGGCTTGAGCTCTGCAATTGCGGCCACCTTCTGGGTCGGTGCATATCCCTTCTTCTGTCACCAAATGACCCAGATACCGCAACTCCCTTCTAAAAGAACTGGCACTTCTCCACGTTCAGCCTCAAATTGGCCTGTTTAACCGCCTGAATACCTCCTCTAGGTTTCGTTGATGCTCCTCCTTGGTGCGGCCAATTACTATAATGTCGTCCTGATACGCGAAGGCGTGCGGCATCATCTCTGGACCGATCACCTGGTCCAGCGCCCTTGAAAACGTGGCTGACGCTGAGTGTAGGCCAAACGGCATCACCTTCCACTGGAACAGACCCTTGCCTGGCACCGTGAACGCAGTGTATTTTCGGCTGTCTGTTTCCAGTGGGATCTCGCCCGTACCGTCCTTCAGGTCCAAGCTGCTGATGAAACGTGCTTCTCTCAGCTGGTCCAGAATGTAGTCGATTCGCGGCATGGGGTATGCATACTTAATTGACTTCGAGTTAATTTGCCGAAAGTCCACGCACAACCTCCACTGTCCGGTTTTCTTTTTAACCATTACGATGGGGGAGCTGTAAGGGCTCTTCGAGGGCTCGATACACCCCATCTCCAGTAGCTCGTCCACCTTCTGGTTGATCTCAGCCTGCATCTTCGGGTTTTTGGGAAGTATCGCTGTTTAATCGGTACAACATTACTCATCGTGATTGTATGCACCGCCACATGCGACATTCCCTTGAACCTTTTGAATTCTTCTAACTCTTTGGCCAAGAATTCCTTGACCGACGCTTCTTCAGACCAACCACCACCACCCATGCCTTTCTCCGGAATGCCAGCCTCGCCTACTTCTGACTCCTCCGTGGTCTCCAGGATTGCCACCGACAGCCTTTCCTCCAACCGCCCATTTCGCTGACCTTTCGCAGGGATTACGACCCTGTGCCTGCACAGGTCACCTCTGCTCCGACTGCGGTGATGAAGTTCCATCCCAGGACCAGCGCATCAATGACTCCGGGCAAGACGAGAAGAGTCATCGGCATTTTCCGGTGTCCGAAGCTCCACTTCGAGTTGGGTGGTTATGGCCTGACTGCGTCCGTCAGCCAGCCGTACCTGCTTCCGGACCTCTTTCATTCGGCCCTCCCCACGAAGCTGCAATGCCAGCTCGGAGCTGACAAAGCTACTTGTGGCCCCCGTGTCAACCGTGGCCTCCATTCTCTTCCGAGATCACCACCACGGCAGACAACTGGTCCTCTTCCGCGGTGAGTCCACCGATTAGTTTTCGGGCCTCATCCCCTGCGACCCCGGCACGGCCCTCCCCGGCGTGGGTCGCGGGGCGTTTCCCACTCTTCTGCAGCACTGCCATGTGGCCACGCCAACCTTTCCCCACATCCAGCAGAAAGTTAGTGGCCCAGTGCTCGTCGCTTCCACACCGACGACACGCATGGGAGGGATTCTTCACGAATCCGCCTTCCAAATAGGAATGCGTCTGGCCGTCGGCCATTGGCCTTGACGAGTTACTGTCCTGCCGAACGCCACGGTTCGGCTCATCCTGGCAGCGCCGACACACCTCCGCCGCGGTCGATTTCGTGAATGGGTTGGATGCCCTCGCTCGCCCCACTGGACTTTCCCTCTGGAACTCCGCGCGATCCTTTTCCAGGGCCTCGAACTCGTCGGCCAGCGCCATCATGTGGTCCAGGTCCCTGCACCTGTGCGGCCTGATAAAAAACCGCAAATCCGGCATGCTGTTCTCGCGGATGAGTTTCAGCTGCTCATCTGGCGTGCATTTGAGGGGCGCATGAGGGTCTGCATCTCCACCATGTAGTCCTTGAACGGCTCTCCCCACTTCTGCTTCCTTTGGCGTACTTCCTGCAGCAGCTTCTCGAAATACCCCCGGGGCAAGAAGTAGGCCTGAAAACTGGCCGCGAAGGCATTCCATGTCTGCCACTGGCGGTTGTTCGCGATGAACCACATCAACGCCCTGCCCCTTCAGTAGCTCTGGCATGGCCCTGGGGACTAGGTCTCGGTCCATACCATACATGTCCGCCGACCACTCGACCTGCTCAAAAACTCCAACGGTTTCGCCGTCCCTTCAAAACGGAAAGACCATTCCCTCACCTGCTTTGCCACGTTGGCATAGTTCAGGCGAGGCGGCCTCCTGACTGCGCTTCAGGCACCTCCGTTCCTCCTCGGGTCGGTTCCTCCACGCCTCTCCGGTATGCCGGCGCCGTCCCACTTGCCCGGCCTACGCTCGCTGGCCGCGGCCTACTGGGTCCCGGCCTGAGCGAGTGGCTCATTTCGGGATTGCCAAGCTCGCTATGAGTTCCTCTGGGAACTCGCCTGGCAACCTCCACACTGACGATGAGCCCGCGCCTGCCGGCAATGGCAGACGCTCGGACACCTCCGCCTTGTCTTCGGTTGGTGGCCCGGGTGAGGCTCTGCCTGCCCGCATTTCCCCACACCTCCAACCTGGCGGCGTACTCTGGCTCCGTCTCGTGCTTCTCCACCCAAGCTTTAAACACTCGCCGCATCTCGGCCACTGTTCCCTCCAACTTCACCCCGAATGCCAAGGCACACTGGATCAGCTCCTCCTTCCTCAGGGAGTGAATCCATTGCCGACTCCTCATCTTAAACTTCCCCCAAAACTTCACTTCTGTTTTCCTGTTTGTCGCGAGGCCCCACGTTGGGCGCCAGTTGTAACGAAATCGTTTCTCTCCGGACTGATCAGCAGGGCTGGCTCAGCGGCCGACGAGCTCGTTGCAACGAAATTTATTTGTTGCCTCGCAGACAACAAGAAAACGCACAGATTGTTTTTGGGGAAATTTATAATTGCTTTTTATTTGTATCTTACGCTAACGGATCTTTCGCGCTAATCTTATAAGTAGCTACCTGCTGAGCCTCCGCTGGCCTTCCGCTGGCGACTCTGGCTTCGCGCTACCACCGCTTGGTTTTTCCTCGGCTTGGCGTGGCTCCCGCGTGCTACGGCTGGGGGTTCTGACTTGGCAACCGCCTCGTCCGCCCTTCGCAGCTGTGAACACTCTGGGCTTACCCTTCGTTGTTACTCACCCTAAGCGGTGAGTAGTGTCTTGCGTGCCACTCGACTCCTTATTTCAGCTCCGTGCTGAAATACTCCTTATATGTTCCACTCGCGTTGCACGATCACTCACTGTTCGTTAACGTCACTCGATTGGATTCGCGCACTTGTCCGTTTACGATCCTCGGCGTAATGTCCCGCGCCGCTGTCGCTGGGTTTCTTTTTATACCCTCAGGCGACGCCGGCGCGCCCGTGTCGCTGCCTAGCAACAACGGGACAACCACGCGTTCCGTTGGTAGGTTTTTTCCATCGCGCCTCCGCGGGTTTCCACCGCTTTCTTAACGGGACCAAGCCGGTGGCGTGATCTCATGTCCATATTTGGACATGCGCTGGACCGCTGCCGGCCCGCTCCCGCCGTCTCCTGAGCGGCGTGGGCGCCGCTCCTTGTGCGCTCCTCCATTTCGGGCTCGGCGCCAGGCGTGCTCTCACGGCCACCATTGGCCATGGGCTGGGCTACCGCCCGCGCGTCCCGCCGACCACTCTCCGTTTGGTCGGCTCTCTGGCCCGGCCGAATTCGCCGTGCTCTCTCCGGCTTAACCCTCTATCGGCCCTCGTGAAGAAATTCAATTCCTCACAACACACATCCACTTTTACAACAAATACAATATACCCTTTTACTCTTTGAGTAGGGGTATAAAAACAGTTTTAGGAGTGAGATATCCAATCAGTCTGGAAAAAATTTGGCTGCTCTAGCTCTTATATTCTCCGAGCAACGGCTGAGATCACTTTACGAATGGAGCTGCTCCAAAACGGTGTGGAAGGAGTTCTGACAAGTTGGGGATTCCATAGCCCTTCTTGAACGAGTGGATCGGTACGTGGAGAATGCAGAATCATAGAGAAAGACCATATCTATCAGTGGCCCAGATCTGAATCGGATCGGATCATTAGTATAGCCACAATAGTTCTCTAACCATTTCGAGAAACATCATTCCCTATCTTTTCGCACTCACACAAAAACGAGTCGTTTTGGTTTTCGTATTTTGTGTAGCCTGGATCTCAGAGACTATAAGAGCTAGAGCAACCAAACTTTCTGTCCAGACTCCTGTGATACCGAACCTGAACAAGTGTATTTAAATATTTTTGCCCCGCCCCTTCCGCCCACACAAAAGACGAAAATCCACAATTTTGAAGATAGAGAAAAACGAAGAATGCAGTATGGTAGGGAATTATCATATCTACCAGATTCCCGAATTTGGTCCAGATCGGATCATTATTAGCTACAATGATGAAATGAATTTTCAGCAGCGAGCTGCCCCATCCACCGCTACAACCATAACAAAATATACATTTTTTTTTGAGGGTTGATAGCCGCTACTGATTCTCTCACACTCACATACTCTGCCTCGTGTAGTGTACGTGTGTTGTTGTGAGAACTGATATAGATGGCAGCAAACAAATGTAAAAACTGATAAAACTTTTGAAAATTCCACATAAATCGCATGTGTACTGACTCAGTCAGTATAAAAATACAGCCGCGCTTACAGCGACTCCGTACGTTCTATCTCGTTCGAAATGGTTTTCTATACTGTGGCTATACTAATGATCCGATCTGACTCAGATTTTGGCCACTGATAGATGCGCTTTCTCCACGATTATACATTTTTTGTTTTTATGTTATCTTCAAAATTGTGGACACCACAGATGTGCGCCCTTTGTGGGGGCGAAAGTGGGCGCGGCGAAATTTTGAAACACTTTTCTAGAGAGAGATACCTCATCAGTCTGGAAAAAAAATTTGGTTGTTTTTAGCTCTTATAGCCTCCGAGCAATAGGCGACAAACAAGACAGACAGACAGACATTTACCTCCAAATACAAATATACCCTTCTACTCTTCGAGTACGGTTATTAATATGCCCAAGTTCATATTGCTGGAACAGGTATATAACTCTATACTATAAATTTGTAGAAAAAATATGTGTGCATATGCATCTATCTCCACAACGCGTGCACCAAATTACATGCGGTAATAAAACGAAAAAGAACGTGTTGTGTCGCTGAAATCTTAGAAGAGTTTTTACACCCGTACTCGAAGAGTAATAGGGTATATTGTATTTGTGGTAAAGTGGATGTGTGTAATACACAGAAGGAGGCGTTTCCGACCCCATAAAGTATATATATTCTTGATCAGCATCAATAGCCGAGTCGATATAGCCATGTCTGTCCGTCCGTCTGTCCGTCCGTCTTGTTTTTCACTCATTGCACGAAGGCTATTAGAGCTAGACCAATCAAATTTTTTCCAGACTGATGTGATATCTCATTCCTAGAAAAGTATTTCAAAATTTCGCCCCCCACTTGCGCCCCCCACAAAGGGCGCACATCTGTGGCGTCCACAATTTTAAAGATAGCAGAAAACGAAAAATGCAGAATCATAGAGAAAGACCATATCTATCAGGGGCCCAAATCTGAATCGGATCGGATCATTAATATAGCCACAATAGAGGCAAATATACGAAAAACTTCGCTCCATCCCTTTCGCACTCACACAAAATCGAGTCGATTTGGTTTTCGTAAATATGAACGCCTGGATCTCAGAGACTATAAGAGCTAGAGCAACCAAACTTTTGGCCAAGACTCCTGTGATACCAAACCTGAACAAGTGTATTTTAAAAAATTTCGCCCCGCCCCCTTCCGCCCCCACAAAAGACGAAAATCCACAATTTTGAAGAAAGAAAAAATAAAAATGCTGTTTTGTAGATATGACCATATCTACCATATTCCCGAATTTGGTCCAGATCGGATCATTATTGTAGCCACAATGATCAAATGAATTTTCAGCAGCAATCGCCCACCTCCTCTTGCGGCGTAAGTCAATTGTGGGGTTGATTGTTGCTGCAGCTTCTCTCACACGCACACTCACGCTCAAACATGCTGCCTCGTGCAGTGTACGTGCGTTGTTGTGAGAACTGGATGTAGATGATGTAGATGTAGATGTCGATGACAGATGTAGCAAAAATGTATAAAATGATAAAACATTTTAAAATTCCACATAAATCACATATGTGTACTGACTGAGTACGGGTATAAAAGTAGAGTCGCGTTCGAAGCGACTCCGTACGTTCTTTCTCGTTCTAAATAAGAATCCGAAAACTTTGGGTGGGTAAAATGTATTTGGCCGAAAAGAATGGGACGTGCTCGATCGAAATTCAAAAGACGATTATATTCTACAAAATTCCAACAAAACTCTTAAGCCTAGCTTACCTACGGTGGCAAAGCGGGGCGAATTCTTACGAATACTTACACTAGACTTCACACAACACAAATTCCTAAACTGTGTAAGGTAGTCTTTCCGAAGGCTGAGGTAAGCTCAGCCTCTCCAGGGCCACCTTACAAAGAAATTTTAAAGTGCCGGGACCCGAGATCGCGGAAATGGAGACGCCGTGTGTGGAAAGGTGGGCGTGTGGGGCGACAAGGGGAACCTGCTCGACACCGGTCATCCGGTGGTTGGCGGAGGCGCCTTCTGGCAGTGTAGCCGCCCCTGTCTGCTCCGACTCGAGTGCCCCTGGTAGTACCTAGGCAGCACCCGTTCCGGAGACAGGCACGCGCCGTTTGGGAGCCCGCGGTCTGGCGCGGTAATGACCTGCGACCAGCCCAGCGGAGCTCCAACGGTGGGCGACCACACTTACCGTCTTGCACTTTGGGAGGGGAAAAGGGTTAACTTTTACACTATTACACTCGAGCACATTGTTAGTTCTGTTCCTTTTATTCCTTTCCTTGTTCTTGTCTCTTCCTAGATTAGTGAAGAAATTTACGTTTCCTACGTCCCTACCTATTCGCACCAGACTCAGCCAAGAAAAGGGGGATGCATCACGCAGCCTCGCTTACCCGATCTTCTTGAGCAGATCGTTCTAGGTGTCTCCTCGCCCGGCGCCTTGTCCTCGTTGCGGTCCTGGTACTCCTGCCCACTGACTTGGGACCCTTGTTTTCCGCCGCGATCACAACTGGTTTTCCTGGTTTCCAAAAACTAACTCCCCGAGGCGAGCTCTGCCTGGCGATTGCGAGCCCTTAGCTGTGGCCCTTGTCCGGGCTGCGCTGCCGCTGCTGCCGTCGCTGCCCACGCCCGTTGCTTTCGTGCGGTTGGCCGCTCTCGGGCTGCGGCCGGCGCCCTTGCTCTCTTTCGCTCTCTGGGTTTGCGTCTTCGTTCCTTGTTCTGATTGGGGTTCTCGGCTCTCGTCGTCGCTCTCTCGGTTCTGCTTGCGGTTCTCTGCTTTCTGGATCGCTCTGCTTTGCTGCTCTGCTCTCTGGGTCGCTCTGCTCTGCTCTGCTGCTCTGCTCTCTGGGTCGCTCTGCTTTGCTCTGCGCTCTGGGTCGCTCTGCTCTGCTCTTCGAACCCCTCGAACCGGCGCTGGTACTGGGGGGACCCAGCCCCAGTCGTTTCGGCGTCCTTTTCGCCCACTGTCGCCTCGGCTCCTCGATCTCCTCGTCGTCCATGGTCGTGCTCAGTGCTGTGCGATATAAACGAAGTTATACCCCTGTGCCTATGGACAGACTATGCTCTACAGGACAATAGTCTGGTGCGATGTTGAAACTTGTAACTACCCTAACGTAATACTACTACCGATGTTATACAATGTCTTATACTAATCCGCTTTGTGAGCGGCCCGAAATTTACTTGCTAGTCCTGGCTGGTCGTCTGTGTTGCGGTCGAGCGGGTGCTCGCCGTCTTCGCTGTCTGGCTGTTCTTCGTCGTCGTGTTGCTGGAAAGCTTTCAGGTCGGCTACCCCGGCGGTGCGCCGGTGTCTGTTGCTGTTTCGCCCTGGTTTCGGGATCGGTAGCGACTATTCCGGATCCTGGCGTGACTTCCTCGTACAATGCTCCTGGTAGTCTCGGCTCTCGTCCTGGACCAGGAACGCCGGACTGAATCCCGTTGTATCGGACACGCTGCTATTGATTGCCAATGAAATCTCCGGTAGCAGGGCGTCCCATGTACTATGTGGTCCCTCGATGTACTGTGCGATCATGGTCTTTATGATCCGGTTCGCTCTCTCCGTCGGGTTCTGCTGTGGATTGTATGGCGCAGTATACTCCAGTGTCATACCTGCCTAGTCGGGGTACTTCTCTGGTCGCTCCAGTGTCTCCTGTGTGCGTCGTCGTATCCATGCGCATGTGTTCTGCTCCTCGATGATTGTCTGTGGGGCCTCGAGCGGCTGCCGTGACAAGGCGTCTGCGACAACGTTCTGTCGCCCTTTCCGGTAGTGTATGTCGAACTGGAACTGTTGGAGTTCTAGTGCCCATCGTGCGATTCGTCCCGTGGGATTTTCGATCGTGTTGAGCCACTTGAGGGCCAAGTGGTCCGTCACGACGTCGAACCTGTATCCTTCCAAGTAGCAACGCAGCTTCCTGATGGCCCAGACGATTGCTAAGCATTCCTTCTCGGTGGCGGAGTAATTTCTCCTCGGCCCTCGAAAGTCTCCGGCTCACATATGCAATGACCCTCTCGCCGTCGGCACTCGGCTGGGTTAGTACTCCTCCTAGTCCGTAATCGCTGGCGTCAGTCTGTAAAGAGAACTTACTGGTAAACTCCGGACACGCGAGGACTGGCGCCTCGGTCAGTAGTTCCTTTAGTTGTGCGAACGCTTGCTGTTGTGGTGTTTCCCACGTCCATTTTTTTGCCTTTCCGAAGTAGTTGTGACATCGGTTGTACCACGGCTGCAATGTTCGGGACAAATCGTTCGTACCAAGAGGCGAGACCAGGCATCGGCGTAGTTCTCGTGCACTGGTTGGAGCTGCGAGCTTCGTACCGCGGCGATCT
>CM019042.1:26642602-26686659 GCA_009664405.1 Drosophila bifasciata
GCTTGAGCATATCATTCTTCTTGACTCAAACTCTGCTTACATAGATATGCTTCGCAGTTCCTTCTAGACCAACCCAGACTTTTGACTTATCCGACTCTCTTCTCTAGGTCAAACTACGTCCAGCACAAACCTTTCCATGTTCTGTAATAATTACAACACCTTGTACAATGTCATATCTCCGGAAATGTCTCTTAATATCATTTGTTCGTAATATTTACCACTACCTTAACCTATCAATTTGTAAACCCTTCTTCCCTCATTCCCTGTATTTAACTTTTAATCTAATCTATATAAAATGAGCAGATAATTGTTAATTAATGGAATAAATAAATAAAAAAGACCCCCACCGAGGAGAGAGAATAGCAAGAGCTAACCGCAAAACACAAGTCGAGATAAAACCAGATTCGCGCACCCACACGAATACAGTCGCGAGCCAACCGCGAAAACACACGTCCCCGACCGACCACAAAAAATATAGCACCCAATACCATAACGCAGAAGACGACACCGAACCAACCACATCGAAAGCGAAGCACCGGCCCACAACGGAAAACACGAATCCGAAACAAGCACCGGTAAACTGCAACCAAGCAAACGGGAAAACGAATCCCACGGCCACTACGGAGCACTCGAGTCCTAAGCCAACCACAGGGAACACACATCCCAAACAAACCACAAGGGTCTCACACATGAGACAAGGACAAACGCTCATGGCGCTCGATTTAGGAAGCCCTGGACCAAAACAAACTACGCTGCAGACGCATCCCAAACACACCACGAGGGTATCTCACACACGAGGCAACATCAACACACTTGAACCAGGCGCTCGACACGGAAGCCCAGGCCCAAGGATTCAGCCACAGAGCACGCACACACCCCCTATCATCAACGTAGAAGTGAACCCAAGCGGGTCGCTGCTCCGAAAACAGAGACGTCGCTGAAATCCGCCTGTCCATGCACCAGTCTGGAGACACTAAACTCAGCTATCCCACCAGACCCACGAAGCTATCCACGGCCAACGCCAGACCCGATCGTCGCCCCACGCCAAGCGACTACTCACGTAGGATCGTATAACCATGTTCAACACGGCTATCCTCCCGAAACACCCAAGCCAGCCCTGTGACCCGAAACCCCCGATCACCCCGAACACGATCAGAACTGGTCTCAGAGCCCTGACCGCCGAACACAGATCCGACCTTCGACATTTGCCGGAAAGGCACACCATCGTGATGAGGGACAATCGACCCATCAAGCAGCATACTAGCCAAAAGAACCCCTCCGACCTGAAGCGCTATACGATGAGGTCACACCAGGTACACAGGACGCCCTGTCCGACAGCCCATGAAAACGCTAGCAAGGACCAAAGGGCAATAACTTGCCCCTGGCTTTACACGCTGCGGACAATGATCCAGTCGACGAGGCAAAAGTAAATAGTGGCACTACTGACCCACTGCTGGATGCAAAACATCTATAGCAGCAGAAATTCCGGCGTCACCGAATCGACGACCACCCCATCAAACAGTAACGGCAGTCCATCAGCCGACCATCAAACAGTAACGGCAGTCAACAGTTAGTAATCAGACCGTCATAAGCCAACACCAACACTAAACTCAGCTCACCCCGCCACAAACATAAACACAAAATCATTTGGAAACCGCAAAAAAAATACCTGTTTGGGAAGCTGCCGAGCTTTTTTCGGCAACTTCTGACTCCCACATTTACAAAAAAAATAATCTCCGTTCTTAATTTTATTACGATTTTTTATTGTTCGAAGGAACTACGATTCGGTGTGTTAGCGGTACAATTTGTGCTACAGGCAAAAGAAATTCTAACGGTTCACGCTTGAATGGTAACTTGAGCCGCGATGCGATGTGTGCGAGTGTAAATTTGACTGACACGCAAAAAACGGCAATGCACTGCAATATAAGCAGTAGAGAGCGCGATTTATATGAGCGCGACAATACATAATTTAAGAGGTTGTATGAGACAATGTACGGAAAGAATATATGAAACTATCTGAAGAGCTATTAAAAGGCTGCGAACCATTGCATCACAAAGCAACCAAAAACACGGTAACAACCGCCACACCAGCTCTACTTTCGGTCCCCGGCCAAGCCCCCACTAATGTTTCCCAGCGATCAACAAATTTCTTGGAAATCGTAGACTGACTGAGCTTACCTCAGCCTGAGACAGGTTCTCACACTCTAACGGGCATATCTTCGAATGTGAGGGTCAAAACTATGATATCCATTATGAGTATTTACGTGTGCACATGCGTTTTTACCCATTTGTCTATTTTATATGAAATAATAGTATACAAAAGGATACACAAAAACAGTTTTTTCTTATATACATAGTGTGGAAAGCTTCTTTAGAACATTTCACTACAAATTCGAGAAGGTAACGGGTGTAGATATCATTTAACAAATGCAAGCACAGTATGTGAGTACACAGTACACATACACATTTACGTAACCACGAGCCAAAAGACAAAACCTAAAATCTGAAGTCCAGAAGAAGTTGAAGACAATACAGACATACATTTTTTATGTCCGTGTAACAGGCATGCTGGACTTGCTTTTCGCATGACTTCATGTGCGGCATGTTCAACCTTTGCCGATGTCTCTCAGGTCCCAGAGCTCTAGAGATTTTATGGTTAATGGTGTAGTGCAGAGAGCCTTACTGATACATAGGACAGTTCGTTTGCACCTTCCCAGTTGTTTGTTGATGGTTTTTTAAAAAGGCAAAGTGGCTCCGTAGTATAGTATTTGTCTAAACATAGCTATGTAAAGTCCATCGAACTATGCTTGGGTTTCAATCCCATTTTAAGCCATTGGCCTTTTTGCAAGTACAGAGAGGTTGTTCGGGTTCAGTTAAGCTTCTTGTCAATTAACAACCCCTAAGAAGTTACTGGCATTATCGCTGAAAGGGAGGCCTGCACCCGTTTAGTATTAGGGGTTGAGGCGGGATTTTGTATTTAGTTGTGTGAAACACAAGTTCCGTTTTTCGAGGATTTAATCAGCCCCGTGACGTTGTCCGTTCTGAGAGTCGCGCGAGCATTGTGGTCTTTAAATCGCAAAAGTGTTTTGTGGGATTTATTTTTATTTTTCTAAGCTGAAGCTGATTTGCAGAAGACGCAACGTTATGAGAGGTGCAGCTGGGGCCGGAATCAAAGCAACGCTCGGCAGGAAGCGAAAAACTCCGGAACGATTTTACTACCCAAAACTGTTGCCGTGGCTAGCAGAACAACATCATTACTGAGAAACTGGACAGATAAATCCTGATCACTCAGCTTTATTTAACGTGGCGGTTCACAGAAAGGGATTTGCAAACACGGTGTTTAATGTGTTACCACATGCGGCTAATCTGGTACAATGCGCCAATTAACGCCCTAGGATGATAGAAGGCTATAGCAAATACACTTAACGACTTCAGTACCAATTCGAAAGTATACTAGTCGGGCATACTTTCCCCTTGGTGAGGGGCAGAGTGTATCTATCACCTCTTCCGATCTATGGGTCACGGCACCCGGTTGAGATCGCAGAGCCTAGCCTAGTAGAGCCTAGCAGCTCTTCCGCGTAGCATTTGGGCTACCACAGCCACCCGATACTCCCACTAGGGGGCCTACCTCAATAAACGGCCTTGGACTAAAAGCTGAACAACCCGTGGTACTGATATTAACTCTGGTACTCTTCAAGTCCGGTGCTCTCGGGCCGTTTGTCGCCGTTGGGTCCAGCAGTTGTTGCCGTCTGGAGAACGCCTCGGCTGCGAATCTATCCAGCAACTGCATCCTCCCCTGCGTAGTCACCACCTCGGATACGGTCCATCCGCCATCACTGTGCTGCACTTCGAGTCCATCGAGGTCTCGCAAATCTGCATAGAGTGGGCAATCACATAGAACGTGTTGCCAATTCTCGCGCTCTGCGCCGCATAGATATGCAGCCGTGTCCTCAGGCTTCGCTCCATCAGATATGCTTTAGTTGATCCATGGCCAGTCAGCAGGAATCCAGCGCGCGCAGCGTGAAGTAAAACTTGGCTCGCTGTAAGAAAGCTTTGCGATCCGGGATGAAACGGTGCGTCACCCGACCAGAGTCACCATCACCACTCGCTTGTCCGCTTTGCGCGAAGACTGATACCCAGAATCGACCCGCGGTACGCTATCGACAATGATCCTACGACTCAGTCAGCTTATCACGCAGGCCGCGATGGTAGCGTGAAAACTCAAGCGCTCACCGACCGCGATGCCAAGGTACCGATACTCGCACTTATATGGCGGCTTGCTCATGCAAAACCGTACCAATGGCGGCCGTCTAAGTATGCCTTTTGAGCAGCATGATCGCCGTCTTGCTTGTTGAAACGGCAACGCCGACTTCAACTCCCCAAAGCGCCTACGATGGACATTATATTCTCTCTCCTTTTCGCTCGAGCTCTGTACGGGGTTTCCCTCGATGAGGAGGAGCAGGTCGTCTGCATATGCGCTGAGCGCACGCAAGGATCAAGCGCTGGAGCAGCACGTCCATCAAGATGTTCCATATAAATGGACCACTTATGGACCCCTGTGGTGTCAACGTCTTGTCACCGGAACAGTGGCTGCTCCATGCCTGGTGACGACGCTCGCGCTGGATACGAGGGTCAGGATGGCAATATGCGCATTCGACTCCGCAACGGGGAAAAAGTTGCGGAGAACACACTCACCTGTCGCGCCATGTTGCGACCGACCCACCATCCGTCTAAGGCATCAATCTGCGTGCTCTGTTTGCGGCCTCGGCAAAATCCTGTAGACGTGCTCCCATGGATCTTCTCTGTTATCTCCCACGAAGCGTCGCCAGTTGTCCTCCTTCGTCCTCGGGATGAGCTTCTTGTATTGCGCCGAGGAGATCCTCAACGCAACCACAAGTTCTTCTGCTGCGTCGGTCTCGTGCCGCTGTCTCAGTCTCCTGACCTCTCGTCGCTTGGAGTGTAGTTCGGCAGTCCATCAAACTATCTTCCTTACGACTCTCGGCGTGCTGCGTCCCAGCACTCTGTCGCACACTGTGAGCGCAGTGCGCAACCTGGTTGTCCAACGGAGATTCGGCGTGTCTCCGGCAATTCCATGTCTCCCGCCACCTCTTCCTCAAACAATCGCCAGCGCGTATTGGAAAGCTTCCTGGACGGCACTGGAGCAAAGCTCTCAACTGTGTCGGTCGGATGAAGGCGATTACCTCAACATGGATTATGTTGTGGTCGCTGGTATCCCATTCCCTCACTTTCCAATGGTATGTGGCCCACATAGTCAGCTGCTTCATTGGCAATTGTTACATCGATGTCGCAATGGCCTCTACGGTTATAGAATGTAAACACCACGACTGGCTTCATTGAGCACGCCGGCTCGGTTTCTCGGTAATCCACTCAAACAGCAGCTCACCCGTGCATGGTTAGCGTACGGCGTGCTCGAGAGTTTGCTAAACCATGATGGGGATACTGCATTCGCGTCGAGGCAAAGATGACGGGGTGCGGCTGGCCAGCAACAGTACCGCATCTAGATACCGGAGAGTACGGCGCCAAGTCGGTGACGAATTGGCGGTATACGGAGCATAAGATGATTGGCATGCAGATGGCTTCCGGTTCGTTGACGATGATAGCAGCTTTCGGGTTTTCATCACGAAAGGGGGGTCCGAAGCGTTGTGGCCGCCCTGTCCGCACCGGTGGCACACGTTCTCTTTAAGGCGTACTGGGACACCTTGTGGTCAAAGCCCAAACACCTGTGGCAGGCGTAAGTCCGTACTGGCGAACTGGCGGCATCTGAACCACTTGATGAACACGCATTCGCGTAGTACATCCTGTGCCCTTCGCATCTACTTTCAGCGTCACGTTGATCGTGGCGCCGTCAGTGACCGACCAGGGCTTGAGTGTCAGCTGAACCGATTTCTGGAACTCCGCTCGCGTCATGTGATCCCTCAAAGGTTCTTCGTGAAGAGCTCATCCATGAAATCCTCGGTCGTGATGGACGTGTCCACGTCATATATACGATCTGAGGTCTGGTCTCTGGGCTCTTCTTACTTCAAACCTGCTTCTTGAAACTTCGCTATCTACTACCTTTCGCAGCTCACTAACTGATGACGATGCGAATAATGAAGCTCCCCTCCACTCTTCAGCTCGCGCACCTCGTGCACGCGAACTCCGAGCTTAGGGACGACGCGTCCTTCTTCACGCGCTCGACCAACAGCTTGCCCGTCTCCTCCAGGTTCGTGCTCTTTAAGAGCCGACCATGTTTCAGGTGGCTATACGTCGGTGGGGCAACAACAGCGCTCGGTGCCGGCAAGCCTGGGAAGGCTGCCGCATACGCAGCGGTGGAAACAGCAGTGGCGCCAGCGTGAGCAGCGGCAGCGGTCCTTTGTGGAGGGGCAGCATACCTCTCCTCTAGACACACCTTTTCCCCAGCCAGGGCCATGACCAGCTCCTCGAACCGATTGGTCGCGACGAGAACAGCCATGGCGGCTTCCGGGGACATCCCTCCCCTGAGGACAGCCTCGCTGGCGCTCATCCTAATGGACAAAAATCCAGACGCGACAATGCCAGTTGCCTGGCATGTGGCAGCGGTGGTGGCAGTGGCAGTGGCAGCAGCAGCAACAAAAGGGGCAGCAACGGTGGCAGCGGCGGTAGCTGTGGTAGTGGCAGCAGTGGTGATAATGATGGCGGCGTTGGTGGTGGCGGCGTTGTTGGCGGTGGTGGCAGCGGAATCCACTTCCTCGAAAGGGAGCGACGGTGGCGGGTATCCGATGGTTGGTATCGGCGACTCGCCGGTCAGCCCAATACCGAGCCCGATCTTCTTTGATCCCTTTCTCGAACTTCTCAACTTTGACTTCCTCGTGCGGGCGGGAAAGCGTGATTTTGAGCTCGCCCCAGCACTAGCTGAGCTAGTGTCACTGTCGTCGATATCCATGTGGCTTCTTGTTTCAATCAACTTAACTTAACATTAAAAAACTTAACTTCAAAATGTCAAGCCAAAGAAAAAGATCTGAGGCAGCGTCGTTTTTTCAGTCAAACCGAAAATATCAATTTAAAATTTTTTTTTCTTTCCTTTTTTTTGTCTCTTTTCCCAATTCGCCAGTTCCTCACCTGTCACGGCACCAATCAGACACTTTTACCCCGGGAAAATAAACTCTTTTGAACTAGTAGAAGACTATAAGGCGGATCGCTTGAAAACACGTCTGCTTCCAGTAACAGTCAGAGATCAACTGGACAATAAGAGATTTCGCTGTAGAGACTCAAGGGAAAAGCAGTGATAGGATGAGACGGCGCAAACGGGAAGGAGTGTCAAGTGGCGCTGACCCACCAGCAGTAACTTCAGGGCATCCGAAATGAAAGGAGAGTGAGAATACGCAGGTACGGCATTTGATGGGCTGCATTGACTCTTTTGGCTTCCTTATGGCGATTGGCGCTAAACAGTGCTATAAACTAGAGACAATGATTTATTTCGTGAGCGCTATCGATGCACATCACGCAGCATGATATGTTTTTCGTTAATGGCTACAAGTGTGGATTTAGAATGGTAAGCTTTTTTCGGGAATCTGGTAGATATGATCATTCTCTACGATATTGCATTTTTCGTAGTGGCGGAAGGGGGCGCGGCGAAACACTTGTACTGAAGTGGTATCACAGGAATTTGGACAGAAAGTTTGGTTGCTCTAGCTCATATAGTCTCTGAGATCCAGGTGTTCATTTGTACGAAAAGACAAAGTCGGCACGTTGGTGTGTAAGTGCGAGCGAGAGGGAACGATGTTTTTCGAAATGGTTTTCTCTATTGTGGCTATACTAATATTCCGATCCGATTCAGATATGGGCCCCTGATAGATATGATATTTCTCTATGATGGTTAGGTTAGGTTGGGATGGTAGCGGAGGGGGGAGAGGCCTCCCCCGCTCACTGGTCCAGTTAGTGGACCATTGTGATGCCACATGGGCGCGAGCCCCCTTCTCCTGGCCACAACCGTGGTGAGCAACTTAGTGCCGAGCTAAGGGGGGCAGTCCCATCCGGTGGCTTGGATGTACTTGGACAGAGTCCCCGGTTTGATTTCGGAAAGGTCCGAAATATCTGTAAGGAAGGGGCCCCGAGGAACCGTAGTCTTCGGTTTCCCAGGGCCGGGCAGAGACAGAAGAAGTGATGAACCGACTCCTCCTCCTCCTCGTCCCTACAACTTCTGCAGAAGTCGTTGTGAGGGATCGACAGTCGTGCAGCATGTGTGCCGATCTGCCAGTGCCCGTGATGGCTCGGGTGACGGCGGAGCAATGTGCTCTGCTGAGTCTATAAAGCTCTTCCGAGCCGCTTTCTCGAACGATTTGGCCAAATCGCTCTTGAAGTTCTGCATGTGATGGTCAGCTGCCATCGCCTGTCAGCAATTTGCTCGAAAGCCTCTGTGTGTTAATAGCCTGCACGTAGCTAGAGGCATTGCCACTTGCTCCCTCTCCGGAAGAGAGGTACAGTAGTGCCCCCGCCTAGCCAGCTCGTCGGCGGCATCGTTCCCGACAATGTCCCTATGTCCAGGGACCCATATTGGGAGAGATCACAGCTGCTCTGCGGTCTCATTTAGAGACCTGCGACGGTCGTTTTACGGTCGTTGAGTTCGACGAAATAGAGCCAAGAGCCTTTAGGGCCGCTTGATTGTCCGAGAAGACGCACACCGAGTGTCCGTCTAAAGACAGTTTGGAGACGATGGAAATGGCCTCCTTTTTATGGCTAAGACCTCTGCCTGGAACACGCTGCAGTGGTCGGAAGTCTGAAGCAGAGACTGATGTTGAGCTCGCAGAAGACGCCCCCCGGCCGTCTAATTTTGAGCCATCAGTGTAGAAGTGGATCGCGTTCGCAGGTCCAGGTTCGCCCCTCTCCCAGTCCTCCTTGTGTGGGATGGATACCTGGAAAGGCGTCGAGAGGTAGTCACTTGGGATGCAGTAGTCTGTCTCTCTGAAGTTGCGGGAGTTTTATTAGTATTCCCGAATGGCCAACCGTGGTGGTTTTCCACAGATTGGATTCCCTCATTCTAAGGGCGGAGAGTGTTGCAACCTTTTTTCCCCATAAGTTCTACAGGTAGAAGGTACAACATGGTATCGAGGGCTTCACTTGGGGTAGTGCGAAGTCCGCCAGTTATGCATAGCTCTGCCATGCGTTGGACTCTTGTGAGTTTGTCAAGACAAGTTTTCTTGTCCAGGGCTGGCCACCAGACCACTACCCCGTAGATCAGGTCGTATGATGGCGGTGTATAGCCATCGGACTATGCACGGGGTCATGCCCCACTTTTAGACCGATGGTTTTTCTGCAGGTGTAGAGGGCTACTGTGGCCTTCTTCACCCCTGTCCTCTATGCTCAGCTTCAGTCGAGCTTCCTATCGAGGATGAGGCCAAGGTATTTGGCCTGGTTGCTGAAAACTAGCGGCTCTCCGCATAGTTTTGGTGGGGTAAGTGTCGGAATCTTGTATTTCCTGGTGAATAGTACAAGTTCCGTCTTTGATGGGTTAGCACTTAGCCCACATTTGGCCGCCCATTCGGACAGTTTTGTGAGAGTGCTTGTCATGCACTCGCATAGGGTCTGTGGAAACTTTTGGGAGAATGCTATAGCGACGTCATCCGCATACGCCACCACGCGGCATCCGCCACCCTCTATCTCCCGCAGCAGTACATTCACTGCTACGTTCCATAGGAGGGGCGAGAGGACTCCGCCCTGCCGGGGGGTGCCTCTGTTGACAAAACCTGGTAGATGTTGACGTCCCCAGTGATGCCTCAACGGTCCTGCATTGCAGCATCTGATCGATGAGACTCACCGTCCGGGAGTCAACCCCAGGTCAGTCAATGCTCTCGTGATGGCGGACGGGATGATGTTATTGAAAGCCCCTTCAATGTCAAGGAAGGCTACCGGGGTATACTCCTTGCAGCTGAGGGACGATTCGATGATCGATGTGATCGCGTGTAGGGCCGTTTCGGTGGATCTTCCCCTCCGATAGGCATGTTGAGAATCAGAGATTTGATTAGGCGATATGGTCGCCCTGAGATGCAGACTTAAAAGCCGTTCCATCGCCTTCAGGAGGAAAGACGACAGGCTTATTGGTCTGAAATCTTTAGGGGCAGTGAGCGAGGGCTTGCCTGCCTTGGGTATGAAGACAACTTTGGCTCGAAGCCATGTCTTCGGGATTTGTCCGTGGGAGAAAATCCCTCGTAAATCCGTTTGAGCCAATTTATGGCTCTTTGTCCGGCTTGGATCAGCTGGGCGGGGATGATGCCGTCTGGTCCCGCGGATTTGTAGGGCTTGAAGCTTTTATAGCCCAGGATATATTCTCCTGACTTAGCAGGTTCAGAATTAAGCCTGGGACGTTAGAGGGATGCGCTCCGTAGGTTGGCCTGTTCACAGCGCATCCTGGGAAATGTGTACTAAGAAGGAGGCTTACCGACTCGGACCTGGAGGTCGTCAGGATTGGTCGGCCTTCCTCAAATACCCAAAGTTGGGGTTGATTTCGAGAGTACTTTGCGTAAGCGCGAGGCTACGGAGTTACTCTCGATTTCGGTGCAGAACTGGCGCCACGACGCGCGTTTGGCTTTCCTGAGTTCTTTATTATAGGTCGACAGACTTGCCTTGTATTCGGTCAGTTCTGTTCAACGTTAAAAGCTTTCGCTTTGTTAAAAGTCTCCGTGAGGATCGCCGGAGCTCTCCCAGCGTCGGAGTCCACCATGCCGGTTTCTTCCGACCTCTGGTTTTCCGGGTGGGCAGGCTTTGTCCAGCGCTGCGTTGCAGGCGTCGGTAAAAACCTTTACCAGACGAGTCGTGGTCTCCCCTGAGAAATCCTCCCTAGGTGGTGTCTCGGGGAGAGTTTGGCTAAGAAGGTCCACATAGCGAGTCAGTTAGTCCTCCGGAGGTTACGGAACTGGGCTGGTCTCGGTATGGTGAACGTAAAGACAGTTTCTACGTACCTGTGGTCCGAGAAGGAGTGTTCTTCAAGGACCCTCCAGGATACTATATTGTCCTGCAGCGTATGAGAGGCAAGCGTAAGGTCCAGGACCTCCTTGCGATTCTTAATAATGAAGGTGGGATCATCCCCACGGTTTAAGATGACCATCTGTGTGGTCAGTAAGTAATTAAAAGGAACTCACCCCGTTCGTTCGTGTCGGTGCTTCCCCACTGACTGTGGTGAGCGTTGGCGTCGCATCCCACTAAAGGCCGATGTCCTTGGCCTCGCAGTCTGCGACGAGCGCCCGCAAGGGCGCATGTGGAGGCGGTTCTGGCTGGTCGTGACCCATGTACGCCGAGCAGATGCGGAGTGAGCGCTCCTGGCCTTCGAGGCTCACCGCCGTGAGGTCTTCATTGCTGAAATTTGGGAGCAAAAATAAGTGCAGTTCTCTTTTTGCAAGAATGCAGGTGCGTATTTTACCTGGGGAGTCAGCTAAGTAAAGCTCATAGTCAGGAGTCCTCAAACCGGAGACCCTGTTTCCAAGGATCCAGGGTTCCTGAATGGGGACTATGACGGCCCCACCCTTGGCTAGGTGGAGCAGTAAGGCAGCGCATGCTGCCTTACAATGGTGGAGGTTTATCTGCAGGAGTGTCAGGGACATTCCTGAAACTCGCCTCCACCACTGTCGTGTCGACGTCGCTGTCCGGGGAGTCGTCGTCCTCCCCGACGTCGATGCGTCCGAGACCTCTGGCCAGGTCGCTCGCGTCGGACTCGTAGCGATCTGGGATATCGTCTGATATCATAGACGCCACGTCCGACGCCTCGGGTTGGCTCCCCGCTTCCGGGACTTCAAACTCGAGGTCTGGCTGGACCTCGGCTTGCTTTCCCCTTAGAGTCGTTTTTTGTAGGGGACTATGGTCACCTTACGGTAACCGCAGTCCACCACTCCAGACGACTCTCCATGGAGCTTAGCGACTCCTCGTTCAGGACGAGGATAATCTGTCGCCTCTGTCCTGCGACCTCCTCGACCTTGGCCACCTTCCAATCGGCTGTAGGAAGGTGGGGGTTGCAGACCTGCAGAACCTTGAGAATCTTCTCAGGCTCTGCAGGTTTGACCGACACCCACGCTCGGGCCCTCGGTCTGCTTGGGACGTCTTCCCATCGTACGGCCTCCAGTTTGGCTCCCGGATAAACTTCCTTGAGCGCCGCCACCGCCTTCATGTATAGGCCGCCGAGCGCGCGTCTTGGCAGGCGATGGCTTTCACCATGCCCTGATGCCACCCGGCGTCCTCACATTTGGGCGGGGGTCCAACGTTCTCGGAAAGTTCCTCCAGGAAGCGGTCCTGGAGCTCCGCGTCCACCAGGTGCCACTTGTCACGGGGACATTACCGTCCTTGGCGCCCCTGTCCAGGACGCCAACTAGGGTTTTGCCCCTCGCCACCTCCGCAAAAGACCTGTTGGTCAGGTGCGTCTTCACCCGCTTGGCTTGCTGGGCTTGGCCTGGCTGTGTGGCGTTGTCTTCCGCCGAGCGTTGCCGCTTGTTGGGGGGGCTTGGCTACTTCCTTTCCGGATTTGGCTGGTTGGAAGTTTGGGATTATTGAGCTGGCCCACAGCCTCTGCTCCAT
This sequence comes from Drosophila bifasciata, assembly GCA_009664405.1. Classification (NCBI taxonomy): domain Eukaryota; kingdom Metazoa; phylum Arthropoda; class Insecta; order Diptera; family Drosophilidae; genus Drosophila; species Drosophila bifasciata. The sequence continues at coordinate 26,655,140 of CM019042.1, forward strand.
CCCCTTCGCCGATGCCACATACTCCGGATCGTCGTTGGCCAGTATAAAGGCAGCGCGCCTCCTGTCCTGGTAGGACGGCTTACCTGCCTGGCCTGCAGACCCGCCGCCTGCCGAGGTTGCCGTGGTTTCCCCGGTCGCGAGGCGCTTACCAGCCGCGATAACGCTCTGCTTAGCAGCCACCCCGATGACCGGTTTGGCCCCGGTGCCCCTCGACGTGGATGGGCCCGATTGGCTTATCGGAGCCAATGGATGCCAGCGGATTCTGCTGGAAGACGGTGGACCGACTCAGTCTCCTTCCCCGTCTTCTTTGGACCTGGTTTCCCAGGCGTTGATGTAGAGGGATGATCTTGTCCCTCCGGTACTTTCGGAGGAGTACCGAGCTCCTTTGCGGTGTTGTTTTAATATTTGAATGAATTTATTTTGGTCCCACGAGTAGGCGGGAAGGGGTTAGTCACCCGAGGCATAGCCCGCGTGCCCGGGAAGCCTGGTTTTAAACTGGAGGTCGGCAGGTATCCAGAGTTCGCATACTAATGACCGAGCACCCCCCCTCGGCCACGCATCCATCAGCGCATGCTGTTCCACCTAGGATTGGGGTAATTTGCACTGAGAGTTTTCTTCTCTCCGCCCGACTACCATTAGCCAGCATCCTTGGCAGAGACCTGACCGTACCAAGGACCTGTTACCAGCCGCCCTCACGAGGAGAGTATAGTCGCACTTCCACTGGTGTGTACAGTTACGGTAGGTGATGGGCCGCCCGCGATTCCACTGCATCATAAGCTGGAGCGTGGCAGCATCGGGTTGGGGCAAGCCCCGGCCCCATGCAACCCCTGCCCCCGCCCGGAGTACAGTGATCGCGGGTCGGACCATTACCCGTGATTCCCCCTGTATCACCCGAGTGGCTGACGGCCACTCTATGATACTGCGCGGCGAAATTTTAAAACACTTTTTTGGAGTGAAATACCACATCAGTCTGAAAAAAATTTGGTTGCTTTAGCTCTTATAGCCTCCCGGCAATAGGCGACAAACAAGACAGACAGACAGACAAACCTCAAATACAATATAGCCTTCTACAAACGAGTACGAGTATATATATATGACCAAGCTCATATTGCTGGAACAGGTAAATAACTCTTTACTATAAATTTGTAGAAAAATATGTGTGTATATGCATCTATCTCCGCAACGCGTGCACCAAAGTACATGCGGTAATAAAAACGAAAAAGAACGTGTTGTATACCCGTACTCAGTCAGTACACATGTGATTTATATGGAATTTTTAAATATTTTATCATTTTTATACCCGTACTCGAAGAGTAAAAGGGTATATTGTATTTGTGGTAAAATTGGATGTGTGTAACATGGAGAAGGAATAATTTTCGACCCTATAAATTATATATATTCTTGATCAGAATCAATTGCCGAGTCGAAGGCTAATCTCTCACAAAAAAAATTTTGTTTTTAGACTGATGTGATATCTTACTCCTAAAAAGGTGTCTTCAAAATTTCGCACCGCCCACTTTCGCCCCCACAAAGAGCGCACAGCTGTGACGCCCACAATTTTGAAGATAACAGAAAACTAAGAATGCTGAATCATAGAGATAAGATCCTCCATATCTATCAGGAGCCCAAATCTGAATCGGATCGGATCATTAATATAGCCACAATAGAAACCCATCTGAAAGTCATCGTTCCTTCTGTCAAACCCCCTCACAAAAAAAAGAGTCGATTTGGTTTTTCGTATTTTATGTCGCCTGCATCTCAGAGACTACAAGAGGTAGAGTAAATAAACTTTTCTGTCTAGACTCGTGTGATACGAGTCAAGACAAGTGTATTTCCAAATTTCGCCACGCAACCTTTCCGCCCTCCCAAAAAGATGAAAGTCCAGAATTTTGAAGAAGGAAAAACGAAAAATGCGGTAGAACGTGTGGTGTCGCAGTTAACGCGACATTTCCTTCATACCCCTTACTCAGTCAGTTTGAGTTTTTGCTGCATGTTTGATCTACATCTACATCAGTTCTCACAAAAACACACGTACATTGCACGAGGCAGAGTGTGTGAGCAGTGTGAGCGAGAGAGAATCAGTAGCGGCTAATATCATCGCTAAATGACTCTCGTTGCGGTCAGGTCTCGCTGAAAAAAAAAAATTTGATCATTGTGGCTATAATAATGATCTGTTCTGAACCAGATTCGGGAATCTGGTAGATATGATCATTCTCTACGAATGAGTTGCCGTGCTTTCTAGTACAATGTAATAATAATAAATTCAAAACAAATAGCTATCAGACTAGCATGCCAAGCATGTTGTTAGAGCGATGTTTAAAACAAGAGCAATGAGAGAAGGAGAAGAGGAAATCAGTTTCAGCAACGGCTAATTATAGCTAATTAATTTACTGTAAACATATTTGTAAGCATAACACAGTTAACTGAACGGTGTAACCGTACGTAATAACACATGGCAATGTTGGCTAGCAACAATTTTGTGGAACTGTGTACTCGGCTTAAGTAATAGACATTAGACTTAGACAATTTTGCTGCGAAGATAGAAATAGCATGAGAGAAAAAAATTCATAATTATTTTTCGTTAACTCTTTCCTAGACACCTAGACACCTCTACTGGCTTTTGGTTTAACAACTGATTAATTGAGACAAAAATATTTGTTTTTCCAGTAAAACTCAGTCACGAAATCGATAAATATTACCGCAGGACTGCTCCCCAGCTCAACTATAAAGCAAGCTTGACGAATATACTTTTCTCGCCTTGACTTCGCGAATCGCCCTTTAGGCTCTCACTATTATTTTAGCCAGTCGGTTTTCAAGTTAGTGTCAGACCCTAAACAATTAGGCCATAAACAATTAGGAGCAATCGAGATTGTGCATTATCGATATCGAAAATACCTTTTAATCTTCCAAAGGAAAGTTTGGTCACACAATATTTAATTATTCATTTTTCATTTATCGACTAAGCAAATCTGTATATGCACATAATATCCAAAATGGATGAATATTCTAAAATTGTAAAAAACACTTTTAATAATATTAGTAATCAGTCTGCTTACTCACAGTTGCTCATTGGAGTTACCTCAGGATGGTATGTAGCGCATTTAACATAAATACATACACAAAGATTTGCATAAATTACAATAAATTTAATATATATTCGATTTTGCTTTACTCGACTTTACTCGCGACTTCGAGATTTTCATTTTAGAGTTGACGTACGATTATGAAGTATGTACAGTGGCTCCGAGCTTATTTCGTGCAGCTACGAAGAAAAAGTTTGAATCGCCACTGCTTCTATACCATAAAAAGATAATCCAAAAGATTTAAACGCAGTTTTGTACTTCAGAATTTCAACATATATAATTAACTAAAACGATCTCCTTAATCATAAAATCAAAACAATAATAATAATATAACAAAACCAATTTTAGGGGCATTTTTCAGGCCGCAGCTTGTTTCGTGCACTCCATTTAAATTAACTTATTATTCTTAATTTTAGGGTTACTGTTTTCTGTAGCCTCTTTTCTGATTTTTGAACACCTTTTCAAATGATTTACCATGGAAGAAAGCAATTTGTTAGTTGTTTCTACTACAATTTTTACCATTCTTCCAGTAAGTCAGGTTTCAGGTCATTTTTATTGTTATATTTTATTGTTCTATTTGTTTTCTTTTAGGAATAGGGTTTTTCGTTCGTCTTTATATTCTCTAAATTGTCCATTCGCCGAGCATGTTCGCCTGTGGATGGCCACCTTTTAGCAAAGCAAAGCAATACAATTTGTTGTGGTCAATTAGGACAATTTGGCTATTGCTAAGTGAGCTATTTTTATAGAAAGTACTGGAAGAATTTAGAAATATATTATGTATATGTTCATTGTACATTACTACGAGGGCAGGCAGACAAAATTTCACAAAGTGAATTTCGTGCGCTCAGTAATCATTTTGTTCCGAAAAAGGCGACCAATCAAGTGTAAGCTTGATAAATATTATGGAAAGTCGAATCTATAATTTTCAATGGTTTCTTCTTGGTTGATGCTACTTCGTTGTGCCCGTATTAGCACATACGATGCCGCACATCCTGAACACCTAGTTAAGGTCGTATTTCCGAAGCTCGTTTGAAGTTAATAAACAGCCACATGGCTCAGTGGTTTCAACTTTGAATAATCACTTGGGTATCATTTTTCTTTTCCGCAATAAGGGCGTTGCGCCGTGTATTCAACGTGGATCAGCCGCAACACATCAGAGATAATAGCAGTAAAAAAAAACAAAGATTGATTCTGCGCCAATGCAGTCCAAGGTGGACTTGTCAGTGAATAAAGTCATACGTACCGTTTTTATACCCCTACTCGAAGAGTAAAAGGGTATATTGTATTTGTGGTAAAAGTGGATATGTGTAATATAGAGAAGGAATAATTTCCGACCCTATAAAGTATATATATTCTTAATCAGCATCAATAGCCGAGTCGATATAGCCCTGTCTGTCCGTCCGTCTGTCCGTCTTGTTCGTCGCCCATTGCTCGAAGGCTAAAAAGAGATAAAGCAACAAATTTTTTTTCCATACTGATGTTATATCTCACTCCTAGAAAAATGTTTCAAAATTTCGCCCCGCCCACTTCCGCCCCCACAAAGAGCGCACATCTGTGGCGTCCACAATTTTGAATATAACAAAAAACGAAAAATTAAGAATCATAGAGAAAGAACATATCTATCAGGGGCCCAAATCTGAATCGGATCGGATCATTAATATAGCCACAATAGAGAAAAACATACGAAAAACTTCGCTCCCTCTTTCGCACTCACACAAAATCGAGTCGATTTGGTTTTTTGTATTTTGCGTCGCCTGGATCTCAGAGACTATAAGAGCTAGTGCAACCAAACTTTTTGCCAAGACTCCTGTGATACCAAACCTGAACAAGTGTATTTCAAAATTTCGCCCCGCCTCCTTCCGCCCCCACCAAAAGACGAAAATCCACAATTTTGAAGATAGAAAAAAACCAGAAATGCAGTATCGTAGAAAATTACCATTTATACCCGTACTCGAAGAGTAGAAGGGTATATTGTATTGTATGTTTAATTTTGAAGATAGGAAAAACGAAAAATGCGGTAGAACGTGTGGTGTCGCAGTTAACGCGACATTTCCTTCATACCCTTACTCAGTCAGTTTGAGTTTTTTGCTGCATGTTTGATCTACATCTACATCAGTTCTCACAAAAACACACGTACACTGCACGAGGCAGAGTGTGTGAGCAGTGTGTGAGCGAGAGAGAATCAGTAGCGGCTATCATCCCTAAATGACTCTTGTTGCGGTCAGGTCTCGCTGCTGAAAATTAAAATTTGATCAAAAAATATAATAATGATAGTGTTCTGAACCAGATTCGGGAATCTGGTAGATATGATCATTCTCTACGAATGAGTTGCCGTGCTTTCCTAGTACAATGTAATAATAATAAATTCAAAACAAATAGCTATCAGACTAGCATGCCAAGCATGTTGTTAGAGCGATGTTTAAAACAAGAGCAATGAGAGAAGGAGAAGAGGAAATCAGTTTCAGCAACGGCTAATTATAGCTAATTAATTTACTGTAAACATATTTGTAAGCATAACACAGTTAACTGAACGGTGTAACCGTACGTAATAACACATGGCAATGTTGGCTAGCAACAATTTTGTGGAACTGTGTACTCGGCTTAAGTAATAGACATTAGACTTAGACAATTTTGCTGCGAAGATAGAAATAGCATGAGAGAAAAAATTCATAATTATTTTCGTTAACTTTCCTAGACACCTAGACACCTCTACTGGCTTTTGGTTTAACAACTGATTAATTGAGACAAAAAATATTTGTTTTTCCAGTAAAACTCAGTCACGAAATCGATAAATATTACCGCAGGACTGCTCCCAGCTCAACTATAAAGCAAGCTTGACGAATATACTTTTCTCGCCTTGACTGAGCGAATTTCCCTTTAGGCTCTCACTATTATTTTAGCCAGTCGGTTTTCAAGTCTAGTGTCAGACCTAAACAATTAGGCCATAAACAATTAGGAGCAATCGAGATTGTGCATTATCGATATCGAAAATACCTTTTAATCTTCCAAAGGGAAAGTTTGGTCACACAATATTTAATTATTCATTTTTTCATTTATCGACTAAGCAAATCTGTATATGCACATAATATCAAAATGGATGAATATTCTAAAATTGTAAAAAACACTTTTAATAATATTAGTAATCAGTCTGCTTACTCACAGTTGCTCATTGGAGTTACCTCAGGATGGTATGTAGCGCATTTAACATAAATACATACACAAAGATTTGCATAAATTACAATAAATTTAATATATATTCGATTTTGCTTTCAATTCCGACTTTACTCGCGACTTCGAGATTTTCATTTTAGAGTTGACGTACGATTATGAAGTATGTACAGTGGCTCCGAGCTTATTTCGTGCAGCTACGAAGAAAAGTTTGAATCGCCACTGCTTCTATACCATAAAAGATAATCCGATTTAAACGCAGTTTTGTACTTCAGAATTTCAACATATATAATTAACTAAAACGATCTCCTTAATCATAAAATCAAAACAATAATAATATAACAAAAACCAATTTTAGGGGCATTTTTCAGGCCGCAGCTTGTTTCGTGCACTCCATTTAAATTAACTTATTATTCTTAATTTTAGGGTTACTGTTTTCTGTAGCCTCTTTTCTGATTTTGAACACCTTTCAAATGATTTACCATGGAAGAAAGCAATTTGTTAGTTGTTTCTACTACAATTTTTTACCATTCTTCCAGTAAGTCAGGTTTCAGGTCATTTTTATTGTTATATTTTATTGTTCTATTTGTTTTCTTTTAGGAATAGGGTTTTTCGTTCGTCTTATATTCTCTAAATTGTCCATTCGCCGAGCATGTTCGCCTGTGGATGGCCACCTTTTAGCAAAGCAAAGCAATACAATTTGTTGTGGTCAATTAGGACAATTTGGCTATTGCTAAGTGAGCTATTTTTACTTTGAATAATCACTTGGGTATCAAAAAGCTTTCCGCAATAAGGGCGTTGCGCCGTGTATTCAACGTGGATCAGCCGCAACACATCAGAGATAATAGCAGTGAAAACAAAGATTGATTCTGCGCCAATGCAGTCCAAGGTGGACTTGTCAGTGAATAAAGTCATACGTACCGTTTTTATACCCCTACTCGAAGAGTAAAAGGGTATATTGTATTTGTGGTAAAAGTGGATATGTGTAATATAGAGAAGGAATAATTTCCGACCCTATAAAGTATATATATTCTTAATCAGCATCAATAGCCGAGTCGATATAGCCCTGTCTGTCCGTCCGTCTGTCCGTCTTGTTCGTCGCCCATTGCTCGAAGGCTACAAAAGAGATAAAGCAACCAAATTTTTTTTCCATACTGATGTTATATCTCACTCCTAGAAAAATGTTTCAAAATTTCGCCCCGCCCACTTCCGCCCCCACAAAGAGCGCACATCTGTGGCGTCCACAATTTTGAATATAACAAAAACGAAAAATTAAGAATCATAGAGAAAGAACATATCTATCAGGGGCCCAAATCTGAATCGGATCGGATCATTAATATAGCCACAATAGAAAAAACATACGAAAAACTTCGCTCCCTCGATTTTCGCACTCACACAAAATCGAGTCGATTTGGTTTTTGTATTTTGCGTCGCCTGGATCTCAGAGACTATAAGAGCTAGTGCAACCCGGGTTTTTTGCCAAGACTCCTGTGATACCAAACCTGAACAAGTGTATTTCAAAATTTCGCCCCGCCTCCTTCCGCCCCCACCAAAAGACGAAAATCCACAATTTTGAAGATAAAAAAACCAGAAATGCAGTATCGTAGAAAATTACCATTTATACCCGTACTCGAAGAGTAGAAGGGTATATTGTATTTATGTGTTTAATGTTGGTGGTCAGAGCTACACTACGAGTCATTTTGGGTTAAAATCGATTCAAGACGGTGTCGCACTGATGATAAGGGGGTTAGTTTAAGACGGAGTCGGAATTGAAGAGCTAGAGTCCAAGACGATGTGCTGTATCAACTGCCAGCCTGATTTAAAAGAGCTGGCGAGAGCCCAACAGATAGAGGGCGACAGAAAGAAGAAATCGAGATATACAGGCGGGTCGAATTGCCCGTGCCCTAAGCAATGCTACGAATAGAGAGCGAGAGAGTGATCGAAAAAACGGGAGGACGAGAGTGATAGCAAAGGAAAGAGGAAATTGTAGTGAGGGGGTATGTAAATCTAAATAACAATTAGGTAGATAACAATTAATCCTGATCTATAAAATGGTGTATAATTTTACACTGGGAGAACGAACATTTACTAAGTAAATTTTTTTAATATTAATATAACTCCGAAATGAGCCCAGGGTAATTTAATCTTGGAAGGTGTCAATCCAAGCCTTAGTTCGAATTCTGTTTGTGAAAATGCTAAAAAAAATGTTATCGCTCGTAATTCTGTGGCACTGCTAAAGTGATAAATCGTAGTGTTGTAGAAAATAATCACATCTACCAAAATCTGGTTCAGATCGGATCATTTTTATACCCAGAATGAAGAAATTAATTTGCGGTGGCTGAGCTACCTCCTTCCAGTGCTGCAACACTACTCATTCTCTCTCGCTCAGACACTCTGCATCGTGCAGTGTGCGAAGGGGTCGTGGCGAAATTACAGAATCTTGGACACAAAGTTTGGTTGCTCTAGCTCTTATATGTAGTCTCTGAGATCCAGGGGCTCATCTGTACGATTGGGCAAAGTCGACACGTTTGTGTGTGAGAGAGAGCGAGAGGGAACGATGTTTCGAGAAATGGTTTTTCGCTATTGTGGCTATACTAGAGATCCGATCCAATTCGTATTTTTGCCCTTGATAGATATCGGCTTTCTCTTTCACTGTGCATTTTTATTTTTCTGTTATCTTCAAAATTGTGGACGCCACAGATATGCGCCCTTTGTGTGGGCGGAAGGAGGAGGCTCGAAAATTTTAAATACACTTGTCGGAGTGAGATATCTCATAAGTCTGGAGTTCTAACAGTCTCCGAGCACTGGGCGACAAATAAAACGGGTGGACGGACAGACTGACGGACAGATATGGCTATATCAACTCGGCTATTGATGCTTAAAAAGAATATATGTACTTTATGGGGTCGGAAACGCTTCCTTCCCGCTCTAATCCCGACTAGATTTAAAATTAAGTGTAAAAAATAATTTTTATTTTTGTAACTTTTACGGCCACTGGGTTTACAACCATGAAAATTGGAAAATTTGCAGCATTTGCAATTGGCGGAAGCATAATCTTAACGGAAATAGCGCACCAAGAAGGAATCATCGAAGTAAACTGGCCTAGGCTGACAAACGTTTTTTCTTCAATAGCAAACAAAGTGGAATCTTCAATTTTGGGACGTGAAATTACCTGGGTCGATAAGGTAAATTTTAAAAAACTTGTATATTCATGTATATGGTCATTATAAATTTCATCGCTATTTCCTACAGACATGTATGACCACGTTTGATTTACTTTTTTCATCTACTTTTTTAACTTTCAACTCTTTGTTGCTTTACGAAGGTTGCTATTTAAGTTATTGGCCGTACTATGAAAACCGCAACCATGAACCATCAATTCGACGTTTTGGTCGGTCAAAAATGCTTTTGTCCGTGCCGATGAGTGAGAGCTCACATTTTCGTTGTGAAGAATGCCTCTTTTCGTTCCTTTTTCGAATTTCATCGAAAACTTGTGACAAACAAGTGGTTGTATACCAATCAGAATTAACTATTTTATATATCTCTAAGGCCACTGTAGACACACATGACCATTAAAGCCGAAAAAACAGTCGACCATTTTCTTCGATGTGCTTCGCGAGCGAACAACTTTTGTTAAATTTGGTTCATACACTTTTTAAAGTACCACGATCTTACTTTTGAATAATTTCTTTTGCACCAATCGTCACGCGTAATTTTTTTTGCTGGATTGTTAATTTATGGTGGATCCAACGCGAACACACTTTTTTTACACCCAGGTGACCATGGCAAATCTTATTGAAGCTTCTATCTCACGGTATATGACATGACGTTCTATGCTAATCAGTTCTTGTATAGCCTCGATATTTTTTGGCATAACAACTGATTATGGACGACCTTTACAGAATTCGTTGCTGAGCGTACAGCGATCACGAAAAACTCATTGTAGCAGTTTTTACAGAGCTAGAGAAAGGTACTTGTTCGCCGTATAATAATTTTAGTTCATCGATGCATTCTTGTCCACTTAATCCACGCCGAAAGGTGTGAAAAATAATCGCATGAAAAGATCGGATCATTATTGTAGCTACAATGATGAAATTAGTTTTCAGTTGCTAGTCCCTCCCTTTCATCGCTGCAGCCGCATCTGATTCTCTCTCTCTCTCTTTTGACACACTCTTTTTGACTTGTCCAGTATTTAAAACGAGAAAGAACGTACGGAGTCGCTGTAAACGCGACTCTACTTTTATACCCGTACTCAGTCTGTACAAATATGATTTATGTGGAATTTTTAAAATTTTTATCAGTTTTTACATTTTACATTTGTTTGCTGCATCTGTCATCTACATCTACATCAGTTCTCACAACAACACACTACACTGCACGAGGCAGAGTCTGTGAGCGTGAGTGTGAGAGAATCAGTATCAGCCGCTACTGCCATCAACCCTAATCAAAAATGTATATTTCGTTGCGGGGGCAACCCCGCAAGGGGACTCGTTGCTAAAAATTCATTTAATCATTGTGGCTACAATAATGATCCGATCTGAACCAAATTCGGGACTCTGGTGGATATGACCAAAATTCAAAATTGTAGACTTTCATATTTTGGGGTGGCGGAAGGGGGCGTGGCGAAATTTTGAAATAAACTTGCACTGAAGTGATATAACAGGAGTCTGGACAGAAAGTTTGGTTGCTCTAGCTCTTATAGTCTCTGAGATCGAGGCGCTCATTTGTACGAAAATCAAAATCGACTTTTTTTTTGTGTGAGTGCGAAAGAGAGGGAATGATGTTTCTCGAAATGGTTTTCTCTATTGTGGCTATACTAATGATCCGATCCGATTCAGATTTGGGCCCCTAATAGATATGGTCTGTCTCTATGATTCTGAATTTTGCGTTTTCTGTTATCTTCAAAATTGTGGACGCCACAGATGTGCGCTTTTTGTGGGGGAGGAAGTGGCCGGGCCGAAATTTAAAAACATTATTCTAGAAGTGAGATGTCACATCAGTTTGGAAAATGAATTTGGTTGCTCTAGCTTTTATAGCCTCCGAGCAATGGGCGACAAACAAGACGGACAGACAGACAGACAGATAGACGGACGGACAGACATGTCTATATCGACTGATGCTGATTGATGCTGATCAAGAATTTATATACTTTTAATAGGGTCGGAAATGGTTATTTTACTCTTCGAGTACGGGTATAAAAATTCACATAAATCCGAAACTGACATATAGACTAACTGAGTACGGGTATAAAAGTAGTGTCGCGGTACCTGCGACTCACAACGTTCCTTCGTTTAAGATTGTCTGACCCATCCTTCGAAAATCACATTTTGCCGTTACATACTGGCCCAACTATTTACAACAAATACTAAAATACATAACAAATGTTATGTTTCATTTTAACAAGACTGCATTTGACGGAAAATAGAATTTCTCTTGAGTTTGTTAAGTCCATATTTTGAAAAAATACCTCTCAAAAAAGATACATTTTGCATTTGGAAATCTTGATATTTTCAGTAACGGATAAAGTCTACTGAGGTGCGGTTTTTAGGTTAGGTTAAGGCGGTAGCGGAGAGAGAGACCTCCCCCCGCTCACTTGGTCCAGTTATTGGAGCCTTGTGGTGCCGCATGGGCGCGAACTTCTTCCTCCTCGGGTAACGGCGGAGTAATGTGCTCTGCTGAGTTTGTATAGCTCTTCCGAGCGTTTTTTCGAACGAAATAGGTCTCATTTAGTGACCTACGGCAGTCGTTGACGGTCGCTGAGTTCGAGGATGATCTGGTGCCTCTGTCCTGCGATCTCCTCGACCTTGGCCACCTTCCAATAGGCTGTAGGTGGGGTTGCAGAACCTGGAGAATCTTCTCCAATTCTGCAGGTTTAACCCGACACCCACGCTCGGGCCCGGTCGGTCTGCTCGGGCTGTCTTCCCAGCGTACGCCCTCCAGTTTGGCTCCTGGATAATCTTCCTTGAGCGCCATCACCGCCTTCATGTAGAGGGGCCGCCGAGCGTGCGTCTTGGCAGGCGATGATCTTCACCGTGCCCTGATGCCACCCGACGTCCTCACATTTAAGCGGTGGTCCGCCGTTCTCGGCAAGCTCCTCCAGAAAGCGGTCCTGTAGCTCTACCTCTACCAGGTGCCAATTGTCTGTTCTGGTTTGACCCCCGTGCCCGCCGACGTGGATTGGCCCGATTGGCTTATCGGAGCCCTCTTCGCAGCGGTTTCTGCTTAAAGACGGCAGACCGGCTGAGTCTCCTTCCCGTCTTCTTAGCAACTGGTTTCCCAGGCGTAGATGAGGGATGGTCTTTTTTCCCTCCGGTACTTTAAGAGAAGTACCGAGCTCCTTTGTGGTGATGTTTTTTGATATTTAAGTTTTTGACATAGTTGGTCCCCGAGTAGTCGGGGTCACTCAAGGCATAGCCCGCATGCCCCGGGAAGCCTGATTTAAAATGGAGGTCGACAGATATCCAGAGTTCGCATACTAACGACCGAGCACCCCCTCGGCCATGCATCCATCAGCGCATGCTGTTCCACCTAGGATTGGGGTAATTACACTGAGAGTTTTTCTTCTCTTCGCCCGACTACTATTAGCCAGCATCCGTGGCAGAGACTTGACCGTGCCAAGACTTGTTACCAGCCCCCCTCACGAGGAGAGTATTGCCGCACTTCCACTGGTGAGTACAGTTACGGCGGGTGACGTTCCGCTCGTGGTTCCACTTTGTCATAGAACAGGGGGCTTGGCAGCATCGGGCTAGAGGCAAACCCCAGCTCAAGGCATCCCTACCCCCGTCGAATGTTCAGTGATGGCGAGTCAGCCCGTCTTCCGTAATTCCCCTGTATCACCCGGTTGGCTGACGGCCAGGTGCGGTTATTGCTAGTTGAATACTTTAACCAATACCCCGCCATGGGGACGTGAAATACCGTCCACTACGACAATTTTTTTGCTTAAACTAATGTGCCAAGAAGTTTCATGAAACAAAAAATGGTATTTATACCCGTACTCGAAGAGTAAAAAGGGTATGTTGTATTTGTGGTATTTGCTGTCTGTCCGTCTTGTCTGAAGCCCATTGCTCAGAGGCTAAAGAGCTAGAGGAACCAAACTGATGTGATATCTTACTCCTAGAAAAATCTTTCAAAATTGCGCCCCGCCCACTTCCGCCCCCTCAAAGGGCGCACATCTGTGGCGTCCACAATTTTGAAGATAGCAAAAAACGAAAAATGCTGAATCATAGAGAAAAACCATATCTATCAGGGGCCCGAACCAGACATCAGAACTCTGAATAGAAATCAGAAATCCACCCAGTCTATAAACTCCATCTGAATGCATCGCAGAATCACTGTAGAAGAACCACACAAACGCAATGGTCCATTGCACTGCACAAATTTCTGTACGCAACGATCAGTCTTCAGAGCTTGTTGAGACAGCCACAACTCAGATTTTAACAAAACGAGGGGGGAGTGTTGAGTCGCAGTTACCGCAACACTACTTTTATACCCGTTTTCAATCAATCATTTCAATATTCGAGCTTATGGTTTATATGAAATTTTTAAAATATGTTATCATTTTTTTTACATTTTATCTCTCACAAAAACACGCCCTCCTCCGCCATAGTCCTTATATGTGATCGAGAGAGGGAATCAGTAGTGGCTTCACGGCTGTAGGGGTGGGGGCTAGTTGCTGAAAATTAATTTCATCATTGTGGTTATAATAATGATCCGATCATTCTTTACGAAATTTCGAAATACACTTGTATTGAAGTTATATCACAGGAGTTTGTATAGAAAGTTTGGTTGCTCTTGCTTTTATAGTCTCTGAGTACTAGGCGACAAAAAAGACGAACGATCACAACAGACGCGGTGGTGTGTGAGAGAGAGCGAGAGGGAACTATGCCTCTCCAAATGGTTTTCTTCATTGAGGCTATCATAATAATCCGATCTGATAGATATGGGTTTTCTATATGATTCAGCATTTTCCATTTTCTGCAATCTTCATTATAGACACCACAGTTTTTCGTCCTAAACGTGGTCAGAAGGGGGTGGGCCAAATTTTAAAATAAACTTGTAGCAGAGTGGTATCACATGCTCTGAACACAAACTTATGTTGCTCTACACACAGCGACAAAAAAGCCGTACTCTGACATTTCATGCATTTCTGACTTTTGGAAGCCTGGTGTTTCCCCAAATTTTATTCGATTCGACTATTTTTTTTTTTGTGTCACTTAATCATTTTTATACAAAAGAAGTTACTAAATTTGTTTGTATCATAATTATATAGTAAAAGAAAAATATGTTTGCCAATCACACCGTTTTAAACGGTTATTTAGTAATTTGACCATAACTAAAAAAAAAATTAAATTAAAATATATGACAAAAAGTTAATATTTAACGAAATTTATTTTTCAAATTAATAACTAATTTGGTGGGACCACCCTTGGCGTTTATGAGACATTTGGTCCTATTGGGCATCGAATCGTATAAAACCTTCAGATATTCGTCCGTTATATCATGAAACCATACTTTTTCTATAGTTTGGCGTAACTCAACCATAGTTTTCTGCTTCCTTTTTCCTATTTTTTTGAACTCATAAAGGCCCAGACATTCTCTATCGGATTGAGGTCGGGACTGTTTCCTGGCCAATCTAAGGACTTAATACCCATGTCGGGTTTCCCAGCCCGATGTTTAGTTATAAAATCCTTATGTTAGTGGAGCAACCTAACGTAAAATCTACCTACATATGTTTGCTTGTTCGATTGCACACTGAATTGTAAATATTGTAATTGCTTGAGCTTATGTTTATGATTGCGCTTATGATCGTTTCGCTACTACAGCTGCTGTTCTCCCGCTCTCTCTTTCTCTCTCTCTATCTATCGCTCGCACTCGGCTCAGCAGCATCCCGAGCTTCTTTTCGTTCTCTCTACCTCTTGCATTGGGGCACGGGCAATTCGGTCCGCCTGCCCTCTATCAGTCGGGATTTAATTATCATAGCTTTCGGTGCATTTTATACCCCAGCTTCACACGCGTACTGCCGCTACCTCCTATAATTAATAAAATTGTATTTCCAATTGAATATCCTCGGCTCTTTATATAAAACCTAAGATTTACAATAGCTATTAAAAACGCTTAATAGCTAAACATTTGGTGACCCCGACGTGATTGTGTAATAATTAATTGATCAGTACAATCACAAACTGCATTTATAAACAATAATTTTCGTTCCTTCGTCTGGTTTCGCACACTAGTGGGGAAGTTGGAGCAATAATTTTCGTTCGCTCGTCTGTACATAGCCAGTGCCATCGACCACATAGCTGCTATACAAGCATATACACCAGCCGCTCTTATATACACGAATTGCGCTTGAGGTTCCCGTTTGTTACGCGCGTTTCGTTTTGCGTTCCTTTTCCCTCTACGAACGTTTCTAGAGCGGCTGCTGCTATGGACGCTGCCAACGACACCATAGTGACAGTGACAAGGGAGCAAAACAGGGTGTCTTTTCTGAGGGTGAAGTCAACGGAGCCCTGTAAGAAGGTGAAGAGATTGACTACCGCTTGGGAAAAGGAGGCTCCGGTCTGTGATTATTACACACTAGTGGGGATTCAGAAGCTGATCGTGCAATTCGAGACATTGTACAACGAACTCGAAGAATGGACTGCAGCGAGATTCACAGCGGATTGTGCGACAGCTTTGAAACGCTTTCCAGTACTATTAAGACTTCGATTAGGCGTGAAATCGAGCGGATATATGCCTCTGCATTCTACGGTTGCTGGACCAAACTCAACTTCTGTGTTTGCCATCATCGACAATCATCCAGACCTCTCCAACATTGAGAAGTTCCAGCATTTACAATCTTGTCTGCGTGATTCGGCGTTGGAGACAGTTCGTGCGCTGGAAATTTCTAAAAGCAATTATAATATAGCCTTGGATTTGTTGGAAAAAGGTTTAATAATCGCTGTTTAGTTTTTCAGGCGCACATTACTGAGATCCTGGGGCTACAGGCTGTAAAGAATGAATGGGTCGTTGTCGATGCTTCGGGAGATATCGGACAAATTTAACGCTCATATTCGAGCGCTCCAGGCGTTGGGCACTCCTGAGCAGATCGCAGGATGCATTATTGGGCAGGTGCTGCTGCGTAAACTTGATCCAGCGACTCAAGCCAAGTGGGATTCGGTCATGGGAATCTATGGCCATGGCCTCATTTTTGGAGCAGCGATGCAGGACGTTGGAAACCGTGGATTTCGCTATGGCAACCTATGCGCCGAGCAGTCAGGTGGGCAGGAGTAGAAAACCTAACAGTTCTAAATCTACTGTTGTTGCCTTTAATCAAACTATATCAGGTTGCGTGCTGTGCAATGACAGCGCTCATGAAATAAATCATTGTCCCCAGTTCATAGCACTGTCCCCCTCAAAACGCCACAAAGAAGGTAAGAGGTTTTCTTTATGTGTAAATTGCCTGAAGGCCGGCCATCGATTGAGTCAATGCAGCTCCAGCAAATGCCGTACCTGTGGGCGTAGGCACCACTTCGCAGTGGTCCCAGTGCACTTCGGAGGCCCTGAAACTACTGCAGCCCAAGGTGGATCTGTGCCACTTAACACTTTTTCTCCGTCTACGTCGTCGCATCCCATCACTGAGTCCTCTGCTTCAGCATCTACATATTCTGCACTTATTGCCCAGGATCTCAGTAATGATGATGTGCTATTACCCACGGCCACCGTCCTAGTAAAAAATAGTTCTGGGGCCTTCGTTTCTTGGCGAGCGCTGCTAGATTCCGGATGTCAGCTTCATTTAATAACCTCCCGCTTAGCTAATCAGCTTCAGCTTCGGAAGATAAAATCGTCGACTACTGTTTCTGGAATAGGCGACTCCAGCCTCGTCACCGATGGAATGTCCGTGAAAATAAGCCTTCACTCTCGCTCGTCGATATACTCGATTCCCATCACTGCTGTAATCGTCCCTAATATCACTCATCGGCAGCCAAGCCGCAGCGTGAACACTTGCAGCTGGAAGATCCCTGGAAACCTGCCACTCGCCGATCAAGGATTTCATATAACTCAGGGCATCGATCTGCTGATTGGTGCAAAAACTGTTTTGGAGCTCTTATGGTTGGGCAATTCAAGCTTCACACGCGTACTGCCGCTACCTCCTATAATTAATAAAATTGTATTTCCAATTGAATATTAATAACGCCTAATAGCTCAACAACCCAATTCCATTTTAAAAATGTTAACCTATCGTTAAGAATAGTCGAAATTAGTATAATGCATTTTTTAAAAATAGCAAACGACGAAGAATAACTAAGAGAGTGCACTCGATGACAAGGTGCACAATCGTACTGAAAGATGGGATCATCTTCTTTCTCAGTAACTGATTCCATACTAGGCACAACGCCACAGAATAATCTATTTATACACTTTTTTGCATTGATCATACCTTTTACCATTATTAGCGATTCATATTTTTTGTAGATATTCAAACCCATACCATAATATAAGGCAAATGCTTTTCGGTGCTACTGCAGCAATCTTTTGGAATATCGTTCCCCTGTTCTGCGGCGATTTTGTGTGCGAACCATCGGGTCCAATGAGGTTGAATTTGGACTCATTCGACAATATGACACGTGACCATTCGGATTCACCCCAATTAGATTTTTCCTTAGATGCTTCTTTCCCTTAGGCATCGTTTTTGAACAGTTCAAAGTTAAACGTTCTTTAAGAAGGGATACCAGCAACTAAGACGTCAAAAACCACACAAAACCAGAAGAACACATTCACGGGGACTACCAAAAAAAATTAGTTTAATCGAATAAAATTTTGGGGAAACACCAGGCTTCCAAAGTCAGAAATGCATGAAATGTCAGAAAGCGGCTTTTTTGTCACTGGGTGTAGCTTTTACAGTCTCTGAGTACTAGGCAACAAACAAAATGGACGGACGGAGAAATACAATATACCCTTTTATTCTTCAAATACGGGTATAAAAAAATACGTTCCAATTGATTAGTCATGTAATGAAGAAGTTTCAACAGTGCAATCGAAAAGCCGAATAAACGAATCCATTTTTAATTGCTAAGATACTGCTACTCATTCTCTCTAACTATCTCACATTCTACCCTGTACTAGAATGAAAAACAAGTTAGAACGGCGCTTTGGTGTGAGAAGAGTGAGAGAGATATAGATGACAGATGTAGCAAAAAAAGTTGAAGCTTATGAACCCAATACAATTTAAATAATATCTTTTTTGTAACACATTTTTCATTATTATTTTATTTTCAGACTGAAAGATATGTCGATGAAAAAAATGGTAAAAAGCAGAGGGTTTGTTTAAAAAATAACGGTAAAAAGTAAGAAAAGTGGTACACAAAACTTATCGGCGATGAAGATGGCCCAAAAGTAAATGAACTTCATATTTTTACAGCAGCATTTTTTGGTGGTGTTGCCTTAGGTATAGCAACCGGTTAATTTATTTTTAAATACCATAGAAATTAACTTCATTTAAGTTGAATATTTTGAGTAATAACAAAATAAAAAATATTACATTTTTCGGAACAATCAAATCGTTATTGAATTATTTTTGGATAGCAAATAATTGGGATAAATATGGACCATATTTCGCATCTACTGAGGTCGCTTCAACAAATTTACGAGACGAATTAACTTTGTTCCAACCGTTAACCTTCTAGTAGCCAGACCTCTCCTCTCAAAGTCAGACTTAAGTTCCTGTGCCTGTAGACCTATGCACTATGTACATATGTATGTATTTTCAGCAAATGTGTAATATTTTGAAAGAAAAGCAGTGCATTTTTTGTTGTAAGTGAGATTGTGTATTTTTAGTGTACGCTAGAGGTTATCTTTCCTCTGTGATGACTAAATCTGAATAAAGGATATATATAGGCGAATAATTACTATAGTGGGCCGATTTTCATCAAATTTGTGTGGGTAAGTAACAAAGCACAAATCAAAACAGGAGAGATGCACTGCTGTTCTAATTACATTTGGAACGGGCAGCTTGATGCATCTAAAGTCAAACATGATGAATATGTACGTACGTACACCCAACCGATTAGTAAATTTTTTTTTTATTGCAGCGACTGTTTTACTGTTTTTATATCAAAAGTCGAATACTAAGAAACAATTTTTTCTTTTTAATCACACATTTGTTACCCTCATTTTTGGTAATTTTTGAACAAACGAAGCACAAAATTATATTTAATTAGATAAACGAAATTTGATTCCTTTTTACTAATAACAACTAATAAAATTACTGTTTTTTTTGAATTAGTAATTAATAAAAACTTGTTGGTACCACCCTTGGCAATAGGGTAAAAAAATTTGCGTTTTATTTTTGAGAGGAGAGGAGATTGAGATCAAAGATGCCACAGCCTCGTGCAAATGATATTTTGGCTCGAACTCTTCAACGTAGACTAAGGGAGGTGGCTTTTAATGGGTTCGATATTTTGAAATGAAAAACGAGAAAGAACATGTGCTGCCGCCGTTAACGCTACACTAACTTTATACCCATACTCAGTTTGATTTATGATTTGATTTAATTTATGTGGAATTTTCCAATTTTTGATCAGTTTTTACATTTAACATTTTTTTTCTGCATCTGTCATCTACATCAGTTCTCAAAAAAACGTACACTGCACGAGGCAGAGTGTGTGTGAGCAGTATGTGGGCGAGAGAGTGAATCAGTAGCGGCTAATACCCCTAAGTGACTCTTTCGTTGCGCTGTTATATCATTGTGGCAATAATAATGATCCGATCTGGGAATCAGATAGATATGATAATTCTCTACGATAATATAATAATTCTCGTTTTTATACCCGTACTCGAAGAGTAAAAGGGTAAATTGTATTTGTGGTAAAAGTGGATGTGTGTAACATATTGAAGGAATAATTTCCGACCTTATAAATGATATATATTCTTGATCAGCATCAATAGCCGAGTCGATATAGCCCTGTCTGTCCGTCTTGTTTGTCGCCCATTGCTCGAAGGCTATAAGACATAGAGCAACCACATTTTTTTTCCATACTAATGTTGCCCCGCCCACTTCCGCCCCCAAAAAGGGCTCACGATACTGCATTTTCGTTTTTATACCCGTACTGTGGCGTCCATAATTTTGAAGATAACAAAAAACGAAAAATGCAGAATCATGCAGAATGACCATATCTATCAGAGGCCCGAATCTGAATCGGATTGGATCATTATTATAGTGTTGCATTCGAAGGTTTCGATAGGCAAAAATACCAGTGAGGAAGGGGAAACTGACAGGGTGGCAAGGCTATCATTTAAGGGGAAGTGTTTGGTGGAGAGTGGCGCCACCTAGGAGGGCAGTCTGAGGGAGATCTTCAGATTCCTCTTTGGGAGAGGATTCCGCGGTGAGGGCAATAAGAAGTAGCGGTGTCCCGGAGACAAGCCACGCACTCACCCACACATTCGAAAGCCGGCCATGCCCTTGAACCTGGTTCAAGGGCAAGAGAGAGGACGATCGAGGTGGCTGCTCCGAGGTGGCTGGAGAAGCGGTTGAGCCGAGTAGTTTAGAACAAAAAAACCATCGGCGGCGAACAGTTCATGGGGATGAAAGTGAGTGCAGAAAACATACGAGAAATAAAAAGTGAAAAACAAATTTAAGTGTCTCCTCAGGAAGCTAAGCCAAAACCACGGGATCTAGCAATAGGCAGCAGGGTATTCCGAACCGAGTGAGTCCTCCCCAAAAATAAAACGTCAAGGAACAAAAAAATATATTTGTAAAATTCCCCCCCTCACTAGATTCTCAGCCCCGTCACCCTGGCCACTTGGCCCTGGCCCTCACTACAAAAATTTCAAAATAACTCCCCGTTCACGCCTATATTTTGTATTTATTTATTTATTTATTTATATGTAATTTTTTTTTGTTTATTTATATAAATTTATTTAATTATATGTCTAGCTGAAAATTTTCTTTGTCATTAGATGTAGTCATTTATATTTATATTTATTTATATTTATATTTATTTATTTTATATTTATTTATATTTATTTATTTAATTAATTAACCGCCCTTTATTCCCCTTAGGCAGTGTATAGAGCTAAGTGAAAGTGTAAAAAGAAAAAGGAGAATTAGGATGGGAGGTCGACCTTAAAGCATTAGGTTCCCCATCTCAACCTAAGTAGGAAAAAAAATGTTTGGGAATAGAAATATAAATAAGTGATTTGTGAAAACATGAAGTGGTAAGAGTTTTGTCATGGGGGGGAGGTGAACCTTGACGAAGAGGGAGTGAGATGGAGACTGCACCTGGCAGGGAGATCAAACAGGGTCTGATCCAGATCTCTGGTAGGGTGGGTACGTCGGAGGTAAGCCACCGAAACCTCATCCTGGTCCTCGTCGATTTATTTGAGTGTAGAGTCCGTGTGTTTTATTTTTGAATTGTCGTTATTTTTTGTATTTTTCATTTCCGAGATGTTCAATGTGTAGGTCTATTGTGCGAACCGAGGGCTTGGGAAAAATCCAGCCCTAGGATGACTGGCTAGCCGGCCTTGCCCCACCACCAAAGAGGTTCGTAACAATAAATGGCGCCCAATCTTAGGCAGGAGCAAGAGTCGCAGCCTGTGCTCGACCACAGAAGAGGGAGAGCAAGGATGCGAATCGTATGCAGGTCAAAGGTGATATAAATTTCCAACCGTGAGAAACGATCTCGGGTGGTATCTTGCAGTCTGGGTCCGGCGGTGTTCCGGTGGCCTGTGAGGGACAGTAGAAGTCGGCTCGCAGATGCACGGCGCTGAGGGATCTGGAATGGAAGAAACAATCCACAAAGTAAACTTGCCTTTTGTTTTGTTCGTGTTTTTTGTGTACTTATCTGATCACGAGGAAGAGGAGCTCTTAGAGGGGATTTGGTTTGGCACTGGCAGAGGAGATTCCGGAAAACCAGTTAGCAACCATCCCGATGCCTGGTGTGCAAAAGAGAGCCTGAAAAGAGAAAGTCCCGGAAGTAGATAAGGGCAAAAAAAAAAAAAAAAATGCTAGTGTTGCTTCCCTTACTTACCTCTGGATGGGACCGGGAGAGTAGAATCTCGAAAGAGATGTTTGTTCTGAGTGGCCCGTGGGGACATGTGTCGGCCACGCGTAGCACTCCGGAGCAGCTACGATATCCCGCGAATAACGTCCAGTAGGGTAAGGGGAATGAAGCATCGGAGTAAGAGAGTGAGCGCCCTTGACTCTTAATCTTCGTCAGAAGATAAGAAGTCAACAGTGCTCGCAGAGATGTCAGACGTTGGACGAGGAAGGACGTAGCAAAACCAGGGGCATAGGATGCTCCAGTAGTCATGGTTCCTTTCCCCTTAGTGTTTTTTGTTTTCGAGTTTTGTGAGAAGTCCAAAAAGGTGCTAAACGTATAGCTGAGTGGTCTGTGGAAATAAACATATATATTAACTAGCAAATAAACAGGATAGGTTGAGATAGGTAGGTAGGTAGTTTCATGAGCACCTACAATTTGCGGTCCAAACTGAAAATGACTCGCAGGACTCCTCCGCCAAGTTCCATCCGAGAAGAGATTATGCAAGGAGCCGAGGGTGGTGAAGACAGCTGAACTTGCCCGGAGACGCGAACGCCCTGCCCTCGCAAATAGTCCCCGGCATAAACGTCGCCATCGCGCAAGCTCACGAGACGCAGAGAGGTGCGATGAACGACTCCATTAGCAGGACGCTGCAGGAGGAGATACGACGCGGGTTTATGGAGCTGATGGGCGTTATAACGGAAGCGATGTCACCACTGCGCCAGAATATAGAATTGATCCAGGATATGGGATTGGGAAGAGGCCAAACCGATGGGGTTCGCAATGTCCATCATGGCGGCTATCAGCCAGCTCCTGAAGAGTTCCCGCCGAGGCCAAGTACCGGAACGAAGCCCAAGGAGTCCAGAGAGGAGAGTGCCCACAACCATCCGCAGCCTCCCGAGGAAGCCGGAGAGGCTGAGCCAGAACTGGTTCCGAGGAGTGGAGAGTCCAGATTTGGATCCAAGCGCTGGAAGGCGGAATCGCGAGCAACCAGGAGACGGCGCAGGTCCGAGGGTCACACCGCCGTACGACAGGAGAGAGGATTGGAGATCGTCGAGATGGGGATGCGTCGACAGGTGGGAGATCCACTTCGACGGGGATGCAGACCCAAATAAGATGTCCGTGGAAGACTTTGTCTTCAGGGTCGAGTTCCTCCGCAGGCAGAATCGACGCATCGGGACGAGGTACTCGACAATTTCCACCATCTCGTCAAGGGACAGGCGGCCGAGTGGTATTGGCAATTTGTGCGAGAGCGGCCTCCGGAGACATGGGGAGGACTTGAAGGACGAGTTGGTGTCCCGTTTCCCGTAGGCGGCGAGTTTGAGCGGCTACGCGCGTTACACGAGCGACGTCAAAACTCGGGAGAATCTGTGGAGGAATACTTTAGAGTGATGCGTAGACTGGCGGCGAGACTTACCACACCCATGGCGGAGTCCGAAATGGTCCGAGTCGTTAAAAGGGACTCGATGACGAGATCGCTCGGTACGTTTACGCGATCCGAGTGAGGAACATGGAGCAGCTGAGGGAAGAGTGCCTGAGGTGGAGCATCACTTTCGCAGACGGGAGCAGAGGTCGGCTTATCGTTCGGCGCCGAAGTTCCAATCATCCGGAAAGCGAGTGGAGGAGATAGAGCCAGAGCTGGAACGATTGGAGGAAGAGGAATCAGAGATGGTAGAGGAAACTCACCTGCTGAACAAGCCGAGGCTATGCTGCTGGAACTGTGGCCAGTTTGACCATGGGTTCCTCAGGACTGTGTTGCGAAGGACCGGAAGATTTTCTGTTACCGCTGCGGGAAGCCAGAGGCGTTCACGCCAACATGCCCAAATTGTTCGGGAAACGTACGAGCGGGCATGATGAAGGCGGGAGATCAGCGCTCGACCGAAGCCCGCGAGGAACTAACAAACGCTCGAACTATAAATAAAATCCAGAATAATACTTTAAATATAATAGATAAGAATAAAGTTCTTACCGGCCGAAAGAGGATGAGGAGATACCTGGATGTCCGAAACCGAATCTTTGATGATCGGCAGCTGGAGGGAATGCGCGGAGTCAGCCGTAGGCTCCAAAAGGCCCGTTCCCGATTCCGGAAAAGGCGACAGACGCAGAAAGAGGTAGCCGAAGCAGTCAGACGTGGAGCAGGAAGCGACCCTCGAGTATTTGCCGAGGTGAAGATCCGAGGACGGCGGATTGCAGGACTCTTGGATACTGGAGCGTCCGTCAGCGTGCTAGGCAAAGGCAGCCGTGAGCTCTTGACAGACCCTCGGAGAGAAATGAGAGATATGTTTCCATCGTCAAGACAGCCTCAGGAGAAGACAGGTCCATCATCGGGAAGCTTGAAGATCGCTGTGGAGTACAAAGGAGTGAGCAAAGAAATCTTGTTCTACATATGCCCTTACCTTGAGCAAGCGATGTACCTGGGTATCGACTTCTGGAGGT
Source organism: Drosophila bifasciata (assembly GCA_009664405.1). Taxonomy (NCBI): domain Eukaryota; kingdom Metazoa; phylum Arthropoda; class Insecta; order Diptera; family Drosophilidae; genus Drosophila; species Drosophila bifasciata. The sequence goes on from CM019042.1 coordinate 26,679,843, forward strand.
CCTTTGCGTTGGCTCCAACAGTCCTGGGAAAGGAGCCCAGTACATACAGCGAGGCACAGTTGGACGAAGTCCACATGTCGCAGGTCAGCCAATATGCCGAAGATCGTCAGGAGAACGTGGACGTGGATGCTTGGGATCTGGACGAAAGGGAATCGGAGGAGCTGGAGCAGGTCAAGAAGCGAGTTCCTGACGTACGAAGATGCCGGCTTAGGAGTAACGACCGTAGAGCAGCATCGATCCAGTTAGTGGATGGCGCGGAACCTTCAAGGATCGACACTACCCTCAATCTCCAGCGATGCAGGAAGTGGTCTGGGCCGAGGTGGATAAAATGCTGGAATTAGAGTCATTGAGGTCAGCGATAGTCCATGGAGCAATCGGACGACGGTGGTGCGGAAACCAAACAAGAATAGATTCTGTTTGACGCGCGGAAGTTGAACCAACTTACCATAAAGGACGCTTACCCCTCTTCCGAGCATCGAAGGTATACTGTCCCGGATTGACCAAACATATTACATCTCTAGTGTCGACCTGAAATTTGCGTTCTGGCAAATCGAGCTGGATCCGAAAGTCGGAAGTGCACGGCCTTTACCGTGGCTGGTTGTCCGCCGTACCAGTTCGTGATGACGCCGTTCGGTCTGTGCAACGCTGCCCAGAGGTTGTGTCGGGTTATGGATAAGGTTATCCCTACGCAGCTCAGATCAAACGTTTTTGTGTATCTTGATGATCTGTTAGTGATTGCCCCGGATTTTCAGACACACCTCCGGTATCTACGATTGCAGCACAGTGCCTGAAAAGAGCAAATTTGGACGATAGGCCTAAAAAGTCTAAATTCTGCTTTAGGTCTCTTAAATACCTAGGGTTCATTATCGGAGGCGGCACGTTGAAGATGGATCCGGAGAGAATTTTGGCCATCCAGAAAATTCCAAAGCCAAATTCGGTTAAGGAGCTACGAAGCTTTTTAGGCACCGCAGGATGGTATAGGCGCTTCATCAAGGATTTTGCATCCATTGCGAGCCCACTAACCGATGCCCTGAAGAAGCATCCGCGGGGGAAGTTTTCGATGTCTACGGAGGCAGAAGCGGGCCATAGAATCGCTGAAGAGGGCGCTCACCACAGCTCCGGTGCTGGTTCATGCCGACTTCAGACGTCCCTTCTTCATCCAATGCGACGCCTCGAACTACGGAGTGGGAGCTGTGCTGTTTCAGTTGGATGATGACAGAGCAGAGCGTCCGGTGGCCTTTTTTCTCCGCCAAGTTGAATAAACACCAACCAAATTATTCTGTAACGGAGAAGGAGTGTTTAGCTGCGGTGATGTCCATAGAAAAGTTCAGACCGTATGTGGAGTTAATGCCGTTTACCGTAATTACCGACCACGCCAGCCTGAAATGGCTTATGTCATTAAGGGATCTGAACGGGCGTCTGGCGAGATGGTCCCTGCGTCTGCAAGTAGTTCGACTTCGGGATCGAACACCGCAAGGAGTCGAGAACATCGTGGCGGATACGCTGTCACGCTGCATCGAGGAGGTGGCGTTAGATCCAACGGAGATCCTGGGATTTGAGACGACAGAATTCGAAGCGGAGGACTACAAGGAACTGCGTGAGGAAATCTGCAAAAACAAAGAAGCTTTGCCGGACCTGCGAGTAGAAGGGAGCCTCATATTCAAGCGAATGGGCTTCACGCAAATAGATGAGCAAGTGGAAGGTTCCATTTGGAAATTATGGATTCCAGGGGCGCTGACAACATCTCTCGTCGCCAAAGCACACGAGGACCACAAATCTGGACACGGAGGAATGAAGAAGACCCTGCATCGGTTAAAGCGGCAGTTTTACTGGCCAGCGATGACGACACAGGTGCGAGAGTATGTCCGAAGCTGCACCACTTGTAAGGAGTCCAAAGCACCCAATTACCGGAGCCAAGTGGAAATTGGCCAGGAAGTAGTCACGGAGAGACCCTTTCAGAAGCTGTATATTGACTTCCTTTGGGAAGTATCCCAGGTCGAAGAGAGGACATGCTTTGATTTTCGTCGTCGTGGACCACTTCTCCAAGTTCACGTTTCTGAAAAGCGATGAGAGAGGCGACCGCTACGAACGTGGTTCAATTCTTGGTGCAGGAGGTATTTTTACAAGTTCGGTGTGCCCGAGTTGATCCACTCCGACAACGGGAAGCAATTCCTCTCGAAGGTGTTCCAGGACATGGTGGGCACTTTTGGCATCCGACACATGCGCACAGCGGTGTACTCGCCGCAGAGCAATGCAGCTGAGAGGGTGAACCGGACAGTACTGGCTGCGATAAGGACATACCTGGAGAAGGACCACCGAGACTGGGATATGTACCCGCCGGAGATCGAGGTGTCAATCCGCGACTCAGTCCACGAAGCCACAGGCGTAACGCCGTTTTTCGCAGTTTTCGGACAACAAATGTTCCTGAATGGAAACTGTTATAGGTTGGCAAGGAAGCTGCAGTCACTGACGGAGCATGAGGTGCACGTGTTGGACCCGGCGGACAAGCGCCAAATTATCCGTGAGCGCATTAAGAGCAATCTGCATCAAGCTTATGAGCGCAGCAGCCAGCGGTACAACAAACGGGCCCGAATATTTTACGCCAGACCCGGCCAAGAAGTCTACAGGCGCAACTTCAACCCTCAGCGACTTTGGCAAAAGCTACAACGCCAAGTTCGCCCGGCAATTTTTGAAGTGCCGAGTCATTCGCCCAGTAGGGAGTAATGCCTACGAATTGAGGATCTTTCGGGGAAGCCAGTGGGAATTTTTCACGCCAAAGACCCAAAATTGTAGAGGGTTTAATGAAAATAAATAGGGAAAACAAACTCACGCAGACACAAGCAGAATAGTGGGTGTAAGCCTACGTTGGGCGCGTAAGCCGATGCAACCGCAAGGCCGCGGGAAGCCTGTAGTTCTCCGGGAAACCAAGAAACCCTTCGATGTTTGCGAAAAATTCCTCGCGTCAATGGTCGCCCGAATTTTCGCTAGGTGTTGCATTCGAAGGTTTCGATAGGCAAAAATACCAGCGAGGAAGGGAAACCGACAGGGTGGCAAGGCTATCATTTAAGGTGGAGAGTGGCGCCACCTAGAGGGCAGTCTGAGGGAGATCTTCAGATTCCCTCTTGGGAGAGGATTCCGCGGTGAGGGCAATAAGAAGTAGCGGTGTCCCGGAGACAAGCCACGCACTCACCCACACATTCGAAAGCTGGCCATGCCCTTGAACCTGGTTCAAGGGCAAGAGAGAGAGGACGATCGAGGTGGCTGCCCGAGGTGGCTGAGAGAAGCGGTTGAGCCGAGTAGTTTAGAACAAAACCATCGGCGGCGAACAGTTCATGGGGATGAAAAAGTGAGTGCAGAAAACATACGAGAAATAAAAAAGAAAAAAAACAAATTTAAGTGTCTCCTCAGGAAGCTAAGCCAAAACCACGGATCTAGCAATAGGCAGCAGGGTATTCCGAACCGAGTGAGTCCTCCCCAAAAATAAAACGTCAAGGAACAAAAAAAATATATTTGTAAAATTCCCCTCACTAGATTTCAGCCCCGTCACCCTGGCCACTTGGCCCTGGCCCCTCACTACAAAAATTTCAAAAAAATAACTCCCCGTTCACGCCTATATTTTGTATTTATTTATTTATTTATTTATATGTAATTTTTTTTTTTGTTTATTTATATAAATTTATTTAATTATATGTCTAGCTGAAAAATTTTCTTTTGTCATTACATGTAGTCATTTATATTTATATTTATTTATATTTATATTTATTTATTTTTTATATTTATTTATATTTATTTATTTAATTAATTAACTGCCCTTTTATTCCCTTAGGCAGTGTATAGAGCCAAGTGAAAGTGTAAAAAGAAAAGGAGAATTAGGATGGGAGGTCGACCTTAAAGCATTAGGTTCCCCATCTCAACCTAAGTAGGAAAAAAAATGTTTGGGAATAGAAATATAAATAAGGATTTGTGAAAACATGAAGTGGTAAGAGTTTTGTCATGGGGAGGTGAACCTTGACGAAGAGGGAGTGAGATGGAGACTGCACCTGGCAGGAGATCAAACAGGGTCTGATCCAGATCTCTGGTAGGGTGGGTACGTCGGAGGTAAGCCACCGAAACCTCATCCTGGTCCTCGTCGATTTATTTGAGTGTAGAGTCCGTGTGTTTTATTTTTGAATTGTCGTTATTTTTTTTGTATTTTTCATTTCCGAGATGTTCAATGTGTAGGTCTATTGTGCGAACCGAGGGCTTGGGAAAATCCAGCCCTGGGATGACTGGCTAGCCGGCCTTGCCCCACCACCAAAGAGGTTCGTAACAATAGCCACAATAAAGAAAACCAAAGATAACCAAAACGCTATGGGAGCTGATACCCGCACGATATCGCAGAATCGATATCATCTATCGATACCAACAGAGGCGATACTTCACCTCGAAGTCAAATCGAAGCAGACAAACGTTTTGAAATACACCGATCAAAAAAATGAATACCATCTACTTTCATTATAAAACTCATTAATCCTAATAAACCCTACCATATCAATAAAAAATATCACACATTTAACATTTTTCCCTGCATCTGTCATCTACATCACTTCTCACAACAACACTGCACGGAAAAAAGGTTGCACTGCACGGTCTAGCTGCTGAAAATTCATTTCATCATTGTGGCTATAACAATGATACGATCTGAGCCAGATTCGGCAATCTCGTAGATATGGTTGTTTTCTACGATACTGCATTTTTCGTTTTTCTATCTTCAAAATTGTGGACTTTCGTCTTTTGTGGGGGCGGAAGTGGGGTGGGCGAAATTTTGAAACACTTTTCTAGGAGTAAGCTATCACATCAGTCTGAAAAAAATTTGATTGCTCTAGCTCTAATAGCCTTCGAGCAATGAGTGAAAAACAAGACGGACGGACAGATAGACGAACAGACATGGCTATATCGACTGACTATTGATGCTGATCAAGAATATATACACTTCTGCGTCATCAGGTTAGCGCCCCCCTTTACACACATTTTCTTTTGCTTTCTTTCTTTGCCTATTGTACGTAACTTCTAGTTTTGTTTTGATTTTGTTATTCTAATATGAGAGTTCTCTCATAATAAAATAAAGCGCGAGAGAAGAACCTTTATGTTTTATTTTCTTTTCTGCTTTATTTTCGCACAGAATGCGTGCACTTATTTTGCGTCATCAGATTAGTTCCGCCAAATGTAATTTTAGTTGTTTTGCCTATTTTGGCAATTACAGTCACCAAATTTTTGTGAAGCATTACGTGTTCAATATCTTTTAAATAAACGTACAGTATGGGTAAAGGAACAGTTTTATCTTTAGTTGAAAAATCAAAGATTGAGGCATACTTTGAATCTGGACTATCCAACCTAAAGTTGCGGAAAAGACGGGAAGACACAGAAAACAATTGCCAATTTTCTTAAAAAATAAGGAAAGCTATGGAAGAAACTACAAAGGCGGCAATAATAAAGTGATTTCATATGAAAAATACTTCGGGAAGCTTCGAATTCGCACGAATCGACCAATCAAGATAAGTGAAAAACCGGTGTTAGGCGAGCTATCAACGGTCCAAAGAGTAATTAAGAAAGCTAATCACTTAAAGACACAGAAATTAAAAAAAAACCACCACCAATATGCAGAGAAAAGAAATGCGCTTAATTTGCCCGAACTCACATGACGTGGTCAACCCAAAGGAAGCATGTTGTCTTTTCAGATGAAAAAATTTAATTTGAAGGGCCTGATGACTATAATTATTATTTCCATGACCTACGGAAAGAAGAACATCACTGACCGGTTGCACAGCCGAGTGGGAGGGGGTTATGGTCTGGGGTGCAATATCCTACTACGGCACTTGCGAGCTTCAATTTTTGACATCGCGCATGAACGCACAGAAATAAAAAACCGTGTTGTAACGAACCCTGGGACCAGGGCCCGTTACATTCATATACATATTCATATTCATAGCCCTAAGTTACTTTGTCATATATAATGTATACACCAACAACACAAACACCATACACCTGACACTGTACATTTCCAGTCCCACGCGCCGATCGATTCTGCGGAATCAACACACGCGCGTCCAGTTTCCCCGAGTTTCGCAACTCCACGCAGATCAATTCTCGGTACAACCGAGTCAATGACCAAAAGTGCCAATAACCATACACTCAGGTCATTTCCTCGGTGCAACCGAGTCAATGACCAAAGTGCCAAAAAACCACACTCAGCTCATTTCGGTGCAACCGAGGCAATGACCGTGTCAGTGGCACGAGTGGAGAACGACACCACTTCCGTTACCACAAACTTGCGGACTCAGCCATCGAGATCGGCCTTAAATAGCCCGGGCCCGCGATCAATCAGGGCAGTCCATCGCCTATCCTAAACAGTAACGGCAGTCTATCAGCCAACAGTATCGGCAGTCCATCAGCCTATCCTAAGCAGTAACGGCAGTACATCCGCCGCGGCTACCAACACAACACCTCAGCAAGAAAACAATACAAGAACCACCACACGACACCAGAACCACGAGAAACAGTACAGAACACAAATAAAAACATTTAATAACATCAAAAACCAACTACCCAAGAGTCAACATTTCTTCGCCGGGCGCGAACACCAATAACGTAACCCAAAAGATATTACCGCACACCGAAACCCCGGTGTCAGCGTTTTCCTCGCCAAGTGCGATTCCAAAATTACCCGCACGGTAACCAAACTCTAGGGCCCTTGCCCTAAAAGTTCCAGCAAAACACAAAAACTTTGTAGAAAATCCTGACAGACTGAGCCTACCTCAGCCTGAGATAGGTATCTTAC
>CM019042.1:26686959-26717349 GCA_009664405.1 Drosophila bifasciata
TAGCTCTGGCATGGCCCTGGGGATTAGGTCTCGGTCCATACCGTACATGTCCGCCGACCACTCGACCTGCTCCAAGAACTCCAATGGTTTCGCCGTCCCATCAAAACGAAAAGACCATTCTCACCTGCTTTCGCCACGTTGGCGTAGTTCAGGCGAGGCGGCCTCCCTGACTGCGCTTCAGGCACCTCCCGCTCCTCCTCGGGTCGGTTCCTATACGCCCTCGTCCTGCCGGCGCCATCCCACTTGACCGGCTACGCTCGTTGGCCGCGGTCGCTGGGTCCGGCCTGAGCGAGGTGTCATTTCGGGGACTGCCAAGCTCGCTATGAGTTCCTCTTGGAACTCGCCTGGCAACCTCCACACTGACGGTGAGCCCGCGCCTGCCGGCAATGGCAGACGCTTTACACCTCCGCCTTGTCTTCGGTTGGTGGCCCGGGTGAGGCTCTGCCTGCCCGCATTTCACACCTCCAACCTGGCGGCGTACTCTGGCTCCGTCTCGTGCTTCTCCACCCAAGCTTTAAACACTCGCCGCATCTCGGCCACTGTTCCCTCCAACTTCACCCCGAATGCCAAGGCACACTGGATAAGCTCCTCCTTCCTCAGGGAGTGAATCCATTGCCGACTCTCATCTTAAACTTCCCAAAACTTCACTTCTGTTTTCCTGTTTGTCGCGAGGCCCCACGTTGGGCGCCAGTTGTAACGAAATCGTTTTCTCCGGACTGATAAGCAGGGCTGGCTCAGCGGCCGACGAGCTCGTTGCAACGAAATTTATTTGTTGCCTCGCAGACAACAAGAAAACGCACAGATTGTTTTTGGGGAAATTTATAATTGCTCTTTATTTGTATCTTACGCTAACGGATCTTTCGCGCTAATCTTATAAGTAGCTACCTGCTGGCCTCCGCTGGCCTTCCGCTGGCGACTCTGGCTTCGCGCTACCACCGCTTGGTTTCCTCGGCTTGGCGTGGCTCCCGCGTGCTACGGCTGGGGGTTCTGACTTGGCAACCGCCTCGTCCGCCCTTCACAGCTGTGAACACTCTGGGCTTACCTTCGTTGTTACTCACCCTAAGCGGTGAGTAGTGTCTTGCGTGCCACTCGTCTCCTTATTTCAGCTCCGTGCTTAAATACTCCTTATAGTTCCACCTCGCGTTGCACGATCACTTCTATTCGTTAACGTCACCAATTGGATTCGCGCACTTATCCGTTTACTGCCTTCGGCGTAATGTCCCGCGCCGCTGTCGCTGGGTTTCCTTTATACCTCAGGCGACGCCGGCGCCCGTGTCGCTGCTCAGCAACAACGGGACAACCACGCGTTCCGTTGGTGCTTTTCCATCGCCTCCGCGGGCTTCCACCGCTTTCTTAACGAGACCAAGCCTACTCTTCAGTAGGGGTATAAAAACAGTTTTAGGAGTGAGATATCCAATCAGTCTGGAAAAATTTGGCTGCTCTAGTTTATATTCTCCGAGCAACGGCTGAGATCACTTTACGAATGGAGCTGCTCCAAAACTGTGTGGAAGGAGTTCTGACAAGTTGGGAATTCCATAGCCCTTCTTGAACGAGATGGATGGGTACGTGGAGAATGCAGAATCATAGAGAAAGACCATATCTTACTCAGTGGCCCAAATCTGAATCGGATCGGATCATTAGTATACTACAATAGTTCTCTGCAACTTACTTCGGCGGGGAACATCATTCCCTATCTGCACTCACACAAAATTCCAGCCGTTTTAGAGCTGTATTTTGTGTAGTCATGGATCTCAGAGACTGCGCAAGAGCTAGAAAGCAACCAAACTTCAGTCCAGACTCCTGTGATGTACTGTAAAACCTGAACAAGTGTATTTCAAAAAATTTCATCCTGCCCCCCTACAAAAAAGACGAAAGTCCACAATTTAAAGATAGAGAAAAACGAAATAGGCAGTGTTGAGCTATTGCTGCTTGTTTGCAGCTATTGCAAAAAGGTATGTTTAAATAAAAGAGCCGAGGATTTCACCTGAAAATACAATTTTATTAATCATATGATGTAGCGGGCAATACGGGCGTGTAGCTGGCGCATACAAATGCACCGAAAGTTATGATAGCTACATCCAGACTGCTAGAGGGCAGGCGGACCGAATCGCCCGTGCCCCACCGCAAGAGTGCAGAGAGAACAAAAATAACCGGGCTGCTGCTGAGCCGAGTGCGAGCGATAGATAGAGAGAGAGAGAGTCGCCGGAGAACAGCATAGACGCTGCAGCTGTAGTAGCGAAATGAGCATAAGCGTAACCATAATCATAAACAATTACAATATTTACAATACAGTGTTCAACTAGAATAAGCAAACATTTTAGTGGTGTGTAGATTTACGTTAGGCTGCTCCACTAACTAAACATCAGGCTGGGAAACTCGACATCCTCCCCCGTTGAAAACCTGTCTTCAACAGAATCCGCAGGGTTTCCGCATATAAATCGGATGTTAGTCTTGTTACTCATCAACGACACGTTTTTTGATTCTCCGATCACAACCTCCGGTGACACGACCCATCCCAAGAGAGTTTCCTGAAGTAGTTTGGTAATCCTGGCGAAAGCTTGAATTGCCCAGCACATAAGAGCTCCAAAACAGTCTTGCACCAATCAGCAGATCGATGCCCTGAGGTATATGATATCCTGGATCGGCGAGTGGCAGGTTTCCAGGATCATCCAGCTGCAAGTGTTCACGCTGCGGCTTGGCTGCCGATCAGTGATATTAGGGACGATTACAGCAGTGATGGGAGCCGAGTATGTCGACAAACGAGAGTCGCCTATTCCAGAAACAGCAGTGGACGATTTTATCTTCCGAAGCTAAAGCTGATTAGCTAAACGGGATGTTATTAGATGCAGTTGAGAGCCGGAATCTAGCAGCGCTCGGCAAGAAACGAAGGCCCCAGAACTATTTTTGACTAGGACGGTGGCCGTGGGTAATAGCACATCATCATTACTGAGATCCTGGGCAATAAGTGCAGAATATGCAGAGGCTGAAGCAGAGGACTCAGTGATGAGATGCGACGACGTGTCAAGTAGCACAAATCCACCATGGGCTGCAGTAGCTCCAGGACCTCCAAAATGCAGGAGAGTGTGGTGCCTACGCCCACAGGTACGGCATTTGCTGGAGCTGCATTTACTCAACCGATGGCCTGCCTTGAGGCAATTTACACACAGGGAGCACCTTTTGGCTTCTTTATAGCGATTTGATGGAGACAGTGCTAGAAACTTGGGACAATGATGGATTCCGTGAGCACTGTCATTGCACAGAACGCAACCTGATGTGTTTTGCTTAAAGGCAGCAAGTATGGATTTGGAATGGCTAGCTTTACTGCTCCTGCCCACCTGACCGCTCGGCGCATAAGTTGTCATAACGAAATCCACTGTTTCCAACGTCCTGCATCGCTGCTCCAAAACGAGGCCATGGACTCCCATGACGGAATCAAGTTAACGAAGGCTGAGTCCTCTAATCGTTCCTCCCACTTGGCTTGAGTCGCTGGATCCAGTTTACGAAGCAGCACCTGCACAATGATGCATCCTGCGATCTGCTCAGAAGTGCCCAAAGCCTGGAGCGCCCGAATATGTGCGTTAAACTTGTCCGAGATCTCCCGAAGCATCGACACTGACCCATTCTCCACAGACTGCAGCCCCAGGATCTCAGTAATGTGCGCCTGAAAGATTAAACGACGATTATTAAACCTTTTTCCAACAAATCCAAGGCTATATTATAATTGCTGTCAGAAATTTCCAGCGCACGAACTGTCTCCAACGCCGAATCACGCAGGCAAGATCGCAAATGCTGGAACTTCTCAATGTTGGAGAGGTCCGGATGATTGTCGATGATAGTGGTGAACATCGAGTAAAAGTCCGTCCAATCCGCATATCCTCCACTAAATCTTGGCAATTGTATGGGAGGCAGGGACGATGCTGGTCTGCGAAGAGGTGGCGGCTGAGAACCAGCAAAACCAGAATTTAAATTTGGTCCAGCAACCGTAGAATGCAGTGGCGTATAGCCGCTAATCCTATCAATTTCACGCCGAATCGAAGCCTTGAGAGCAGTGGCAAGCGTTTCAAACCTGTCGCACAGTCCACTCTGAATCTCGCTGAAGTCCAATTGTTCGAGCTCGTTGTGCAATGTCTCAAATTGCCCGCTCAGCTTCTCAATCTGCTCCAACTTCCCCACTAGGGTGTAATAATCGCAGACAGCAGCCTCATCTTCCCAAGCGGTAGCCAATCTCTTCACCTTCTCACAGAGTTCCGTTGACTTCATCCTCAAAAGACACCCTGTTTTGCTCCTTGTTACTGTCACTATAGTGTCGTTGGCAGCGTCCATAGCAGCAGCCGCTCTAGAAACGTTCGTAGCGGGAAGAGGAACGCAAAACGAAACGCGTGTAACAAACGGGAACCTCAAGCGCAATTCGTGTATGTAAGAGCGGCTGGTGTATAGCAGCTATGTGGTCGATGGCACTGGCTATGTACAGAAGAGCGAAAACAGACGAACGAACGAAACTTATTGTTTATAAATGCAGTTTGTGATTGTACTGATCAATTAATTATTGCACAATCACGTCGGGGTCACCAACTGTTGAGCTTTAAGCGTTTTAATAGCTATTGCAAAAGGTAGGTTTTAAATAAAGAGCCGAGGATTTCAATTGGAAATACAATTTTATTTATTATATGAGGTAGCGGCAATACGCGGTGTAGCTGGGGTATAAAAGTGCACCGAAAACTATGATAGTTATATCCAGACTGCTAGAGGGCAGGCGGACCGAATTGCCCGTGCCCCACTGCAAGAGGTAGAGAGAACAAAAATAAGCTCGGGCTGCTGCTGAGCCGAGTGCGAGCGATAGATAGAGAGAGGGAGAGAGCGCGCGGGAGAACAGCATAGACGCTGCAGCTGTAGAAGCGAAATGAGCATAAGCGTAAACAATTACAATCTTTACAATACAGTGTTCAATCAAATAAGCAAACATTTGTAGGTAGATTTACTTTAGGCTGCTCCACTAACTAAACATCAGGCTGGGAAACCCGACAGGCAGTATCGTAGGGATTGATCATATCTACCAGATTCCCGAATTTGGTTCAGATCGGATCATTATTGTAGCCACAATGATTAAATGAATTTTCAGCAGCGAGCTGCTCCCACCCCCGCTACAACCACTACAAAATATACTTTTTTTTTGAGGGTTGATAGCCGCTACTGATTATCTCACACTCACATACTCTGCCTCGTGTAGTGGACGTGTGTTGTTGTGAGAACTGATGTAGATGTAGATGGCAGCAAACAAATGTAAAATATAAATGTAAAATGTAAAAACTGATAAAACTTTTGAAAATTCCACATAAATCGCATGTGTACTGACTCAGTCAGTATAAAAATAGAGCCGCGCTTACAGCGACTCCGTACGTTCTTTCTCGTTCGAAATGGTTTTCTATACTGTGGCTATACTAACGATCCGATCTGACTCAGATTTTGGCCACTGATAGATGCGCTTTCTCCACGATTATGCATTTTTGTTTTCTGTTATCTTCAAAATTGTGGACACCACAGATGTTGCGCCCTTTAAAAGCAGGGGCGAAAGTGGAAGCGCGGCGAAGTACACGAAACACTTTTCTAGGAGGAATACCTCATCAGTCTGGAAAAAAAATTTGCTTTGAAAACATAGCCTCCGAGCAATAGGCGACAAACAAGACAGACAGACAGACATTTGCCTCAAATACAATATACCCTTCTACTCTTCGAGTACGGGTACTAATATGACCAAGTTCATATTGCTGGAACAGGTATATAACTCTATACTATAAATTTGTAGAAAAATATGTGTGCATATGCATCTATCTCCACAACGCGTGCACCAAAATTAGATGCGGTAATAAAAAAAGAAAAAAGAACGTGTTGTGTCGCTGAAATCTTAGAAGAGTTTTTCTAAATAAGAATCCGAAAACTTTTGGGTGGGTAAAAAGTGTGTTTGGCCGAAAAGAATGGGACGTGCTCGATCGAAATTCAAGGCAGGATTATATTCTAAAAATTCAAAACAAAACTCTTAAGCCACAACACCTACGGTGGCGAAGCGGGCGAATTCGCCGAGAGAGAGAGAGGCTTTTAATGCGCTCCCGCTTTGCCCTAACCTGCTTTACACTAGACTTCATACAACACAAAATTCCTAAAGTGAAGAAACACCGGCCCCGTTTAAGGCCTGCTGCGGCTTCAAAGCAATGGTAGAGGCGCCAGTTATGAATAACCCTCAAAGAAATATTCGTCCATCGGTCCTCTAATATGCGCGACCCTGACCACGCCGTCCTCCCTGCGTGGCGTCTATCCTCCCTAATAGCCACTCCTGCGGAGGCAGGTTGTCCTCTGCCACGATGGCGGGTCTCTCCTTCCTTGGCGTCGCGTCTCCGATGGTGCCACTTGGCCCGCACCTGCAGCCCAGGACATACTCGCGGGACCATCGCCGCCAAAACGCCTGCCTGACTGACGAGACAAGTCGCCATCGCCGCAAGCAGCTGGGACTCTCCTGGTCAGAGTCCGCAGTGCTGGGGGCGATGAACGACCCGCCTGTCAGCAGGTGCCCGGGCGTGTAGGCCTCGCCGTCGCTGGGGTCCTGGCTGATGGCTCCCAGCGTCTGGAGTTCAGCACGGCCTCGATTCCAACGAGTACCGTGGCGAGCTCTGCGGTTAAGCAGCGCTTCCACGCTCCGCAGGAGTAGGCTCTTCGCAGAGACTTCACACCTGCCTCCCCAGCTCCCCATGTGCGGCGCTCGAGGCGGTATAGAACGCAAATTCGCATCCGCCTTGATGCGAAATCCGCGAATCCTTCGTCCGCCTTGTCCTCGTGCCAGCCTTCCCGCAGAGCGCTGAGGGCAGGCGGCTCGCTCCGACGAAATTCGTCGCGTTGTCGCAATGGACGGTCTGGGGATATCCCTCGGCGACCGACGAACCTTTGGAAAGCCAAAAAAGGAATTAGTGGTCAAATCGGAGACAAGCTCTAAATGAACCGCTTTGACGCAAACAAACGAAAGCGCGCTATACGACTTGTATGGGGCCTTCCTCCGAATTTTCAATGTCGTCGAGACTGGGCCACGAAATCAGCGGCGCAAATGGAAAATGGGCGGAGAGCACGGAGCCGGTCTGCCGGCCAATTTCCCATTAGTTGCGTCAGCAGTCGAGGGCTTGCATTTAAAGCAGCGGATACACGATCGAACTGTCTGACTGCAGACCTCTTGAGCGTTTACAAGTGCTCGCGGGCCGACATGAAAATTGGGGTGTGCAGATGACGAACATAGCTCGGCACGAATTGCTAGCGCTTCGTCAAGAGTAAAAGAAACTTGGCATTGTATGATATAGGAGCTTTAGCTAGTCGCCCCCTACCCTCAACAACGAAAAAGTACGCAAGTCCCAGTGTCTTCATGGATGAATGGGTTCAACCGCTGAAGACTCGGACCGACTTTAGATCCTTTCCGCACTTTTCTCTATTTCCTCCCGATACTCGTGACGTTGGATAATTTCGATAATTTTTTTTCACCATACTCTTTTTGGTGAGACAGTTTTCTGAACCGTACCGCTCGGGCTTTTTGCATTTTCGTATAAAGCGGAACATATAACAAAAACACTCTGGGCAGCTTGAGGTGTGACTATAAACTTTCTGATGACATTTAACAACCCCTGAACTTTCCACGGCAGCGGTCAGTCCGGACCGATGTCTTCCTCTCTCCAGCTCAATATCCCTCCTGGGGAAGGCTCGAAATGAGGGTTTTTTAGGCCAACTTCCTCCCCATCCTTCGTGAATGATGGTCCTTCGAACCAGTGAGATTGACTGGACGATTTCGTTGACGTCACAACCTCTGGATACCGTCTGCTTTTTATTCTGCTTTACGGGACATGCCGCCACGTAGCTTCATCTTCGACCACTTGGACCCAGCTACCCTATTCGAAACGAACGTCGATAAATGCCGATGGATGCGACTGAACGGTTAAAGGTCACTTCAGAGTCTGACCAATAAACAGCTCGTTCGATAGGGACCTTTAATAGGGGCTTAAATTTGTGGCAGAGATCCGCAAAAAGGTGAGCGGCACATAACTCAAGCCTTGGGAGCGTTTTTGGTCTTGAGCGGCGCTACTTTGGACTGACGTCAACAACGATATCTACAAACCTTTTGCAGTTCTGCTGCGTATATAGAACACACGCTCCATAAGCTCTCATGGGGCGTCCGCGATAGCATATCTGGACCGGTGACATCGGATTGGTATACACAAACCGAGGTATGGATATCTCTTCAATTGACGGTGTATTTGTCAACATATTCCAAGCTGTTTCCAAATGCATCGGAATCCTTTCAACCCAATCTAGTTTGTTAAGCCAAAGTTCCTGCAATAGGATATTTGCCCTTTATGACAATAGGACTTAACAATCCAAAGGGGTTGGACAACTTCGATGTCACCGACAGAATGTTCCGTTTTTGTCACTCGGAGACCCATGTTTTCATTGTCAATTCTGAACTGAAAGGTGTCTTCATTTAGGCAACCATGAAATTCCTAACGCCTTGGTCAATTCTGAATCCGAGATCATTAAGCCCATAATGACTGTGCTCTCAGATGCGGTAATCTCAGTTGAGTTCGAAAACCACTTTGCTATCTCAAAACCTGCGGTCTGAAGAACCTGAGATACTTCAGACTTATTTGCCCTTAGCTCCTCTACCCATGCAGCACCAGTCAACATGTCATCAACGTAAAAGTCGGACCCCATAACGTCAGCAGCTTCGGGGAATGATAGTTTTGCAGACTCACTCAACCTTTTAAACACCGGATAGCCAAGAAAGGGGCTGGTCAGTCCATAAGTCATGGTGTTAAGCTTTTACAATCACAAAAGGATTCCAGATGGGTCTCTTCTCCACACTATCATCTGGAAACTGCCTATCCGCTTCATTCACCATTACTTGGCGATAAATCTGTTTTACGTCGGCAGTCAGGGGAGAACCTGTGCAGACGGAAGCGGGCAGCGTTGATATAATTCATCTTGAATGGTCGGTCCGACCATCAAAATCTCATTCAAGGCCACCTGAGAGGACGTCTTTGACGACGCATCGACCACGACGCGAAGCTTGGTGGACGTACTTTGGGGCCGAAGAGAGGTACTCTTCCATGAGTTCCAAGTACATTCTCTTCAACTCAGGGTCACGAGACAAAACCGCCATTTCGCAACCTCAAAGGAGCCTTACTTCGAACCGACCTGATGGTAATACCTGAGTCGTCTTCCAGTAATGTTCACATAATGTGTGCTACGGCGAAATAAGTTTTCTTTGGAGATGGCATTTCTTCCGGTGACCAGAACTTTTGCAAGGTCGTATCAATGGAAACCAACAATTCTTCACTGCAACTCAAACTGCTTGCAGTTTGGAGGGGCAAGACTTTTGAAAAAACATATATTCCCGGAAACAACCCAGCCAAGAAGGGTCTTCTGAAGGGTTGGATAGTCGGACCTTGCTTGATTTGACCAACAGCTAATAACTCAAGAATGATTCAGCTCAATCAGCATGTCTATTCTTTGCGTCTTGTAAAAATAGGGTCTGCCAGTGGTAGGTTCTCTGGGATTTTCCAATCCAGTTACATTAACTGACTGGTCAGGGTGATAACCTGAAATTGATTTCAGGATCCAGAAATCAAAGGAGAACTCGCTACCATTTATGCGCGACTTCACCACTGTGTGTATTTTATTCTTAGCGAGGTGGATTCACCAATACCAAGCAAGTTAATACATGACTCCTCTCTACGGATCTGTAAGCGGTGGGCGAGGTCTTCCGTGATGAAATTTGTCTGAGATCAGAATCAAGGAGAGCTCTGGCAAAAAATGCTGATCACCGGATTTTTGTTCGAACACTTACGATCGACGTAGCCAGAATCACCTTGATCCAACGACGTCGCATGCAGAGCATGTGAGGGTGGAAGGGTGATCCTGATTTAAAGGGAGACGAACTCTCTGGGGTGGTGGCAACGCGAGACTATTTTCAGTCACTGTGTACCGATGCAACAATGTGTGATGTGAGAGCCCGCAAACTCGACATTTGGCGACCTTGCATCCCTACAACTGTGTGACCCTTTTGCAGACAATTTATACATAAGGATGCAGACTTTGTAAACTCAAACCTTTGCATAACCGAGAGACGTGAGAATGGCACGCAGTTGGCCACTACATGGTCTCCCAATTGCAATAGCTGCATGTCCGCTGAGCTTTTAATGTTGGGAAGTGGCAGAACAAGCGAATGAACTGCGATTGTGCGACTTGCTTGGCATGACTTTATCTTGCTTTGGCTGTCGACTCTTCCGCAGACAAATGCTGGTATCGACGATTTAAAACTTTTCACAATCGGACCACAGTGGTAATCTTTCAAAGTCAAGCTGTTTTCCCACTTCTGTCTAGTCACTGGGTCGAGCTCTGTTCAAAACGATATGAATGAGCATTGCATTCGAAATCTTCGTATCGTCTCCTATCGAGGAGTAACGAACATAGATCGATGACACGGTATCGATTAGGCTCCATAGGGACGATGCGGACTGTTGCGAGATTTTTGGCAGATTAAACAGTGCGGCGATTTGGTTTTGAAAATATTAAACACTCATTTTGTCGTATACGCGCTTTAGGCTGGCCACAGGCTTTATAGTGGCCTCGGTGACTTGGAACGCCTTTATTGTTCCTAATGCTTCATTAGAGGCACGAAATCAAATGATTAAATTTTTCGATCACCGGTATACTATCATCGTATGAACGAGTCTCAAAAAGGCTAATAAAATTTTTAAACTCCGAATATTTACCACTAAATTTCGGTAAAGGCCAATTCGGAAGTCGAGCGGAAGTTGGGGCCGTAGCAGCAGATACCGAGGGCGGTGGGTTGCCTGATACTTTCAAGGCATCGATAAGCGAAATTATCTTTGCCTTGGTTACAATGCCCATTTCTTCTAGCTCGGCTCCAAATTCATCTTTGCTATCAATATCTTGTATTTGCTCCTGCAATAGGTTGGCCTCATTGATAGCCGAATTTAAAACATCGAGTCTACATTGCAGTTCTACCAACTGCAATGGGATCATCCCACCCTCTAAGCGATCTTCAGGCGGCGAATGCTTTGACTCGGATTTTGAGCTTATTCTTTGGCTCGTGAGAACAGCCTTATTTTCTTGTGCCACTTTTTTTTTTTTTATAATCTACGCGACGACAACCACTATTTTTGTAGATGGATCAATAAAAATGTCAAAAGAACGAGGCAAAGAAGCCTAAACTCGATATACCCTCACACACTGCAGGGTAGCGCGCCATATTCCAAGTGAGAGCCGAAAACAATATACCCTCACAATGTAGGGTAGCGCTTCGCAACAAAGTGACAACAAAAACAGTATACCCTCAGAAACGGGGGTAGCGCGTCACTTGTCGTTCCGTTTTGCTCAAGCGCGGCAATTCTTCCAACAACTACAGCAAGCACCGGTGTAGCGGCGAACACACGAAACGAAAATAATGCACCGGTAAACTGCTGTTATGTATATATGTATGTGTATGTGAAGAAGTATGTAAGTGTTACACCGCGGCTTGGGTCAACGAACGTATGTATGTACTCACCGACAACCAATGGTTTTGGTAGATAAATAACAATATAATATCAATATACTGTATAATGAGCAATAATAGTCGAACAAGAACTAAAAAACGAGAATGAAAACAATTGAATGTCGAGGCACGACGTGTAAGTTGGTTTCAAGTGAGAGTCGAAACCAATATACTCTCAAGAACCAGGGTAGCGCGTCCTTGGCTCTCCGTTTTCATCAAGCGCGCCAACGAAAATTCTCTCACCAAGTACACAGCAAGCAACGGTGAAAAGCTAAAGCGAGACGAAAATCTGCATTATGTACGTAATACGTACGTATATATGTATGTATTTTTGAGAATTATATATTATACCCGCGGCTTGGATTAACGGACCAACTTTTTACCGAATTTTAAACGAGGAAGGGAAAAGGGGCGACAGTGATTACAGATAACGTTATACAAATATTTAATTGTGCGTCAAATAGCGGTTTGATAGAGTTTAGTATGGTTTTGTATGTGCGATTTTGGGTTATATATATGTATGTGCACTACTTAAATGCATGCAATCAACTCTACTATATCATACGTATGTGTAAAATTGAAGAAAGTGAGGTGCAATTTTCAGCACAAAGACAATTTATGAAGGTATTTACGAATGTCTTCGACTCTAACTTGCAATTTTTCGCACAAATACCTCAGGTTCTGCTCGCTCTTGGAGTCAGATTCCACCTTTTTCTCTCCTTGTGATCTCCTATTGCCATTTGGTGCAGCGTGATGTTGATCTGTGGCAGCAACGATGGGTTGGACTACGCGGCCGACACGGGTATTATAAGCCGGCTTTTTTTATACAAAGAAACCACTGAGGGACGCGGGCAACACACCAGATTTTAGAGTTGGAATTTGAACTCTTTTTTTTTTCGATGCACTTTACTGCACTTGTGTCACTGTCACTGTCTTTTATGTTGCCTTTTATTAATTTTTACAGTCCACCCGGGGGCGCCATGAAGAAATCTTAGAAGAGTTTTTCTAAATAAGAATCCGAAAACTTGGTGCCCACGTTCCGGGGCCGGTGAATTGTCAACGA
Organism: Drosophila bifasciata; assembly: GCA_009664405.1. Lineage (NCBI taxonomy): Eukaryota > Metazoa > Arthropoda > Insecta > Diptera > Drosophilidae > Drosophila > Drosophila bifasciata. The sequence continues at coordinate 26,699,607 of CM019042.1, forward strand.
TGACAATCTTTTGCAGATCACGACCCAAACGATTCAGATCCTTAATGTAATTACCCCTGTAATAAACGCACGATTCCCTAAACAGTCTTACACGAAACACATTCCATTTGTCTAACAAGATCTGCTACGGGATCTGCATATTTGGCTAGTGATGCTGTAAACAAAACGCACTCGTACAATTCGCCCATCTTCTGCGAAACTCATCCACATGCGTTTGCTTCCAGAACGTACACCTGATGTACGGTTCCATCGATCTCCACGGGTACTATGAAATCAGCATTCGGTACATGGGCTTAAAACTACTATGCACTAGGGTCTCATCAAATCAATAACCATTCTTTCTGTGCATATCGGTGAAGCTTAACCTGAAATTAGTAGGTACCTTTGTTAGTCCTGTAAAAAGGTGGCGGTGATTTGTCGAGCCATCGATTTGTGTGGTATTCTGATTTGTTTTTGTTCGATTTCGTCGCCAGCAGCACAGCAGGGGCTGGATAAATCCACGCTTTTGTGGCTTTGGCGTTCCACATCGTCTTTATCATTCGGATAGCTGGGATAAACATTCATTTGCTCATCAGCGCGGGACACTTGTGTGATTATTGATGTTGCATCCATTTAAGCACACAATTATGAATGATGTTGCCTGGCTGGCTGGCAAAAGGTTGCAACTCTCTCTCACTTCGGTCTCCTTAGCAGGTTGAACTGTGGGGAACGCTCTTTGCTTCGGACAGAATGCACTTTCAAAATTTATATTTCGTTTCGTATCGTATGCTAAAAAACACTTTCATGAAATCTTAGAAGTTTTTCTAAATAAGAATCCGAAAACTTTAGATTGGAGTAACAATTTATTTGGCCGAAAAGAATGGGACGTGCTCGATCGAAATTCAAAAAGACGATTATATTCTAAAAATTCAAACAAAACTCTTAAGCCTAGCTTACCTACGGTGGCAAAGCAGGGCCAATTCACCGAAAACGAGAAGAGCTTTTATTGCGCTCCCGCCTTGCCCTAACACTACTTACACTAGACTTTATACAACACAAATTCCTAAACTGAAGAAACAGTCGCTTTAAACTCGACACTACTTTTATACCCGTACTCAGTCAGTAAACATGTGATTTATTTATTATATATCATTTTTATACCCGTACTCGAAGAGTAAAAGGGTATATTGTATTTGTGGTAAAAGTGGATGTGTGTAACATAGAGAAAGAATAATTTTCGACCCTATAAAAGTATATATATTCTATATATATATAAGCCATGTCGTCTGTCCGTCCGTTTTGGTTTTCACTCATTGCTCAAAGTCTATTAGAGCTAGAGCAATCAAATTTTCCAGAACTGATGTGACATCTCACTCCTAGAAAAGTGTCTGCAAAATTTCGCCCCGCCCTCTTTCGCCCCCCACAAAGAGCGCACAACTGTAGCCACAATTTTGAAGATAACAGAAAACTAAGAATGCTGAATCATAGAAAAAGATCCTCCATATCTATCAGGAGCCCAAATCTGAATCGGATCGGATCAGTAATACTAAGACTCTAAAAAGTAGAGTCGCGTTAACAGCGACTCCACACGTCTTTCTCGTTTACATTTGTGAAGAGCTGTTATCGCTATGGGAGCTCTAACGCTATGGGAGCTGATACCCGCACGATATCGCAGAATCGATATCATCTATCGATACCAACAGAGGCGATACTTCACTCTCGAAGTCAAAGCAGAAGCGAACAAACGTTTTGAAATACACCGATCAAAAATGAATACCATCTACTTACATTATAACACTCATTAATCCTAATAAACCTTACCATATCAATAAAAAAATATCACACATTTAACATTTTTCCTGCATCTGTCATCTACATCACTTCTCACAACAACACTGCACGGAAAAAGGTTGCACTGCACGGTCTAGCTGCTGAAAATTCATTTCATCATTGTAGCTATAATAATGATAGGTTAGGTTGGGTTTATAGGGCTGCTCCACCTAAGTCGAGGTCACTCGGAGGCAAGAATTGCCCATTGTGATGCCCCACACTCGTCATGGGATTACGTCCGGCGCCTAGGGAGATTTCGTGAACCATCCGAGGCCTCAACAAAAGCATCAGCCTCTCCAAAGGCATGTTTGCCAGGCTATCCAAGTCCTCGTGAAAGGCGCTGCCGAGTATTCGGTGACGCCTTTCCATGAGTGCAGGACAGCCACAGAGAAGATGCTGGATGCTCTCTATTTCCTCCTCGTCCCTGCAGCTGCGGCAGAAGTCATGATGGGGCAATCTGTACCTAGTGGTCATGTGGCCGATGACACAGTGCCCCGTTATAACTCCCGTCAGTGTTCGCACCTGACTCTTCCTGAAACCTAGGAAAGTCTTAGAGCGAGAGATCTCACAGTTGGGTGTTGCGTTCCACCGTCTGTCTGATCTCGTTCTAGCTCGACCCATTATCTGCGAGATGATGTCTCGCAGCGGCCTCCCGATCCATTTCTGGCACACTCGTCCGCACTCGTTGCCCGCGATGTCGGTGTGACCGGGACCCGTGAGAGTGTGATTGAGAGCGCTCCGATCTGGTTTAGCGCGTCCACTGTGTCACGTACGAGTCTGCTCGTGATTTTACAGAAACCAGGGCTTTGATAGCAGCTTGGCTGTCAACACAGATTGCTATGTTCCTCTGAGGTATCTCCAAGGTGTATATCAACTTTGCCGCTTGCCATACTGCGTATATCTCCGCCTGAAATACACTGCACCAGTCTGGTAGTCTTAGGGATATGTTGGTTGCTAGTTCTTCAGAAGATTCCAGCTCATGTCCCTTCGGCTATCTTTGACCCGTCAGTGAAGATGGAGAGCACGTTCTGCCCCAGAGCAGCGTTACGCGTCCATTCTCTCTTTCGGTATGTGTCCTTTAAAATTTCTCTTCCATGAAAACTCCGAGACACAGTAGTCGCTCCGTTCGCCCGTTCCACTTTCCTCCTTACGAAGTATTGTGGCGTGGCCATAAGGCGATGGCGAAGAACCGCGCGGCTGAAAGCCTCGCGGCACTTATATCAGCCTTGCACTTAAGGTGGAGGTCTATGGGCTCCAGGTTTAGCATGGTGTCAGAGCAGCCTGTGGGGGTGGATCTGGGGAGCCAGTGACTCCAAGGCATGCCGTCCGCTGAACTTTCTGGAGGGTTCTCGAGGTGGGATTTTGGTGTTGGCCGCTTCCCACCACGCACCGCTTCCGTATGTCAGAATGGGCCTTATTACCGCTGTGTACATCCAATGGATGATGTGCGGTTGTAAGCCTCATGTCCGCCCAAAGGTCTTCCTACAGATGTAGAAAGCAGCCATTTCCTTTTTCTTCCTTTCCTCCGTGTTTCTCTTCCAAGAGAGTTTGGAGTCTAGGATGACACCAAGATACTTGGCTTCTTTCGATAACTCAAGCGTCGTTCCACCAATTGCTGGTCGTTTGAAGTTTGTATCTTGTATTTTCGTGAGAACAACACCAGTTCTGTCTTTTTGCGGTTAACCCCAGACCGTTTTGGTGTGCCCAGCTCGCGGTCGTTCCCAGTGCAGATTCAGAAGATCACTGATTGTACAGGTAGGAACTTACCCGTTACCAGTATCACTAAATCATCCGCATAGGCCACAACCTTGTATCCGCTCCTCCCAACTGAAGAAGAAGGTCGTTGAGGACTAAAAGTTCCACAGGAGGGGATATAACCCCCTGCGGAATTACCTCGTGGGACCGTCTTCTTGAATAGGAGGTGCCCAGACCAGCGCTGATCGTTCTGCTCATAAAAACGCTGTCAGCCATAAGGTTGCCGTCGGGTGTGTGCCAATCTTGGTCAGTGCGGCCGTTATTGACTCGATCCTGACGTTGTTGAAGGCTCCTCTATGTCTAGGAGGAAGGCCGCCAAAGCATATTCCTTATGGCTGAGAGTCTTTTCGATACTCCCACAACTTCGTGTAGTGCGGTCTCAACTGATCTACCTTTGGGGTAGGCGTGCTGAGCTCCGCTGAACACTTGTCTGTCAAGTTTGGTCCTTATGTGTAGATCGATCAGCCTTTCCATCGTTTTTCAAAAATGAGGATAGACTGATTGGTCTGTAGTCCTTGGGGAGATGTGGTTTATCTTCCCGGCTTTGGGGATGAAGACCACTCTCACCTCTCTCCATGCTTGGGGGAAATACCCAATTCGGAGACATCCTTCGAAGATTTTCTTTAGCCATGGTAGCAGGGGCAGGCAAAGCTGCCTGCAAACATGGCTGGTCGTATATCATCAGCCCCGGTGACTTGTAGGGACCGAAGGATTTAATGGCCCAGATAATCTTGTCTTTTGCCATAATGTCACGTATGAGATCCTCAGTGTCTCTCCCTGGTATGGCTCAGTGTCGTTGATGTCGTTGGATTCGTCACCGGTGACATCTGAGGCATCCCGCGAAGTGGGTGCTCATGAGGAGCTCTAGGGATTCTGACTGTTTTCTGCAAAGACACCATCCTGGTTGCGGAGCACTCAGGTGTGGTTAGTGCCTTTGATAGCACCCGTCGAAGCCTTGAAGCCTCGGTGGTACCATCCTATGGCATCGCAGAAGGCGGCCCAAGACTCCCTTTTCGCCTTCCTACAGGTGTTCCTGTAGGTGTTGAAGCTTCACGACGATATTCGTCCCAGCTTTCCTGTGTGTTGCCACTTTTGCCCTGTTGAAGAGCCTCCTTGACTCCCTCTTGGCTTCGCTCAGCTCGCGTCCACCACGGGTTGCGGTTGGACTTTGGAGGTCGGCTGATCGGGCAAAAGATTCAAGGAGGGCCTGTAGGGCTTTAGTGACATTCTGAGCCGTTTCCTCTGGGTGCTTCCGTTTGAAGGATGTTCCCTTCCGGTGGGGAGGGTAGTGCCTTCTTTACGGTTGCGGAGAAGCGCTCCAGTCTGTCCGCTTGGGATTGCGGTAGGCCTTGGGCCTTTCTCTGTTCCACTTGATGCTGAACACTATCCTGTAGTGGTCCGAGGAAGAGCACTCACCGGACACATGCCAATCATCAATGGTTAAGGAGTCACTGTCCGGGGCAAGTGTTATATCAATAACCTCTGCACAGTTCTTGTTGCGGAAGGTGGGCTGGTCTCCCCGGTTGCACACAGCAAGATTTGTGGACGGAATGTACTCGAACAGCGACTCTCCTCTGGAATTTGTGCCCGTGCTTCCCCAAAGGGAGTGGTGGGCATTCGCATCGCAACCTAGGACGATGTCGAGACCCTCTTTCCGCGTTTGGTGGATTAGGGCCCTGACATCCCCCGAGGGTGGAGTCCTCTTCCTCGTACGGCAGGTATGCCGAGGCTATGTATAGGTTTTTCCCGTCCTTCCGCTCACATAGTGCCACCGTTGGGTCCGGGTGCTGTACCTGCAAAGAAAACAGAACATTAAGCTCGCTTCTTACCACGATACAGGTTCTTGGCTTACCCACGGGGTGTGGCGTGAAGGCGGTATCCGCGACCGTTCAGTCCCCGAACCCCCTTAACGGTCCGGGGCTCTTGGATGAGGGGCCACGTCTACCGCCTTCTCGTCCATAAACCGCAACAGGTCCGCCGATGGTACACTTTGGTGATGCAGATTAATCCACCACCTTCATGCTGTTCAGCGGACCTGGGGTGTCGCGCCAGTACTACCGCCAGTGTGCCCATACCAAAGATATGCGGCAGTCCTTTTCAGGAGTTTGGCAAGGCTTTCTTGACCAATACTGATCAGAGTTCCTTGCCGTTCCCTTGTCTCGCGCTATCGCCCGTATGATGGTTCAGTCCGACGTTCCCAGGATCCGGTTCTGTGCCTTGATCCAGGACAAGTGTGTCCTCATCCGCCTTGATTGGGGAGGAATCCACACCTTCATAATCGTTCTCCTGGGAATCTCATCGATGGGGACCCACACAGAGAGCAGCTCCTGGCCAAAAGTTCACCAAAAACTTGGACCGTGGTTTTGAGAAACTCAGAGTTTCTGCGTTACCACAGGCCACTGCTTTGGCTCCCTTATACCACTTGATGCCCTTGAACTCGCAGACAAACGGGTTGTCTGCGCGAACAATGGCATCCTTCATGGCGGTCAGGATCTCCGATTCCTGCCTTCAATAATTGCGTCCGATATTTTCCCTTCCGGGTGGCTTCGGTCGATTATGGCCGTCTGTAGCTCAGGCGGTGCTCCTAGGCTTGCCCGGATGTCCTCTGGTTTCGCCTTCTTCGGCTCCGGGGCTCTTACGGAGTCATCCGTTCTCTGCCGCTTGACCTTGGCTCTCGACCAGTCGGTTTCCACCGTTGCACCTTTCTGTACAGGGGGCGTTGGTGAATTACCTTGGCTTTACCGTGTTCTGCGGTTGAGGGTGTGGTCTTCTCCTTTGCTTCTCGGACCCACCTTCTTCCCTTTCCCTCGCGATTTCGCAGACGATGACGTTGAGGGGTTGGGCCAATATCGTCTTCGTGCCAGCTGCTGCTGACGGTGAAGACGATGGCAGGGGTGGGGGACTGGTCTCCGTTGGCAGGAGCGACTCCGTTCGGCCATCCTACCTCCGCACATTCTGCTCATTAGCTTCTTCCTAAGGATCCTTTCCTCGCGGTCAGCGTTTTCGGGGGCCTTTGGCTCATACCACGTACGTATTTCACCGATGCCTGTATCCGAAAACCGTTTGTCGGGTTTTGAGCCTCATCCTCCATCCCAGGTAGTGGACTCGAGTCGACCTGGATGGTGGGAACCGTGACTGCGGCTCCGCCCTCGGCAGCTCCCTCGCTATGTCCAAGGCAAGAGGCCTTGGCCAACTCTGCCTCCGGTACTGAGGGGCCAGTGAGGACGAAGCTTCTGTCACGCTGGTTCGGTTCCAGATCGATCGTCCCCTTCTGCCTGCGGATCCTGCTCTCGCTTGTGGCATTACACGAGCTGGCAGCCAAGGCTCTCCACTGCCAACTCGGGGGTTCCTGCGGTCACCAGGATATCGACGCCGGGGCCTGCGGTCGCACCCCAATCACCGCCGGTACTGGGTCTCCGACTCCCTGCACCGTAACTGTTAAGTCGTTAACGGACATTCCCATTGAACGATGCGTTTTAGCCCCTACCGCCAGGGGTGAAACTACTCTTGGCTTCGGCGCTCGCCCTTGACCTGCCCGGCGGGTGGCCCCTTCTGGCAGCATGTGCTGCCTATAGCTCTCGGGGTCCTTACGCTTACTAAGCCCCCTCATCACGGCAAGATGGTAGTTCGCCGAGGGGTATAATAATATACGATCCGAACAAGATTCGGCAATCTCGTAGGTATGGTTGTTCTTTAGATACTGCATTTTCGTTTTTCTCTATCTTCAAATTCTGAACTTTCATCTTTTGGTAGCAGGGCGGAAGTGGGCTGGGCGAAATTTTGAAACACTTTCTAGGGTGAGCTATCACATCAGTCTGGAAAAATTTGATTGCTCCATCTATAATAGCCTTCGAGCAATGAGTGAAAAAACAAGACGGACGGACGAACATGGCTATATCGACTCGGCTATTGATGCTGATCAAGAATATATATACTTTATGGGGTCGGAAACGCCTCCTTCTGTGTGTTACACACCTCCACTTTTTACTAAAACAACAATATACCCTTTACTCTTCGAGATAGGGGTATAAAACAGTTTTAGGGTTAGATATCAATCAGTCTGGAAAAAATTTGGCTGCTCTAGCTCTTATATTCTCGAGCAACGGCTGAAATCACTTTACGAATGGAGCTGCTCCAAAACTGAGTGGAAGGAGCTCTGACAAGTTGGGGGTTCCATAGCCCTTCTTGAACGAGTGGATGGGTAAGTGGAGAATGCAGAATCATAGAAAAGACCAAATCTATCAGGGGCCCAAATCTGAATCGGATCGGATCGGTAGTATAGCAATACAATAGAAAAAACCATTTCGAAAACATCCGCATTATCTTTCCTTTCACACAAAAACGAGTCGTTTTGGTTTTCATATTTTTGGTAACCTGGATCTCAGAGACTATACGAGCTAGAGCAACCAAACTTTCTGTCTAGACTCCTGTGATACCAAACCTGAACAAGTGTATTTCAAAATTTCGTCCGTCGCATTCCGCCCCACAAAGGCGAAGTCCTGGTTTAAAAAGATAGAAAATCGAAAAAGGCAGTATCGTAGGGAATTATCATATCTACCAGATTTCCCGAATTTGGTTCGGTATGGATCATTATTGTAGCCACAATGATTAAATGAATTTTCAGCAGCGAGCTGCCCCACCCCCTTTACAACCTTACAAAATATACATTTTTTTTTTGAGGGGTTGATGGCCGCTACTGATTCTCTGCACTCATACTCTGCCTCGTGTAGTGTACGTGTGTTGTTGTGAGATCTGATGTAGATGGCAGCAAACAAATGTAAAATGTAAAATGTAAAACTGATAAAACTTTTGAAAATTCACATAAATCGCATGTGCACTGACTCAGTCAGTATAAATAAAAGCCCGCGTTTACAGCGATACAGTACGTCCTTTCTCGTTCTAAATGGTTTTCTATTTGTGGCTATACTAATGATGCGATCTGGCTCAGATTTGGGCCACTGATAGATGCGCTTTCCACGATTCTGCATTTTGTTTTCTGTTATCTTCAAAATTGTGGACAACACAGATATGCGCCCTTTGTGGGTGGCGAAAGTGGGCGCGGCGAAATTTTTAAAACACTTTTCTAGAGATTGAGATACCTCATCAGTTTGGTAAAACAATTCTGTTGCTTTAGCTCGTATAGCCTCCGAGCAATATGCGACAAACAAGACAGACAGACAGACATTTACCACAAATACAATATACCCCTTCTACTCTTCGAGTACGGGTATTAATATGCCCAAGTTCATATTGCTTTTGGAACAGGTATATAACTCTATACTATAAATTTGTAGAAAATATATGTATATATGCAGTTATCCCCGCAACGCGTGCACCAAATTACATGCGGTAATAAAAATGAAAAAAAGAATGTGTTTGTGTCACTGTTAACGCGACACTACTTTTATACCCGTACTCAGTCAGTAAACATGTGATTTATTTATTATATATCATTTTTATACCCGTACTCGAAGAGTAAAAGGGTATATTGTATTTAATGGTAAAAGTGGATGTGTGTAACATAAATAATAATTTTCGACCCTATAAAATTATATATATTCTATATATATATAAGTCATGTCTGTCCGTCGTCTTGGTTTCACTCATTACTCGAAGGCTATTAGAGCAATCAAATTTTTCAAGACTGATGTGACATCTCACTCTAGAAAAGTGTGTCACAAAATTTTGCCCCGCCTCTTTTCGCGCCCCCACAAAGAGCGCACAACTGTAGCCCACAATTTGAAGATAACCGAAAACTAAGAATGCTGAATCATAGAGAAAAGATCCTCCCATATCTATCAGGGCCCAAATCTGAATGTGTTTGGTCAGTGGTAATACTAAGACTCTAAAAAGTAGAGTCGCGTTAACAGCTCCTCCATAAGATCTTTCTCGTTTACATTTGCTTGTGAAGAGCTGTTAACGCTATGGGAGCTCTAACGCTATAGGAACTGATACCCGCACGATATCGCACAATCGATATTGTTTGAGCCAAGGGGGCGTCGTATAGTTCCACAGTCCAAATACAGTCAAAATACCAAATCCAAATCCAAGTGAAAGCCGGGGTCGTCAATGTTTATTCAATTTATTGGGTGATATATGTATTTTATATGTATGCAAGGTGTACCCGCATGCGAAGATAGCCGTGTCGCTTTGTTTGAGGCAACGCAAAGTTTTCTACTGGGGAACTATTTAATGTTATAGCAGCGCAGATGTCGTTGCGCCTATGTTTTTTGGGGTATACCTTATGCATCTCTTTCGTAGAATTTGCTTTGGGAGCTACAGCGATCGGCAAACGTCTACGATCTGCTCGTAACGCTCTTATACGGCGCTTTCGTTCGCTATTGTCGCGTCGCTAGGCGCAGTTAGGACTAACATATAAGTACTACATAAGTTCAAAACCACATCGACGGCAATAAACAGCAAGCCGATGATACAGTCTGTAAGCGACAGCCAGGAATACAAACGCACCCTCTGTGCCAAATATTGTATTTTAGCAACCTCTAATAAACATTACGCAATAATTAAATCCCGCGTGCAAAACCTTTCTCTGGGACCACCGAATCCGCCCCTAAGGAACGTCCACTGCCGCCACAGGTGTAATACCACTTTGTATTGCCCGCATCATTTATATCAGCAGATTGGGGCTCCGTCAAGGCGCAGCCGTAACCAACATTTTTTGGTGCCGAAACCCGGGACTGCTTTGCTTGGGACTGGCTGGAAACAAACCGTTGGTCTTCGTTGGACATTTTAAACAGTGGAAGGTTCATTTACGCAAGGTTAGTGCACTTGTGAGTTGTTGTGTGATAGAGTTGAGTCATGGCCGAAAGTGTAGTGGAATTAATTTGCGAGCAAGCTGCGTTTGGTAGACTCGGTGAAGCGTATGTTGGAAAAAGTTCAAAAATGATGAGACCAATAAATCTGAAGCGCATATGGAGGCTAGATTAGAAGCTATGACCACGGTACATGCGGAATTTCGCGCGAATCATCGTAAGCTGATACGGTCGGAGGATGATTTGGGTGGCCGGGTTGTTATTTGGAGGTGGATCTTGAAGGGCAGTTTGAAGAAGCGTATATCGATTGTGTCGCGCAAATTCGAACGGAATTAAACATCTCGAGAGGTCGTATTCTTGCATCAACGCTCACATCTCATCCGGTGAAGTGCAGCAAAATGTGTCCACCGAACCTACTGGTGTTAGCGGGTCAGCCGGTGTTGAAGAGGTTAAACTTCCAAAAGGTGAAACTACCCATGTTCAGTGGAGAATTTGTGGATTGGCCGGCATTTAAGGGAAATGTTTGAAGCGCGGGTCCATAATTGTCCTAGACTCTGGATTTGCATCGATTTCACTACCTCAAAGACACTCTTTCAGATGAAGCAAAAGGGATATACAACACCTTACTCTGATAGAATCTAATTACAGTGTAGCTTGGCAAATGTTGTTGAAATTGTATGATAATAAGCGAGTGTTGTTTCAGCATTCTTTTGCAGGTTCTCGAGCAGCAGCCCATGGTCCGTAATGACGACCTTGTGTCGCTTAAAAGGGTTTTGCAAACTTGTCGTTCATGCATTAAATCGCTGGAGAAGGTGGGGGGTGGATCTCACCCATCAGAGCCACATTTTTGTATACCTGATTGGGAAAAATCGATAAGCTCAATCGCAAAATTACCAACTTTCGAGAGCTGTCTACCCAGCTAGACGGTCAATATAGGACGATGGTCGACAGCCTCAGCTGACAGAGTGTTGTCATGAACAAGAAGAGTAAAGGCGCTGCTGGGTCCGGCGTAAAACGCAGGGATGTTAAATCTTCATTTGTTGTCCGATCGGTGGACCAATGCGCGGTCTGTGGAACTGAAGGTCATTCCATAGTCGACTGCAAGGTATTTGGAGGCATGAATGTAATAGACCGGCGGGCATCGGTGATGAAGTATCGCTTGTGTTACAATTGTTTGGGAAGCAGCCATCAGTCTCGCAGGTGCAGGCTAAAAACAATTGTTCGATTTGCCAGACCTACACCACACTCTTGTCCATGTGAAAGGCGTCAAGTAAGGGATTCTGGGGATCAGGTGCAACGGATCACGTCGATAATGTCATAAATGGTGCTCCCGCTATAGGAACGCAAAATATGAGGTACTGCTGCCTACGGCGTTGGTCACCATTGAGTCGTCAGAAGGCTTCCCGTTGCAATTTAGGGCATTCTTAGACCAAGGATCGCAAGCTTCGTTTGTATCGGAAAACGTAGCGCAAAGACTAGGATTTGTGTCGACAAAGACGCATTTAAAGGTAAACAGGGTTATCAATGCGCGGATTACGGAAGCATCCTCTTCAGTTCTGTTGAAAATCGGATCACGATTTGAACCGCAAGTGAAGTACAATGTCACAGCGTATGTTTTGCCGAAGGTTAGTAAGAGGATGCCGGATCGTCGGATATCGATGGAAAAATGGACTCATTTCAAACATCTATGTTTAGCAGATCCCAATTATTTTGTACCCCCAAGGTGGATATTTTTGCTGGGTAGTGACATATATGATGAATTGATGTTGAGCGAGATACATCGTGGACCTGCAGGCACGCCTATCGCGCAGAACACCCGTTTTAGGGTTTATTATCTCAGGAAGGTCAGGATTATGCGACTAACACGCATTGGTACATACAGTTCAGGTGGTCAGGATGATTCATCTGCGGAATTGGAAGGGTTGCTCCGACGACGGTTTTGGGGCTTGAGCGGTATGAGCAGGAATCTGGAGGATTATCAATGAAGAACAATGGTGTGAGGAACATTTTTCTAAAACATACAAAAAGGTTGTCGTATGGGAAATATGTGATTACGCTCCCATTATTTATCGATATTGGACCCTAGCGCAGTGATTGGAGCGTCGTACTGACAGCCCTAAAAAGGTTGTGCCATCTGGACAAACGTTTACGGAAGGATGACAAGTTGAAGGAAATATATTCATAAACGATCCATTGAATATTTGGAACAAAGCCAATGAAGAGGGCTTCCTCCCGGTGGAGCGACGTTGAAGATCAAAGGTGTATTGATGGCCAAGGGGGAGCCACACATTTACCCCCACCATCAGTGATTAAGGAATCCTCGACAACAACAAAGGTGCGCGTTGTGTTTGATGGGTCAATGAAAACGAGCAATGGAAGGCGTTAATTAGTATTGGCGATCGGGCCAAAACTGCATCGGGATCTACCGAGCGTGTTGATTAACTGGAGGGTCGTTGAAATACGCATTCATGGCAGATGTCGAAAAAGATGTACAGGTGCTTCAATGTCCATGAGAGGATGCTCAATATCAAAAGGATTCTGTGGAAACCGGATGAGAAGGCGATCAAATTGAGGAGTACGCATGTTGCACGGTGATGTTTGGCACAAGCTGTGCTCCATATTTGTATAAGGGTCATGCAACAATTGGCCCAGGATGAAGCTTATAACTACCCGTTGGCTGCAGGAATGTACTAAGACGTCAATGTATATGTAGATGACGTTTTGTCAGGAGCGGATAGTCTGGCTGATGCCAAGGATATTCAAACTCAAGTCATCAGGATGATGAAAAGTGGAACGTTTGAATTACGTAACTGGAGGCTAGTAATTGCACACAGCTGCTAGACGGAATCCCTCTGGAGCACCGAAACAAGCTAGGACCGGTAAATTTGGGGCGATGAAATGATACGTGCACTGGGCTTATATTGGAACCCCAGTGAGACGAATTCCGATTTCATTTAAACTTCGATATTCCGACAGGTACACCGACGAAGAGGAATATATTATCCACGATTGCAAGGTCGATCCGATGGGTTGGCTAAGCCCAGTAACAATAGTGGGACGGCGTCTTATGCAGACCTTATGGAAAACAAAACTTAATTGGGATGACCATGTTCCGCTACCTATTCAAGGGAATGGGAGAAATTCACACTGGAGTTGCCAAATTTGTCGAAGGTGCATATACCACGGTATATAGCTTGGGGAATGGCAGGCGTTATTCCGCAGTTGCACATATTTTGTGACGCCTCCATGAGTGCATATGGTGCAGCAGCCTATTTGCGGATGCGAAAAGGAGAGGAATCTTTTCATGTGGAGTTGGTGGTAGCAAAATGTAAGGTGTCGCCTATAAAGCCACAGCTTACAATCCCACGAGCCGAGTTGTGCAGCAGTTATGGCTGTCAAAATATTCAAATATCTAAAGGACCAAATAACTATCCCAGTTGATTTTTCAGAAACGGTTTTCTGGTCTGACTCAATGATCGTTCTGAGCTGGATTCGAGGAGGAGCTACGAGATGGAAGATGTTCGTTGCCAACCGAATCAGCAAGATTTTGAGCTAACCGGGGAAACGGCGACACGTTGCCTCGGAGGATAACCCCGAGACCTTTTTAAGCCGTGGAGTCAATGTGACGAAGTTGTCTTTCCAATTGTGGTGGCATGGGCCGCGATGGCTTCAATCGCCTGAAACGGAATGGCCAACCACAGCAGTATACCATGAAATGGACACAGTAGTGAGCAGCGAAATGAAGAAGGTTGAATGTAATTTTGTATCTGTCCACGAGTCCTGTCCCTCCTTACTGGAGAGCTGTTCGTCGTTTACACGCCTTATCCGCGTCATATCATATGTGAATCGGTTCTTAAGGAATTGCCGTTTACCAAGAATGATCGGAAGGCGGGCTTTCTGAATAGACGAGCTAAGCGGAGGACCTCGTGCGCAGTCCGAATGTGTCAATTGGAAGCTTTTCCCGGAATGGAACATGTTAATGAACGGGAAGGGTGCAACCAAAAGAGTTCGCTGCTGCCACTTAATCCTTATTTTGATGAGGAGGAAAATGTTATTCGGCTTGGAGGCCGAGAGAGACCATTACTGTCGGAGCGGAGAAACATCCGTATATTCTTCCCTACAAGCATCCCGGACAACGTTGGTTATACGTTTTAGCCATCCCAGTACTCTGCAAAGCCATCCATTGAACCCGTGGGGACTTGACATCAACCGCATTTATTGAGCACTGCAGCGATTCATTGGCCGACGTGGGAAATGCACTCACATATATAGCGATTGTGGGACGAATTTTGTTGGTGCAAATCGAAAGCTGCAAGCTGATAAGTTGGCATACAGACGGTACATCGAAAATACTATCCTCTCAAAACTAGCAGATGATGGGATCACTTGGCATTTTAACCCTCCCTCTGCACCACATTTTGGAGGACTGTGGGAGGCGGGTGTTAAATCGATGAAATACCACCTGAAGAGGACGATCGGAGTTCGTACACTTACGTATGAAGAGTTGGCTACTGTGCTAGCTCAAATCGAGGCTTGTTTAAACTCTCGCCCACTATGCCCTCTGAGCAATGATCCAGAAGACCTAGTGGTATTAACCCCTGGTCACTTTTAATAGGGAATCTTTACTTGCTCTACCTGAGGGACAGGTTGATAACATTAGCCACACGGAACGATGGAGAAACTGTCAATATATGGTTCAACAATTCTGGAAACGTTGGAGCTCTGACTATTTAACGCGATTGCAACGGAGACCGAAATGGTTAGAAAGAAGGAGAATTTAAAGGCCGGCGATATAGTTATTGTTAAAGACGAGCGGCTTCCGTCTAATTTCTGGCCCCTTGGTCGAATTATGCAAACTCACCGAGGGAAGGATGGTTTAGTTCGAGTTGTCACGCTAAAACTAACGGGGGCCTGATTAAACGACCGGTTGCAAAGCTCTGCCCCTACCTATACAAGATAATTGGCTTAATTCTGACATTGACCCTCCACAACACTCATAAACTGCACTCTCGTTAAGCGTTGTTTTGAGCTTTATTTTCAGTTCTATTGGCCTGAAGTTGGAGAAAAAACGAATCTGGATTAGAGATACTGAAGCTATCGTCAAGGGGAGAATGTTTAGGCAACGCAAAGTTTCTACCGGGAACTATTTAATGTTATAGCAGCGCAGATGTCGTTGCGCCTATGTTTTGGGAGTATGCCTTATGCATCTCTTTCGTAGTTGCTTTGGGAGCTACAGCGATCGGCAAACGTCTACGATCTGCTCGTAACGCTCTTATACGGCGCTTTCGTTCGCTATTGTCGCGTCGCAAGGTGCAGTTAGGACTAGCATATAAGTACTACATAAGTTCAAGAACCACATCGACGGCAATGAACAGCAAGCCGATGATACAGTCTGTAAGCGACAGCCCAGGAATGCAGAAATCTTGTATTTTAGCTTAACCTCTAATAAACATTACGCAATATTAAATCCGCGTGTTTTCTCTGGGACCACCGAATCCGCCCCCTAAGGAACGTCCACTGCCGCCACAGGTGTAATACCACTTTGTGTGCCGCATCATTATATCAGCAGATTGGGGCTCCGTCAAGGCGCAGCCGTAACCAACACGCTTAGAGTGTAGAAACGAATTAGTAAGGCGCCCTGCTGCCGAGGGCTGCTGGCAGCGAGAGGGAGCGTATGTAGATAAAGGTTGCGCCCAGGCCGAGGGCGTCGGCTGCGACAGCGGGGCGTATGTAGATAGTTGCGCCTGCTGCCGGGGCTATCGGCAGCGGGAGCGGATCGGGTGGGAGCGGCCCGTGGTGAGATTAAGCGTGAAAGAGCGTCGCCGGGGAAAAAATGCTCTTGTATGAGGGCGAGAGAGAGGCAGCCGCTTGCAGCTGGAGTGCTAACAGTGAAGTGTGGCTGGAATGCCCACAGCGATGGCCCCGCCAGCGCCGTCCCCAGTCTGAACATTTTCCCTCCCTTGCAGGATTGCAATAGAAACTCTACGACTTCGGGCGAGATTGCCAGGTTGATAACCTGGAAGCTTAAAATGGAAGTGCGGGCCGAAAAGAGGCTGGGTGCCAAGACCCCGAGTCGGACTTCGGGTCTTCAGGCCCTTTGATAGGTGCTCTGGAAACCTGACTCGAAACGATGCAACTTGATGTCTCGCCGTATTGGACACGGGACCCGTGAGCACCCAACCGAAAATGGTTTCCGTCCAAGAAGAGAACCACATATGTTGGGCTGTAAGCCACTTGAAATTACAGATGGTAACATCGGCTCCAATCAGGACATCGATTGGTGATTCGAAGAATGTCGGATCCGGGAAGACTCGGCAAGTCTTTTAATAAACTTTGCGAGATCGGATTGCGGAAGATTCTTTTCAGTTCCGGGATAACATATTGTGGCGTTTAATTGTAAACCCGGTCTCGTTGAGAGCGAATGGAAAGATGACAGAGCTTTCGGACTGAGCGGATACCCTGATTCAGACTGGAGACCTGTTCTGAATACGTTCGAACGGCAAAATTGTGTCGAAAAGGCGTTCCGTAGGAATGTTGCCTGGGCCCGAGTCGATCAGAGCGCGGGCGCGGAAATTTTCCCGTTAAATATTAATGATTGCCGTGCCTAGGGAAGAGCTTGCGCCGGAGGCGTACGTCTGAACGTTCGGAAGTGCGGAAGAATTAGAATTTTCTGCGGAAGGTACTGGTCGATCGACGTCTGGCCAGGCTGTGGAATCGGGCACGGATGTGGAATGTGACTCGCTGGAAGCTGGATTGCCACGATGCAGAAGCGTGTGGTGTCGTCCTCCACAAGTGTTTTTTGGGGTTTGGCATTCTCGAAGCATGTGGCCCTTTAAGCCATTTAAGCGACCTGCCTTTGCTTTATGCAGTTGGAGGGGCGTCAACGCTCATTTGTAGGAAATGAGGACAGAGGGATTGGGTGAATTTTTTGGAACAGAGATCACACTTGCTCTTGCTAGGATCCACGCTGTTATGGAACGCGGCGACGTCCGGAATAGGACGCCCTGGGAACGGAACAGAGAGGGCTGGATTCGGAGGATGGCGGATTCTGACCCTTTGGCGGGAGGCGATCTCGTGAGGTGGAAGAGTCGCTCTCAATAGCCTCAAGCGTCAAATAGGCTGAGTGAGGAAGGAGTCGATTTTTCCAAGGCGGCACCTCCTTTTGTCCGTTACGGACGCTTCCCACAAAGCCCGGCTGAGTTTGGCAATTTGGAAGAAAAATAGTCACGAGGAGATGTCCAAATTCTCCGTGCAGACGTTGGAGACCGCCAGCGATTTAGATTCCCCATCGTACTTTGAAGATCCCGCACGACTGCACTCGGAAGTTACGCGGGGCAAAAAGAGGAGTATGTTAATTTGGTTGGTCACCAGAAGCCGATTAATTTCATAACGGCTCGGGAAAACCTGAA
>CM019042.1:26717649-26819096 GCA_009664405.1 Drosophila bifasciata
GATTATCGAAGAAAGTCGACCAATTGATCCAAGAAGGTCTCATCGAACCACGAAGCCCGCACCACGCCCCATCGTACTCTGTACGTAAAAGAACGGCAAGTGGCGCATGTGCGTGGACTACCGACAACTCAACACTCACTCTATTCCTCACGCATACCCACTGCCCAGAATCAACTACATCTTGGGCGCCTACAGAACGCACGCTTCATAACCACCCTCGATCTGAAGAACGGATACTGGCAAATACCCATGGCCGGCGGAAGTCGAGAAGCCACCGCCAACCACTGGAGTACCTTCCCCGTACTGACGTGCCCACTAGCGCCATGCACCACGCCATGCCTAACACCACGTCCGGAAATCTTCGTCCCCCAAACAAGTCGTTGCTGAAAAACAGAGTCGTCACAAGAGACCCGCCTGGCCATACATCGATCTGGAGACATCACAGACCCAGGTATACCGCCAGAGCCACGAAGTACGCCTCACGGCCAACGCTACCCCCGATCGTCGCCCACATAAGCGACTACCCACGTAGGATCGAACACCCCAGCGCGTTCGACACGGCCATCCTCCCAGAAGACCCAAGCCAGCCAAAGACACCGACACCCCCGATCTCACCGAACCCGACCCAGAACTGATCTCCGATCCCTGGCCGCTGGACATAGCGCCACAGATCCAAGAATTTCTGGGCACAGAACTTCCAAAGTTCAATAGTCTCCACGGGACCTCCAACATAGCCGAGCACACCATCGTCATGAGAGATAATCGACCCATCAAACAGAGGTACTACCCAAAGAACCCATCCATAATGCGGATTATCGATGAAAAAGTCGACCAATTTATCCAAGAAGGTCTCATCGAACCCTCACGAAGCCCGCACAACGCCCCCATCGTACTCGTACGTAAAAAGAACGGCAAGTGGCGCATGTGCGTGGACTACCGACAACTCAACACTCACTCTATTCTGACGCATACCCACCGCCCAGAATCAACTACATGCTTGGGCGCCTACAGAACGCATCGCTTCATAATCACCCTCGATCTGAAGAACGGATACTGGCAAATACCCATGGCCAACGGAAGTCGAAGCCACCGCCTTCACGGTCCCCGGCAGAGGTCTCTATCAATGGAAGTGATGCCTTCGGATTACATTCTGCACCAGCAACATTCCAACGGGCCCTTGATACTGTGATCGGTGCCGACATGAAACCCTACGCATTCGCATATTTAGACGACATTGTCATCGTCGGACGAGACTTCGAGGACCACCTACACAACCTGGCAATAGTCCTCTCGCCTTCGAAAAGCGAACCTGCGGATAAACGCTGAAAAGTGCACATTTTTCCAAAGCCGGATCAAATATCTTGGTCACGTCATCAGCGAAGAAGGTATCCACACAGACCCCGACAAGATTGCTGCCATCTGTGAAGGAGCGGATGCTCCCCCACACTTTTTCCCCGATTTTCCCACGAAGGGATTGGTGCCTGAGTGATTTCGGGATCTAGGGGAACCGGTGATCCGCGGCCAACACTGACAAACATGGGATATGGAACGCGAGAGCGAAATCTCCATCCGCCTCTGCCGACGGCGGAGAGCGTAAAACTCCGCCGCCACAGAACATCAACGACGCTGAGAGAGCCATAGGAACCAAGAGAGCGGGCGACGACGAAAACCAAAGCAAAGAGCGCTGGAACCGAAGCGAGCACTGGAATCAACGATGCAGAGAGAGAGCGAGAGAGAAGCCGGCAACAGGTCTCACGATCTGGCGCCCAAAAGAATTGGGGCAGTCGTTCGGGAGCGAAGCATTAAGCCGAAGTGTGCAAAAATTACCAAGTGCGGTACGAGAAGACGCGCCCACGCCGCCCAGGATAACGGGACCAGCATACGCCGCGACGAAGGAGCGCATTAGGGTTGCAAGTGCCCCCGTCGTGATAAAAGGAGGCGCTTAGCGGTGCGGTTAGGTAGGGCAGGGTATATAGTGAAGAATAAAGGTTGAAGCAGAGAAAATTATTGTCGCGTTTTGTATTTGAATCCGAACTTGCCCCACGACCCGTTGACAGCTGTCTGAAGGGGCGTCCCGATCGCCCAGTCCCCCAGAAAGAAAACCCACCCCTCCCCCCAAACCCCGTGCCGAAGGTGGCCCCGGTGATCAAATGAGTCGCCTTCAGGAAACCTTTCCCACCCCGCCCCGTCGTAGTTGCCTGAAGGTGGCGTCCGGGTGATCGCCTAGTCGCCATTCAGGAAACCTTTAAAAATCCCACCCCGTCATATTCATAGCACGGAAGGTGGCGTCCGGTGACCGCCTAGTCGCCTTCAGGAAAACCTTTCCATACACCTGAAATCGTTGCCCAAAGGCGTCGGGCCGGCGATAGCCGCCAACCAACTTTGCAGACCCTACCTTCCCTTCCCCCCCCGTGGCCCAACTCTCCCCAGAGGGACCATCCGGCAACCGTTTTTGCATCCGTAATGGATCCCCTGCCGCCCCCGACCCCCTAGACGAGCTCCGCCCCGAAAGGCGTCATTCACGACTCGGAGTCCCGGCAAACTACAAATTTTTCTCTGTAGTTTCGACCCCTGGCTGGACTGAGAGATGTAGATGGCGCCTCGAGCAGGGACCTGAGATTCCGTTAAGTTTTTGTGAAGCCGAAGGGCGTGGAGGGGACACAGATACAAAGCAGTGGAGTGAGGCACGTGTTCTGGGTCGACAGGCCACCAGCCAGTGACCGTTGGAAACAAGGAAAACCAACGCTGTGGGGACTGTGAAAAATATTGACGCAACGCAGTGGCGCGGCAGTGGCAGAATATTACGAAGTTTTTGGCAAAACCGCACCGTGCAGGCCCAACTATCATGTACAGCCGAGGCTGGCTTCCCTAACCTTCCTCCTAGGGTAGCAGCAGCAGCAGTGCCGGCAGAGGCGCAGTAGCGGTTGTGCCGACAGAGGCGCAGCAGCAGCATCGACGCCAGCCGGACCGCAGCTAGCGGCAGAGGCGCAGCGACGCCACCAGCGCCAGCGGGAGCGAACGTGGCCGCCCGGGCTATATAATCGGGACCGCGACCAGCAATCAGGACAGAAGTCAGGAGACAAACAACCGAGACAGAAGTCAGGAGACCAACATCCGAGACAGTTCACCGCAGACCAGCAAGCAGTGACCACGGCAAAAGATCAACCAGGTCCAGGACCAACAAACAAGGATCAACCACTGCAAGGACCAACGACAAGGATCAACCACAGCAAGGACCAACGACAAGGATCAACCACTACAAGGACCAACGACAAGGATCAACCAGGATCAACAAACAAGGATCAACCACGGCAAGGACCAACAAACAAGGATCAACCACGACAAGGACCAACGACAAGGAGCAACAACAAGGATCAACCACGGCAAGGACACAAGATCACAAGGACAACTAGGAACAACCACGGCAAGGATCAGGACGACAACCAACGACAGGGATCAAGATAACTAGGAACAACCACGGCAACCAACGGCAGGGATTAGACAACCAGGAACCACAACCGCCCGACCAAGGAACAGGACTACCGGGACCAACGAATCCAAGGATCAGTTCAAAGGGACGACGACGGAAAAGGACAACGATTTTCGCCACCTACGATCAGGGAAGAATCCGGGACCAAGAATGGTAGCCACACAACCAGTGCCCACCAGCCGTAACCTCGAGGTGAGTGACCACCTCGTGCTTAGTGAGTGTAGTGCAGGGCAAAGGCCACAAGTGAAAGTGAAAGTGAAACCCAGTTGGACACCCGACGCGACCAAACGCGGGCGATGGGCGTACAGTCTCATACCGGCGAAGGGATGAGCTGCAGGCCATCGCCGCGGAACTCGACCTGGCGGAGGACGGCACCCGTGGAGGAGTTGACGGGAAGCGAATCGCGAGATTTTCATCTCGAAAGGGTGACCCACCGGAGGCGATCAAGCAACGGATCGCGGAATTTGGAGCGATGTACAACAGCGCACCCAGTCCCAGGACGCGGAGGACTCCTTCTTCGTCCCGAGCCGAGCGGCCGGGAACAGAAAAGGAAGCCCATCTGTCGCAACCGCTGCAGATCACCATCCCAGAGCTGCTTAAAGGTAACCCGTGACCCGGACCTAGGATTTTAACGCCCCAGGAAGGCCTCGCCCGAACGACCACCCGGCGAC
The DNA here is from genome assembly GCA_009664405.1 of Drosophila bifasciata. Lineage (NCBI taxonomy): Eukaryota > Metazoa > Arthropoda > Insecta > Diptera > Drosophilidae > Drosophila > Drosophila bifasciata. The sequence continues at coordinate 26,721,811 of CM019042.1, forward strand.
TTCGATTTCGAGCGACGCTCAGCCACGAAGGATGCCGACCTAGCGTCAGGGAAGGGATGAAATCTCGTCACGCCAGCCTCGCCGACAAATTGCGCAGTTGGGGATTGAAGTTTGACGGACGCAACCGGACGCGTTGACATTCATAGAACGGCTGGAAGAGCGTGTGAAATCCTATGGAGGGAGCCCAGACCAGTTGCCCCGAGCTATTTCCGGCTTACCACCCACAAGGCGGAGGGATGGTTTAGACCTTCCAGATGCAAGGGAAGCCCTGGACCGTCCGTGGGTAGCCGAGTTCCCGGAGCTGAGCTTGGCCATTAACAGCAGTACTTCCGACACCACCGGCTTCAGCCCAGCATTCCTCGTAATGGGTCGCGAGCCACGACCACCAGGGTCACTCTATGACGAGGTCACCCCGGCATGGGAGAAGATGCAGAACCGGCACCGGACAAGGCAACGCGGTTGCAGGAGATCTTCAAGATCGTCCAGGAGAACACTCAGCGGGCATCGCAGGAGCAACGGAAGCTGTATAACTTGCGGAGGCGAGAGTGGCTACCCGAAATCGGGACACTGGTCCTCCCACGCCAACACCACCGTCCAAAAAGCATCGGATGGCTTCGCAGCGAAACTGGCACCCCGTACGACGGCCCGTACAACGGTTGTCAAATTTATATCGCCTAACATAGTCCGCCTACAAACGCACCAGGGACGTCAAAGGAAGACCGCGAGTTTGGAGGACCTCTGGAGGAATTCCACGAGATGAAAGGCGACGGAGACGCTGAGACGACCACGAGGACTCCCGAGCGAGCACCGATTCACGAGGGCCACTTACGGTAGCGCGCTATCGTAACGTCCTCGCCCCGAAAGGGGCAAACCCAAAAGCCGTAAAAGCTCCTCACGTATATATCCCTATGGGATTAGTTAAGATAACAGGTATTAATTTTTTCGCAACCGCACCGCTCCGCTAAAGATAGGAGGACACACCTTCCGGGTGAAGATCACTCCCGACCGCGCCGTCCCTGTCACTCTGCCGGCCCCCAAAGTAAGGAGGGATGTGAAGGAGCGGATGCTCCCCACATTCTTTTCCCCGATTTTCCCACGAAGGACCAACACCTGAGTGATTTCGGGATCAGGGGGGGAACAGTGATCCGCGGCCAACACTGACAATTAACCCAGAACGCGAGAGAGCGAAAGCTCCATCCGGAAAGCTCCGACAACGGAGAGCGTAAAAAGCTCCCGCCGCCAAGAACATCAACGACGCTGAGAGAGCATAGGAACCAAGAGAGCAGACGACGACGGAAAACCAAAAGCAAAGAGAGCGCTGGAACCGAAGCGAGCACTGAATCAACGATGCAGAGAGAGAGCGAGAGAGAAGCCGGCAACAGGTCTCACGATCTGGCGCCCAAAAGAATCGGGGCAGTCGTTCGGGAGCGAAGCATTAAGCCGAGTGTGCAAAATTAAGAGTGCTGCAAGGGAGAAGACGACGCGCCCACGCCGCCCAGGATAACGGGACCAGCCACGCCGCGACGAAGGAGCGCATTAGGGTAAGCAAGTCTCACCGTCGTGAGAAGGAGGGCGCTTAGCGGTGCGGTTAGGTAGGGCAGGGTATATAGTGAAGAATAAAGGTTGAAGCAGAGAAAATTATTGTGCGTTTTGTATTTGAATCTCGATTACTTCGCCCCACGCCCGTAGTAGTTGTCTGAAGGGGCGTACGGCGATCGCCTAGTCGCCTTCAGAAAACCCTTTTTCTCCCCACCCCGTCGTCAGTTGCCTAAAGGTGGCGTCCGGTGATCGCCTAGTCGCCTTCCCACTCCCGCCCCGTAGTTGCCTGAAGGTGGCGTCCGGTGATCGCCTAGTCGCCTTCAGGAAACCTTCCCACTCCCACCCCGTCGTAGTTGCCGAAGGTGGCGTCCGGTGACCGCCTAGTCGCCTTCAGGAAACCTTTCCCATCCCTCCCGTAATCGTTGCCCAAAGGCGTCGGCCGGCGATAGCCGCCAACCCTTTGCAGACCCTACCTCCTTCCCCGCTCCCCTGTGGCCCGTACTCTCCCCAGAGGGACCATCCGGCAACCGTTTTTGCATCCGCCGGTGGATCCCTGCCGCTCCCTGACCCCCCTAGACGAGCCTCCGCCCCGAAAGGCGTCATTCACGACTCGAGTCCCGGCAAAAACTACAAATTTTTCTGTAGTTTCGACCCTGGCTGGACTGAGAGATGTACCCCTGCGAAATCCCTTCCTTACACATCAAAGTACTCAAGCCACCCACGAACCGCAAAGGAACTACGTCAGTGCATCGGAATGGCATCCTGGTACCGAAGATTCGTGCCAAACTTTGCTACAGTAGTCCAGCCAATGTCTCAGCTACTCAAGAAAGGACAAAGCATGGACATGGACCGCAGATCAACAAGCGGCCTTCGACCAACTAACGGAACTACTCACGACCGCTCCCGTACTTGCTTTCCCCGATTTCAACGTCAAGTTTTCACTACAGGCCGATGCAAGCAACCTCGGCATAGGCGCCGTACTCACGGAGGAGATCGAAGGAAAGGAACGCGTCATCGCCTATGTCAGCCGACGCCTGAACCAGGCCGAAGGACTCTACCCGCCACCGACAAGGAATGCCTCGCCGTCATTTGGGCAATCCGAAAACTACGATGCTACCTAGAAGAATACCGGTTCGACGTTATAACCGACCATCTCGCGCTGAAATGGCTGAATACTCTGGAAAGCCCCTACGGAAGAATAGCGAGATGAGCACTCGAACTCCAACTGTATCAATACGACGTCCACTACAGAGCAGGGAAACAAAACGTGGTTGCCGATGCCCTGTCCCGATAACCCTTGGAGACGCTAGCAAGAATCAAAGAGGAATCAAAGGTTTCGCGTCAACAAATATCGTCAAGTTGCAACACCCCGGAAGTCGGAAACTGAAAGTCGCAAATAGCAACCACCTGAAAGAGTACCACGACACGTTGGACAGCGCTGAGGAAGCAAACGACACTAGCGATCACAACGACCCCCTGACGACGGAAAACCACCAATAGAAACGCCAAAACACGTCGGAAGGATCCGCGGCCCTACGCCCGCAACGCAACGATAACGACAGTGGCAACTTGTAGCTCCACCCTGTAGAAGGGGGTGGGTGGGGTGGGCTGGGGGTGTAACGAACCCTGGGACCAGGGCCCGTTATATTCATATACATATTCATATTCATAGCACTAAGTTACTTTGTCATATATAATCTATACACCAACAACACAAACACCATACATCTGAAACTGTACATTTCCAGTCCCACGCGCCGATCGATTCTGCGGAATCAACACACGCGCGCTCCAGTTTCCCCCGAGTTTCGCAACTCCACGCAGATCAATTCTCGGTACAACCGAGTCAATGACCAAAAGTGCCACAACTACACTCAGGTCATTTCTCGGTGCAACCGAGTCAATGACCAAAGTGCCAAAACTACACTCAGCTCATTTCTCGGTGCAACCGAGGCAATGACCGTGTCAGTGGCACGAGTGGAGAACTCGACACCACTTCCGTTACCACAAACTTGCGGACTCAGCCATCGAGATCGGCCTTAAATAGCCTGGGCCCGCGATCAATTAGGGCAGTCCATCGCCTATCCTAAACAGTAACGGCAGTCTATCAGCCAACAGTATCGGCAGTCCATCAGCCTATCCTAAACAGTAACGGCAGTACATCCGCCGAGGCTACCAACACAACACCTCAGCAAGAAAACAATACAAGAACCACCACACGACACCAGAACCACGAGAAACAGTACAGAACACAAATAAAAACATTTAATAACATCAAAAACCAGCGCGAAAACGAGCGCGAACACCAATAACGTAACCCAAAAGATATTACCGCACACCGAAACCCCGGTGTCAGCGTTTTCCTCGCCAAGTGCGATTAAAAAATTACCCGCACGGTAACCAAACTCTAGGGCCCTTGCTCTAAAGTTCCAGCAAAACTACAAAACTTCTTGTAGAAAATCCTGGACAGACTGAGCCTACCTCAGCCTGAGATAGGTATCTTACAAGTGGCGCCCGAGCAGGGACTTTCTGGCAACTTTAAGGAAATTTCAAAGCCGACTTTCTGGCAACTTTAAGGAAATTTCAAAGCCGACTTTCTGGCAACTTTAAGAAAATTTTAAAGCCGACTTTTTGTCAACTTTAAGGAAACTTAAAGAGAAACCTTAACACGAGGCTACGTGGATTAAAGACCCACGGCCACCGAGAAAGAATAGTAGAGCTAACCACAGAACAAAAGTCCGGTACAAAACCAAATCCGCGCACCCACCCGAATCCAGTCGCGAGTGCCACCGGGAAAGTAAACGCAGTGACCAAGTGCTAAAACAGTGAAAAGTGTCCCAAACAACGCAGAGGAAAAACTCAGTCCAATCACCATGGAAACCTACGAAGACGACTCAGGCAGTGAATTCTACACCAGCGAGCAAACCCCCAATCCAGGCGTCAGCATCGGCTGGATCTACAAGCGCCGCCGAGACGAGCTGGAGGCCTTCGCCAAGGAATTTGGATTTGACAACGAAGGAACCGTCGAAGAGTTGTGCAGGAACTTTGCCATACTAGTCGCCGGACCACTCCCGCCGAGTGCCTGACTCGCCCTCGCAGAACTCGAGAGACAATACGCAAGACCAGCAGGACGCTCCTGGTCCCCGCTGCCCACTACTCCAGGACCATCAGGCATCGGGCCAGACTATAACCACGTCGCACGCACTGCGGAACGCATCCGCGGATGGGGCATCCAGTTCAACGGAGAAGATGACCCACTATCATTTCAGGAACTACTCGAGGAACGCGCACGCGCTTATGGAGTGGACACCAACCAGCTGCCTCGGAGCATGGCCGAACTACTCACCGACCGAGCCAGTCGCTGGTACCGTACCAGTCAACTACAGGGTAGTTCCTGGGCATATTTCCGCCAGGAGTTTCTGACGTATTTTCTGCCGCCAAGGTATTTCGAACAATTGGAGGACCAGAGCCGAGGCCGCAAGCAAGCGGTGGGAGAACCATTCAAAGACTATCTCATGGAGATACGGCTACTCATGCACCATGCCGAGTACGACCTAGTTAAGGAGCTTTACCGGATCTACGACTACGCCCTGCCAGGACTCCACCTATACGTGCGACGAGACGAATTGGAAAGCTTGTCACAGCTAAACCGCTTAGCGGCAGAATACGAAATTATTCACGAGAGGAAACGCGCACCCGGCCGACAAGGCAACCAGACCGCAGAGAAGGTGAGCCCTACCGTACCCCCTTTCGGAAACCCCATTGGGATTCAGCAGACACACCGCGCAGACAGTCATCGCATCAAACCACCACAACGAACCAAGACGTCGCCCATCGAATGATCACCACTCCCATTGGCAAACCACGCGCAGCCTGTCGCCGATGTGGTCAAGCTGGACACGCCGCCTATGACTGCACCAACGCTTCGATCCTATGCTGGGAATGTGGAAAACGCGGCACTCGAACCGTCGACTGCTGCCGCCGAGCCACGTCGGGGAAACGACACGCGTCCTCGACTGACACGGATCAGCCGAGAACGACGCCTCCCCAGACCTGCGACTAAGCAACCCACACACACGTGAACGACGGCCGAATAGTGGCGATATTGACAATAGGAGGACAAACAACGGAGGCCACCATCGACACCGGGGCGTCCTGAAGTTTCGTCAGCGACAACCTGGCCCGACAACCAAACAACAACTCCAACCTACAAGATGCATGCGTCCGCATACGCCTGGCTGACGGCTCAGTCAGAGAGATCACACAAGTTCTACTGGCGCACATCAAGCTGGGTCAACGAGAGGTCCAAATCCCACTCCTGGTCTTACCAAATATGCTGGAGCAAGATATAGTCGGCATGGACTTCCTATGTGCCATCAAAACGACGATCCAATGCGGCACCACGCTGCTAAAGCTACAAGATCGCCACCTCACGCCAACGCCACCGTCAGTTCAATCCAACCACGTACAAGTCACCAACCCCAGCATAAAGAAATCTAGGTCAACCGCCGCGAATACAAGTCCCCGACCTACCACAAAGAATACGGCCCCCAATACCGCAACGAAGAATACGACCCCGAAACCAACCACAGCGAACACACTTCCCCGACCTACCGCAAAGAAGACGGCACCCAACAATGCAACGAAGAATACGACACCGAAACCAACCACAGCGAAAGCAAAGCACCGGCCCACAACGGAAACACGAATCCGAAACAAGCACCGGTAAACTGCAACCAAGCAAACGGGAAAACGAATCCCACGGCCACTACGGAGCACCCGCGTCCTAAGCCAAACACAGGGAACACACATCCCAAACATACCACGAGGATCTCACACATGAGACAAGAATCAACACACTTGAACCAGGCGCTCGACACAGGAAGCCCAGGACCAAAACAACCTACGGGGCACACGCACCCGTAAGATAGGTATCTTACAGTGTTAAATACGGCTTTTCCGCCTTTCCAAAACCTTTTTGGACAACAACCTTGTTGTTTTATTTTAAAGAGAAATGAATGTAGCACAATATAAAAAAAAAGCAATATATTAAAGCTTTGATGGTTTAGATTTTATTGAGCATTGGTGGTGAGTGTAAAAGGGGGCGCTAACCTGATGACGCGCAGTGTATACTTTATGGGATCGGAAAAAGGATGTGTGTAACACACAGAAGGAGGCGTTCTGTGTGTTACACACATCCACTTTTACCACAAATACAATACACCCTTTTACTCTTTCGAGTAAGGGTATAAAACAGTTTTAGGAGTGAGATATCCAATCAGTCTGGAAAAATTTGGCTGCTCTAGCTCTTATATTCTCCGAGCAACGGATGAGATCACTTTACGGATGGAGCTGCTCCAAAACGGTGTGGAAGGAGTTCTGACAAGTTGGGGATTCCATAGCCCTTCTTGAACGAGTGGATGGGTACGTGGAGAATGCAAAATCATAGAGAAAGAACATATCTATCAGTGGCCCAAATCTGAATCGGATCGGATCATTAGTATAGCCACAATAGAGAAAACCATTTCGAGAAACATCATTCCCTATCTTTCGCACTCACACAAAACGAGTCGTTTTGGTTTTCACATTTTGTGTAGCCTGATCTCAGAGACTATTAGAGCTAGAGCAACCAAACTTTCTGTCCAGACTCCAGTGATACCAAACCTGAACAAGTGTATTTCGTCCCGACCCATTCCGCCCCCACAAAAGACGAAAGTCCACAATGTTAAAGATAGAGAAAAACGAAAAAGGCAGTATCGTAGGGGCTGATCATAACTACCAGATTCCCGAATTTGTTCAGATCGGATCATTATTGTAGCCACAATGATTAAATGAATTTTTCAGCAGCGAGCTGCCCCACCCCCGATACAACCACTACAAAATATACATTTTTTAGGGTTGATAGTGCGCTACTGATTCCTCTCACACTCACATACTCTGCCTCGTGTAGTGTACGTGTGTTGTTGTGAGAACTGATGTAGATGTAGATGGCAGCAAACAAATGTAATATGTAAAATGTAAAACTGATAAAACTTTTGAAAATTCCACATAAATCGCATGTGTACTGACTCAGTCAGTATAAAAATAGAGCCGCGCTTACAGCGACTCCGTACGTTCTTTCTCGTTCGAAATGGTTTTCTATATTGTGACTATACTAATGATCCGATCTGACTCAGATTTGGGCCACTGATAGATGGGCTTTTTCCACGATTCTGCATTGTTTGTTATCTGTTATCTTCAAAATTGTGGACACCACAGATGTGCGCCCTTTGTGGGGGCGAAAGTGGGCGCGGCGAACTTTTAAACACTTTTCTAGGAGTGAGATACCTCATCAGTCTGGAAAACAAAATTTGTTGTTTTTAGCTCTTATAGCCTCCGAGCAATAGGCGACAAACAAGACAGACAGACAGACATTTACCTCAAATACAATATACCCTTCTACTCTTCGTGGTGGTAATAAAAAACGAAAAGGAACGTGTTGTGTCGCTGTTAACGCTGCCAGACCTACCAACTCACGCTTCTTCCGGTTGCGGTACCTGTAGTATCCACGCCGGTCGCGTTTTTTTTTGTTTTTTTTTTCCTTCATGGCCCAAACGCCGTATCCGCGAGTGACCACCTCCCACAGCCCTCGCCCTGCGAAACCCCCAGGTAAGTTTTATGTTTCATTCATTTTTTTCTTCCTTCTCAGCACCTCTCCACTGCCCGGACTGTTGCTTCTGGTCAGTCCGGCTTGCCACCGATCGCCAGCGCGTCCCCTGCCGGCTTCTCCTCACCTACCGACAACTTCTGAGCTGTGGCCGCCTCACCTCGGCCCGGGGCTCAAGGAATGAGGCCCGGCGCAGCAGGCCCGACGGATTTCACCTTCGCCGCCGGCGTGGACAGATCCACGGCCCCCGCTCCAGATCCTCCGCCGCCGCGACCATCGCCGTTGCCGCCGCCTCCTGTGCCATCATCGCCGTGGCCGCCGCCTCCGGTGCCGTCTCCACCGCCGCTTTCGTTGCCTCCGGCTCCGTGGCCGCCGTTGCCGCCGCCTCCCGTGCCACCATCGCCGCTGCCGCCGCCTCCGTCGTCGCGCTTGTCGTCGTCGTCGCCTCCGGATCCTGCGTCATCCGTCGAAAAATTTCCCTGGCTCCCGCTCGCCTTTGCGCGGATCCCGCGAGTTGTTCCGCCTTGCGGCTCATCCTCCCACACCTTGGCCTGCAACTTCCGTGTCCGGGGGTGCTGGCCCCGACGCCCACGTGATGTGAATGGTCTGGTGGTGCCCGACCACCAGACCATCCCGGACCGTTTTTAATTGCATGCTCTGGGACACGAACGGCCCTTCTCAAAATATTGTCGGACCGCTTAACCGCGGCCGTTGCTTCAGGAGCGGTGGTGATTATTTTTCGGCTCCTGCTGCCTTGGCTGTCCTCCTGAAATAGTCAATTTTGCATTGTGGACAATGCTGCTCATATTTTATGTTAGTACCCTGCGGCTGCTATCATTTTGCCGCGCTGCTGACTGCATGTACCTGCGGTGGCTCTGCAATTAGCTGGTACCGCTCATATTGCCACCGCTGCGCTGCAGTGGGCTCTGTCATTGCTAAGTGACTTTTGCTGCGACGTCCTCTGGACCGTCTCTGGGACAAAATTGCCGCATGATTTTCGCGCATTATTGCAGCGTCTTTAAACATGGCGTTCCGCCGCGCCTTCTCCTCCGCCGCCTTCGGGCCTCCTTACCTGATGCGCCTCCAAATATCCGCTCCGTTTGTGGGACGCGATTGGCTCCTCGTGAACACTTCACCGCCGCCCGCCTCGCGTCGCGCCTTCCCTCGCTCCTATCTCGCCGGAATGCTGTTGCTGCGTTCGCCGCTGCCACAGTGCCTCGCCCCCTTTGGTTTCGCTGCTTTCACTGGCGCCGCGGGCGCCATTGTCGGCATCGGCGTCACCATATTCGACCGGCGTCTCCTCGGCCGTTCCTGCGGCGTCGACTGCCTCCCGTGGCTGCGGTCGGAGCGCTGCCAGGTTTCGTGCGCGCCGACTGCGCTGCTCCGCCGCTTTGAGCCGGTCCTCCTCGCTATATCATATGAGGATCAGCTCCCGCATCTCGGAGCCGACTCCACGCCACGAAACAACGTCGCTAGTCCCGCTTGCGTCATGTCGGACACCTCATAATCCCGCCGGCTCCGCGGCGACGCCCACTACGACTTTGCCGTTGGGACGATCACGTGAGAATGATCGCCCACTCAAACCACTGCTGCTGCCATACCCATGCCGCCTTTCTCACCGTTCCCTCGTACGGTACTTTCGCTTTTTCCTCCAGTGGCTCTCGCGGGATCCCTTTTTGGTTCTTGGGCCTCCAGCTCTTCGCCGCGTTAACCCTGGTTTAGGGATATCAGGTTCTTTTTCCCCTCCAGTTTTTCGGCCTTCGGTTCGGCTTCTGGCGTGACCTCGCCGCGCGTGCAGCTACCTCGGACCCCGAGGGTCGTCCGACTGCTGATTTATTCAGTAGCCCGGGTAGACGAATGTCAAATTATAGTCGGCCGGATCCGACGGTCGTCGGTGACTCGTGGGATCCTCGGGCCTCTGGACCAGGACATCTTCACCTCCTATTATCCTCAAAAAAGCACCCCGACCAAGATCGGATCTTTTTCACAGGGGTCCATAGCCGACGCCTCCGTGACCAGGTATGTTTTTCTCTTTCCGCTCGAACTATATTATATCGAATTATATCTCAACATATATTCCTCCCTCTTCCCAGATGACGATCTTCGAGGGATTTACTGCTTCTCAGTTTAATATTACTAAGTTTCCTTTTTGATTACTTTTCTTTTTCTTTTTATATGAGCCGTACGCAACGATTTCTGCCCAATATGTATGTCTATATATATCATGTACTATCATATACTTATATTTGTAACTTTGCCTGTTTCTTTTTCTTTTTAAATCGCCAATAAATTGAATTTATGTAAATTTGCTACTGTATTTGTTTTTTCCCGCCGGCTCGGCCCCTTGATGGCGTCCTGCGTGACAAAAATTTGGAGCCGGCGCTCATGCCTCACATTCCGGGAAATATATCTCTCTGATTCCTTCGGAATCATCATTGTGATCTTCGTCTTCGCGACGACAAATTGGCTTACCTGCTCTTTTCCGGCATGGGTGTAGTTGTCCGTCCTTTCACCGACAACCATGCTTAGACACCTCCTCTGTTTGTGGCTTCAGATCACCGATGTGTACAGTCCGTGTATGCTTATCGCTGTCTCTCCTCAGCTTGCATATCACCGGGACACGATAGTCGATGATCTGGTATGGTCCCGAATACCTTGGTGCCAATTTTGCCGCGAATCCTTCGGCCGCTTTAGATAGGTGGTGCTGCTTGGCCCAAACCACCTCGCCAATCTTCGGCGCCCAGGGTCTCCTTCGCAAGTTTTAATATCTAATAAAGGGGCCGCCCTTTCTAAATTCCTTCTTACCAGCTGAAACAGCTCCCGCAGTTTGTTTGCGTTTTCGTCGGGGGTGGTTGGCTCTTGACCCGTGCCGAGCGTTTCCTCGTCGGACCAAGCTTTCGGCAGTCTGGGCTCAATTTGGACTATAAACGCCGGGGCGTATCCCGTCGATTCTGTGACCTCTGGAGTTTACGGCCAGCATCAATTCCGGCCACTTTCGTCCCAGCATCTCTGGTCTCCTTCGGTGAACTGCGCGATCATTGTTTTTACCGTCCTATTAGCGCGCTCCGTCGGAATTTCCTGCGGCGTGTATTGAGCCGTGAACTGATGCCGCACTCCCATCTGCTCGAGAAACCGCTTAAACGCCTGGCTTGTGAACTGCACCCCGTTGTCGGTGATCATCACCTTGGGCACTCCGAACCGGGCTAAAATGCGTTCCCGAACGACTTTATTACAATGCCTCCGTGGTGAACTTTCTATTAGTGGCACCAATTCGGTCCACTTCGAGTAAAGCGATCCACCAACACTAGCAGCATGGCGTTCCCATGCTTTGACCGGGGCAGTGGTCCGACGAAATCCGCTCATACCGTTGCCCAAGGTTCTTCCGGTACCTGGGTGAGCATCTTTCTTGCCGCCTGTAGCTGACTGGAGGCTTGAACCGGAGGCCGTCTCACACTTTCGGACGTATGCCCTTACATCCCGGTGCATTCCTGGCCAATAGTATCGGGCGGCTCTCCTTTGTCATGGTCTTCCTGCCGCCTGCGTAACCCGCCTCCGGCGAGTCATGATTCTCTTTCGCGGCCCGTTCGCGAAGGTTTTTGGCACGCACAGCTTCCACCGCCGCTACCTCTTCGTCTCCAGCTCTGTGCGGTATATGCCGGTACACACCGCCAATTTCCTCCACGTAATCCGGGAACTTTTCCGGTTCCCTCCTCATTTTCTCTTTTAATTTTGCCACCCATTCGCACGGCCCTCCTGGGCCCGCGGAGATATTTTCCTCTCCTTCCTCTCCTTCCACTCGTAAACACCGCTCCTACATGGGCTGGCGAGATAGCGCATCGGCTACGATGTTGAGCTGCTCTTTTCTGTACGCTATCTCGAAGTCGAACAGCTGCAACTCCAGTGCCCATCTGGCGATCACACGTCGGGCTTTCAATGCTGTTCAACCACTTCAATGCCATGTGGTCGGTGACAACCTTGAAGTGGTATCCCTCCTTAAATGGCTTATGCTTCCTTACGGCCCACACTATGGCCAAACATTCCTTCTCCGTGGCTGAATAATTCCTCCGTCCTGTTCAAGGTTCGGCTGGCGTAGGAAATTACCCTTTCTTTTTGCGTCTCTTGCGATTGCCCCAAACCATAGTCACTGGCATCCGTCTGCAGCACGAATTTCTTTGAGAAATCGGGGCACACCAGCACGGGGTCCGCCACCAGTCGACTTTTCACTGCCTCAAATGCCTGCTGCTGCTCGGGCGCCCACTCCTACTTTGCCTTTTTCTTCAGTAAGGCGCTGAGTGGTTCCACCATCGTGGCAAACCCCGGCACGAAACGCCGGTACCACGAGGCAACGCCCAAGTACTGGCGCAGTTCTTTCACGTTTGCAGGTGGCTTAAGTTCCGCAATTGCGGCCACCTTCTGGGTCGGTGCGCATATCCCTCTCCTGTCCCAAATGACCCAGATGCCGCAACTCCCTTCGAAAGAATTGGCACTTCTCCACGTTCAGTCTTAAATTGGCCGGTTTCAATCGCCTGAATACCTCCTTTAGGTTTCGTTGATGCTCCACCTTGTGCGGCCAATTACTATAATGTCGTCCTGATACGCGAAGGCGTGCGGCATCATCTCTGGACCGATCACCTGTCCAGCGCTTTGAAACGTAGCTGACGCTGAGTGGCAAACAAACGGCATCACCTTCCACTGGAACAGAACCTTGGACGGCACCGTGAACGCCGTGTATTTTCGGCTGTCTGTTTCCAGTGAGATCTGCCAGTATCCGTCCTTCAGGTCCAAGCTGCTGATGAAACGTGTTTCTCTCAGCTGGTCCAGAATGTAGTCGATTCGCGGCATGGGGTATGCATACTTAATTGACTTCGAGTTAATTTGCCGAAAGTCCACGCACAACCTCCACTGTCCGGTTTCTTTTTTAACCATTACGATGGGGAGCTGTAAGGGCTCTTTCGAGGTCTCGATACACCCCTCAGCTCGTCCACCTTCTGCTGATCTCAGCTCGTCAACTGTTTTGGGTAGTATCGCTGTTGGCCAACCGGTACAACATTACTCATCGTGATTGTATGCACCGCCACATGATGACACCCTTGAACCTTTTGAATTTTTCTAACTTTTGGCCAAGAATTCTTTTGACCGATACTTTCTTCAGACCAACCACCACCACCAATGCCTTTTCTCCGGAATGCCAGCCTCGTTTCACTTCTGACTCCTCCGTGGTCTCCAGGATTGCCACCGACAGCCTTTCTCCAACCGCCCATTTCGCCGACCTTTCGCGGGGATTACGACCCTGTGCGCCGCACAGGTCACCTCTGCTCCGATGAAGTTCCATCCCAGGACCAGCGCATCAATGACTCCGGGCAAGACGAGAAGAGTCATCGGCATTTTCCGGTGTCCGAAGGCCAGCTCCACTTCGAGTTGGGTGGCTATGGCCTGACTGCGTCCGTCAGCCAGCCGTACCTGCTTCCGGACCTCTTTCATTCGGCCCTCCCCACGAAGCTGCAATGCCAGCTCGGAGCTGACAAAATGCTTGTGGCCCCCGTGTCAACCGTGGCCCTCCATTCTCTTCCCGAGATCACCACCACGGCAGACAACTGGTTCTCTTCCGCGGTGAGTCCACCGATTAGTTTTCGGGCCTCATCCCTGCGACCCCGGCACGGTTCCCTCGGCGTGGGTCGCGGGGCTTCCCGCTCTTCTGCAGCACTGCCATGTGGCTACGCCAACCTTTCTGCACATCCAGCAGAAAGTTAGTGGACGCTTTGGCATGCGTACCTGCGCCAGTGCTCGTCGCTTCCACACCGACGACACGCTTGGGAGGATTCTACACGAATCCCCCTTCCACATAGGAATGCGTCTGGCCATCGGCCATTGGCCTTGACGAGTTATTGTCCGTCTGCCGAGCGCTGCGGTTCGGCTCATCCTGGCAGCGCGGACACACCTCTGCCGCGGTCGTTTTTGTGAACGGATTGGTCGCCCTCGCTCGTCCCACTGGACTTTCCCTCTGGAACTCCGCGCGATCCTTTTCCAGGGCCTCGAACTCGCCAGCGCCATCATGTGGTCCAGGTCCCTGCACCTGTGCGGCCTGATAAAAATCCGCAAATCCGGCATGCTGTTCTCGCGGATGAGTTCCGGCTGCTCATCTGGCGTGCATTTGAGGGGGCGCATGAGGGTCTGCATCTCCACCATGTAGTCCTTGAAAGGCTCTCCCCACTTCTGCTTCCTGTGGCGTACTTCCTGCAGCAGCTTTTCGAAATACCCCCGGGGTAAGAAGTAGGCCTGAAAACTGGCCGTGAAGGCATTCCATGTCTGTCACTGGCGTTTGTTCGAAATGAACCACATCAACGCCCTGCCCTTCAGTAGCTCCTCTGGCATGGCCCTGGGGATTAGGTCTCGGTCCATACCGTACATGTCCGCCGACCACTCGACCTGCTCCAAGAACTCCAATGGTTTCGCCGTCCCATCAAAACGAAAAAGACCATTCCTCACCTGCTTCGCCACGTTGGCGTAGTTCAGGCGAGGCGGCCTCCTGACTGCGCTTCAGGCACCTCCCGTTCCTCCTCGGGTCGGTTCCTATACGCCTCTCGTCCTGCCGGCGCCATCCCACTTGACCGGCCTACGCTCGTTGGCCGCGGTCTGCTGGGTCCGGCCTGAGCGAGGTGCTCATTTCGGGGACTGCCAAGCTCGCTATGAGTTCCTCTTGAACTCGCCTGGCAACCTCCACACTGACGAAAATGAGCCCGCGCCTGCCGGCAATGGCAGACGTTTACACCTCCGCCTTGTCTTCGGTTGGTGGCTGGCCGGGTGAGGCTCTGCCTGCCCGCATTTCCCACACCTCCAACCTGGCGGCGTACTCTGGCTCCGTCTCGTGCTTCTCCACCCAAGCTTTAAACACTTTCGCCGCATCTCGGCCACTGTTCCCTCCAACTTCACCCCGAATGCCAAGGCACACTGGATAAGCTCCTCCTTCCTCAGGGAGTGAATCCATTGCCGACTCCTCATCTTAAACTTCCCAAAACTTCACTTCTGTTTTCCTGTTTGTCGCGAGGCCCCACGTTGGGCGCCAGTTGTAACGAAATCGTTTCTCTCCGGACTGATAAGCAGGGCTGGCTCAGCGGCCGACGAGCTCGTTGCAACGAAATTTATTTGTTGCCTCGCAGACAACAAGAAAAACGCACAGATTGTTTTTGGGGAAATTTATAATTGCTCTTTATTTTGTATCTTACGCTAACGGATCTTTCGCGCTAATCTTATAAGTAGCTACCTGCTGGGCTCCGCTGGCCTTCCGCTGGCGACTCTGGCTTCGCGCTACCACCGCTTGGTTTCCTCGGCTTGGCGTGGCTCCCGCGTGCTACGGCTGGGGTTCTGACTTTGGCAACCGCCTCGTCCGCCCTTCACAGCTGTGAACACTCTGGGCTTACCCTTCGTTGTTACTCACCCTAAGCGGTGAGTAGTGTCTTGCGTGCCACTCGTCTCCTTATTTCAGCTCCGTGCTTAAATACTCCTTATAGTTCCACCTCGCGTTGCACGATCACTCTCTATTCGTTAACGTCACTCAATTGGATTCGCGCACTTATCCGTTTACTGCTCCTCGGCGTAATGTCCCGCGCCGCTGTCGCTGGGTTTCCTTTATACCCTCAGGCGACGCCGGCGCCCGTGTAAAACCCTAGCAACAACGGGACAACCACGCGTTCCGTTGGTGCTTTTCCATCGCGCCTCCGCGGGCTTCCACCGCTTTCTTAACGAGACCAAGCCTACTCTTCGAGTAGGGGTATAAAAACAGTTTTAGGAGTGAGATATCCAATCAGTCTGGAAAAAATTTGGCTGCTCTAGCTCTTATATTCTCCGAGCAACGGCTGAGATCACTTTTTACGAATGGAGCTGCTCCAAAACTGTGTGGAAGGAGTTCTGACAAGTTGGGAATTCCATAGCCCTTCTTGAACGAGTGGATGGGTACGTGGAGAATGCAGAATCATAGAGAAAGACCATATCTATCAGTGGCCCAAATCTGAATCGGATCGGATCATTAGTATAGCCACAATAGTTCTCTAACCATTTCGAGAAACATCATTCCCTATCTTTCGCACTCACACAAAAACGAGTCGTTTTGGTTTTCGTATTTTGTGTAGCCTGGATCTCAGAGACTATAAGAGCTAGAGCAACCAAACTTTCTGTCCAGACTCCTGTGATACCAAACCTGAACAAGTGTATTTCAAAATTTCATCCCGCCCCCACAAAAGACGAAAGTCCACAATTTAAAAGATAGAGAAAAACGAAATAGGCAGTGTTGAGCTATTAAGCGTTTTTAATAGCTATTGCAAAAGGTAGGTTTTAAATAAAGAGCCGAGGATTTCAATTGGAAATACAATTTTATTTATTATATGAGGTAGCGGCAATACGCGTGTGTAGCTGGGGTATAAAAGTGCACCGAAAAACTATGATAGTTATATCCAGACTGCTAGAGGGCAGGCGGACCGAATTGCCCGTGCCCCACTGCAAGAGGTAGAGAGACAAAAAATAAGCTCGGGCTGCTGCTGAGCCGAGTGCGAGCGATAGATAGAGAGATGGAGAGAGCGCGCGGGGAGAACAGCATAGACGCTGCAGCTGTAGTAGCGAAATGAGCATAAGCGTAAACAATTACAATCTTTACAATACAGTGTTCAATCAAATAAGCAAACATTTGTAGGTAGATTTACTTTAGGCTGCTCCACTAACTAAACATCAGGCTGGGAAACCCGACATCCTCCCCCCGTTGAAACCTGTCTTTCAACAGAATCTGCAGGGTTTCGCATATAAATCGGATGTTGGGGTCTTGTTAAGCTCATCAACGACGCGTTTTTGACTCGATCACAACCTCCAGACACGACCCATCCCAAGAGAGTTTCCTGAAGTATTGGTAATCCTGGCGAAAGCTTGAATTGCCCAGCACATAAGAGCTCCAAAACAGTCTTGCACCAATCAGCAGATCGATGCCCTGGAGGTATATGATATCCTGGATCGGCGAGTGGCAGGTTTCCAGGATCATCCAGCTGCAAGTGTTCACGCTGCGGCTTGGCTGCCGATCAGTGATATTAGGGACGATTACAGCAGTGATGGGAGCCGAGTATGTCGACAAACGAGAGTCGCCTATTCCAGAAACAGCAGTGGACGATTTTATCTTCCGAAGCTAAAGCTGATTAGCTAAACGGGATGTTATTAGATGCAGTTGAGAGCCGGAATCTAGCAGCGCTCGGCAAGAAACGAAGGCCCCAGAACTATTTTTGACTAGGACGGTGGCCGTGGGTAATAGCACATCATCATTACTGAGATCCTGGGCAATAAGTGCAGAATATGCAGAGGCTGAAGCAGAGGACTCAGTGATGAGATGCGACGACGTGTCAAGTAGCACAAATCCACCATGGGCTGCAGTAGCTCCAGGACCTCCAAAATGCAGGAGAGTGTGGTGCCTACGCCCACAGGTACGGCATTTGCTGGAGCTGCATTTACTCAACCGATGGCCTGCCTTGAGGCAATTTACACACAGGGAGCACCTTTTGGCTTCTTTATAGCGATTTGATGGAGACAGTGCTAGAAACTTGGGACAATGATGGATTCCGTGAGCACTGTCATTGCACAGAACGCAACCTGATGTGTTTTGCTTAAAGGCAGCAAGTATGGATTTGGAATGGCTAGCTTTACTGCTCCTGCCCACCTGACCGCTCGGCGCATAAGTTGTCATAACGAAATCCACTGTTTCCAACGTCCTGCATCGCTGCTCCAAAAAACGAGGCCATGGACTCCCATGACGGAATCAAGTTAACGAAGGCTGAGTCCTCTAATCGTTCCTCCCACTTGGCTTGAGTCGCTGGATCCAGTTTACGAAGCAGCACCTGCACAATGATGCATCCTGCGATCTGCTCAGAAGTGCCCAAAGCCTGGAGCGCCCGAATATGTGCGTTAAACTTGTCCGAGATCTCCCGAAGCATCGACACTGACCCATTCTCCACAGACTGCAGCCCCAGGATCTCAGTAATGTGCGCCTGAAAGATTAAACGACGATTATTAAACCTTTTTTCCAACAAATCCAAGGCTATATTATAATTGCTGTCAGAAATTTCCAGCGCACGAACTGTCTCCAACGCCGAATCACGCAGGCAAGATCGCAAATGCTGGAACTTCTCAATGTTGGAGAGGTCCGGATGATTGTCGATGATAGTGGTGAACATCGAGTAAAAGTCCGTCCAATCCGCATATCCTCCACTAAATCTTGGCAATTGTATGGGAGGCAGGGACGATGCTGGTCTGCGAAGAGGTGGCGGCTGAGAACCAGCAAAACCAGAATTTAAATTTGGTCCAGCAACCGTAGAATGCAGTGGCGTATAGCCGCTAATCCTATCAATTTCACGCCGAATCGAAGCCTTGAGAGCAGTGGCAAGCGTTTCAAACCTGTCGCACAGTCCACTCTGAATCTCGCTGAAGTCCAATTGTTCGAGCTCGTTGTGCAATGTCTCAAATTGCCCGCTCAGCTTCTCAATCTGCTCCAACTTCCCCACTAGGGTGTAATAATCGCAGACAGCAGCCTCATCTTCCCAAGCGGTAGCCAATCTCTTCACCTTCTCACAGAGTTCCGTTGACTTCATCCTCAAAAAAGACACCCTGTTTTGCTCCCCTTGTTACTGTCACTATAGTGTCGTTGGCAGCGTCCATAGCAGCAGCCGCTCTAGAAACGTTCGTAGCGGGAAGAGGAACGCAAAACGAAACGCGTGTAACAAACGGGAACCTCAAGCGCAATTCGTGTATGTAAGAGCGGCTGGTGTATAGCAGCTATGTGGTCGATGGCACTGGCTATGTACAGAAGAGCGAAAACAGACGAACGAACGAAACTTATTGTTTATAAATGCAGTTTGTGATTGTACTGATCAATTAATTATTGCACAATCACGTCGGGGTCACCAACTGTTGAGCTTTTAAGCGTTTTTAATAGCTATTGCAAAAGGTAGGTTTTAAATAAAGAGCCGAGGATTTCAATTGGAAATACAATTTTATTTATTATATGAGGTAGCGGCAATACGCGTGTGTAGCTGGGGTATAAAAGTGCACCGAAAAACTATGATAGTTATATCCAGACTGCTAGAGGGCAGGCGGACCGAATTGCCCGTGCCCCACTGCAAGAGGTAGAGAGAACAAAAATAAGCTCGGGCTGCTGCTGAGCCGAGTGCGAGCGATAGATAGAGAGAGGGAGAGAGCGCGCGGGAGAACAGCATAGACGCTGCAGCTGTAGAAGCGAAATGAGCATAAGCGTAAACAATTACAATCTTTACAATACAGTGTTCAATCAAATAAGCAAACATTTGTAGGTAGATTTACTTTTAGGCTGCTCCACTAACTAAACATCAGGCTGGGAAACCCGACAGGCAGTATCGTAGGGATTGATCATATCTACCAGATTCCCGAATTTGGTTCAGATCGGATCATTATTGTAGCCACAATGATTAAATGAATTTTCAGCAGCGAGCTGCCCCACCCCCGCTACAACCACTACAAAATATACTTTTTTGAGGGTTGATAGCCGCTACTGATTATCTCACACTCACATACTCTGCCTCGTGTAGTGGACGTGTGTTGTTGTGAGAACTGATGTAGATGTAGATGGCAGCAAACAAATGTAAAATATAAATGTAAAATGTAAAAACTGATAAAACTTTTGAAAATTCCACATAAATCGCATGTGTACTGACTCAGTCAGTATAAAAATAGAGCCGCGCTTACAGCGACTCCGTACGTTCTTTCTCGTTCGAAATGGTTTTCTATACTGTGGCTATACTAACGATCCGATCTGACTCAGATTTTGGCCACTGATAGATGCGCTTTCTCCACGATTATGCATTTTTTGTTTTCTGTTATCTTCAAAATTGTGGACACCACAGATGTGCGCCCTTTGTGGGGGCGAAAGTGGGCGCGGCGAAATTTTGAAACACTTTTCTAGGAGAGAGATACCTCATCAGTCTGGAAAAAAAATTTGCTTTAGCTCTTATAGCCTCCGAGCAATAGGCGACAAACAAGACAGACAGACAGACATTTACCTCAAATACAATATACCCTTCTACTCTTCGAGTACGGGTACTAATATGACCAAGTTCATATTGCTGGAACAGGTATATAACTCTATACTATAAATTTGTAGAAAAAATATGTGTGCATATGCATCTATCTCCACAACGCGTGCACCAAATTAGATGCGGTAATAAAAAAAGAAAAAGAACGTGTTGTGTCGCTGAAATCTTAGAAGAGTTTTTCTAAATAAGAATCCGAAAACTTTGGGTGGGTAAAAGTGTATTTGGCCGAAAAGAATGGGACGTGCTCGATCGAAATTCAAAAGACGATTATATTCTAAAAATTCAAACAAAACTCTTAAGCCTAGCTTACCTACGGTGGCGAAGCGGGGCGAATTCGCCGAGAGCGAGAGAGAGCTTTTAATGCGCTCCCGCCTTGCCCCTAACCTACTTTACACTAGACTTCATACAACACAAATTCCTAAAGTGAAGAAACACCGGCCCCGTTTAAGGCCTGCGCGGCTTCAACCCAATGGTAGAGGCGCCAGTTATGAATGGCCCTCCGAAATATTCGTCCATCGGTCCTCCTAATGTCGACGACCCTGACCACGCCGTCCTCCCCTGCGTGGCGTCTATCCTCCCTAATAGCCACTCCTGCGGAGGCAGGTTGTCCTCTGCCACGATGACGAGGTCTCCTTCCTTGGCGTCGCGTCTCCGATGGTGCCACTTGGCCCGCACCTGCAGCCCCAGGACATACTCGCGGGACCATCGCCGCCAAAACGCCTGCCTGACTGACGAGACAAGTCGCCATCGCCGCAAGCAGCTGGGACTCTCCTGGTCCAGAGTCCGCAGTGCTGGGGGCGATGAACGACCCGCCTGTCAGCAGGTGCCCGGGCGTGAGGGGGCCTCGCCGTCGCTGGGGTCCTGGCTGATGGCTCCCAGCGGCCTGGAGTTCAGCACGGCCTCGATTCCAACGAGTACCGTGGCGAGCTCCTCTGCGGTTAGCAGCGCGCTGCCTACTGCCCGTAGGAGTAGGCTCTTCGCAGACTTCACACCTGCCTCCCCATAGTCCTCCCCCATGTGCGGCGCTCGAGGCGGTATGAACGCAAATTCGCATCCGCCTCTTGATGCGAATCCGCGAACTTCGTCCGCCTCGTCCTCGAGCGCCTTCCGCAGAGCGCTGAGGTGGCGGCTCGCTCCGACGAAATTCGTCGCGTTGTCGCAATGGACGGTCTGGGGATATCCTCGGCGACCGACGAACCTTTGGAAAGCCAACAAAAAGGAATTAGTAGTCAAATCGGAGACAAGCTCTAAGTGAACCGCTTTGGACGCAAAACAAACGAGCAGCGCGCTATACGACTTGTATGGGGGCCTTCCTCGAATTTTCAATGTCGTCGAGACTGGGCCACAGAAATCAACGGCGCAAATGGAAAATGGGCGGAGAGCACGGAGCCGGTCTGCCGGCCAATTTCCCATTAGTTGCGTCAGCAGTCGAGGCTTGCATTTAAAGCAGCGGATACACGATCGAACTGTCTGACTGCAGACCTCTTGAGCGTTTACAAGTGCTCGCGGGCCGACATGAAAATTGGAATTGTGCAGATGACGAACATAGCTCCGCACGAATTGCGAGCGCTTCGTCAAGAGCAAAGGAAACTTGGCATTGTATGATATAGGAGCTTTAGCTAGTCGCCCCTACCCTCAACAACGAAAAAGTACACCAAGTCCCAGTGTCTTCATGGATGAATGGGTTCAACCGCTGAAGACTCGGACCGACTTTAGATCCTTTCCGCACTTTCTCTATTTCCTCCCGATACTCGTGACGTTGGATAATTTCGACAATTTTATAAAAGGCTTCACCATACTCTGTCGGTGAGACCGTTTTCTCGAACCGTACGCTCGGGTTTTGACATTTTCTTATAAAGCGGAACATATAACATAACACTCTTAGCAGCTTGAGGTGTGACGAGAATCCTTCGATGACATCTACCAACTCCGAACTTTCCACGGCAGTGGTCAGTCCGACCGATGTCTTCCTCTTCTCCACCTCAATATCTTCTGAAGGCTCGAAATGAGGGTTTTTAGGCCAACTCTCCTCTTCATCCTTCAGGAATGATGGTCCTTCGAACCAGATTGACTGGACGATTTCGTTGACGTCACAACCTCTTGACACAATGTCTGCTGGGTTCAGGTTTTTGTCGGGACATGCCGGCACGTAGCTTCATCTGACCACTCTTGAATCTCAGCCACCCTATTCGAAACGAACGTCGACAACGTATATGGATGCGACCGAATCCAGTGAAGCGTCACTTCAGAGTCTGACCAATAAACAGCTCGTTCGATAGGGACCTTTAATAGGGGCTTAATTCTGTGGCAGAGATCCGCAAGAAGGTGAGCGGCACATAACTCAAGCCTTGGGAGCGTTTTGGTCTTGAGCGGCGCTACTTTGGACTTTGACGTCAACAACGATATCTACAAACCTTTTGCAGTTCTGCTGCGTATATAGACGCACGCTCCATAAGCTCTCATGGAGGCGTCCGCGATAGCATATATCTGGACCGGTGACATCGGATTGGTATACACAAACCGAGGTATGGATATCTCTTCAATTGACAGTGTATTTGTCAACATATTCCAAGCTGTTTCCAAATGCATCGGAATCCACTCAACCCAATCTAGTTTGTTAAGCCAAAGTTCCTGCAATAGGATATTGCCCTTTATGACAATAGGACTTAACAATCCAAAGGGGTTGGACAACTTCGATGTCACCGACAGAATGTTCCGTTTTGTCACTCGGAGACCCATGTTTTCATTGTCAATTCTGAACTGAAAGGTGTCTTCATTAGGCAACCATGAAATTCCTAACGCCTTGGTCAATTCTGAATCCGAGATCATTAAGCCCATAATGACTGTGCTCTCAGATGCGGTAATCTCAGTTGAGTTCGAAAACCACTTTGCTATCTCAAAACCTGCGGTCTGAAGAACCTGAGATACTTCAGACTTATTTGCCCTTAGCTCCTCTACCCATGCAGCACCAGTCAACATGTCATCAACGTAAAAGTCGGACCCCATAACGTCAGCAGCTTCAGGGAATGATAGTTTTGCAGACTCACTCAACCTTTTAAACACCGGATAGCCAAGAAAGGGGCTGGTCCAGTCCCATAAGTCATGGTGTTAAGCTTTTACAATCACAAGGATTCAGATGGGTCTCTTCTCCACACTATCATCTGAAACTGCCTATCCGCTTCATTCACCATTACTTGGCGATAAATCTGTTTTACGTCGGCAGTCAGGGAGAACCTGTGCAGACGGAAGCGGAGCAGCGTTGAGTATAATTCCTCTTGAATGGTCGGTCCGACCATCAAAATCTCATTCAAGGCCACCTGAGAGGACGTCTTTGACGACGCATCGACCACGACGCGAAGCTTGGTGGACGTACTTTGGGGCCGAAGGAGAGGTACTCTTCCATGAGTTCCAAGTACATTCTCTTCAACTCAGGGTCACGAGACAAAACCGCCATTTCGCAACCTCAAAGGAGCCTTACTTCGAACCGACCTGATGGTAATACCTGAGTCGTCTTCCGAAAGTAATGTTCACATAATGTGTGCTACGGCGAAATAAGTTTCTTTGGAGATGGCATTTCTTCCAGTGACCAGAACTTTTGCAAGGTCGTATCAATGGAAACCAACAATTCTTCACTGCAACTCAAACTGCTTGCAGTTTGGAGGGCAGGACTTTTGAAAAACATATATTCCCGAAACAACCCAGCCAAGAAGGGTCTTCTGAAGAGTTGGATAGTCCGGACCTTGCTTGATTTGACCAACAGCTAATAACTCAAAGAATGATTCAGCTCCAATCAGCATGTCTATTCTTTGCGTCTTGTAAAAATAGGGGTCTGCCAGTGGTAGGTTCTCTGGGATTTTCAATCAGTTACATTAACTGACTGGTCAGGGTGATAACCTGAAATTGATTTCAGGATCCAGAAATCAAAGGAGAACTCGCTACCATTTATGCGCGACTTCACCACTGTGTGTATTTTATTCTTAACTTGAGAATTGGATTCACCAATACCAAGCAAGTTAATACATGACTCCTCTCTACGGATCTGTAAGCGGTGGGCGAGGTCTTCCGTGATGAAATTTGTCTGAGATCCAGAATCAAGGAGAGCTCTGGCCAAAATGTGATCACCGGATTTTGTTCGAACACTTACGATCGACGTAGCCAGAATCACCTTGTCCAACGACGTCGCATGCAGAGCATGTGAGGTGGAAGGGTGATCCTGATTTAAAGGAGGAGACGAACTCTCTGGGGGTGGTGGCAACGCGAGACTATTTTCAGTCACTGTGTACCGATGCAACAATGTGTGATGTGAGCGGCCGCAAACTCGACATTTGGCGACCTTGCATCTTACAACTGTGTGACCCTTTTGCAGACAATTTATACATAAGGATGCAGACTTTGTAAACTCAAACCTTTGCATAACCGAGAGACGTGAGAATGGCACGCAGTTGGCCACTACATGGTCTCCCGAATTGCAATAGCTGCATGTCCGCTGAGCTTTAATGTTGGGGGAAGTGGCAGAACAAGCGAATGAACTGCGATTGTGCGACTTGCTTGGCATGACTTTATCTTGCTTTGGCTTTGTCGACTCTTCCGCAGACAAATGCTGGTATCGACGATTTAAAACTTTTTCACAATCGGACCACAGTGGTAATCTTTCAAAGTCAAGCTGTTCTTCCCACTTCTGTCTAGTCACTGGGTCGACTCTGTTCAAAACGATATGAATGAGCATTGCATTCGAAATCTTCGTATCGTCTCCTATCGAGAGTAACGAACCATAGATCGATGACACGGTATCGATTAGGCTCCTTAGGGACGATGCGGACTGTTGCGAGATTTTTGGCAGATTAAACAGTGCGGCGATTTGGTTTGAAAATATTAAACACTCATTGTCGTATACGCGCTTTAGGCTGGCCATAGCCTTTGCATAATTGGCCTCGGTGACTTGGAACGCCTTTATTGTTCCTAATGCTTCATTAGAGAGGCACGAAATCAAATGATTAAATTTTTCGATCACCGGTATACTATCATCATTATGAACGAGAGTCTCAAAAAGGCTAATAAAATTTTTAAACTCCGAATATTTACCACTAAATTTCGGTAAGGCCAATTTCGGAAGTCGAGCGGAAGTTGGGGCCGTAGCAGCAGATACCGAGGGCGGTGGGTTGCCTGATACTTTCAAGGCATCGATAAGCGAAATTATCTTTGCCTTGGTTACAATGCCCATTTCTTCTAGCTCGGCTCCAAATTCATCTTTGCTATCAATATCTTGTATTTGCTCCTGCAATAGGTTGGCCTCATTGATAGCCGAATTTAAAACATCGAGTCTACATTGCAGTTCTACCAACTGCAATGGGATCATCCCACCCTCTAAGCGATCTTCAGAGCGGCGAATGCTTTTGACTCGGATTTTGAGCTTATTCTTTAGCTCATTGAGAACAGCCTTATTTTCTTGTGCCCTTTTTTTTTTTTTTTTTATAATCTACGCGACGACAACCACTATTTTTGTAGATGGATCAATAAAAAATGTCCAAAGAACGAGGCAAAGAGAGCCTAAACTCGATATACCCTCACACTGCAGGGTAGCGCGCCATATTCCAAGTGAGAGCCGAAAACAATATACCCTCACAATGTAGGGTAGCGCTTCACTGGCAAAGTGACAACAAAAAAACAGTATACCCTCAGAAAACAGGGTAGCGCGTCACTTGTCGTTCCGTTTTGCTCAAGCGCGGCAATTCTTCCAACAACTACACAGCAAGCACCGGTGTGGCGAACACGAGAAACGAAAATAATGCACCGGTAAAGCTGCTGTTATGTATGTATGTGTGTATGTGAAGAAGTATGTAAGTGTTACACACCGCGGCTTGGGTCAACGAACGTATGTATGTACTCACCGACAACCAATGGTTTTTGGTAGATAAATAACAATATAATATCAATATACTGTATAATGAGCAATAATAGTCCGAACAAGAACTAAAAAACGAGAATGAAAACAATTGAATGTCGAGGCACGACGTGTAAAGTTGGTTTCAAGTGAGAGTCGAAACCAATATACTCTCAAGAACCAGGGTAGCGCGTCACTTGGCTCTCCGTTTTCATCAAGCGCGCCAACGAAAATTCTCTCACCAAGTACACAGCAAGCAACGGTGAAAAAGCTAAAGCGAGAGACGAAAATCTGCTTGTATGTACGTAATACGTACGTATATATGTATGTATTTTGAGAATTATATGTTATACCCGCGGCTTGGATTAACGGACCAACTTTTTACCGAATTTTAAACGAGAAGGGAAAAGGGGGGCGACAGTGATTGCAGATAACGTTATACAAATATTTAATTGTGCGTCCAAATAGCGGTTTGATAGAGTTTAGTATGGTTTGTATGTGCGATTTGGGTTATATATATGTATGTGCACTACTTAAATGCATGCAATCAACTCTACTATATCATACGTATGTGCCAAGAATTGAAAGTGAGGTGCAATTTTTTTCAGCACAAGACAATTTATGAGTATTTACGAATGTCTTCGACTCTAACTTGCAATTTTTCGCACAAATACCTCAGGTTCTGCTCGCTCTTGGAGTCCAGATTCCACCTTTCTCTCCTTGTGATCTCCTATTGCCATTTGGTGCAGCGTGATGTTGATCTGTGGCAGCAACGATGGGTTGGACTACGCGGCCGACACGGGTATTATAAGCCGGCTTTTTATACAAAGAAACCACTGAGGACGCGGGCAACACACCAGATTTTAGAGTTGGAATTTGAACTCTTTTTTTTTTTTTTCGATGCACTTCACTGCACTTGTGTCACTGTCACTGTCTTTTATGTTGCCTTTTTATTAATTTTACAGTCCACCCGGGGGCGCCATGAAATCTTAGAAGAGTTTTTCTAAATAAGAATCCGAAAACTTGGTGCCCCACGTTCGGGGCCGGTGAATTGTCAACGATGACAATCTTTTGCAGATCACGACCCAAACGATTCAGATCCTTAATGTAATTACCCTGTAATAAACGCACGATTCCCTAAACAGTCTTGCACGAAACACATTCCATTTGTCTAACAGATCTGCTACGGGATCTGCATATTTGGCTAGTGATGCTGTAAACAAAACGCACTCGTACAATTCGCCCATCTTCTGCAGAAACTCATCCACATGCGGTTGCTTTCAGAACGTACACCTGATGTACGGTTCCATCGATCTCCACGGGTACTATGAAATCAGCATTCGGTATGGGCTTAAAACTACTATGCACTAGGGTCTCATCCAAATCAATAACCATTCACTTTCTGTGCATATCGGTGAGCTTAACCTGAGGTAGTAGGTACCTTTGTTAGTCCTGTAAAGGTGGCGGTGTTGTCGAGCCATCGATTTGTGTGGTATTCTGATTTGTTTTTGTTCGATTTCGTCGCCAGCAGCACAGCAGAGACTGGATAAATCCACGCTTTTGTGGCTTTAAGCGTTCCACATCGTCTTTATCATTCGGATAGCTGGGATAAACATTCATTTGCTCATCAGCGCGGGACACTTGTGTGATTATTGATGTTGCATCCATTTAAGCACACAATTATGAATGATGTTGCCTGGCTGGCTGGCAAAAGGTTGCAACTCTCTCTCACTTCGGTCTCCTTAGCAGGTTGAACTGTGGGGGAACGCTCTTGCTTCGGACAGAATGCACTTTCAACAATTTATATTTCGTTTCGTATCGTATGCTAAAAAACACTTTCATGAAATCTTAGAAGAGTTTTTCTAAATAAGAATCCGAAAACTTTGGGTGGGTAACAATTTATTTGGCCGAAAAGAATGGGACGTGCTCGATCGAAATTCAAAAAGACGATTATATTCTAAAAATTCAAACAAAACTCTTAAGCCTAGCTTACCTACGGTGGCAAAGCGGGGCGAATTCACCGAGAGCGAGAGAGAGCTTTTATTGCGCTCCCGCCTTGCCCTAACCTACTTACACTAGACTTTATACAACACAAATTCTAAACTGAAGAAACAGTCGCTTTAAACTCGACACTACTTTTATACCCGTACTCAGTCAGTAAACATGTGATTTATTTATTATATATCATTTTTATACCCGTACTCGAAGAGTAAAAGGGTATATTGTATTTGTGGTAAAAGTGGATGTGTGTAACATAGAGAAAGAATAATTTTCGACCCTATAAAGTATATATATTCTATATATATATAAGCCATGTCGTCTGTCCGTCCGTTTTGGTTTTCACTCATTGCTCAAAGTCTATTAGAGCTAGAGCAATCAAATTTTCCAGACTGATGTGACATCTCACTCCTAGAAAAGTGTCTGCAAAATTTCGCCCCGCCCTCTTTCGCCCCCACAAAAGAGCGCACAACTGTGGCGCCCACAATTTTGAAGATAACAGAAAACTAAGAATGCTGAATCATAGAGAAAAGATCCTCCATATCTATCAGGAGCCCAAATCTGAATCGGATCGGATCAGTAATACTAAGACTCTAAAAGTAGAGTCGCGTTAACAGCGACTCCACACGATCTTTCTCGTTTACATTTGTGAAGAGCTGTTATCGCTATGGGAGCTCTAACGCTATGGGAGCTGATACCCGCACGATATCGCAGAATCGATATCATCTATCGATACCAACAGAGGCGATACTTCACTCTCGAAGTCAAAGCGAAGCAGACAAACGTTTTGAAATACACCGATCAAAAATGAATACCATCTACTTACATTATAACACTCATTAATCCTAATAAACCTTACCATATCAATAAAAAATATCACACATTTAACATTTTTTCCTGCATCTGTCATCTACATCACTTCTCACAACAACACTGCACGGAAAAAGGTTGCACTGCACGGTCTAGCTGCTGAAAATTCATTTCATCATTGTAGCTATAATAATGATAGGTTAGGTTAGGTTTATAGGGCTGCTCCACCTAAGTCGAGGTCACTCGGAGGCAAGAATTGCCCATTGTGATGCCCACACTCGTCATGGGATTACGTCCGGCGCCTAGGGAGATTTCGTGAACCATCCCGAGGCCTCAACAAAAAGCATCAGCCTCTCCAAAGGCATGTTTGCCAGGCTATCCAAGTCCTCGTGAAAGGCGCTGCCGAGTATTCGGTGACGCCTTTCCATGAGTGCAGGACAGCCACAGAGAAGATGCTGGATGCTCTCTATTTCCTCCTCGTCCCTGCAGCTGCGGCAGAAGTCATGATGGGGCAATCTGTACCTAGTGGTCATGTGGCCGATGACACAGTGCCCCGTTATAACTCCCGTCAGTGTTCGCACCTGACTCTTCCTGAAACCTAGGAAAGTCTTAGAGCGAGAGATCTCACAGTTGGGTGTTGCGTTCCACCGTCTGTCTGATCTCGTTCTAGCTCGACCCATCATCTGCGAGATGATGTCTCCGATCCATTTCTGGCACACTCGTCCGCACTCTCGTTGCCCGCGATGTCGGTGTGACCCGGGACCCACGTGAGTGTGATTGAGAGCGCTCCGATCTGGTTTAGCGCGTCCACTGTGTCACGTACGAGTCTGCTCGTGATTTTACAGGAAACCAGGGCTTTGATAGCAGCTTGGCTGTCAACACAGATTGCTATGTTCCTCTGAGGTATCTCCAAGGTGTATATCAACTTTGCCGCTTGCCATACTGCGTATATCTCCGCCTGAAATACACTGCACCAGTCTTGTAGTCTTAGGGATATGTTGGTTGCTAGTTCTTCAGAGAAGATTCCAGCTCATGTCCCTTCGGCTATCTTTGACCCGTCAGTGAAGATGGAGAGCACGTTCTGCCCCAGAGCAGCGTTACGCGTCCATTCCTCTCTTTCGGTATGTGTCCTTTAAAATTTCTCTTCCATGAAAACTCCGAGACACAGTAGTCGCTCCGTTCGCCCGTTCCACTTTCCTCCTTACGAAGTATTGTGGCGTGGCCATAAGGCGATGGCTTGAAGAACCGCGCGGCTGAAAGCCTCGCGGCACTTGTATCAGCCTTGCACTTAAGGTGGAGGTCTATGGGCTCCAGGTTTAGCATGGTGTCCAGAGCAGCCTGTGGGGTGGATCTGCTGAGGGATCCCTCAGCTGAGGGAGCCAGTGACTCCAAGGCATGCCGTCCGCTGAACTTTCTGGAGGGTTCTCGAGGTGGGATTTGGTGTTGGCCGCTTCCCACCACACCAAGCTTCCGTATGTCAGAATGGGCCTTATTACCGCTGTGTACATCCAATGGATGATGTGCGGTTGTAAGCCTCATGTCCGCCCAAAGGTCTTCCTACAGATGTAGAAAGCAGCCATTTCCTTTTTCTTCCTTTCCTCCGTGTTTCTCTTCCAAGAGAGTTTGGAGTCTAGGATGACACCAAGATACTTGGCTTCTTTCGATAACTCAAGCGTCGTTCCACCAATTGCTGGTCGTTTGAAGTTTGGTATCTTGTATTTTCGTGAGAACAACACCAGTTCTGTCTTTTTGCGGTTAACCCCCAGACCGTTTTGGTGTGCCCAGCTCGCGGTCGTTCCCAGTGCAGATTCAGAAGATCACTGATTGTAGGTAGGAACTTACCCGTTACCAGTATCACTAAATCATCCGCATAGGCCACAACCTTGTATCCGCTCCTCCCCAACTGAAGAAGAAGGTCGTTGAGGACTAAGTTCCACAGGGAGGGGATATAACCCCCTGCGGAGTACCTCGTGGGACCGTCTTCCTTGAATAGGAGGTGCCCAGACCAGCGCTGATCGTTCTGCTCCTTAAAAACGCTGTCCAGCCATAAGGTTACCGTCGGGTGTGTGCCAATCTTGGTCAGTGCGGCCGTTATTGACTCGATCCTGACGTTGTTGAAGGCTCCCTCTATGTCTAGGAAGGCCGCCAAAGCATATTCCTTATGGCTGAGAGTCTTTTCGATACTCCCCACAACTTCGTGTAGTGCGGTCTCAACTGATCTACCTTTGAGGTAGGCGTGCTGAGCTCCGCTGAACACTTGTCTGTCAAGTTTGGTCCTTATGTGTAGATCGATCAGCCTTTCCATCGTTTTCATCAAAAATGAGGATAGACTGATTGGTCTGTAGTCCTTGGGGAGATGTGGTTTATCTTCCCGGCTTTGGGGATGAAGACCACTCTCACCTCTCTCCATGCTTGGGGAACGTACCCAATTCGGAGACATCCTTCGAAGATTTTCTTTAGCCATGGTAGCAGGGGCAGGCAAGCTGCCTGCAACATGGCTGGTCGTATATCATCCGGCCCCGGTGACTTGTAGGGACCGAAGGATTTAATGGCCCAGATAATCTTGTCTTTTGCCATAATGTCACGTATGAGATCCTCAGTGTCCTCTCCCTGGTATGGCTCAGTGTCGTTGATGTCGTTGGATTCGTCACCGGTGACATCTGAGCATCCCGCGAAGTGGGTGCTCATGAGGAGCTCAAGGGATTCCTGACTGTTTTCTGCAAAGACACCATCCTGGTTGCGGAGCACTCAGGTGTGGTTGGTGCCTTTGATAGCACCCGTCGAAGCCTTGAAGCCTCGGTGGTACCATCTATGGCATCGCAGAAGGCAGCCCAAGACTCTTTTTTCGCCTTCCTACAGGTGTTCCTGTAGGTGTTGAAGCTGCGACGATATTCGTCCCAGCTTTCCTGTGTGTTTGCCACTTTTGCCCTGTTGAAGAGCCTCCTTGACTCCCTCTTGACTTCGCTCAGCTCCCGCGTCCACCACGGGTTGCGGTTGGACTTTTGGAGGTCGGCTGATCGGGCAAGATTCAAGGGAAGCCCCCTGTAGGGCTTTAGTGACATTCTGAGCCGTTTCCTCTAGTGCTTCCGTTTGAAGGATGTTCCCTTCCGGTGGGGAGGGTAGTGCCTTCTTTACGGTTGCGGAGAAGCGGCTCCAGTCTGTCCGCTTGGGATTGCGGTAGGCCTTGGGCCTTTCTCTGTTCCACTTGATGCTGAACACTATCCTGTAGTGGTCCGAGAAGGAGCACTCACCGGACACATGCCAATCATCAATGGTTAAGGAGTCACTGTCCGAGGCAAGTGTTATATCAATAACCTCTGCACAGTTCTTGTTGCGGAAGGTGGGCTGGTCTCCCCGGTTGCACACAACAAGATTTGTGGACGGAATGTACTCGAACAGCGACTCTCCTCTGGAATTTGTGCCCGTGCTTCCCCAAAGGGAGTGGTGGGCATTCGCATCGCAACCTAGGACGATGTCGAGACCCTCTTTCCGCGTTTGGTGGATTAGGGCCCTGACATCCCCGAGGGTGGGTCCTCTTCCTCGTACGGCAGGTATGCCGAGGCTATGTATAGGTTTTCCCCGTCCTTCCGCTCACATAGTGCCACCGTTAGGTCCGGAGTGCTGTACCTGCAAGAAAACAGAACATTAAGCTCGCTTCTTACCACGATACAGGTTCTTGGCTTACCCACGGGGTGTGGCGTGAGAAGGCGGTATCCGCGACCGTTCAGTCCCCGAACCCCTCCCTTAACGGTCCAGGGCTCTTGGATGAGGGGCCACGTCTACCGCCTTCTCGTCCATAAACCGCAGCAGGTCCGCCGATGGTACACTTGAGTGATGCAGATTAATCAGCACCACCTTCATGCTGTTCAGCGGACCTGGGGTGTCGCGGTACTACTACCGCCAGTGTGCCCATACCAAAAGATATGCGGCAGTCCTTTTCAAGGAGTTTGGCAAGGCTTTCTTGACCAATACTGATCCAGAGTTCCTTGCCGTTCCCCTTGTCTCGCGCTATCGCCCGTATGATGGTCCAGTCCGACGTTCCCAGGATCCGGTTCTGTGCCTTGATCAGGACAAGTGTGTCCTCATCCGCCTTGATTGGGGAGGAATCCACACCTTCATAATCGTTCTCCTGGGAATCTCATCGATGGGGACCACACAGAGAGCAGCTCCTGGCCAAAGTTCACCAAAACCTTGGACCGTGGTTTTGAGAAACTCAAGAGTTTCTGCGTTACCACAGGCCACTGCTTTGGCTCCCTTATACCACTTGATGCCCTTGAACTCGCAGACAAACGGGTTGTCTGCGCGAACAATGGCATCCTTCATGGCGGTCAGGATCTCCGATTCTGCCTTCAGCCAATTTGCGTCCGATATTTTCCCTTCCGGGTGGCTTCGGTCGATTATGGCCGTCTGTAGCTCAGGCGGTGCTCCTAGGCTTGCCCGGATGTCCTCTGGTTTCGCCTTCTTCGGCTCGGAGGCTCTTACGGAGTCATCCGTTCTCTGCCGCTTGAACCTTGGCTCTCGACCAGTCGGTTCCACCGTTGCCTTCTGTACAGAGGGCGTTGGTGGTACCTTGGCGCTTGCCGTGTTCTGCGGTTGAGGTGTGGTCTTCTCCCTTTGCTTCTCGGATACCTTCTTCCCCTTTCTCCCTCGCGATTTCGCAGACGATGACGTTGAGGGTTGGGCCAATATCGTCTTCGTGCCAGCTGCTGCTGACGGTGAAGACGATGGCTTGGGGTGGGACTGGTCTCCGTTGGCAGGAGCGACTCCGTTCAGCCGCTCCTACCTCCGCACATTCTGCTCGTGCTTCTTCCTAAGGATCCTTTCCCTCGCGGTCAGCGTTTCGGGGGGCCTTTGGCTCATACCACGAACGTATTTCACCGATGCCCTGTATCCCGAAACCGTTTGCGTCGGGTTTGAGCCTCATCCTCCGTCCCAGGTAGTAGTGGACTCGAGTCGACCTGGATGGTGGGAACCGTGACTTGCGGCTCCGCCCTCGGCAGCTCCTCGCTATGTCCAAGGCAAGAAGGCCTTGGCCAACTCTGCCTCCGACACTGAGGGGCCAGTGAAGACGAAGCTTCTGTCGCTGGTTCCCGGTTCCAGATCCTCGATCGTCCCCTTCTGCCTGCGGATCCTGCTCTCGCTTGTGGCATTACACGAGCTGGCAGCCAAGCTCTCCACTGCCAACTCGGGGGTTCCTGCAGTCGCAGGATATCGACGCCGGGGCCTGCGGTCGCACCCCCAATCACCGCCGGTACTGGGTCTCCGACTCCCTGCACCGTAACTGTTAATTCGTTAACGGACATTCCCATTGAACGATGCGTTTTAGCCCTACCGCCAGGGTGAAACTACTCTTGGCTTCGGCGCTCGCCCTTGACCTGCCCGGCGGGTGGCCCTTCTGGCAGCATGTGCTGCCGCCGCTATAGCTCTCGGGGTCCTTACGCTTACTAAGCCCCCATCACGGCAAGATGGTAGTTCGCCGAGGGGGTATAATAATGATACGATCCGAACAAGATTCGGCAATCTCGTAGGTATGGTTGTTCTTTAGATACTGCATTTTTCGTTTTTCTCTATCTTCAAAATTCTGAACTTTCATCTTTTGTGGGGGCGGAAGTGGGCTGGGCGAAATTTTGAAACACTTTTCTAGGAGTGAGCTATCACATCAGTCTGGAAAAGAATTTGATTGCTCCATCTATAATAGCCTTCGAGCAATGAGTGAAAAACAAGACGGACGGACAGACATGGCTATATCGACTCGGCTATTGATGCTGATCAAGAATATATATACTTTATGGGGTCGGAAACGCCTCCTTCTGTGTGTTACACACATCCACTTTTACTACAAATACAATATACCCTTTTACTCTTCGAATAGGGGTATAAAAAACAGTTTTAGGAGTTAGATATCCAATCAGTCTGGAAAAAATTTGGCTGCTCTAGCTCTTATATTCTCCGAGCAACGGCTGAGATCACTTTACGAATGGAGCTGCTCCAAAACTGAGTGGAAGGAGCTCTGACAAGTTGGGGTTCCATAGCCCTTCTTGAACGAGTGGATGGGTAAGTGGAGAATGCAGAATCATAGAGAAAGACCATATCTATCAGGGGCCCAAATCTGAATCGGATCGGATCATTAGTATAGCCACAATAGAGAAAACCATTTCGAGAAACATCATTCCCTATCTTTCGCACTCACACAAAAACGAGTCGTTTTGGTTTTCATATTTTGTGTAGCCTGGATCTCAGAGACTATACGAGCTAGAGCAACCAAACTTTCTGTCTAGACTCCTGTGATACCAAACCTGAACAAGTGTATTTCAAAATTTCGTCCCGTCGCATTCCGCCCCCACAAAAGACGAAAGTCCACAATTTTAAAGATAGAGAAAAGCGAAAAAGGCAGTATCGTAGGGAATTATCATATCTACCAGATTCCCGAATTTGGTTCAGATCGGATCATTATTGTAGCCACAATGATTAAATGAATTTTTCAGCAGCGAGCTGCCCCACCCCCGCTACAACCTTACAAAATATACATTTTTTTTTAGGGTTGATAGCCGCTACTGATTCTCTCACACTCACATACTCTGCCTCGTGTAGTGTACGTGTGTTGTTGTGAGATCTGATGTAGATGGCAGCAAACAAATGTAAAATGTAAAATGTAAAACTGATAAAACTTTTGAAAATTCCACATAAATCGCATGTGCACTGACTCAGTCAGTATAAAAGAAGAGCCGCGTTTACAGCGATACAGTACGTCCTTTCTCGTTCTAAATGGTTTTCTATTTGTGGCAATACTAATGATGCGATCTGGCTCAGATTTGGGCCACTGATAGATGGGCTTTCTCCACGATTCTGCATTTTTTGTTTTCTGTTATCTTCAAAATTGTGGACAACACAGATATGCGCCCTTTGTGGTGGCGAAAGTGGGCGCGGCGAAATTTTAAAAAACACTTTTCTAGGAGTGAGATACCTCATCAGTTTGGTAAAAACAATTCTGTTGCTTTAGCTCGTATAGCCTCCGAGCAATATGCGACAAACAAGACAGACAGACAGACATTTACCACAAATACAATATACCCCTTCTACTCTTCGAGTACGGGTATTAATATGACCAAGTTCATATTGCTGGAGCAGGTATATAACTCTATACTATAAATTTGTAGAAAAATATGGGTGTATATGCAGTTATCCCCGCAACGCGTGCACCAAATTACATGCGGTAATAAAAAATGAAAAAGAATGTGTTGTGTCACTGTTAACGCGACACTACTTTTATACCCGTACTCAGTCAGTAAACATGTGATTTATTTATTATATATCATTTTTATACCCGTACTCGAAGAGTAAAAGGGTATATTGTATAATGGTAAAAGTGGATGTGTGTAACATAGAGAAAGAATAATTTTCGACCCTATAAAGTATATATATTCTATATATATATAAGTCATGTCTGTCCGTCCGTCTTGGTTTTCACTCATTACTCGAAGGCTATTAGAGCAATCAAATTTTTTTCCAGACTGATGTGACATCTCACTCCTAGAAAAGTGTCTGCAAAATTTTGCCCCGCCCTCTTTCGCCCCCACAAAGAGCGCACAACTGTGGCGCCCACAATTTTGAAGATAACAGAAAACTAAGAATGCTGAATCATAGAGAAAAGATCCTCCATATCTATCAGGAGCCCAAATCTGAATGTGTTTGGTCAGTGGTAATACTAAGACTCTAAAAGTAGAGTCGCGTTAACAGCGACTCCATAAGATCTTTCTCGTTTACATTTGTGAAGAGCTGTTAACGCTATGGGAGCTCTAACGCTATGGGAGCTGATACCCGCACGATATCGCACAATCGATATTGTTTGAGCCAAGGGGCGTCGTATAGTTCCACAGTCCAAATACAGTCCAAAATACCAAATCCAAATCCAAGTGAAAGCCGGGGTCGTCAATGTTTATTCAATTTATTGGGTGATATATGTATTTATATGTATGTACAAGGTGTACCCGCATGCGAAGATAGCCGTGTCGCTTTGTTTAGGCAACGCAAAGTTTCTACTGGGGAACTATTTAATGTTATAGCAGCGCAGATGTCGTTGCGCCTATGTTTTGGGGAGTATGCCTTATGCATCTCTTTCGTAGTTGCTTTGGGGAGCTACAGCGATCGGCAAACGTCTACGATCTGCTCGTAACGCTCTTATACGGCGCTTTCGTTCGCTATTGTCGCGTCGCTAGGCGCAGTTAGGACTAGCATATAAGTACTACATAAGTTCAAAAACCACATCGACGGCAATAAACAGCAAGCCGATGATACAGTCTGTAAGCGACAGCCCAGGAATGCAGAACGCACCCTCTGTGCCAAATATTGTATTTTAACTTAACCTCTAATAAACATTACGCAATAATTAAATCCGCGTGTAAAACCTTTCTCTGGGACCACCGAATCCGCCCCCTAAGGAACGTCCACTGCCGCCACAGGTGTAATACCACTTTGTGTGCCGCATCATTATATCAGCAGATTGGGGCTCCGTCAAGGCGCAGCCGTAACCAACATTTTTTGGTGCCGAAACCCGGGACTGCTTTTGCTTGGGACTGGCTGGAAACAAACCGTTGGTCTTCGTTGGACATTTTTAAACAGTGGAAGGTTCATTTACGCAAGGTTAGTGCACTTGTGAGTTGTTGTGTGATAGAGAGTTGAGTCATGGCCGAAAGTGTAGTGGAATTAATTTGCGAGCAAGCTGCGTTGGTAGACTCGGTGAAGCGTATGTTGGAAAAGTTCAAAAATGATGTGACCAATAAATCTGAAGCGCATATGGAGGCTAGATTAGAAGCTATGACCACGGTACATGCGGAATTTCGCGCGAATCATCGTAAGCTGATACGGTCGGAGGATGATTTGGTGAAGCCGGGTTATTTGGAGGTGGATCTTGAAGGGCAGTTTGAAGAAGCGTATATCGATTGTGTCGCGCAAATTCGAACGGAATTAAACATCTCGAGAGGTCGTATTCTTGCATCAACGCTCATCTCATCCGGTGAAGTGCAGCAAAATGTGTCCACCGAACCTACTGGTGTTAGCGGGTCAGCCGGTGTTGAAGAGGTTAAACTTCCAAGAGTGAAACTACCCATGTTCAGTGGAGAATTTGTGGATTGGCCGGCATTTAAGGAAATGTTTGAAGCGCGGGTCCATAATTGTCCTAGACTCACGGATTTGCATCGATTTCACTACCTCAAAGACACTCTTTCAGATGAAGCAAAAGGGATATACAACACCTTACTCTGATAGAATCTAATTACAGTGTAGCTTGGCAAATGTTGTTGAAATTGTATGATAATAAGCGAGTGTTGTTTCAGCATTCTTTGCAGGTTCTCGAGCAACAGCCCATGGTCCGTAATGACGACCTTGTGTCGCTTAAAGGGTTTTGCAAACTTGTCGTTCATGCATTAAATCGCTGGAGAAGGTGGGGTGGATCTCACCCATCAGAGCCACATTTTTTGTATACCTGATTGGGAAAAATCGATAGCTCAATCGCAAGAATTACCAACTTTCGAGGAGCTGTCTACCCAGCTAGACGGTCAATATAGGACGATGGTCACGACAGCCTCAGCTGACAGAGTGTTGTCATCGAACAAGAAGAGTAAAGGCGCTGCTGGGTCCGGCGTAAAACGCAGGGATGTTAAATCTTCATTTGTTGTCCGATCGGTGGACCAATGCGCAGTCTGTGGAACTGAAGGTCATTCCATAGTCGACTGCAAGGTATTTGGAGGCATGAATGTAATAGACCGGCGGGCATCGGTGATGAAGTATCGCTTGTGTTACAATTGTTTGGGAAGCAGCCATCAGTCTCGCAGGTGCAGGCTAAAAAACAATTGTTCGATTTGCACAGACCTACACCACACTCTTGTCCATGTGAAGCGTCAAGTAAGGGATTCTGGGGATCAGGTGCAACAGATCACGTCGAATGTCATAAATGGTGCTCCCGCTATAGGAACGCAAAATATGAGGTACTGCTGCCTACGGCGTTGGTCACCATTGAGTCGTCAGAAGGCTTCCCGTTGCAATTTAGGGCATTCTTAGACCAAGGATCGCAAGCTTCGTTTGTATCGGAAAACGTAGCGCAAAGACTAGGATTGTGTCGACAAAAGACGCATTTAAAGGTAAACGGGTTATCCAATGCGCGGATTACGGAAGCATCCTCTTCAGTTCTGTTGAAAATCGGATCACGATTTGAACCGCAAGTGAAGTACAATGTCACAGCGTATGTTTTGCCGAAGGTTAGTAAAGAGGATGCCGGATCGTCGGATATCGATGGAAAAATGGACTCATTTCAAACATCTATGTTTAGCAGATCCCAATTATTTTGTACCCCAAGGAGTGGATATTTTGCTAGGTAGTGACATATATGATGAATTGATGTTGAGCGAGATACATCGTGGACCTGCAGGCACGCCTATCGCGCAGAACACCCGTTTAGGGTTTATTATCTCAGGAAGGTCCAGGATTATGCGACTAACGCATTGGTACATACGGTTCAGGTGGTCAAGGATGATTCATCTGCGGAATTGGAAGGGTTGCTCCGACGGTTTTGGGAGCTTGAGCAGTATGAGCAGGAATCTGGAGGATTATCGAATGAAGAACAATGGTGTGAGGAACATTTTCTAAAAACATACAAAAAGGTTGTCGTATGGGAAATATGTAGTGCGGCTCCCATTGTTATCGATATTGACCCTAGCGCAGTGATTGGAGCGTCGTACCGGCCAGCCCTAAAAAGGTTGTGCCATCTGGACAAACGTTTACGGAAGGATGACAAGTTGAAGGAAATATATTCGCAAACGATCCGTGAATATTTGGAACAAGGCCAAATGAAGAGGGCTTCCTCCCGGTGGAGCGACGTTGAAGATCAAGGTGTATTGATGGCCAAGGGGAGCCACACATTTACCCCACCATCCAGTGATTAAGGAATCCTCGACAACAACAAAGGTGCGCGTTGTATTTGATGGGTCAATGAAAACGAGCAATGGAAAGGCGTTAATTGAAGTATTGGCGATCGGGCCAAAACTGCATCGGGATCTACCGAGCGTGTTGATTAACTGGAGGTCGTTGAAATACGCATTCATGGCAGATGTCGAAAAGATGTACAGGTGCTTCAATGTCCATGAGAGGGATGCTCAATATCAAAGGATTCTGTGGAAACCGGATGAAGGCGATCAAATTGAGGAGTACGCATGTTGCACGGTGATGTTTGGCACAAGCTGTGCTCCATATTTGGCCATAAGGGTCATGCAACAATTGGCCCAGGATGAAGCTTATAACTACCCGTTGGCTGCAGATGTACTAAGACGTCAAATGTATGTGGATGACGTTTTATCAGGAGCGGATAGTCTGGCTGATGCCAAGGATATTCAAACTCAAGTCATCGGGATGATGAAAAGTGGAACGTTTGAATTACGTAACTGGGCTAGTAATTGCACACAGCTGCTAGACGGAATCCCTCTGGAGCACCGGGAAACAATGGGACCGGTAAATTTGCAGGGCGATGAAATGATACGTGCACTGGGCTTATATTGGAACCCCAGTGAAGACGAATTCCGATTTCATTTAAACTTCGATATTCCGACAGGTACACCGACGAAGAGGAATATATTATCCACGATTGCTAGGTCGATCCGATGGGTTGGCTAAGCCCAGTAACAATAGTGGGACAGCGTCTTATGCAGACCTTATGGAAAACAAAACTTAATTGGGATGACCATGTTCCGCTACCTATTCAATGGGAATGGGAGAAATTCACACTGGAGTTGCCAAATTTGTCGAAGGTGCATATACCACGGTATATAGCTTTGGGAATGGCAGGCGTTATTCCGCAGTTGCACATATTTTGTGACGCCTCCATGAGTGCATATGGTGCAGCAGCCTATTTGCGGATGCGAAAAGGAGAGGAATCTTTTCATGTGGAGTTGGTGGTAGCAAAATGTAGGTGTCGCCTATAAAGCCACAGCTTACAATCCCACGAGCCGAGTTGTGAGCAGCAGTTATGGCTGTCAAAATATTCAAATATCTAAAGGACCAAATAACTATCCCAGTTGATTTTTCAGAAACGGTTTCTGGTCTGACTCAATGATCGTTCTGAGCTGGATTCGAGGAGGAGCTACGAGATGGAAGATGTTCGTTGCCAACCGAATCAGCAAGATTTTGAGCCAACCGATGGGAAACAATGGCGACACGTTGCCCTCGGAGGATAACCCCGCAGACCTTTTAAGCCGTGGAGTCAATGTGACGAAGTTGTCTTCCTGCCAATTGTGGTGGCATGGGCCGCGATGGCTTCAATCGCCTGAAACGGAATGGCCAACCACAGCAGTATACCATGAAATGGACACAGTAGTGAGCAGCGAAATGAAGAAGGTTGAATGTAATTTTGTATCTGTCACGGACGAGTCCTGTCCCTCCTTACTGGAGAGCTGTTCGTCGTTTACACGCCTTATCCGCGTCATATCATATGTGAATCGGTTCTTAAGGAATTGCCGTATTACCAAGAATGATCGGAAGGCGGGCTTTCTCAGAATAGACGAGCTAAGCGGAGGACTCTCGTGCGCAGTCCGAATGTGTCAATTGGAAGCTTTTCCCAAGGAATGGAACATGTTAATGAACGGGAAGGGTGCAACCAAAGAGAGTTCGCTGCTGCCACTTAATCCTTATTTTGATGAGGAGGAAAATGTTATTCGGCTTGGAGGCCGATTGAGAGACGCATTACTGTCGAGAGCGGAGAAACATCCGTATATTCTTCCCTACAAGCATCCGCTGACAACGTTGGTTATACGTTTTAGCCATCCCAGTACTCTGCAAAGCCATCCACTTGGAACCCGTGGGGGACTTGACATCAACCGCATTTATTGGAGCACTGCAGCGATTCATTGGCCGACGTGGGAAATGCACTCACATATATAGCGATTGTGGGACGAATTTTGTTGGTGCAAATCGAAAGCTGCAAGCTGATAAGTTGGCATACAGACGGTACATCGAAAATACTATCCTCTCAAAACTAGCAGATGATGGGATCACTTGGCATTTTAACCCTCCCTCTGCACCACATTTTGGAGGACTGTGGGAGGCGGGTGTTAAATCGATGAAATACCACCTGAAGAGGACGATCGGAGTTCGTACACTTACGTATGAAGAGTTGGCTACTGTGCTAGCTCAAATCGAGGCTTGTTTAAACTCTCGCCCACTATGCCCTCTGAGCAATGATCCAGAAGACCTAGTGGTATTAACCCCTGGTCACTTTTTAATAGGGAATC
This sequence comes from Drosophila bifasciata, assembly GCA_009664405.1. NCBI lineage: Eukaryota > Metazoa > Arthropoda > Insecta > Diptera > Drosophilidae > Drosophila > Drosophila bifasciata. The sequence goes on from CM019042.1 coordinate 26,764,051, forward strand.
TTTACTTGCTCTACCTGAGGGACAGGTTGATAACATTAGCCACACGGAACGATGGAGAAACTGTCAATATATGGTTCAACAATTCTGGAAACGTTGGAGCTCTGACTATTTAACGCGATTGCAACGGAGACCGAAATGGTTAGAAATGAAGGAGAATTTAAAGGCCGGCGATATAGTTATTGTTAAAGACGAGCGGCTTCCGTCTAATTTCTGGCCCCTTGGTCGAATTATGCAAACTCACCGAGGGAAGGATGGTTTAGTTCGAGTTGTCACGCTAAAAACTAACGGGGGCCTGATTAAACGACCGGTTGCAAAGCTCTGCCCTCTACCTATACAAGATAATTGGCTTAATTCTGACATTGACCCTCCACAACACTCATAAACTGCACTCTCTCGTTATAGCGTTGTTTTGAGCTTTATTTTCAGTTCTATTGGCCTGAAGTTGGAGAAAAAACGAATCTGGATTAGAGATACTGAAGCTATCGTCAAGGGGAGAATGTTTAGGCAACGCAAAGTTTCTACTCGGGGAACTATTTAATGTTATAGCAGCGCAGATGTCGTTGCGCCTATGTTTTGGGGGAGTATGCCTTATGCATCTCTTTTCGTAGTTGCTTTGGGAGCTACAGCGATCGGCAAACGTCTACGATCTGCTCGTAACGCTCTTTATACGGCGCTTTTCGTTCGCTATTGTCGCGTCGCAAGGTGCAGTTAGGACTAGCATATAAGTACTACATAAGTTCAAGAACCACATCGACGGCAATGAACAGCAAGCCGATGATACAGTCTGTAGTTTAGCCCAGGAATGCAGAAATCTTGTATTTTAGCTTAACCTCTAATAAACATTACGCAATAATTAAATCCGCGTGTAAAAACCTTTCTCTGGGACCACCGAATCCGCCCCCTAAGGAACGTCCACTGCCGCCACAGGTGTAATACCACTTTGTGTGCCGCATCATTATATCAGCAGATTGGGGCTCCGTCAAGGCGCAGCCGTAACCAACACGCTTAGAGTGTAGAAACGAATTAGTAAGAAGTTGCGCTCAAGCTGCCGAGGGCTGCTGGCAGCGAGAGCGGGAGCGTATGTAGATAGAAGTTGCGCTCCAGCTGCCGAGGGCTGTCGGCTGCGACAGCGGGAGCGTATGTAGATAGAAGTTGCGCTCAAGCTGCCGTGGGCTATCGGCAGCGGGAGCGTGATCGTGGTGCGGGAGCGTGCCCGTGGTGAGATTAAGCGTGAAGAGAGCGTCGCCGGGGGGAAAAATGCTTAAGTATGAGGGGCGAGAGAGGGCAGCCGCTTGCGTAGCTGGAGTGCTAACAGTGAAGTGTGGCTGGAATGCCCACAAAGCGATGGCCCCGCCAGCGCCGTCCCCAGTCTGAACATTCTCCCCCCTCCCTCCCTTGCAGGATTGCAATAGAAACTCTACGACTGCATGCGGGCGAGATTGCCAGGTTGATAACCTGGAAGCTTAAAATGGAAGTGACGGTGCCGAAAAAGAGGCTGGGTGCCAAGACCCCGGAGTCGGACTTCGGGTCTTCAGGCCCTTTGATAGGTGCTCTGGAAACCTGACTCGAAACGATGCAACTTGATGTCTCGCCGTATTGGACACGGGACCCGTGAGCACCCAACCGAAAATGGTTTCCTGTCCAAGAAGAGAACCACATATGTTGGGCTGTAAGCCACTTGAAATTACAGATGGTAGGACATCGGCTCCAATCAGGACATCGATTGGTGAGCTCTCGAAGAATGTCGGATCCGCAAATGGAAGACTCGGCAAGTCTTTTAATAAACTTTGCGAGATCGGATGTGACGGAAGATTCTTTGTCAGTTCCGGGATAACATAGTCTGTGGCGTTTAATTGTAAACCCGGTCTCGTTGGAGAGCGAATGGAAAGATGACAGAGCTTCTCGGACTGAGCGGATACTGTCTGATTCAGACTGGAGACCTGTGTCTGAATACGTTCGAACGGCAATTTAATTGTGTCGAAAAGGCGTTCCGTAAGGAATGTTGCCTCGGAGCCCGAGTCGATCAGAGCGCGGGCGCGGAAATTTTTCCCAAGTTGGCAAATATTAATGATTGCCGTGCCTAGAAGGACAGAGCTTGCGCCGGAGGCGAAATACGTCTGAACGTTCGGAAGTGCGGAAGAATTAGAATTTTCTGCGGAAGGTACTGGTCGATCGACGTCTGGCCAGGCTGTGGAATCGGGCACGGATGTGGAATGTGACTCGCTGGAAGCTGGATTGCCACGATGCAGAAGCGTGTGGTGTCGTCCTCCACAAGTGTTGCAATTTTGGGAGCTTTGGCATTCTCGAAGCATGTGGCCCTTTGCGAAGCCATTTAAGCAGACCTGCCTTTGCTTTATGCAGTTGGAGCGGGCGTCAACGCTCATTTGTAGGAAATGAGGACAGAGTCGGATTGGGTGAATTTCTTTGGAACAGAGATCACACTTGCTCTTGCTAGGATCCACGCTGTTATGGAACGCGTGCGACGTCCTTGGAATAGGACTGCCCTGGGAACGGAACAGAGAGGGCTGGATTCGGGAGGATGGCGGATTCTGACTGCCTTTGGCGGGAGGCGGAGCGTCTCGTGAGGTGGAAGAGTCGCTCTCAATAGCCTCAAGCGTCAAATAGCGCTGAGTGAGGAAGGAGTCGATTTCCTTCCAAGGCGGCACCTCCTTTTTGTCCGTTACGGACGCTTCCCACAAAGCCCGGCTGAGCTTTGGCAATTTGGAAGAAAAAATAGTCACGAGGAGACTGTCCAAATTCTCCGTGCAGACGTTGGAGACCGCCAGCGCATTTAGGACTTCCTGCATCGTACTTTGAAGATCCTTCAAAGCACGACTGCACTCGGAAGTTACGCGGGGCAAAAAGAGGAGTATGTTAATTTGGTTGGTCACCAGAAGCCGATTAATTTCATAACGGCTGCGGAGAGCCAACCATGTGGACTCGAAACCGTCATTTGTGAGGGGAGATTTTTCGACAATGGCTTTTGGATCGCCCCTGGTCTTCTCGGTGAGGTAGTATAATTTCTCTATCGGAGATAATTTTTGATTATTTATCACGACCGCAGTGAACAGGTCCCAGAATGTGGGCCAGCGGACGTAGTCCCCTGAGAAAATTTCAATGTTGACGGGAGGCAGTCGACAGCCGTCCTGTTGGACTGGCTGTGCAGGAGGAAGGACTGTTGATGTGGCCAGCTGGGCATTGAGGGGTAGCACTAAGCGTCACGGATGTCCGCTTGGATTTCTGGATCCTCGTCAGTCATCACCGCGGAGCAGGCCTTGTATTCGGCCTCGACGTCCGTCCACATGCTGAGGATTTGGCCTCGGCGGACCTTGGACAGAAGGGCGGATGGGGCGGCAGTGATGCCCTCTGCCAGGTGGGACAGTCGGCCAATGGCGGCTACCAATTTGGTCCGAGCGGCAGAGGTGGCGGATTGAACCATTGTGGTGAAGTGGCGAGAACTGACGGGACTAGTGATGCAGCCTTTCGGATCCTGTTTAATCACCGATGGAACCTTAAGGGTCACCGGAGACGGAATAGAACCGATTTGGTCCTTGTAGCAGGGCTGCTACTGGCTGCTCGGAGTGAGGGATGCCTTGATTGGCTGTGTCGGAGTAGTTCCGGAGGCAGACGAGGTGCGTAGCCGGTTGGACGAGGTCACTGGCAAAAGTTGGTTGCCGTCCTTGTGACCTTTTGGCATAATTTGTTAGCCACGCAAGAAAAAAAATCGTGTTTTGAAGTCTGTGAGGGACTGCAGACTGGTCTGAGTAGAATTGACTCGGAAAACCGTCAGGAAACACTGCTTATTTCGGAACCGTAACCCAAACACGGACTAGCAGACAAAAAGCATCAAGCTAGCTGCAAGGCAATATCGGAACGACTCGGGTTGTTTGAGATCACCTGTAGGTGAGAAATCTCAAACAATGAGTGACCCTATATTGAGCCGAACTGAGGAGAGGAACGGTCACACTGGAGTAGCAATATTTGGAAATATTGACTGTGCGATGCTCCTCCGTTTACCCCCTTGACGCAGTCGTGAGCGGAACTGGGTTGTTATCGGATGGAAGGAAGCAATGGAAGCAGGCACGGACACCTCACAGAAAAGGAACAACAATGATTTTTATCAAAACAAAAAAATTTTTTTTGTTTGTGAACCAAAAAACTTTGAGAATTTTTGACGTGGACGAATTATTGATTTATTTATTTTTTCTATTCGGATGAACGGAAGGTTCGGATGCCGATAGTTTTTTGGGCCACTCTCGGAACAAAAACAATACCAAAACACGAAACACAATTTGCCAATTTTAGAGGCTAAATAGCCAAATAATTACGGAGAATGCGCCGTGCCTTGGTCGCTAGTAATTTATTTGGACTCTGGCGGATGTTGGAGGGAATGTAGACTTTGCGAAAAGTGGCTAGGGGGCACGAATTGCACTTAATCGCGGATTTTCTGTTAAATATGGCACTTGCGCGGAGTGGTGTAATGCGGTATTTAATTGGTTTGGTATTTTGTTGAATGTGTGTATGTATGTATATAGTTGGGAGCCAACTAAGCAAATAAATGTAAAAATATTTCATTAGGAAAACACAGGTATATGGATGGATAATTTTATTGTTGCTGAAATGTGTATATGTTTATATGTGTATGTATTTACTTGCACTTGGATTGTACCAGTGTAAATTTTATTGGGGTAGGGCGCGGATGGAATGCTCTTGGAGATATGTATATTAATGTATGTAGGTGTGTGTGCATGTACTTGCATTCGGAGCGTGCCAATGTATATTTTATTGGGGTAAGCCGCGGATGGAATGCACTAGCTAGTGAACTATTCGAGAACTATTAATGTATGTGTGTGTGTATGTACGCAAGCCGCTCTCATGGGCTGAAATGTGCGTAGACACATAGGCGCGGAATGCACTTTTATTTAAGATATTTTATTAATTAATTAATTCTTTTGTTAAGTAATCTGTCCGCGAGTTATGGACGGACACAAGGAATCGAAGAAAAAACTACCGTAGCACTGGTAGTTGAAAGTGAAGTAGCGGAGAACGGCCGGAATTGCCGATAATATGGCGGTGGCGAAGTGTGAAGCAACACACATAACGGAGTTGGAGAGATAGTACATATATAAGAATATATATATGTACTTCTGTCTCGGCACTTGGACTTGCGGAATCTTTTTGGAGCACAAACCGCGAATGGTGGCGATTTGTGGTAAAGGCAAGCATACTTATCTTGTGGTTCTCTCCTGTGGTGAAGGCGATGCCGTGCTCGAAGGCTGGAGAAGTTGCTTGTAGGGGAAGCAGAAAAATCCGGCTCGAAGGACCAATGCTTGAGCCAAGGGCGTCGTAAAGTCTAGAATCCAAAGAAGTTGCAAATCCAAAACCAAGTGAAAGCCGGGGGTCGTCAATGTTTGTTTCAGTTTATTGGGTGATATATGTATATGTATGTACAAGGTGTACCCTCCTGCGAAAAGAACCGTGTCGCTTCGGATGTAAAGGCGTATTAATAAGAAGTTGCGCTCAAGCTGCCGAGGGCTGCCGGCAGCGAGAGCGTGATCGTGGGCGGGAGCGTGCCCGTGGTGAGATAAAGCGCGAAGAGAGCGTCGCTGGGGGGAAAAATGCTCTTAAGTATGAGGGCGAGAGCGAGGGAAACCGCTGGTGTAGCTCGACTGCTAACAGTGAAGTGTGGCTGGAATGCCCACAGAGCGGTGGCCCCGCCAGCGCCGTCCCCACTCTGAACAATATATATATATATATACTTTATGGGGTCGGAAACGATTCCTTCTCTATGTTACACACACCCACTTTTACCACAAATAAAAATTACCCTTTTATTCTTCGAGCACGGGTATACAAATATTAACTCTGACGATGAAGTGATTGTATTGGTGGCGGTATATTTTGTTGCAAAAAAAAAGAGTAGCTTTCATCTCTTTTGTTGGTTTAGCGCACAGATTTCGCCTCCGACTTTCACTTCGCTTATACTTTTTCCACCTAATGATCTGCATATATGATAACAATTTTATGTTTTATCTGTTTTCATATTTTTCGCGACATCTGTCTCTCTCTCTCTTATCATATCAACTCAAGTCCCCGCCAGGAGGCCCACACATATCATAGGAGTCTGTACACAAAATTTGGTTGCCCTAGCTCTTATAGTATCTGAGAACTTGGCTGCAAACGACCCGGAAAGACAAACATGGCTTTGGCAAAAATATGAATATATAACGAATTTAATTAATTAAATTTGTAAAGGAAATTTGGTCGTACGCCGATTGGCAAAGTGGTCAGTTAGAGCTCAATGTCCCAAAAAAATGTGTACACTGTAAATAAAATTTATTTTTTTATTATATAAAAATTTGAAGCTTTTCCAAAAATATGTACAATAAATTTACAATGTTAAATTCACATAGTTAACAATTTATTTTATTTATTATAGAAGTTCGATGAGGAGGAAGATGAGTCTGATTGATCAAAATCAATTTTAGCATATGCACTTCCTGCTTCTAAAGACAATGCAACTGGCGGCGATTCACATGAGCCTCTTTTGAGGAATGCTCCAGTTTTTTTTCCGCTACAATTGGGAAGATCAAGACTTGCGTAGTAAAGTTCAGGCTGGGATATGCGTGAAGGATGACCCGATGGGAAATTTAAATTTTTAATTGGAAGAAATTTGGATATTGTACTAGCCTCTGTTCCTTTTAAATCAGGTATTTTTAACTGCAAATTGCATTTAGTGCTTGAGCTTGTTCCAGTCCCACCGCGGGAATCGATAGGTCCAGGGCTGGAACGATGCGCCACCTATCGGGCGGGTTCGGAGACTCCTTTGGGGTATCGGAAAACCTGGGGAAAGAAGGACAAAAAAGAATGATATAGAGGAACGAGGCAGGCCACGCATGCGCCAGAACCCAGAAAAGGAAAAAAAATCATAAGTGGGGTTAAGCCCGTATAAAAAAAACCTGACCCGGATTATCGCCCAGTGCAGCCGGGTCAGCCATTTTACCGGGAGGTCGTGTCCGAGGAGTTCCCAAGAGACGGCCGTCAGGGGTTCCTGGACAGGAACCAATTCCCAGGAGGAATTCTCGTCTCCAACAACTCTTCCCACGCCGCGGTGCCCAGAGGGGAAGCGTCGTGCCCCAGGAGGCCATACCAAAATGCCACAATATCCGTGAGTGTGTTCCGTTGGGAGTGTGTTTGTGTGTGTGTGTGAGTGTCTGGGGGAGCTGCAAGGCGCGCAAAGTGTCGTGCTGGCAAGCCGGACCTAAGGCTGGGCCAACAAAAACGACGGGAGACCGCCCCATCGGCCAAAACAGTTTTTTGTGGTCCGAGTGGAAGCTGCCACCGACCACCTCGACGCCCGTACCGACGGCGTACACTGTCACACACACTGTCACACACACTAAATACCGGCACCAATAATTTATTTAGAGCGGGATGTTTACCAAATTATTTATTTATTTATTATGTATATATTTATGTACACGTTGTTATTTATACTGTCCTTTGTGTTGTCTTAGTTTATGCGAATATTTGTGTCATAGTTTGTAAGAACCTAACGTCAACAACCTTTTGTACAACAACAAACATTTACGGCAGCTATAAACATATGGGATTAACCCTAGAAGGAGTGCGACAAGTTAGATTGTCGACGGCCTATCATAATCTTGCCCCTATGACCCCTGAACAAGAGCTCTTGGTAGGTTAGTCTCGGGAGGGGCCCAACAACACCCCCATTTAAAACCAAACAAATATCAAGTTTTTTTTGCTTTGATCGTCGTTAAATAGTTGGTGTTTTTTTTTGTTTTCCATTATTTATTTATTAAATAAATTTATTTATTTATTTATTAATCAAATAATCAAATGAATGATAGAATATATTGAAATTTATAAAGGAGAATGATGGAGTGAATTAATTTAGAGGGAGGACACGTGGCTACAGCCCTGAGTAAACCAGCCGTTGCCGTCCCAGCAGAGGGTGGTCAAAATGTATGATCCGTTTGACCACAGGTAGGGTGGGCGCGCGAAGTGGGGAACACCTAGGTTTCCACCCATTTGACAGTCGTCTCAGTGTTGGTTCAGTATTTTTTTGTATGTTCTGCGTTTTTTTGTTGTTTTGTAGTTATGATGTCCCGAAGTCGTTCTCACCAAAACCCTTGCTTACACTTGGCGGGGAGAGGGAATTACCCAGCCCTGGGGTCGAGAGCTGCCGGCGCGGCCCCCACAGAAACCAAGCCAGGTGTAACAAATGGCGCCCAATGTTTTATTGTTCGGATGCATCTGGACTGACGTGATCCAGGGTCATTCTCACAAATGGCTCCTGGACGAGTATAGGGGATGCATTGGAGCAATAAAATAAAAATAAAAATATATTTTGTTGAGAAGACGACGTCTCGCGAAATGCTCCTTGGCTCTCCCGGCAGAAGTCGCTACCGCAGGCTTAAGGGGAGCGAAAAGCTGGCTCTTAATGGCGCGGAGCGGTCGATGCTGGGGGAGAAAAGGAAGCGAGTAGAGTAGAAAAGGTAAAAGTTTGTATGTTGACTTGCGTGTTTCTGTTTCTGTATTTCGTCACCGTTCGATGTCGCTTGTGTACGTATGTCGCTGCTGTTCAACACATGAACTGGGAGTTTGCGACGGACACATTGCCTGGTGGTGGTGACATCGATACAACTGTGATAAAATGTGATATAGAAGTAGGATAGAGTAAGTCATGTAGGTAATTGTTCAGTTTAGTTTCTCACCTGTTTGTCTTTTTGTTAATAGTTGCTTTCGTGTCTTGGTCCAGTTGTCGGTCCGTCGAGATGTGGTGAGTTGGTTGGCCTGGTGTCGTAAAGACAGTCCGCGATGCATCGACTGTCACCGCAGATCGGTCGGATGGATGACGGGACAAGGCACAAGGAAGGAACTCGAGCACCGTGAGGCTTCTCGCTTATCGGTCATCACGCAAGTGATGGCTAGAGTAGGCGACAAGTCACACAAGAGGTGTTTTGTGAACGTAGTATCCGTAGGGCGGCTGTCAAATGGAGCGCAGAAACTGGAGCGGTTGTAGGTCCCGGCTAGTCACGTGTCCTCCTTTTTTTTTAGAAGACGTAGAAGATTTGTGTTTGTTGTTTTGTATGAGAGTATTTGTTTTGAGTTTTGTATGTTACGAGTCGAGCTATATGTTAGTTATTTATTCATTCAAATATTGAAGTGGGAGATATAAATATTACCCTATTTGGCGGCACATTTATATATCGATATATTTATTTATTTATATATTTATTTATTTATCGGAAGATTGTGTGTGTCCTGTGGGTTTTTTTTTTTCGCGCTGGGGAGTTATTTGGGTATTTATTTAATTATTTATATATACATAGGTGTTAGGGATGCCACAAGAAGGGAGCAGTAGACCTTTCCAATCGACGCGGTCTCGAGCTAACGAAAGACGTGACTCGTTAGGAGAGGGTCTGGTGCGATGGACCGCAGTGATTTGGGAGCTGTGGGGGTTTGCCGAGAACGCCAGTTCAGAACCGGGCAGAAGAGTGGCCAGCAACGCCTTCAATCGCGTCTGAAATAGCGACTGCAGCCAACGTAGCGATGGCTCAGGCGCAGGCTACGCATAGAGCAGCGCAGGCGGACTCTATAAGTAGAGTTTTACAGGAGGAGTTGCGCATGGGGTTCATGGGAATGATGCGCGAACTCAATGAAATACTCCAGCCTCTGAGACAGCAACCGCCACAGCCGACAGTACCGCAACGGGAAGGCCACCATAGCGAGCAAGGGCATCGAGGTGCTGTACCGAAAAGGAACCCGTCGAGTTCAACCGATGCAGCCGTTCCGCCACCAAAACCATTGAGGTCACGGTTGAGCCACGACAGGGATGGTCCGGAGCCGTCTTCGGGAGTGGGGGGCGACCGCATCAGGGAGCAGCACCGACGGGGTACAACCGGGCTCGGGAATGGATAAATCCAATAGCGACACATGCGGGTCCGGGTCGAAACAGAAATAGGAGATCCGGTGGGCGAGGAACAAGCAACTCACGCGAAGATCACCGTCCACAGTCGCCGCAGTATCGACCGTGGCCACGCTGGGGTCGAGTCGAGAAGTGGGACGTTACCTTTGATGGCGACGCCAATAAAGTCACCGTAGAGGATTTCGTGTTCCGAGTGGAGTTCCTGCAGGCTCAAATGCGATGTCCTTTTGGGATGAGGTGATGAAGGGCGTACATCACTTGCTAACAGGAAACGCTCGGGAATGGTACTGGCAGTATGTACGGGATCATCGCGGGGAATTGGCAGGAGTTAAGGGACGACCTAGTGGCACGTTTCCGAGGCACGGCTTCGGAGTTCGATAGGATGAGGGAACTGCGGAGCGGATGCAGAGGCCAAATGAAAGCGTGGAGGAGTTTTTCCATGCGATGAGGAAGCTCGCTTCGAGGGTAGACGCCGCCATCTGAAACAGAAATGGTAAAAAATAGTAAAAAGGCTCTCACAGATGAGATAGCGAGCTTTGTGTATAGCTTACGAGTTTACTCGCTAGACCAATTGCGTGACGAGTGCGTGGAAATAGAGGCGCACCTAAAGAGGAAGGCCCGATCCTCGTGGCGAGGCACACCGAAAGCCACTAACTTTGGCCGAGGGGCAAATGTCAGCGAGGTCACGCACGAGTCATCGAGAATTGAGGAGGAGGCAGAAATCTGTGAGGAGGCGCAAGTGACGCGTCGTCTGCCCGTGAAGCTGGGGTGCTGGAACTGCAGAAAACTCGACCATGGTTTTCGGGACTGTATGGCATCGAGAGGCGAATCTTCTGCTACCGCTGTGGACAGCCCGATGCGTACTGTCCGACATGTCCGAACTGTGCGGGGAACGCGAAGAAAGAGCGTGATCCAAGCAGGCGAATCACGCTCACAGATGGGGCCTGTGAATCGGAAGTAGGAGATAAAACAAAAGAATTAGGTAAAACATATAATAATTTGCATGTTAGTTTAAGGAACCTACCGTATGAAGAGCGGCTAAGGAATTATTTAGAAGCCCGAACAGGATATTTTCCGACCTGAAAGTGGATGGGATGCGAGCACTGTCAGCGCGAGTAAAGAAGGCACGTTCCCGGTTTAGGCAGAGACGATCGGTGAGGAGACAGGTGATTGCATCAGTACAGCGGTGTCAAAAGCTGACCCGAGAGTTTTTGCAGAAATCTCTGTAATGGGCGAATCCTTTCGAGGTTTGTTGGACTCAGGCGCTACTCACAGCATGCTAGGCAGGAATGGCCAGGAATTCTTGCAGAAGCTGGGTGTAGAGGCTCGTCGGTATTCATCCATAGTGAAGGTAGCAAATGAGAAGATCGCGCAATCGTTGGCCGAGTGGAATTACCTGTGGGATATAAGGGAGAGGTTAAGAGATTAACATTTTTCTTTATGTCCGTTCTTGGAGCAGGAAATTTACTTGGGAGTAGACTTTGGCGGGCTTTTGCATTGGCTTCTGAGGTGATGGGACACGGTCAAGCATCATCTTCTCCCAGATTGGTGGAAGAAGTGATGGCTGACCAAGTCGCCACTATGTAGAAGGACCGGAGAAGGAGATAGTCCAGGAGGAATAGGAGTTGTCGGAGGAGCAACAAACCGCCTTGGATAAGGTGAAGGCAGAGTTCCTGACGTTTGAGGGAGTAGGCCTGGGCAAGACGTCGATAGAGACGCATAAAATCCAGCTTGTGGAGAATGCCGAGCCGGTAAAGGACCGACATTATCCACTGTCGCCAGCGATACAGGACGTGGTTTGTGTGGAGGTAGACAAGATGTTGGCTTTGGGGAGTCATCGAGCACAGTGATAGCCCGTGGAGCAACCGCACAACGGTGGTGCGAAGGCCGGGCAAAAATGGATTCTGTCTCGATGCCCGAAAGCTCAACAACCTGACCATCAAGGACGCTTACCCACTGCCTAGCATCGAGGGGATTTTGTCGCGTCTCGATCAGACGATCTACATCTCCAGCGTCGATTTAAAATTCGCATTTTGGCAAATCGAGCTGGACGAGCAGAGCCGAGCCTACACTGCGTTCACGGTGCCAGGAAGACCACTATACCAGTTCCGATGATGCCCTTCGGTCTCTGCAACGCTGCACAACGACTCTGTAGATTGGTGGACAAGGTTATTCCGGTAGAGATGCGTTCGAATGTGTATGCATACCTCGACGACCTGCTGATTATATCCGAGAATTTCGAACAGCACGTGAGGATCCTCCGACAGGTTGCAGAGCGACTACGGAAGGCAAATTTGACGATCGGGTTAGGCAAATCTCATTTCTGCTATAAACAGATTAAATACCTGGGTTTTATAGTGGGAGGAGGAACGCTGAAGATGGATCCAGATCGTGTCTCGGCTATTTTACGCATTCCCGAGCCACAATCTGTCCGGAGAATTGCGTAGCTTCTGGGTACGGCGGGTTGGTATCGGCGCTTTATGAAGAACTTCGCAGAGTTAGCCGTTCCACTGACAGATGCCCTGAAAAAGTCGGGGGAAATTTAGATTGACGGAGGACGCAAAGCGAGCAATGGAGAGCTGAAAGCTGCACTTACCTCGGCACCTGTCCTGGTACACGCAGATTTCAAGCGGCCCTTTACATCCAGTGCGATGCTTCTCACTATGGGGTAGGGGCTGTACTCTTCCAGCGTGATGACGAGCAGAACGAGAGGCCGATTGCGTTTTTTCCGCCAAGCTGAACTGCCACCAGAAGAACTATTCGGTGACCGAGAAGGAGTGTCTGGCAGCTCTCATGGCGATCCTAAAGTTCCGTCCGTATGTGGAACTGATGCCTTTCACAGTCATTACTGACCATGCCAGTCTCAAATGGCTCATGACCATGAAAATTTGGATGGTCGGTTAGCTCGTTGGTCCCTTCAACTGCAAGCCTTCGATTTCGGCATCGAACACCGGAGCGAGTGGACAATGTAGTGGCAGATACATTGTCGCGCAGCATTGAAGAGTTAGAAGTGGATCCGAGCAGGGTGTTGGGGTTCGAAACGGTGGAGTTCGAATCTGAAGAATATCAGGAATTAAGAAAAGAAATCACTGATAATCAAGACCGCTTTACCTGATCTACAGATTATTGACGGGATGGTTTTCAAACGCATGCGCTTCGAACGGCTCGATGACCAACTAGAGGGATCGATCTGGAAACTGTGGGTTCGAGTTCGTTGACGACCACGCTGATAGAGCAGGCACATCTCGATGAGAAAACGGCGCACGGGGAATCGCGAAGACCCTGCATCTGTTTGCAGGCAGTTCTACTGGCCGAACATGGCAGTAGAAGTCCGCGACTACATCCGACGTTGTATCGTCTGCAAGGAGTCGAAAGCGCAGAACTACCGTATGCAGGTTGGAATTGGACAAGAGGTGGTCACGGAGCGTCCATTCCAAAAAGTTATATATTGACTTTTTAGGGAAATATCCGCGTTCCAGGAATGGTCAGGCGTGGATCTTTCATTGTGGTGGACCACTTTTCAAAGTTTACGTTTTTAAAAACAATGAAAGCGGCCACGGCGAAGGGAAGTAGTGAAGTTCCTCGTCCATGAGGTCTTTTATAAATTTGGGGTGCCGGAGACTATTCACTCGGACAATGGGGCCCAGTTTATCTCCAAAACATTTAGGGAGATGACTGAGGCGTTTGGAGTGACCCACATGAGGACGCCGGTGTACTCTCCGCAGAGTAATGCGGCCGAACGGGTGAATCGCACAGTCCTCAGTGCGATTCGGGCGTATTTGGAGGACGATCACCGGGACTGGGATGTGCATCTCCCAGAAATAGAGGTGGCAATTAGGAACTCAGTTCACGAGGCGACAGGCGTGACCCCATTCTTTGCTGTCTTCGGGCAGCAAATGTACTTGCACGGGTCATGCTACAAGCTGGCGAAGCGGTTGCGGTCCATCGGCGAGCATGATATATCCGGGCTCGAGGGTCAGGACAAGAGACAGCTCATCCAGGAGGGGATTCGAGGTAGTCTACACCACGCCTACGAACGTAGCAGCGTGAGGTACAACCAGCGAGCCCGGGTATTCTACGCGAAGCCGGGGCAGGAGGTATTCCGAAGGAATTTTGTCCTCAGCGACTTCGGCAAAGGCATAAATGCCAAGTTCGCGCGGAAGTTCGTGAGATGCCGGGTGGTGAAGCCAGTGGGCGAGAACGCATACGCGTTGGAGGACTTGAGCGGGCGGCCCATTGGAGTTTACCACGCCAAGGATTTGATGCTGTAGGTTGATGTGGGTGTGGCCTACGTTGGGCGCTGAAGAAGGAGGCACGCCGGCAAGGAGGGTTAGGATGTAATCCGGTGGGCATGCCCACGCGTATGTGGTCCCGGAGGACGTCGACATACTCGTGGTGGTGTTCCAGTCCCACCGCGGGAATCGATAGGTCCAGGGCTGGAACGATGCGCCACCTATCGGGCGGGTTCGGAGACTCCTTGGGGTATCGGAAAACCTGGGGAAAGAAGGACAAAAAAGAATGATATAGAGGAACGAGGCAGGCCACGCATGCGCCAGAACCCAGAAAAGGAAAAAAAATCATAAGTGGGGTTAAGCCCGTATAAAAAAACCTGACCCGGATTATCGCCCAGTGCAGCCGGGTCAGCCATTTTACCGGAGGTCGTGTCCGAGGAGTTCCCAAGAGACGGCCGTCAGGGTTCCTGGACAGGAACCAATTCCCCAGGAGGAATTCTCGTCTCCAACAACTCTTCCCACGCCGCGGTGCCCAGAGGGGAAGCGTCGTGTGCCCCAGGAGGCCATACCAAATGCCACAATATCCGTGAGTGTGTTCCGTTGGGAGTGTGTTTGTGTGTGTGTGTGAGTGTCTGGAGGGAGCTGCAAGGCGCGCAAAGTGTCGTGCTGGCCAAGCCGGACCTAAGGCTGGGCCAACAAAAACGACGGGAGACCGCCCCATCGGCCAAAACAGTTTTTTTGTGGTCCGAGTGGAAGCTGCCACCGACCACCTCGACGCCCGTACCGACGGCGTACACTGTCACACACACTGTCACACACACTAAATACCGGCACCAATAATTTATTTAGAGCGGGATGTTTACCAAATTATTTTTTTTATTTATTATGTATATATTTATGTACACGTTGTTATTTATACTGTCCTTTGTGTTGTCTTAGTTTATGCGAATATTTGTGTCATAGTTTGTAAGAACCTAACGTCAACAACCTTTTTGTACAACAACAAACATTTACGGCAGCTATAAACATATGGGATTAACCCTAGAAGGAGTGCGACAAGTTAGATTGTCGACGGCCTATCATAATCTTGCCCCTATGACCCCTGAACAAGAGCTCTTGGTAGGTTAGTCTCGGGAGGGCCCAACAACACCCCATTTAAAACCAAACAAATATCAAGTTTTTTTGCTTTGATCGTCGTTAAATAGTTGGTGTTTTTTTTTTTCCATTATTTATTTATTAAATAAATTTATTTATTTATTTATTAATCAAATAATCAAATGAATGATAGAATATATTGAAATTTATAAAGGAGAATGATGGAGTGAATTAATTTAGAGGGAGGACACGTGGCTACAGCCCTGGAGTAAACCAGCCGTTGCCGTCCCAGCAGAGGGTGGTCAAAATGTATGATCCGTTTGACCACAGGTAGGGTGGGCGCGCGAAGTGGGAACACCTAGGCTTCACCCATTTGACAGTCGTCTCAGTGTTGGTTCAGTATTTTTTTTGTATGTTCTGCGTTTTTTTTTTGTTGTTTTGTAGTTATGATGTCCCGAGAAGTCGTTCTCACCAAAACCCTTGCTTACACTTGGCGGGGGAGGGAATTACCCAGCCCTGGGGTCGAGCTAGCCGGCGCGGCCCCACAGAAACCAAGCCAGGTGTAACAAGCTGGGAACTTTGTCGGCTGTCATAATACAATTTCCTGGTGTTTTAGGCTCCAATTCATCACTAGGAATGGCCTTTTGATTGTTCTTTAATGAGATTAGTGAGCTATCACTTTTTATCTGAATAATTTTATAACCAACATCGTTATATTTAGTGAAATGACTAATTTTTCCTGTAACATGGGTATAATCTTCATTGCTTATTGAATGTACCAATTTTTTTTCATCTAAGACTTGGCAGCTTAAGTCTATAGTTCCTTCTGGTTTTTCTTTTCGTAGCTTTCAATTTCTTGACTCATGTAGGTTCGTTGTCCCAATAAACATAGATTCTCATTACTGTCAGATGAGGTTAATTCTATAGTTTTACAACCAATTTCATTTGAGCTAGAGCTCTGCAATTCTTCAACAATTACGGATGGTTCATCTATTTTCCTCGAATCATTTAAATCCTGTATATCTGTTTCGGATAATCTGTTAGCTTGAGCTTATCCATTTTATATGGAAGGAAATACACACTTGACTCAGAAAGCTTTACCAACAGGTTTCATTTCAAGTATCCACCATCTGAAGCGCAAAGGCCATTATTAATTTGATGTTTCCCAAAAACGTTTTGATCCGTAGTAACGTTTAAAAACCGATCGAGAGGTAGGATTTCGAATGTATTTTGGAAACACATTTTCAATATTTTGTGAATGTCAATGTTTTAATGAGCTGTTTTTTCACAATTCATTGTTTGGGAAAAATCTATTTCCATCAAATCACTCATACGATCAGTGTTTACTTGATGCTTAAGGCTTAACAGAGGAGCACTTGTTGATTTTTTTCTCGGATTGTATTAGAACGAATGACTTCATTTGAAATAGAATCTTCCATAAAAATGTTATAATGGCTTCCGTTCTTTTCAGATTGGTTTTTATCCCTTTCCACAAAAACAATACGTTGCAAATCACAAAAAACAGTTTAAAATATTTTCAAAATAAGTTAAAACAGTGAAGAAGTAGTAAAAAATAATCATGCATTATTCTGTGCATGCCAAGCGTTAAAATTTCAAGCAATGCCTATATAACAGTGTTGGCTTGCTCATGTACAAGTGAACAAAAATATCGATAGTTAACGCGTATACGAAGCGAGGGAAATTTTGAAATACAATTTTTGTTTTGATTTGGTATCTCAGGAGTTTGGACAGAAAGTTTGGTTGCTCTAGCTCTTATATAACTTTCAGTCATGCTGTTTGGAAATATGTTCCAGCTGAATGCCTCGAAATGTAAAGTAATGACATTTCATTGCTCCAGCCCCCTTGTTGGCTCCTTAAACCCTCTGCAGTGGTTCTGTTGCGATAATTACATTGGTTGATGATCTTGGTGTTAAACTAGACCCCAAGTTAAAGTTTTCTGAACAGATTTCTACCATGGTAAATAAAGCCATGAGAGTGCTTGGGTTTAAAAGAGGTGGTCAAAGGAATTTGACAACCCCTATATAACGAAGACTCTCTATATTTCGCTAGTTCGTCCGATTTTAGAGTACTTTTTACTTTTTGCTCTGCGGGGCCTCAACTGTAGATTGCTCTTAATA
Source organism: Drosophila bifasciata (assembly GCA_009664405.1). Lineage (NCBI taxonomy): Eukaryota > Metazoa > Arthropoda > Insecta > Diptera > Drosophilidae > Drosophila > Drosophila bifasciata. The sequence goes on from CM019042.1 coordinate 26,781,468, forward strand.
AACTTTCCATCCTTACTCAGTCGTAGAAAAATGCTTGGTGTGATTTTCATGCACAACTTGATCAGGAGTGACATCCACAGTCCTGACTTGTTAAGCCGCATAAACTTCACGACTTCTATTAGATCCTCTAGAAATTTGATTCCTTTGTACCTTCCACTGTGTAGATCGAATTATTCCTTGCATGAACCGTTTCGGATCTTGTGCTCGGATTACAATTCGTTCTACCATATAATATCCACCACTAATTCACTTCCTCTACTTAAATCACTAATACTAACATACCTTTCCCGTAAATAGTAATATTCTTTTGTAACTTTCCATGTTTAGCGTTGTGTTCATCCATAATTTTCTTCAAATATTAGTCTGACCCGCGATCACTGAACATTCCGGACGGGGGCAGGGTTGCCTGGGGTTGAATGCTGCCGATGCTGCCATGCCCCGGTTCTATGACACAGTGGGACCACGAGCGGTCCGTCACCTGCCGTAACTGTACACACGAGTGGAAGTGCGACTACACTCTCCTCGTGAGGGCGGCTGGTAACAGGTCCTTTTGGTACGGTCGGGTCTCTGCCAAGGATGCTGGCTAATGGTAGTCGGGCGGAGAGAAGAAAACTCTCAGTGTAATTACCCTAATCAAGGCGGAACAGCATGCGCTGATGGATGCGTGGCCGAGGGGGTTCTCGGTCGTGAGTATGCGAACTCTGGATACCTGCCGACCTCCAGCTTAAATCAGGCTTCCCGGGGCACGCGGGCTATGCCTCGGGTGACTTACCCCTTCCCGCCTACTCGTGGGACCAACAATGCCAATATTATTAAATATAACAAAAGAAACCGCAAAGGAGCTCGGTACTCCTCCTAAAGTACCGGATGGACAAGCCAATCCCTCTACATCATCGCCTAAAAAACCAGGTCCTAAGAATACGGGGAAGGGGACTCAGTCAGTCCACCGTCTTCTAGCAGAATCCGCTGCGAGGAGGGCTCCGATAAGCCAATCGGGCCCATCCACGTCGGGGGGCACCGGGGTCAAACCGGTCATCGGGGTGGCTGCCAAGCAGAGCGTCATCGCGGCTGGTAAGCGCCTCGCGGCCGGGGAAACCCCGTCAACCTCGGCAGGTGGCCGGTCTGCAGGCCATAGGGGTAAGCCGTCCTACCAGGACAGGGGGCGTGCTGCCTTCATCTTGGCTAACGAGGATCCAGTGTTTTTGGCATCGGCGAATGGGATGGAGCAGAGGCTTTGGGCCAGCTCAGTCATCCCGGACTTCAAACCAGCCAATGCCCGAAAGGGAGCAGCTAAGGACCCGAACAACGGCAACGCTCGGCGGAAGACCACGCCACCCAGCCAGGCCAAGCCCAACAAGCCAAGTGGACCTCCACCCATATGTGAGGACGCCGGGTGGCATCAGGGCACGGTGAAAGCCATCGCCTGCCAAGATGCACGCTCGGGGGCTCTTCGTGAAGGCGGTGGCGACGCTCGAGGAGGTTTATCCGGAAGCGAAACTGGAGGCCGTACTTTTGGAAGAAATCCCAAGCAGATCGAGGGCCCGAGCGTAGGTGTCGGTTAAACCTGCAGAACCGGAGAAGATTCTCAAGGTTCTGCAGGTCTGCAACCCCCACCTTCCTACAGCTCACGGAGACTTTTCAACAAAGCGAAAGCTCTTAGAACTTTGAGCAGAACTTGACCGAACTCCGAAGCCTTGCGCTTACGTAAAGTACTTTCGAAATCAACTCCAACCTTGGGGTATTTGAGGAAAGCCGACCAATCCTAGACGTCATCCAGTTCCGAGTCGCTAAACCTCCTTCTCAGTACACATTTCCCAGGCTGCGCTGTAAAAAGACCAATCTACAGAGCGCATCCTTCCAATGCCACGGGTTCCATTCTGAACCTGTTAAGTCAGGAGAATATATCCTGGGCAATAAAAAGCTTCAAGCCCTTTAAATCCGCGGGACCAGACGGCATCATCCCAGCCCAGCTGATCCAAGCCGGACAAAGAGCCATAAATTGGCTCAAACGGATTTACGAGGACAAATCTCGAAGACATGGCTTCGGGCAAAAGTTGTCTTCATACTCAAGGCAGGCAAGCCCTCGCACACTGCCCCTAAAGATTTCAGAACCATAAGCCTGTCGTCCCTCCTCTTGAAGGCGATTTAACGGCTTTTTGGCCTACATCTCAGGGCGACCATATCGCCGAATCAAATCTCTGACTCTCAGCATGCCTATCGGAGGGAAGATCCACCGAAACGGCCCTACATGCGATCACATCGATCATCGAATCGTCCCTCAGCTGTAAGGAATATACCCTGGTAGCCTTTCTTGACATAGAAGGGCCTTCAACAACATCATCCCGTCCGCCATCACGGGAGCACTGACTGACCTGGGGATTGACTCCCGGACGGTGAGTCTCATCGATCAGATGCTGCAATGCAGTACCGTTGAGGCGTCACTGGGGTCGTCAACCGCCACCAGGATTGTTAGCAGAGGCACCCCGCAGGGCGGAGTCCTCTCGCCTGTCCTATGGAACGTAGCAGTAAATGAACTGCTGCGGGAGATAGAGGGTGGTGGATGCCGCGTGGTGGCGTACGCGTCGCTATAGCGTTCTCTGGGAAGCTTCCACACACTCTATGCGAGTGCATGACAAGCACTCTCACAAAACTGTCACAATGGGCAGCAAACGTGGGCTAGCAGGTAAAACGGAACTTGTACTATTCACCAGGAAATACAAGATTCCGACACTTACCCCACCGAAACTATGTGAAGAGCCGCTAGTTTTCAGCAACCAAGCCAAATACCTTGGTCTTATCCTCGATAGGAAGCTCGACTGGAAGTTGAGCATAGAGGAGAGGGAGAAGAAGGCCACAGTAGACCTCTACACCTGCAGGAAAAACAACAGTCTAAAGTGGGGCCTGACCCCGTGCATAGTCCGATGGCTATACACCGCCATCATACGACCAATCCTGATGTACGGAGTAGTGGTCTGGTGGCCAGCCCTGGGCAAGAAAACTTGTCTAAATAAACTCACAAGAGTCCAACGCATGTCAGAGCTATGCATAACGGCCGGAATACGCACTACCCCAAGTGAAGCCCTCGATATCATGATGTACCTTCTACGTGTACAACTTATGGGGAAAAAGGTTGCAACACTCTCCGCCCTTAAGCTAGGTACACACGATGCAAACAATTTGCAGCAAGTTGATTGCTGCAATCAAATTTGCACGTATAAACACGAGTGCAACCATTTTGCTGCAATCAAAAAACTTGCAAAATTATTTTGCAGCAAAATTTGTTGCTTGTCGTCTGTATACATTATTTTACCGTTATCTTGGTTGCGTCAGTTGCTTGCTTGTTTGCATGTGCTGTTTGCTTTCAGTCGCAATATTGCAGCAAAGCAAAGCAACATGTGGGGTCGCGAGAAATCGATAAAATTAATTGAGTTGTACGAGAATTATTCTGTTTTATGGGATGATGTCAGCAGACTATAAAAATAAGCATAAAAGCAAAATGCTTATCGCGAAATTGCTGAAAAATTAGAAAAAGTGATGAGGAAATAAAAAAAAAATTCATCATTTGCAATGTCAAACGAAATGTCAGGGCTAATCGCTCATTTGGTGGAATCGCAGGACGCATTACAGTGTCTTGTTTAGTTATGTAGTTTTTTACTTTTTCTAATAAAAAATTGAAATCACTGACTGACATGCGAAAAAAATTTTAATAGTTTGTTTCATCGCCATTTTGTAGCTCTTAAAAGGTTCTGATGCACTCCTTTTTCATCTCTTTTGGAAATCCACTCTTTCACCCAAAACTTTCTTTTTTTTGCAGACTCTAATCTTCTCATTTTTTTTAGGTTTAATTAAAATTGCTAATATAGCAATAGCAGCAACTCTCGATTTTTGTGCCGACATAATATAAACACGTCGTTATTCCTTGACTTTCACAAAACAACAGAACTTGCAAATGAGTGTCACATGTCAAATGGCAAGCACTGCAAACAAAAAATGAAAACATGTGTAGACATTAACGCAATATATTGCACGAAATAGCCATGCAAAAGTTTGCGTGCAAAACAAAAATTTATTGAAGCAAGAAATTTTCTTGCAATATTTGCATAGGTGTAAACATTTGTGCAAACATTTGCTGCAAATTATTTTCAACTTGCTGCAAATTGTTTGCATCGTGTGTACCTAGCTTTAGAATGAGGGAACAAAACAATCCTTACAAAACACGAAATCACAAGGGACAGACTTTGCATCCTAAGTGACTATCCAATAATTCAGGGGAGGACTGGGGAGAGGGGCTAACCTGGACCCTTGATCGCTTAGTAATTGATTTAAACTTAGACGATGTTGGTGGGAATGGGCGTCTTTTTATGAAAAGTGGCTCAGGGGGCTGCTTCAGACTTCCGGACCACTGCAGATTTTCTGTTAAATATGCCATCAAGGAGGCCGTTTCCATCGTGGAAACTCTATTTAGACGGTTTGGTATTTTTTCTCGGTGCCAATGTACATATGTATATAATTTCGTCCAACTCAGCAACCGTTAACGACTGCCGCAGGTCTCTAAATGAGACCGCAGATATGGATGGATAATTTTATGGGTCCCAGGACACAGGGTATTATTGTTTCCCATCAATGCCGCCGACGAGCTTAGCTAGGAGGACACCAGTGTAAATCTTATTGCCGGAGAGGGAGCAATATCGTTGCTTTGGCTATATGTATATTATTAACGCACGAGACATTCGAGCAAATTGCTGACAGGCGATGGCAGCTGGCCAATGTATATTTTCAAGAGCGATCTGACCAAATTGTTCGAAAAAAAACGCTCGAAAGAGCTATATAGAACTCAGCAGAGCACATTGCTTCGCCGTATGAGCCATCACGGGGCATTGGCAAATCGGCACTCACGCTGCAAGGCTGTCGATCCGTACACGACTTCTGCAGAAGTTGCAGGGACGATTTAGGAGGAGGAGTATTTCACCACTTTTTCTGTAATTCTTTTGGGAATACGAAGAATACGGTCCTCGGGGCCCCTTGGACGGACATTTCGGACCTCTCGAAACCAAAAAATTCTGTCGTAGTACATCCAGACCACCAGATGGGACTGCCCTCGGCACGGAATTGCTCACCACGGTTGAGGCCGAAGGTGCTCGCGCCCATGCGGCATCACAATGGCCGGAGTACCTGGAGAGATGAGTACATATATAAGAATATCTCTCCCTACCGCTTTAACCTAACACTAGTCTAACACCTATCTTTCCTGCATGTTCACAAACGGTTTCGGTACACGTATCGCGCGTCATGCGGCCGCGCATACTTGGTCTTGGCGGGAGGAGGGCTGCGTATCTGTGGAGGCAAAACAGGCTTCGGCTTGGTGTCGCATGGGCCATTTGATGGTGAAGTCACTGCACATAAACGTCCTAAAGAAAAACGAGAATGGACGTGTTGTGTCACTGTTAGGGCGACACTACTTTTATACCCGTCTAGAATCAGTACACATGTAATTTACATACATAGTACATATGTGAAATTCGTCATTTTATCATTTTTTACATTTTACATTTTGATTTTCCTGCATCTGTATCTACATCTACATCACTTCATACAACAACACTGCATTGCAGAGGGTTGCAACCGGTTGGCGGCTAAAGCTGAAAATTAATTTTATCATCGTGGCTACAATAATGATCCGATCTGAACCATATTCGGCAATCTTTCTCTATGACTCTGCATGTTCGGTTTCTGCTTTCTTCAAAATTCTGGACGCCACAGATGTGTGCCCTTTGTGGGGAAAAAGTGGGCGGGGCAAAATGTTGAAACATTTTTTATAGGAGTGAGATATCACATCAGCTGGAAACAAAATTTGGTTTGTGGCTGGAATAGCCTCCGAGCAATGGGCGATAAACAAGACGGACGGACAGACATGGCTACATCGACTCGGCTGTTGATGCTGATCAAGAATATATATATACTTTATGGGGTCGTAAACGATTCCTTCTCTATGTTACACACACCCACTTTTTACCACAAATACAATATTTTATTCTTCGAGCACGGGTATACAAATATTAACTCTGACGATTGTATTGATGGCGGTATATTTTGTTGGAAAAAAAAAAGAGTAGCTTTCATCTCTTTTGTTGGTTTAGCGCACAGATTTCGCCTTCGACTTTCACTTCGCTGATACTTTTTTCACCTAATGATCTGCATATATGATAACAATTTTATATTTTATCTGTTTTCATATTTTTTCGCTACATCTGTCTCTCTCTCTCTTCTAATATCAACTTCAGTCCCCGCCAGGAGGGAGTCTGTACACGGGAGAAGTATTGAGAACTTGCAAACGACCCGGAAAGACAAACATGGCTTTGGCAAAAAATATGAATATATAACGAATTTAATTAATTATATTTGTAAAGGAAATTTGGTCGTACGCCGATTGGCAAAAAGTGGTCAGTTAGAGCTCAATGTCCCCAAAATGTGTACACTGTAAATAAAATTTATTTTTTATTATATAAAATTTGAAGCTTTTCCAAAAATATGTACAATAAATTTACAATGTTAAATTCACATAGTTAACAATTTATTTTATTTATTATAGAAGTTCGATGAGGAGGAAGATGAGTCTGATTGATCAAAATCAATTTTAGCATATGCACTTCCTGCATCTAAAGACAATGCAACTGGCGGCGATTCACATGAGCCTCTTTTGAGGAATGCTCCAGTTTTTTTTTCCGCTACAATTGGGAAGATCAAGACTTGCGTAGTAAAGTTCAGGCTGGGATATGCGTGAAGGATGACCCGATGGGAAATTTAAATTTTTAATTGGAAGAAATTTGGATATTGTACTAGCCTCTGTTCCTTTTTAAATCAGGTATTTTTAACTGCAAATTGCATTTAGTGCTTGAGCTGGGAACTTTGTCGGCTGTCATAATACAATTTCCTGGTGTTTTAGGCTCCAATTCATCACTAGGAATGGCCTTTTGATTGTTCTTTAATGAGATTAGTGAGCTATCACTTTTATCTGAATAATTTTATAACCAACATCGTTATATTTAGTGAAATGACTAATTTTTCCTGTAACATGGGTATAATCTTCATTGCTTATTGAATGTACCAATTTTTTTTTCATCTAAGACTTGGCAGCTTAAGTCTATAGTTCCTTCTGGTTTTTTCTTTTTCGTAGCTTTCAATTTCTTGACTCATGTAGGTTCGTTGTCCTAATAAACATAGATTCTCATTACTGTCAGATGAGGTTAATTCTATAGTTTTACAACCAATTTCATTTGAGCTAGAGCTCTGCAATTCTTCAACAATTACGGATGGTTCATCTATTTTCCTCGAATCATTTAAATCCTGTATATCTGTTTCCGGATAATCTGTTAGCTTGAGCTTATCCATTTTATATGGAAGGAAATACACACTTGACTCACAGAAAGCTTTACCAACAGGTTTCATTTCCAAGTATCCACCATCTGAAGCGCAAAGGCCATTATAAATTTGATGTTTCCCAAAAACGTTTTGATCCGTAGTAACGTTTAAAACCGATCGAGAGGTAGGATTTCGAATGTATTTTGGAAACACATTTTCAATATTTTTGTGAATGTCAATGTTTTTAATGAGCTGTTTTTTGCAATGAACTGTTTCGAAAAATCTTGCGCATCAAATTACAATACGTTCAGTACCACTTAATATCCACCACTAATTCACACTTGTTGACTTTTTTCTCGGATAATATTAGAACATACCTTCATTTGAAATAGTAATATTGTTTTACAAATGTTCCATGTTTGGCTTTGTGTTCATCCATAATTTTTTTCAATCCTTTCTGACAAGAACAATACGTTGAACATTCCGACGGGGTATTTTTGCTTTGGGGCGGAATAAGCTCGAACCGATGTGAGTTCATGCCCCGGTTTTATGTATCCAATGGGTTTTAGTTTTGGTCCGTCACCTGCCGTTCCTATTAGTACGAGTGGAAGTGACGATCTACAAACCTAAAACAAAATTTGTAAAAAACAGTTTAAAATATTTTCAAAATAAGTTAAAACAGTGAACAAATGGTAAAAAAGTCGGGCATTAGAGAAGAAAACTCCAAGCGTTAAAATTTACCCTAATCCTAGGCGGAACAGCATGCGCTGATGGATGCGTGGCAAAGGGGGTTCGATCGTTCGTGCGTATGCGAACTCTGGATACCTGCCGACCTCCAATTTAAATCAGGCTTTGGGGCACGCGGGCTTTGGACGGAGAGTTTATCCCGCCTACTCTGGGACCAACTTTGCCAGTCATGCTGTTTAAATATGTTATAACAAAAGAAACCGCAAAGGAGCTCGACATTTCCTCCTAAAGTACCGGATGGACAAGTCAACCCTCTACATCATCGCCTAAAAACCAGGTTGAAGAATACGGGAAGGGGACTCAGTCAAGTCCACCGTCTTCTGAACAGAATTTCCGCTGCGAGGAGGGCCCGATAAGCCAATCGGGCCCATCCAAAGAGGGGCACCGAATCAAACCGGTCATCGGGGTGGCTGCTATAGCAGAGCGTCATCGCGGCTTTTAAGCGCCTCGCGGCCGGGGAAACCCGGGGTCAACCTCGGCAGGTGGCCGGTCTGCAGGCCATAGGGGTAAGACGTCCTACCAGGAAATGCTTGGGGGATTTGCTGCCTTCATCTTGGCTAACGAGGATCCAGTGTTTTGACTTGTCGGCGAATGGGATGGAGCAGAGGCTTTGGGCCAGCTCAGTCATCCTTTTGATTCCACTTCAAACCAGCCAATGCCCGAAAGATCGCATTAGGACACGATGAACGGCAACGCTCGGCGGAAGACCACGCTACCCAGCCAGGCCAAGCCCAACAAGCCAAGCGGGCGAAAACGCATCTGAAGAATAGGTCTTTTGCGGAGGTGGCGAGGGGCAAAACCCATGTTTTGGCGTGCTCAGACAGGGCCGCCAAGGATGGGAATGTCCCTCGCGAAATTCCGACGGGGCAGGGGGTGGGGCAGAACTTGCCGAGAACGGTGGACCTCCGCCCATATGTGAGGACGCCGGGTGGCATCAGGGCGGTCGGTGAAAGCCATCGCCTGCCAAGATGCACGCTCGGGGGCTCTCCTCGTGAAGGCGGTGGTAACGCTCGAGGAGGTTTATCCGGAAGCGAAACTGGAGGCCGTACTTTTGGAAGAAATCCCAAGCAGATCCTAATCCGAGCGTAGGTGTCGGTTAAACCTGCAGAACCGGAGAAGATTCTCAAGGTTCTGCAGGTCTGCAACCCCCACCTTCCTACAGCTCACGGAAATTTTCAACAAAGCGAAAGCTCTTAGAACTTTGAGCAGTGTTTGACCGAACTCCGAAGCCTTGCGCTTACGTAAATTATTTTCGAAATCAACTCCAACCTTGGGAAATTTGAGGAAAGCCGACCAATCCTAGACGTCATCCAGTTCCGAGTCGCTAAACCTCCTTCTCAGTACACATTTCCCAGGCTGCGCCAAAAAGACCAATCTACAGAGCGCATCCTTCCAATGCCACGGGTTCCATTCTGAACCTGTTAAGTCAGGAGAATATATCCTGGGCAATAAAAGCTTCAAGCCCTTTATCCACGCGGGACCAGACGGCATCATCCCAGACCAGCTGGATCCAAGCGGACAAAGAGCCATAAATTGGCTCAAACGGATTCGCGAGGACAAATCTCGAAGACATGGCTTCGGGCAAAAGTTGTCTTCATGCAAGGCAGGCAAGCCCTCGCACACTGCCCCTAAAGATTTCAAAACCATAAGCCTGTTTTCCCTCGGCTTGAAGGCGATTTAACGGCTTTTTGGCCTACATCTCAGGGCGATCCATATCGCCGAATCAAACCAGACTCTCAGCATGCCTATCGGAGGGGAAGATCCACCGAAAACGGCCCTACATGCGACCACGCCGATCATCGAATCGCCCAACAAGCTGGGGCGAATACGCCCTGGTAGCCTTGCTTGACATAGAAGGGGCCTTCACTTGGCATCATCCCGTCCGCCATCACGGGAATGTCCCTCGCGGACTGACCTGGGGATTGAACTCCCGGACGGTGATCTCCGCCATCGATCAGATGCTGCAATGCAGGACCGTTGAGCCATCGTCTGCTGGGATCGTCAACCGCCACTCAGGATTGTTAGCAGTGGCGACCTCGCAGGAGGGAGTCCTCTCGCCTGTCCTATGGAACGTACTTTTAAATGAAATCCTGCGGGAGATAGAGGGTGGTGGATGCCGCGTGGTGGCGTACAAAACCTATAGCGAACTCTGGGAAGATTCTCAAGGTTATGCAGGTGCATGACAACCTTACAACAGCTCACAAAACTGTCACAATGGGCAGCAAACGTTGGGCAGAAGGTAAAACGGAACTTGCGCTATTCACCGTAAAATACAAGATTCCGAAATCAACCCAACCGAAACTATTTGAAAAGCCGACCAATCCTAGACGTCATCCAGTTCCAAATCGCTTGGTCTTATCCTCGATACACATTTCCCAGGCTGCGACTGGAAGTTGAGCATCTAGGAGAGCGCATCCTTCCAATGCCACAGGGTTCCATTCTACACCTGCAGGAAAAACAACAGTATATCCTGGGCCTAAACCCCTTGCAAGCCCGATGGCTATACACCGGACCATACGACCAATCCTCCCAGCCGGAGTAGTGGTCTGGTGGCCAGCCCTGGGCAACAAAAACTTGTCTAAATAAACTCACAAGAGTCCAACGCATGTCAGGTTTATGCATAACGGCCGGAATACGCACTACCCCGAAAGTGGCCCTCGATATCATGATGTACCTTCTACGTGTACAACTTATGGGGAAAAAGGTTGCAACACTCTCCGCCCTTAAGATTTCAGACACCGATGCAAACAATTTGCAGCAAGTTGAAGGCGATGCAATCAAATTTGCACGTATAAACTCGAGTGCAACCATTTTGCTGCAATCAAAAACTTGCAAAATTATTTTGCAGCAAAATTTGTTGCTTGTCGTCTGTATACATTATTTTACCGTTATCTTCGATTATCGAATCGTCCCTTGTTTGTTTGCATGTGCTGTTACCCTTTCAGTCGCAATATTGAAGCAAGCAAAGCAACATGTGGGATCGCGAGAAATCGATAAAATTAATTGAGTTGTACGAGAATTATTCTGTTTAATGGGATGTCTCGTCAGCAGACTATAAAAATAAGCATAAAAGCAAAATGCTTATCGCGAAATTCCTGAAAAATTAGAAAAAGTGATGAGGAAATAAAAACAAAAATTCATCATTTGCAATGTCAAACGAAATGTCAGGGCTAATCGCTCATTTGGTGGAATCGCAGGACGCATTACAGTGTCTTGTTTAGTTATGTAGTTTTTTTTTTTTCTAATAAAAAAATTGAAATCACTGACTGACATGCGAAAAAAATTGTAATAGTTTGTTTCATCGCCATTTTGTAGCTCTTAAAAGGTTCTGATGCACTTTTTCATCTCTTTTGGAAATCCGACACTTTCACCCCCGAAACTTTCTTTTTTTGCAGACTCTAATCTTCTCATTTTTTTAGGTTTAATTAAAATTGCTAATATAGCAATAGCAGCAACTCTCGATTTTTGTGCCGACATAATATAAACACTTCGTTATTCCTCTGACTTTCACAAAACAACAGAACTTGCAAAATGAGTGCCACATGTCAAATGGCAAGCACTGCAAACAAAAATGAAAACATGTGTAGACATTAACGCAATATATGGCACGAAATAGCCATGCAAAAGTTTGCGTGCAAAACAAAACTCCCTTATTGAAGCAAGAAATTTTCTTGCAATATTTGGAATAGGTGTAAACATTTGTGCAAATATTTTGCTGCAAATTATTTTCAACTTGCTGCAAATTGTTTGCATCGCGTGTACCTAGCTTTAGAATGAGGGAATCCAGTCGTCCACTCGGGAATCCTTACAAAACTCCCGCATCTTCCAGAGAGGACAGACTACTGCATCCCAAGTGACTATCCATCACGCTCAGGAAGGACTGGGAGAGGGGCTAACCTGGACCCGCGATCCACTTTTACACTGATGGCTTAAAGTTAGACGGCCTCGTGGGAGGGGCGTCTTTTGCGACGAGCTCAACATCAGTCTCTGCTTCAGACTTCCGGACCACTGCAGCGTGTTCCAGGCAGAGGTCTTAGCCATCAAGGAGGCCGTTTCCATCGTCTCCAAACTCTCTTTAGACGGACACTCAGTGTGTCTTCTCGGACAGCCAAGCAGCCCTAAAGGCACTTGGCTCAATTTCGTCGAACTCAGCGACCGTTAACGACTGCCGCAGGTCTCTAAATGAGACCGCAGAGCTGCTGGATGTCTCCCTAATATGGGTCCCAGGACACAGGGACATTAATTGCTTCCCATCAATGCCGCCGACGAGCTAGCTAGGCAGGACACTACTGTACATCTCCTGCCGGAGAGGGAGCAAGTATCGTTGCCTTTGGCTACGTGCAGGCTATTAACGCACGAGACATTCGAGCAAATTGCTGACAGGCGATGGCAGCTGGCCATCACATGTACAACTTCAAGAGCGATCTGACCAAATTGTTCGAAAAAACGCTCGAAAGAGCTATATAGACTCAGCAGAGCACATTGCTTCGCCGTCACCCGAGCCATCACGGGGCATTGGCAAATCGGCACACACGCTGCAAGGCTGTCGATCCCTCATAACGACTTCTGCAGAAGTTGTAGGGAAGAGGGGAGTCGGTTCACCAGGAGGAGGAGGAGTCAGTTCACCACTTTTTTTCTGTCATTTCTGCCCGGCCCTGGGAATACGAAGAATACGGTTAAGCTCACCACGGTTGAGGCCAGGAGAAGGGGCTCGCGCCCATGCGGCATCACAATGGCCCATTACCTGGACCAAGTGAGCGGGGGGGAGGTCTCTCTCCCTCCGCTACCGCCTTAACCTAACCTAGTCTAACACCTATCTTTCCTGCATGTTCACGATCGGTTTCGGTACACGTATCGCGCGTCATGCGGCCGCGCCCCTCGGTCGGTTGGGCGGGAGGAGGGCTGCGTATCTGCCAGGGATCCCCGCAAAACAGGCTTCGGCTTGGTGTCGCATGGGCCACTTGATGGTGAAGTCACTGCACATAAACGTCCTAAAGAAAAACGAGAATGGACGTGTTGTGTCACTGTTAAAGCGACACTACTTTTATACCCGTACTCAGTCAGTACACATGTAATTTTCATACATAGTACATATGTGAAATTTTAAAATATTTTATCATTTTTTACATTTTACATTTTGCATTTTTTCCTGCATCTGTTATCTACATCTACATCACTTCATACAACAACACTGCATTGCAGAGGGTTGCAACCGGTTGGCGGCCAGCTGCTGAAAATTAATTTTATCATCGTGGCTACAATAATGATCCGATTTGAACCATATTCGGCAATCTGATAGATATTCTCTACGATACTGAATTTTTCGTTTTTTCCTATCTTAAAAATTGTGGACATTCATATTTTGGGGGGGCGTGGCGAAATTTTGAAATTCAATTGTCTTGGATAGGTATCACAGAAAGTTGACAGAAAGTTTGGTAGCTCTAGCTTTTATAGTCTCTGAGATGCAGTCGTTCATTTGTACGAAAAACCAAATCGTCTCGTTTTTGTGTGAGTGCGAGCAAGAGGAAATGATGTTTTTCGATATGCCTTTCCCTATTGTGGCTATACTAATGATCCCATCCGATTCAAATTTGGGGATTTGGTCTTTTCTATGATTCTGCATGTTCGGTTTCGCTTTCTTCAAAATTCTGGACGCCACAGATGTGTGCCCTTTGTGGGGGTGGAAGTGGGCGGGGCAAAATTTTGAAACACTTTTATAGGAGTGAGATATCACATCAATGTGGAAACAAAATTTGGTTTCTCTAGCTCTTATAGCCTCCGAGCAATGGGCGATAAACAAGACGGACGGACAGACATGGCTACATCGACTCGGCTGTTGATGCTGATCAAGAATATATATATACTTTATGGGGTCGTAAACGATTCCTTCTCTATGTTACACACACCCACTTTTACCACAAATACAATATACCCTTTTATTCTTCGAGTGCGATTGTGTGATTGTATTGATGGCGGTATATTTTGGAAAAAAAAAAAAGAGTAGCTTTCATCTCTTTTGTTGGTTTAGCGCACAGATTTCGCCTTCGACTTTCACTTCGCTGATACTTTTTCACCTAATGATCTGCATATATGATAACAATTTTATATTTTATCTGTTTTCATATTTTTTCGCTACATCTGTCTCTCTCTCTCTCTTCTAATATCAACTTCAGTCCCCGCCAGGAGGCGGGAGAACTTGGCTGCAAACGACCCGGAAAGACAAACATGGCTTTGGCAAAAATATGAATATATAACGAATTTAATTAATTATATTTGTAAAGGAAATTTGGTCGTACGCCGATTGGCAAAGTGGTCAGTTAGAGCTCAATGTCCCCAAAATGTGTACACTGTAAATAAAATTTATTTTTTATTATATAAAATTTGAAGCTTTTCCAAAAATATGTACAATAAATTTACAATGTTAAATTCACATAGTTAACAATTTATTTTATTTATTATAGAAGTTCGATGAGGAGGAAGATGAGTCTGATTGATCAAAATCAATTTTTGCATATGCACTTCCTGCTTCTAAAGACAATGCAACTGGCGGCGATTCACATGAGCCTCTTTTGAGGAATGCTCCAGTTTTTTTCCGCTACAATTGGGAAGATCAAGACTTGCGTAGTAAAGTTCAGGCTGGGATATGCGTGAAGGATGACCCGATGGGAAATTTAAATTTTTAATTGGAAGAAATTTGGATATTGTACTAGCCTCTGTTCCTTTTAAATCAGGTATTTTTAACTGCAAATTGCATTTAGTGCTTGAGCTGGGAACTTTGTCGGCTGTCATAATACAATTTCCTGGTGGTTTAGGCTCCAATTCGTCACTAGGAATGGCCTTTTGATTGTTCTTTAATGAGATTAGTGAGCTATCACTTTTTATCTGAATAATTTTATAACCAACATCGTTATATTTAGTGAAATGACTAATTTTTCCTGTAACATGGGTATAATCTTCATTGCTTATTGAATGTACCAATTTTTTTTCATCTAAGACTTGGCAGCTTAAGTCTATTGTTCCTTCTGGTTTTTCTTTTTCGTAGCTTTCAATTTCTTGACTCATGTAGGTTCGTTGTCCCAATAAACATAGATTCTCATTACTGTCAGATGAGGTTAATTCTATAGTTTTACAACCAATTTCATTTGAGCTAGAGCTCTGCAATTCTTCAACAATTACGGATGGTTCATCTATTTTCCTCGAATCATTTAAATCCTGTATATCTGTTTCCGGATAATCTGTTAGCTTGAGCTTATCCATTTTATATGGAAGGAAATACACACTTGACTCACAGAAAGCTTTACCAACAGGTTTCATTTCCAAGTATCCACCATCTGAAGCGCAAAGGCCATTATTAATTTGATGTTTCCCAAAAACGTTTTGATCCGTAGTAACGTTTAAAACCGATCGAGAGGTAGGATTTCGAATGTATTTTGGAAACACATTTTCAATATTTTTGTGAATGTCAATGTTTTTAATGAGCTGTTTTTCACAATTCACTGTTTGCGAAAAATCGATTTCCATCAAATCACTCATACGATCAGTGTTTACTTGATGCTTAAGGCTTAACAGAGGAGCACTTGTTGATTTTTTTTTCTCGGATTGTATTAGAACGAATGACTTCATTTGAAATAGAATCTTCCATAAAAATGTTATTATGGCTTCCGTTCTTTTCAGATTTGTTTTTATCCTTTTCCACAAGAACAATACGTTGCAAATCACATCGAGGTATTTTGGACTTTGACCCAACGGAATAAGCTCGAACACGATGTGAGTTCATTCCAGTATCATTTATGTATCCAATACGTTTTAGTTTTGAGTGCTCAACTTTATTCCCTATTGAGTACGCGCGAATAGGACGATCAAACCTAAAACAAAATTAGAAAAAACAGTTTAAAATATTTTCAAAATAAGTTAAAACAGTGAACAAGTAGTAAAAAATATTTATGCATTATTCTGTGCATGCCAAGCGTTAAAATTTCAAGCAATGCCTATATAACGGTGTTGGCTTGCTCATGTACGAGTGAACAAAAATATCGAGAGTTAACGCGGCACTACTTTTATACCCGTCCTCAGTCAATACCCTAGGCATAGTGTTTGAGAGAGAGAGAGAGAGAATCAGTAGCGGCTGAAGGGTTGGCGGCTAGCTGCTGAAAATTAATTTCGTCGTTGTGGCTGTAATAATGATCCGGTCTTGAACCAGATTCTGCAATCCGGTAGATATATGCTTTCACTACGATTCTGCATTTTCCGTTTACTGTTATCTTCAAAATTGTGGACACCACAGATGTGCGCACTTTGTGGGGTCGGAAGGAGGCGGGGTGAAATTTTGAAATAAACTTGTAAGAGTAAGATATACCGTTAGCCTGGTAAAAAAATTACTTTAGCTCTCATAGTCTCCGAGCACTGGTCGACAAACAAGACGGACAGACAGACGGACGGACGGACGAACAGACAAGCGGACATGGCTATATGGAATCGGCTATTGATGCTGATCAATAATATATATACATTATAGGGTCGGAAACGATAGCTTCCCTGTGTTACACATATTGAATTTTACTACAAATACAATATACCCTTTTAATTTGGAGTACGGGTATAATTATTTGCCCAATTATTTGCTATCTTAGCGAATGCAGCGAACAAAAAAAAACGTCGCACCTTCAATACTCTAATGGCATCTTTTTGTATGTGAGGTCAATCATGATATCCATTACGTTCATATATTTACGCAAAACTTCAAAACGGCAAGCATACAAAATTCTAAGGGTTTGTGAGAAGAAATAAGAAAATATCAAAAATCAAATGCGAACAGTTAAACCCACAACACACAATTACGTAGCTAAGAAACACATGACAAAAACCGATTGCTGAAGGAAGGAAGTCGAAGGCACTACGAGTACTGCCATACATTTTTATGTCCGTGTAGCATTCATTTGCAAAGCTGGTGCTTTCGCATCACGTCATGAGCGAACATGTTCGACTATTACCGAATGACCCGGCTCCCGGACCCGAATGGCCCAGCCGAACGCCCCGGAAGACGGAAACACACTCGTTGTATGAAGACTCATCTATGGACTGTTTGGTAGATGACAGATGCAGCCAAAAAATTGTGAAAACTGATCAAATATTTCAAAATTCCACAAAAATCACCAAATTTTTTCTGACTGAGTACGGGTATAAAAGTAGTGTCGCAGTAATGGCGACTTAACAAGTTACTTTTCGTTTTATTTAATTTTTATGCAAGAATTTACGACTCTTTCCCAATTAAGTACATATATTCTTGATAAAGCCATGTCTGTCTGTCTGTCGTCCTTGTTTGTCGTCTTGTTTGTCGTAGACCATAGGACCGTAGCTAGAGCTACCAAATTTCCTTTCCAAACTCAGATGTTATCACTCTGCTACAAGTGTATTTCAAAAAAAGGCTTTCATAAAGTATTTCATAAAGGACGAAAATCCGTTAAAAATGTTAAATATCGTATCGTAGAAAATAACCATACTACCAGATGGCCGATTCTAGTTCAGATCGGGTCATTATTAAAGTACCAAAAACGTACTTTCTCTCGCCCACAAACTATGCTTGTATTGTTCAGCGGGCGGAGAACGAGTTGAATGTGATGTATATAGATAACAGATATAGCGAAAAAATATAATATGTTAAATGTAAAAACTAATAAAATATTTCGAAATTCAAAAAACTAAAAATGCAGTATCATAGAGAAAGACCATATCTATCAGGTGCCCAAATCTAAATCGGATCGGATCATTAATATAGCCACAATAGAGAAAAACATACGAAACGAGAGAGAACGTATGGAGTCGCTGTAAACGCGACTCTGCTTTTATACCCGTACTCAGTCAGTACACATGTGATTTATGTGGAATTTCAAAATTTTTTATCAGTTTTTACATTTTACGTTTTTTTACTACATCTGTCATCTACATCTACATCATCTACATCACTTCTCACAACAACACACGGACACTGCACGAGGCAGAGCGTGAGTGTGACTTAAACGACTTACGTCGCAAGGGGGCGGGGCAAGAGAAAAATCGCTGCTGAAAATTCATTTGGTCATTGTGGCTACAGTAATGATCCGATCTGAACCAAATTCGGGAATCTGGTAGATATGTTTACTCTCTACAATACTGCATTTTTCTTTTTTTTCTACCTTCAAAATTGGGGATTTTCGTCTTTTGGGTGGGCGGAAGGGGGCGGGGCGAAATTTTGAAATACACTTGTTCAGGTTTGGTATCACAAGAGTGTGGAAAGAAAGTTTGGTTGCTCTAGCTCTTATAGTCTCTGAGATCCAGGCGTTCATTTGTACGAAAAACAAAATCAACTCGTTTTTGTGTGAGTGCGATGATGTTTGTTGTGATGTGATGTTTTTCGAAATGGTTTTCTGAATTGTGGCTAAAATAATGATCCGATCCGATTCAGATTCGGGATCCTGATAGATATGGTCTTTCTCTATGATTCTCTATTTTTCGTTTTCTGTTATCTTCAAAATTGTGGACGCCACAGATGTGCGCTCTTTGTGGGGGCGGAAGTGGGCGGGGCGAAATTTTGAAACACTCTTCTAGGAGTGAGATATAACATCAGTATGGAAAAAAAGTTTGGTTGCTCATCAAAATTGTGGACGCCACAGATGTGCGCTCTTTGTGGGGCGGAAGTGGGCGGGGCGAAATTTTGAAACACTCTTCTAGGAGTGAGATATAACATCAGTATGGAAAAAAAATTTGGTTGCTCTATCTTTTAGACGAGACAAACAAGACGGACAGACAGACAGACGGACGGACAGACAGGGCTATATCGACTCGGTTGTTGATAATGATCAAGAATATATATATTTTATAGGGTCGGAAATGATTCCTTCTCTATGTTACAAACATCCACTTTTACCACAAATACAATATACCCTTTTAGTTTTGGAGTACGGGTACAAAAACTACGCTCCCTCTCGATCGTACACACACAAAAACGAGTCGATTTGGATTTTTGTATTTTGTGTCGCCTGGATCTCAGAGACAATAACAGCTAGAGCAACCAAACTTTCTGTCCACACTCCGAAGATACCAAACCGAAACAAGTGTATTTCAACATTTCGCTCCGCCCCCTTCCGCCATGCCAAAAGACGAAAATCCACAATTTTGAAGATAGAAAAAAACGAAAAAAAAGAGTATTGTAGAGAATGACCATATCTATCAGATTCCCGAATTTGGTTTAGATCGGATCATTATTGTAGCCACAATGATCAAATGAATTTTCAGCAGCGGGAATACCCCGCGCCCTTTCAGCCGATTCCAGCATAAGTCATTTATGGGGTTGATTGTCGCTACAGATTCTCCCTCTCGCTCACACACTGCTCATACATTCTGCCTCGTACAGTGTACGTGTGTTGTTGATGTAGATGACAATGTAGCAAAAAAAATGTAAAATGTAAAAACTGATAAAACATTTGAAAATTCTACATAAATCACATGTGTACTGACTGAGTACGGCTCCATACGTTCTTTCTCGTTTTTTTTTCATTATTCTTTAGGATGTTGATTTGCATAGACTGCACCATTACATGGCACATGCGACACCAAGCCGATGGCTTTTACGAGCGGATTCGACTTACGCAGCGGAAGGAATAAGGGAATACAATTTCTAGAGGATCGAAGAGGAATCGTAAAATTTCTGCGGCTATCCATAAAAATCACACCAACCATTTTTACACGATTTAGTAAGGTTTAATGGTCCCGTACTCTAAAATCGGACGAAAAAGCAAAATATAGAGAGTTTTATATATAGGTCGTCCAATTCATTTGACTACCTCTTTACATACCCAAACATTCCCATGACCTTGTTTACCATATTATTAATGCGTTCAGAAAACTTCAACTTGGGGTCTATTTTAAAACCAAGATCATCAAACAAGGTAATTCTCTAGAAAGAACCACCGCAGAGGGTGTAAGGAGCCAAGAAGGGGCTGAAGCGATCAAATTTCATTACTTTGCATTTCGAGGTATAAAATGTAACATATTTGCACAACGCCATGACTGAAACTAATTGAGATCGGATTGCAAGCGAGAGTGAAATGAAATGTTGTTGATACTGAAGGCCGGTCCTTAAAAAAGAGTGTAACGAGAAAAAACGTGTGGTGTCGCCGTTAACGTGAAACTACTTTTAATTTTTTATAAATGTTTTATCAGTTTTTACATTTTACAGTAGTGGCTACGAGTATCAACCCTAAATGTCGCCCATTGCTCGGAAGTTATAAGAGAGAGAGCAACCAAATTTTGTTTCCACACTGACATGATATGCCACCCCTACAAATGTATTTCAAAATTTCGCCCCGCCCACTTTCGCCCCCACAAAGGGCCCACATCTGTGGCGTCCAGAATTTTGAAGACAATAGATCATTAGTATAGCCAAAATAGAGAATACCATTTCGAGAAAAATCGTTCCCCCTCGCTCGCACTCACACACCAACGTGTCGACTTTGCCCTGTCGTACAAATAAGCGCCTGGATCTCAAAGACAATAAGAGCAAGAGCAACCAAACTTTCTGTCCAAACTGCTGTGATATCACCTCAATACAAGTTTTTTTTTTCAAAATTTTGCTCCGCCCCCACAAAAGACGAAAGTCCACAATTTTGAAGATAAAAAAAAAAAAAAAATGCAGTATCGTAGAGAATGACTATATCTACCATATTCCCGAATCTGGTTCCGATCGGATCATTTTTGCAACCACAATGATGAAATGAATTTTCAGCAGCTAGCCGCCAACTCTTCAGCATTGTTGTTGTGAGAAGTTATGTAGATGTAGATGACAGATGCAGGAAAATATGTAAAATGTAAATTGTGTCCCCTGGATCTCAGAGACTATAGGAGCTAGAGCAACCAAACTTTCTGTCTAGACTTCTGTGATACCAAACCAAGACAAGTGTGTTTCAAAATTTCGCAACGCCCCATTCCGCCACCCCATAAAAAGAAAGTCCAACAAAAAATTCAGTATCGTAGAGAATGAATCTACCAGATTGCTGAATATGGTTCAGATCGGATCATTATTGTAGCCACAATGATGAAATGAATTTTCAGCAGCCAACCCTCTGCCGTGCAGTGTTGTTGTGAGAAGTAATGTAGAAAAAATGTAAAAAGTAAAAAAATTATAAAATATTTTAAAATTCCACATATGTACATATGTGTACATAAATTACATGTGTACTGACTGAGTATGGGTATAAAAGTATTGTCGCTTTAACAGCGACACAACACGTCCCTTCTCGTTTCCTAATTAATTTGCTTAATTATTCTTTAACTTAATTTTCTATCCTTAACCGCGGGTGTATGCCTAACAATTGTGTAGTCACACAACTAATTGTGTTTTTATGTTGTTGCTTTTTGTAAAACTAACCTCAGTGCATTTTGTCTTCTTTGCCTTCTACTCTCTCTATCTCTATCGCCCGAACTCTCGCTCTCGAAACTTGCTGTGCAGTAGCGCTCTCACTCATAAGGTGTTACTGCAGTTTTCTCTCCTCTCATTTTTCCGAAAAGCATAGCTTTAAGCATTTTTCTTGCACTGTGGTCTTATTACAATATGCCTTGAACTTTTTTTTCTCTAAAAAAAGAATTTGGAATTGGAATTTGCTGTCATCTGTTAGAGTCCATTGCAATGAGGCCCCCTCCTCCACGAACGGTCATTTCTAAAGATTGTGTACCGGACCTACTTCAGAAGTAGGCCCCTTGTACCAAGGGAAAAAAATGTGAGACTCTCTAGTCCAGAGCTTACTACGTAAGCCTCTAGCATTCTGGTAGGTAAAGAGAGAGGATTTTAGTTTTTTAGATGTTTGCAAGTTGAGCGGGAACATGAGGATGGAGAAATGGCCTGATTACAATGGAGAGTTATTTGGGAGCCTATTCTTGTTCTTAGCATTGTACCCTTTCACAACCAAGTGCTCCATACAAAAATTAGCAGAACAAAAATAACGAAATTAGTTGGGGAGACCCTTATTTAGAAACTATCTCCTTGGCATAAGTTAGCTAAGTTAACTTTTCCACCTTTCTGCTATCGCCTCTTATTTTGCTTTGGATAAAAGCAGTTAAATCATTAGTTGTGAGGTCAGAGGCAAGGTAAGAGACAAAAACTTGCCACTTTGGTGGGAACCCACCAGTGGTTTTGGCACCACAGGTCCGGTACCTCTGATGGCAATAGAGGAGTTTGGTGCGACCTCTACGGACACGGACGCTAGTTGTTTCAGAGAATCGGTAAAATGGTAAAATGGAATGGAGAGAAGAGAGTGGTTTGAGCAACATTTTATTAGGGTGAGCGGTACTGCACAGGCAGTTTCGAGAGCTAAAGAAAAGAAAAGAAACAGTTATTTAGGTTTGGATGATAGAGAGAGAGAGCGAGTGATAGACGGCAATAGCTAAATAGAGCGACTAATGTAATGAGAGCGTGGACTTTCGAAAAGCAACAACACAAACCATACTTCTTGACATACTTATTGTGACACACAATATTTGTGTGACATTAAGATATCGAAAAAAAATGTTGGCATGACATTAGCATCGCGTAGTTCATTTGCGGCCATTTTGTAAAAATGAGCGTTCGGGGAATTGTGAGCTACTTTTTACGGAGAATTGTGAACCACTCGGTTTTTGACATTTAACAAGGTAACGTGTATTTTTTAATGTTATTTTATGATTGTTTATACAAAATGTTGAGAAATTAGCCATATAGCTTTGTTCGTCGATGTTCATTTATATTATAACTTGGCCTTTTCATATGCTCATCATTGTATTATCCCGACTAAGCACCTATTTTAACGCGCATTTTTGTGTTCTTATTGCTTGGGTCCAAAACCTAACTGTAACGCTCTCTCACAATCATTCTATTCCCTTTTGATACACTTCTTATCGTGGAGTTGAATGAGTAAAAAATTGGAACCAACCGCATGCATATCTTTGCGCCCTAACTAATTATGTCAGTCACTATGCCGCGTTATTATTCGAAAAAATTACATCGCTCGATGAGGACAGTGTTTTGGAGGTATAAATGCATTAGGCATTGGACTAGCAAGCTGCCACCGCACATAAAACCAAGAGCCACTTTGGGTCGGTAAATTGCGAAATAAGCTAACATCGACGTTGCTATGGAAAATTGAGATTTCATATTGGATATTGCAGTTACGCCGAATAATATGAAAGCTGGATTTGAGGCGGCTGGAAAGGATCCGTTTATGTGAATTAAGTGAAGTGGATTTTATTGCTT
This sequence comes from Drosophila bifasciata, assembly GCA_009664405.1. NCBI lineage: Eukaryota > Metazoa > Arthropoda > Insecta > Diptera > Drosophilidae > Drosophila > Drosophila bifasciata. Next base: position 26,804,833 of record CM019042.1, read on the forward strand.
CGTAGCCGAGTGTAAAAAAAATGTGTGACTATGATACTGATAACGATAGCATTGTTTTTCCCGACAGAGATATTTCGCATGAGAAGGTGATCACATCTACACCACACCTTCCACCAGCGCTGGAGCATCAACGAACGCTGTTGAAAGTGTTGAATTTGTATTTATACCCGTACTCGAAGAGTACTTCTGGTATTTGTGGTAAATGTCCGTCTGTCTGTCTGTCCGTCTTGTTTGTCGCCCATTGCTTAAAGGCTATAAGAGCTAGAGCAACCAAATTTTGTATCCAATCTGATGCGATATCTCACTCCTAGAAAAGTGTTTCAAAATCTCGCCCACCCACTTCCGCCCCCACAAAGGGCACACATCAGTGGCGTCCACAATTTTGAAAATAACATCTAAATTGGATCGGATCATAAATATAGCCACAATAGAGAAAACTATTTCGAAAAACATAGTTCCTTCTCTCTCGCACTCACACAATCGATATGGTTTTTCGTACAAATGAGCGCCTCGATCTCAGAGACTATAAGAGCTAGAGAAACCAAACTTTTTGTCCAGACTGCTGTGATATCGCTTCAGTGCAAGTTTATTTCCAAATTTTCCACGCAAAAAAAAGACGAAAAAATGATATCGCTTCAAGAGACGAAAATCCACAATTTTGAAGATAGAAAAAACGAAAAATGCAGTATCGTAGAGAATGACCATATCTACCAGATTCCCAAATTTGGTTCAGATTGGATCATTATTAGAGCCACAATGATGAAATGAATTTTCAGCAGCAAACTGCCCCACCCCCAAAAAAATGTAAAATGTAAAAACTGATAAAACATTTGAAAATTCCACATAAATTATACCGACTGGGTACTGGTATAAAAGTAGTTTCGCGTAACGGCGACACAACACGTTCTTTCTCGTATTTTTATTTGCATTTGAGTTTGTATTTACGAATACAAATTTACAAATTAAAATTTTTTCAATCTTAGCGCGACAAGCATATTATCTTTTTCTCTCTACTATATAAAAATAAGTCGGGTTTTCCTTTTGACGCTATAACTCCAGAACGCACGAACCGATTTCCACGGTTTTGCATTCGTTGGAAAGGTCTCGGGCTCCGTGAGGTTTATAGCAAAAGATAATTCACGAAAAATTTCAACAGAAAAGCGGGAAATGTATTTGTATTATCTACTATATACGACAATACAGCGCCATCTCTGATACATAGCATGTACTACAAACCAATATTTTAAGTAGGCGCCGGTACATTGTTTGACAGCTACTCATTGTTCTCTGCTCAGTTAATTTCATGTGACAAACCGGTATTGTGTTCAACGAAATTTAAAAAAAAGTTATTCGTTTCCTCACAATTCAATTGGAAACCATCAAATCAATCAAGTGTATTGTGAACATTTTTATTCAATTTCAACAGCAGGCATTTGTCTTTAAGGTGGTAAGTTGAACTGTGTAAATTATGTGGATCGTGCATTTGAGGTTAATTTCACCACTCTGTCCACAGTTCAAAATGCCTAAAGGACGACGTGCGAACATCGGCCGCCGCACAAGACATACAAGCCAGCAACAAGTGTATTCACAGAACTTAAGCGAAGAAAGACAAAATATAATAAGAGAAAATTCCCGATTGGGACAACGTGTGAGGACACGAAGATCATTGGCATCATACAATCGCTTGGTATTCCAATATGATCCCACTGCGAACTACAATGATGATGAAAATTTAGATATTGGACCAATGACGACTATATGCCGATATTGCAATGCGTTAAAGTTCAAAAAAGAGAAACGGCTGGATTGTGCTGCGTGAGTGGAAAAGTCAAACTGTATCCATTACTTACACCACCACAGCCACTGAAACCTATGTTCGATGGAAGTGATCCCGATTCCAGCCATTTTCTTCAACACATCCTTGAATACAATAACTGCTTTCGCATTCGAGAAGGCGGCTTCATGCCGAGTTGCAAGGTAAAAAGATACAACACACATAACCAATCACTCACACCAACACAATGAATTGCAACACGTAACAACTACATATACACCAAACACTACACCATCACACGATCAGAAGTAACAACGTATTCTTCAACAAATGATTGTTTGCAATTACAGATACAAGGAGAAATATATCATTTGCATGGTTCAATGGTGCCAACACCAGATGAACCGCATCAATTTCTGCAAATATATTTTATTTCGTCGATGGTGGATCAGCTGAATGTGCGGTGCAATATACAGGAACACAACAGTTAAAGAGACGAATTATTGAACAGTTGCAAGCATTTTTCACGCTAATAATGCTGTGGTTAATATGTTCAAAACAGCATTGGAACGAATGCCATCGGATACGCACAAATTTGTCATAAGAACGGATTGTGCCCCAACAGGTGAATATGTGCGAAGATTCAATGCACCCACCGTTAATGATGTTGCTGCAATTATTGTTGGCGATCCAACTAAATCGCGAGACATTGTAGTTCAGCGAAGAAGCAATATCATGCATCGTGTAAACGAGACACATCGTTTGTACGATGCGTTACAACATCCAATCCATCACGTTGAAGATGGTCGATCCAATTACAGGTACAATATTTACACAATAATTTTATTATTATTTATTATTAGTGTTTGCGGGATAAATTTAGAAAATCATTGTTTTTCACATGGGCAGTTATACGTTGCGAGTTCACGAGTTGGGAAACCATCTGCTTTGTTTGTGTTAACGTCAAACCAAAAACAAAAATGTGGTTTACCAAAGAGCACTTCAATGAAACGGATAATTTGCGAACACGTATAACGCTTCGATTCAGTATTTACTTTGATTCACTTTCATTTACTTAGAGAATGAATTCATTACTGTTGTGAAATGAAATAAAATTTTTTCTTTTCAAATATAAAACAAAAAAATGGTTTTTCATCTTTGAATCACCAAACGAAATGTTACATAAAACGAAGCCATCTGGTGGCGAAACGGAGTGCGCCAAGTCACTGAATTTGCAAGTCACTTATAAATTTGGGCGTTAGTCACAACAATTGTAATAGTTATTAACATTGAAACATTCGGAATACATAGTAACATGTAATTACAGATATAATTGAACTAATGTACTAACATTTACTGGCATAATATAGCATTGTGAGAACCTATCTCAGGCTGGGGTAGGCTCAGTCCGTCCAGGATTTTCTCTACAAGAATTTTGTAGATCGCTAGAACTTTAAGGCGAGGCTGAACTTCACGGCTTGGCCGTGAGACCGAAAGTTGAGCTGGCGTAGGGTTATCGTGCTGGTACCGTGCGACCACCGCGCTTGGCAAGGAGACGCTGACACCTGAGTCTTTGTGTGTGGTAATATATTTTTATTACGTTTAAATACAGTGTTGGCAGCGTAGCTGTTCGCTTGGCGAAGAAATTCTGACACTTGGATTGTTGTTTTTGGAAGTGTAATTTTATTGAAGTATTATGTGGTTTTATTTATGTTTCTGTTGTGTTACTCGTTTCGCGTATGTTTTAACCGTGTGTACTGCCGTTTGATGATCTGCTGATGAACTGCTGTTTGGTGCTCGGCTGATGGACTGCCGTTTGGTGCCCGGCTGATGGACTGCCCTGATTGATCGTCGGCCGGTGCTATTTAAGGCCGATCTGGAGGTCTGAGTCCGCAGGTGATGTTAGTGTAAAAGTGTCGGGTTCTTCACTCGTGCCAGCGACACGGTCATTGCATCGGTTGTACCGAGAAATTACCTGCGTGGAGTTTTGTTTTTCCGACACTTTGGTCATTGACTCGGGTGCACCGAGAAATGAGCTGATTGTAGTTCTGTAACTTGGGAGTAGATTGTGTAAGAGGGTGTTGTTGGTTTTGTGTTTGTGAAATTTGGGGAGTGATGTGTGCTGTGGTGTTGTTGGTCTATACATATATATTGTGGAAGTAAGTTATCTTAGTACTAAGAATAGGTTATCTTAATAAAGAATGTAACGTTCATTTCCTTCGATCTCCTGAGTGAGGACGGCGCCTACGCCGAGGTTGCTCGCATCTGTTTGTAGTGAAAACTTGACGTTGAAATCGGGGCAAGCAAATCTTCAAATCGAGGGTGGTTATGAAGCGTGCGTTCTGTAGTTGATCCTGGGCAGTGGGTACGCGTCAGGAATAGAGTAAATGTGGTGTTGTTGGTCCACGCACATGCGCCATTTGCTGTTCTTTTTACGTACGAGTACGATGGGGCGCTGTGCGGGCTTCGTGATGGTTCCTTCTTGGATCAATTGGTCGACTTGTTCGTCGATAATCCGCATCATGGCTGGCTTCTTTGGGTAGTACCTCTGTTTGATGGGTCGGTTATCCCTCATAACGATGGTGTGCTCGGCGATGTCGGAGCTTCAGTGGAGATTATTGAACTTTGGAAGTTCTGTGTCCAGAAATTCTTGGATCTGTGGTGCTATGTCTGGTGGCCAGGGATCGGAGATCAGTTCTGGATCGGGTCTGGTGAGATCGGGATGTTCGGGGTTCTTGGGCTGGCTAGGGTCTTCTGGGTGGGTAGTCGCTTATGTGAGTGCGACTCGTGGGTCGTGGGTCTGGTGGTATACCTGGGTTGAACTGTCTTCAGATCGACGTATGGCCAGGCGGGTCTCAGTGACGACTCAGTTTTCGCAGCAACGACTTGTTTGGGCGACGAAGATTTCGGTCGTGGTGTTTGGCATGGCGTAGTGCATGGCGCTTGTATGCACGTCGGTACGCGGAAGGAACTCCAGTAGGTTGGCGAAGATTGGGGTGGCGTCGGCCGTGGGTACGACAGCGCTGCGGTCGGTGTTTCGGGGAGTCATCGGGCTAGATTCCGGTTCCGGGTGGAGAGGTTCTGTGCATTTTAGTTCGATGATTGGACCCGACCAGTAGGGGATAAGCGTGGCTATTTCCCTCGTGGTTTGGTTGTTGCACTGTTGCTGCCGTTGTCGTTGTTCGGGACTGGTCGTCGTCTCTGAGGGTGTCCGTGGGTTCACTTTCTCCGTTGAAGGTAGAGTGCATGGGTGCGCCTTGGCTGAACTTAGACCTCGGCTTCCTGTGTCGAGCGGATTCAAGTTCGTTGGTGTTTGTCTCGTGTGTGAGATCCTTGTGGTGTGTTCGGGGTGCGTGTGCCCCGTAGTTTGTTTTGGTCCTGGGCTTCCAGTGTCGAGCGCCTGGTTAAAGTGTGTTGATTCTTGTCTCGTGTGTGAGATCGTCGTGGTGTGTTTGGGATGTGTGTTCCCTGTGGTTGGCTTAGGACGCGGGTGCTCCGTAGTGGCCGTGGGATTAGTTTTTCCGTTTGCTTGGTTGCAGTTACCGGTGCTTGTTTCGGATTCGTGTTTTCCGTTGTGGGCCGGTGCTTTGCTTTCGCTGTGGTTGGTTTCGGTGTCGTATTCTTCGTTGCGGTATTGGGTGCCGTATTCTTTGCGGTAGGTCGGGGAAGTGTGTTTGCTGTGGTTGGTTTCGGTGTCGTATTCTTCGTTGCGGTATTGTGTGCCGTATTCTTTGTGGTAGGTCGGGGACGTGTATTCGCGGCGGTTGACCTAGATTTCTTGTTGCTGGGGTCGTTGACTTGTACGTGGTGGGATTGAACTGACGGTGGCGTTAGCGTGAGGTGGCGATCTTGTAGCTTTAACAGCGTGGTGCGGCATTGGATCGTCGTTTCGATGGCACATAGGAAGTCCATGCCGACAATAACTTGCTCTAGCATGTTTGATAGGACCAGGAGTGGGATTTGGACCTCTCGTTGATTCAGCTTGATGTGCGCCAGTAGAACGAGCCATCAGCCAGGCGTATGCTGACGCATGCATCTTGCAGGTTGGAGTTGTTGTTTAGTTGGTTGTCGCTGACGAAACTTCGGGACGCCCCGGCGTCGCTGGTGGCCCCGTTGTTTGTCCTCTTATTGTCACCATCGGCACTATTCGGCCGTCGTTCACGTGCAGTGGGTTGCTTAGTCGCTGGTCTGGGGAGGCGTCGTTTTCGGGTCAGTCGAGGACGCGTGTCGTTTCCCGACGTGGCTCGGCGGTAGAAGTCGAAGGTCCGAGTGCCGCGTTTTCCACATTCCAAGCAGAATAGAATCGAAGCGTTGGTGCAGTCGTAGGCGGCGTGTTCAGTCTGACCACATCGGCGACAGGCTGCGCGTGGGTTGGCAATGGGAGTGGTGTTCCTTCGATGGGCGACGTATTGGTTCGTTGAACTGGTTTGATTCGATGATTCGCGGTGTGCCTGTTGAGTCCCAATGGGGTCTCCGAAATGGCGTCCGGTAGGAGTCACCTTCTCTGCGGTCTGGGTGCCTTGCCGGCCTGGTGTCTCTTGGTGGGGTGCGGGAGTTTCCGCTCGTGAATAATCTCGTACTCTACGGCTAATCGGGTCAGCTGTGACAAGTTTTCCAATTCGTCTCGTCGCACGTATAGCTGGAGCTCCTTCGGCGACTAGTATGGCAAAGTCCTTGCGCAACTCTTCGACAGTTCCTTCTTTGGCAAATCCAAATTCCTTGGCTAATGCCTCCAGCTCGTATCGGCGGCGCTTGTACATCCAGCCCATGCTGACGCCTGGATTGGGGGTTTGCTCACCGGTGTAGAATTCACTGCTTGAGTCATCTTCGTAGGCTTCCATGGTGATTGGACTGAGTTTTTCCTCTGCGTTGTTTGGGTCCCTTTTCACTGTTTTAGCACTTGGTCACTGCGTTTACTTTCCCGGTGGCACTCGCGACTGGATTCGGGTGGGTGCGCGGATTTGGTTTTGTACCGGACTTGTCTGCTGTTAGCTCTACTATTCTTTCTCGGTGGCCGTGGGCCCCGTATTAAGGTTTTTATACCCGTACTCGAAGAGTAAAAGGGTATATTGTATTTAATGTAAAAGTGGATGTGTGTAAACACACAGAAGGAGGCGTTTCCGACCCTATCAAGTATATATATTCTTGATCAGCATCAATAGCCGAGTCGATATAGCCATGTCTGTCCGTCCGTCTGTCTGTCCGTCTGTCTGTCCGTCTGTCTGTCCGTCCGTCTTGTTTGTCGCCCATTGCTCAAAGGCTATAAAAGCTAGAGCAACCAAACTTCTTATCCAGTCTGATGTGATCTCTCACTCCTAGAAAAATTTCAAAATTTCGTCCGTCCACTTCCGCCCCCACAAAGGGCGCACATTTGTGGCGTCCACAATTTTAAATATAACAAAAAACTAAAAATGCAGTATCATAGAGAAAGACCTTATCTATCAGGTGCCCAAATCTGAATCAGATCGGATCATTAATATAGCTACAATAGAGAAAAACATACGAAAAAACTTCGCTCCCTCTCTTTCGCACTCACACAAAAACGGGTGGATTTGGTTTTTTGTATTTTGTGTCGCCTGGATCTCAGAGACTATAAGAGCTAGAGCAACCAAACTTTCTGCCAAGACTCCTGTGATACCAAACCTGAACAAGTGTATTTCAAAATTTCGCCCCGCCCCCTTCCGCCACCCAAAAGACGAAAATCCACAATTTTGAAGATAGAAAAAAACCAAAAATGCAGTATCGTAGAAAATGACCATATCTACCAGATTCCCGAGTTCGGTTCAGATCATTATTGAAGCCACAATGATCAAATGAATTTTCGGCAGCGAATTCCCCCCTCTCCTAACAACGTGAGTCATTTATTGTGGTTGATTGTCGCTGCAGATTCTCTCACACTCACGCTCACAGACTCTGCCTCGTGCAGTGTACGTGTGTTGTTGTGAGAATTGATGTAGATGTAGATGACAGATGAAGCAAACAAATGTAAAATGTAAAAACTGATAAAACATTTGAAAATTCCACATAAATCACATGTGTACTGACTGAGTACGGGTATAAAAGTAGAGTCGCATTTACAGCGACTCAGTACGTTCTTTCTCGTTTCTTCAAGATTCCATAAAGTTGTCAAAAAGTCCCTGATCGGGCGCCACTTGTGAGAACCTATCTCAGGCTGATAGGCTCAGTCCGTCCAGGATTAGATCGCTGGAACTTTAAGGCGAGGGCTTGGACGTGAGACCGAAAGTTGAGCTGGCGTAGGGCTTGGTTTCCGTGCTGGTAATTGGTGGTCGCGCTTGGCGAGGAGACGCTGACATCTGCCAGCGTATACACCCAGCGACAAAAAAAAGCCGCACTCTGTCATTTCATGCATTGCTGACTTTTGAAGACTGGTGTTTCCCCAAATTTTATTCGATTCGACTAATTTTTTTTTTAGAGTTTCCGTGAATGTCTCTTATTGTTTTTTTGTGTAGTTTTTGACGTCTTAGTTGCTGGAAACCCTTCTTAAAGAACGTTTAACTTTGAACTCTTAAAAAACGATGCCTAAGGAAAGCAGATATCGGTGACTTAAAAAAAAAAAAGCTTAAAAAGCTCGCTTAAATTGGTCTACAGAAAAATCTAATTGGGGTGAATCCGAATGGTCACGTGTCATATTGTCGAATGAGTCCAAATTCAACCTCATTGGACCCGATGGTTCGCGCACAGATCGGCGGAAAACAGGGAACGATATTCCAAAGATTGCTGCATTAGCACCGTAAAGCATTTGCCTTATATTATGGTATGGGTTTGAATATCTAAAAATAAAACTGAATCGATAATAATGGTAAAAGGTATGGTTAATGCAAAAGTGTATAAAGAAATTATTCTCAGTGGCGTTGTGCCTAGTATGGAATCAGTTACTGAGAAAGAAGATGATCCCATCTTTCAGTACGATTCTGCACCTTGTCATCGAGCGCGCTCTCTAAGTTATTCTTTGTCGTTTGCTATTTTAAAAAATGCATTATACTAATTTTGACTATTCTTTAACGATAGGTTAACATTTTTAAGATGGAATTGGGTATTAAGTCCTTAGATTGGCCAGGTAACAGTCCCGACCTCAATCCGATAGAGAATGTCTAGGCCCTTATGAGTTCAAAAACAGGAAAAAATAAGCAGAAAACTATGGTTGAGTTACGCCAAACTATAGAAAAAGTATTGTTTGATGATATAACGGACGAATATCTGAATCCGATTCGATGCCCAATAGGACCAAATGTCTCATAAACGCCAAGGGTGGTCCCACCAAATATTAATTAGTTCTTAATTTGAAAAAAAATTTTTTAATCTTAGCTTTGTCATTACTTTATAGAAAACAAAATAATTCATTGGAAAAAATTTAGTTTTTGTTGGAAAAACACGTTTATATATTTTAATTTAATTTTTACTTTGGTTATGGTGAAATTACTAAATACCGTTGAAAAACGGTGTGATTGCTTTAAACATATTTTTCTTTCACTATATAATTATAATACAAACAAATTTAGTAACTTCTTTTGTATAAAAATGATTAAGTGACACAAAAAAAAATAGTCGAATCGAATAAAATTTGGGGAAACACCAGGCTTCCAAAGTCAGAAATGCATGAAAAGTCAGAGTTTTTTTTTTTTTTGTCGCTGGGTGTATGTTCTTCCAGTGCTATCTTGAATTTTTTAGTCTTAGACTTAATTATGGCCTTAAGGCCTTGGGGAAGTTGGACACGGTCGGACTCCATCTTCAAAAAATTGTCGGATTGTGCAGTATTATTTGTATTTAAATGTCATAATGTTTTTGATCTTTCTTGACGTGCTAATCGGTTTCCTAATAGGTTGCCCGGGGGCCGGAGCAAGAACGGAATCGAAAAGATCCTTCAACTTTGGGTTTTCTCTCTTTGTTCAAACAACGAGAGTTTCATGACTTCTTTTATACCCGTACTTGAAGAAAAATAGGGTATATTGTATTTGTGCTTTTGATGTCTGTCCGGCTTGTTTGTCGCCCATTTCTCAGAGGCTATAAGAGCTACAGCAACCAAATTTTTTTTTTGTTTGATGTGATATCTCACTCCTAGAAAAGTGTTTCAAAATTTCGCCCGCCCACTTCCGCCCCTACAAAAGGAGCACATCTGTGGCGTCCACAATTTTAAATATAACAGAAAACTAAATATGCAGAATCATAGAGAAAGACCATATCTATCAGGGGCCCAAATCTGAATCGGATCGGATCATTAATATAGCCACAATAGAGAAAAAACATACGAAAAACTTCGCTCCCTCTCTTTCGCACTCACACAAAAACGTTTCGATTTGGTTTTTTGTATTTTGTGTAGCCTGGATCTCAGAGACTATAACAGCTAGAGTAACCAAACTTTCTGCCAAGACTCCTGTGATACCAAACCTGAACAAGTGCCACCTCCCGCCCCCCAAAAGACGAAAATCTACAATTTTAAAGATAGAAAAAAACGAAAGATGCAATATCGTAGAGAATGATCATATCTGCCAGATTTGGTTTAGATCGGATCATTATTATAGCCACAATGATAAAATGAATTTTCAGAAGAGATTTTCGCCTTCCCCAAGCAGCGTAAGCAATTTATGGGGATGATAGGTGCAGATTCTCTCTATCGCTCACACACTGTTCACACATTCTGCCTCGTGCAGTGTACGTCTGTTATTGTGAGAGATGATGTAGATTTATATGTAGATGACAGATGTAGCACAGATGTTAACAGCCAACAATGCAAACAAGTTGAAGTTGTTTTGGAACACTGTCAATTTAAGCTTCCACAGCTTTGTACCGAATTTCCTTCTCTCCAAATAATTGCCGGTCTCTTGGCTACATCTCTCTCGCTCTCTTTCTTTCTCCCTCGGCTCGGTGCAAATACTTGTGAATGGTGCCGGCTGCCGCTGTTCTCCTGGTTCTGCGACGCTTCCGCCGTCGCTCTCTGTGCTCGGTTCGGCTCTGATATTTATGGCTGAGCTTTTTCTCGCTCCGTCGGCGGAGCTTTCTTGGTTTTTGTCTGCGCTGTAAAGCTTTCCTCTGATTACGCGCTATCAGTGATGACCGAGTGATCACTTTTGTCTCTCCTCCCGTCTGAAATCACGAGCCAGCTCAAGTGTTTATTGGTCCTTGGGCCGTATAATTAAAATTAAATTTTTTATAGATATGAAGGTCATTGATTACCTAATAGTCAAATTTCAAGGAATATAATCACCTAAAACTAATAATAAAAAATAATAAAACAATCTGGGGTAGATGGGATAATTACTATATCTACTTTTATACCCGTACTCGAAAAGTAAGAGGGTAAATTGTATTTTTAGTAAGATTGGATGTGTATAACGCAGAGGTGGAAACGTTTCCGACCCCATAAAGTAATAGTATTTAATTGATCAGCATCAATAGCCGAGTCAATATAGCCATGTCTGTCTAAAAAAAGCTAGAGTAAAAGGCGAATGTCCACAATTTTGAAGATATCAGAAAATCGAAAATGCAGTATCGTAGAGAATGACCATATCTACCAGATTCTGATCGGATCATTTTTACAGTCACAATGATGAAATTCATTTTTTAGCTGTTAACCCCCTCCCTTTTGGTACTGAAAACCGTTACTGATTCTGTATCTTGCTCATAGACTGCTCACACACTCTGCCTCATCCGGCGTGATGTTGTGGGAAGTGATGTATACGACAGATGTAGAAAACAAATGTAAAATGAAAAAGCTGATAAAATATAATATTAAAAAGTTTAAAAAAAAAAGTTTTACGAGACCTGAGAGAAAGTTCATAAGCTTTTATTTATTATTTTGACCAGTAGTGTAGCTGACACCATAAGTAATCCCGTACCGGCATTCTTGCAAATAGAGAGTTGCACTTAGCTTTGCTCAAAAATTTAAGCAATGAAGACCACACCGCGCGGACCCTTGAAGCCCAGGAAAGCTCATCGAGATTCTGCTCCTCCTACCTAGTTCATGACTAATCTGCCCCCTCGAATTGCGACCCTCTGGGCGCATATCGCACACTGCGAGGTCAAGGACATCAGACTAATTGGGGGTAGCCACTGCAACGCTCACCACTAGTAGGGAAGCGTGAGTTCCTTTTCAGCTATTTACTGACCACTCAAATGGTCATATTAAATCGGGAACATGATCCCACCCTTTTTATTAAAACTCTTAAGTATACATAAGAATATACGATACATAAGAACATAGTAACCTGAAGGGTGCTTGAAGAAAACTTCTTCTCGAACCACAGGTACATGAAAACTATTTCTCATTTTCCATACCGAGTTCCGTCTAAATCCGATATCCAGACGGACAAACTGAACTTGGTTCTCAGATTATCTGAGGCAAATCCTGCTTGAGACCGTTGAGGCCTCACTGGGGAAGTGAACGTCCACCAGGTTGCTAGCAAGGCACATCGCAGGAAGAAGTTCTCTCAACCATAACATGCAAAGTAGCATCAAACTACACCCAGCGACAAAAATAAAGCCGCATTCTGACTTTTCATGCATTTCTGACTTTGGAAGCCTGGGTGTTTCCCCAAATTTTATTCGATTCGACTATTTATTTTTTTTTGTGTCACCTAATCATTTTTATACAAATGAAGTTACTAAATTTGTTTGTATCACAATTATATAGTGAAGGAATAAAATTTTTACCAATCACACCGTTTTTAACAGTTATTTAGTACTTTGACCATAACAAAGTATAAATTAAATTAAAATATATAAATGTGTTATTCCAACAAAAATTGTTTCCAATGAGTTATTTTGTTTTCTATAAAGAAATGACAAAGCTTATATTTTTTAAATTTATTTTTCAAATTAATAAAAAAATTAGTATTTGGTGGGACCACCCTTGGCGTTGATGACACAATTAATGCTATTGTGCATCGAATCGTATAAATTCTCAGATATTCGTCCCTTATATCATCAAACTATAATTTTTCTATAGTTTGGCGTATCTCAACCATAGTTTTTCTGCTTCCTTTTTCTATTTTTTAAATCATAAGGGCCCAGACATTCTCTATCGGATTGAGGTCGGTACTGTTATCTGGCCAATCTAAGGACTTAATACCCAATTCCGTCTTTAAAATGTTGACCTATCGTTCAAGAATAGTCAACATTAGTATAATGAATTGAAAAAAAAATCAAACGACGAAGAATAACTTAGACAGCGCGCTCGATGACAAGGTGTAGAATAGTCCTGAAAGATGGGATCATCTCTCTCAGTAACTGATTCCATACTAGGCACAACCCCACTGAGAATAATTTCTTTATACACTTTTGCATTGACCATACCTTTTACCATTATAGTTTTTTATTTAGATATGCAAACCCATACCATAATATAAGGTGAATGCTTTACGGTGCTAGTGTAGCAATCTTTGGAATATCGTTCCCCTGTTCTGCTGGCGAACTCATCCGAGAATATGACTCGTGACCACTCGGGCACGAATGGATTTCCCTAGACCAATTTAAGAGAGCTTTCTTTATTCTGCTGTTCAAAAGTGGCTTTTTGACAGGTGTCCTTGCCATCAGGCCCAACTCCTTCACACGACGCTGTATAGTTAGAGCCAAAATATCTTTTGAAAATCGTTGCTGCACTTCGGAAGCTATCTTAACAGCATTTTGAAATCTATTATGTAGGGTCGTTCTCATAATAATACGATCTTACCTTATATTTGTTGATTTTTTTTCCCTCGATCCTTTCGTCCTCTCCACTTCTCACAGAGCTTTCGTTGAACTTAGTTTTAATCTTTTTTTCGAATTGAAACATTTTGTTCAGCCAATTCAATAATTTTTGACTTTTCAGTCACCGTCATCTGCTTTCCCTGTAGGCATCGTTTTTGAAGACTTCAAAGTTAAACGGCCTTTAAAAGGTGTTTGCAGCAACTAAGAATTCAAAAACCATACAAAACCATAAGGAAACATTCACGGGGACTCCAAAGAATCCAAGTCGAATCGAATAAAATTTGGGGAAACACCAGTCTTCCAAAGTCAGAAATGCATGAAATGACAGAGTTTTTTTTTTTTTTTGTCGCTGGGTGTAGAATTTTCAAATGTTTTATCAGTTTTTTACATTTTTTTTTTTTTGCTACATCTGTCATCTACATCATTTACATCACTTCTCACAACAATACACGTACACTGCACAAGGCAGAATGTATGAGCAGTGTGTGAGCGAGAGGGAGAATCTGTAGCGACAATCATCCCCAGAAATGACTTACTCTGCAAGGGGAAGGGGCAAATCGCTGCTGAAAATTCATTTTATCATTGTGGCTATAATAATGATCCGATCCAAATTCGGGAATCTGGTAGATATGGTCATTCTATACTATACTGCATTTTTCGTTTTTTTCTATCTTCAAAATTGTGGAGTTTCGTCTTTTGTGCGGGCGGAACCCCCTTCCGGGGCGAAATTTTGAAATACACTTGTTTCGGTTTGGTATCACAGGAGTGTGGGTAGAAAGTTTGGTTG
>CM019042.1:26819396-26861171 GCA_009664405.1 Drosophila bifasciata
ATAAATGTATATAATTCTTGATCAGCATCAATAGCCGAGTCGATATGCCATGTTCGTCCGTCCGTCTGTCCGTCCGTATTGTTTTTCACTCATTGCACGAAGGCTATTAGAGCCAGACCAATCAAATTTTTTTTTCCAGACTGATGATATCTCACTCCTAGAAAAGTGTTTCAAAATTTCGCCCCGCCCACTTGCCCCCAAGCACAAAGCGGGCGTACATCTGTGGCGTTCACAATTTTAAAGATAGCAAAAACGAAAATGCAGAATCATAGAGACAGCCTATATCTAATAGGGGCCCAAATCTGAATCGATCGGATCATTAATATAGCCACAATAGACAAAAAAACATACGCAAAAACTTCGCTCCATCCCTTTGTACTCACATAAAAATCGAGTAATTTTGGTTTTCGTAAAATGAACGCCTGATCTCAGAGACTATAAGAGCTAGAGCAACCAAACTTTTGGCCAAGACTCCTGTGATACCAAACCTGAACAAGTGTATTTCAAAATTTCGCCCGCCCCCTTCCGCCCCCACAAAAGACGAAAAATCCACAATATTGAAGATAGCAAAAACTAAAAATGCAGTATTGTAGAGAATGACAATATCTACCAGATTCCCGAATTTGGTCCAGATCGGATCATTATTATAGCCACAATGATGGCTGAATTTTCAGCAGCATCCCCACCTCCTCTTTGCGGCGTAAGTCAATTATTGGGGCTGATTGTTGCTGAAAGTTTCTTCACACGCACACTAAGCTCAAACATGCTGCCTCGTGCAGTGTACGTGTTGTTGTGAGAACTGATGATGTAGATGTAGATGCCGATTACAGATGTAGCAAAAATGTAAAATGTAAAAAAAATGATAAAACATTTAAAAATTCACATAAATCACATGTGTACTGACTGAGTATAAAAAGTAGAGTCGCGTTTACAGCGACTCCGCACGTTCTTTCGTTTGTGTATAAGCAATGACGCTTTTAATCAATTTTTGTGCGGCGGGTATTGTGTTTTGTTTTGCTTCCAGTAAGCAAGAAAATACATTTGGCGGCCGCTCTTTGTTTTATCTTTTGTCTAGCAACTCTCTCTATATCACCCAAACTTAACTAACTGTTCTTTTTCTTCTCGCTTATAAAACTTCTTTTTGTGCAGTAGCTCTTCACTTACAAGCTGTTCCAGTAGTTCTTTACTTTTTTTCGATTTCTTCTTTAAGCATAGTTTTTAGAAACTGCTTGCACTGTGGTCTGATTGCTATTTGTTTTGATCTTTCTTTTTATACCCGTACTCGAAGAGTAAAAGGGTATATTATATTTGTGGTAAAGTGGATGTGTGTAAATATAGAGAAGGAGTAATTTCCCGAGCATATAAAGTATATATATTCTTGATCAGCATCAATAGCCGAGTCGATATAGCCCCGTCTGTCCGTCCGTCTGTCCGTCTTGTTCGTCGCCCATTGCTCGAAGCAAAAAGAGATAAAGCAACCAAATTTTTTTTTTTCCATACTGATGTTATATCTCACTCCTAGAAAATGTTTGAATTTCGCCCCGCCCACTTCCGCCCCCACAAAGAGCGCACATCTGTGGCGTCCACAATTTTGAATATAACAAAAAACGAAAAATTAAGAATCATAGAGAAAGAACATATCTATCAGGGGCCCAAATCTGAATCGGATCGGATCATTAATATAGCCACAATAGAGAAAAACATAATGAAAAAACTTCGCACCCTCTCTTTTCTGCACTCACACACAATCGAGTCGTTTTTGGTTTTTCGTATAAAATGAGCGCCTTCGATCTCAGAGACTATAAGAGCTAGAACAACCAAATTTTTTGCCTAGACTCCTGTGATATCGTTTCAGTGCAAATTTATTTCAAAATTTTGCCACGCCCACCCTGCCCCCAAAAAAGACGAAAATCTAAAAATTTTGAAGATAGGAAAAACGAAAAAGCAGTATTGTAGAAAAATGACCATATCTACCAGATTCCCAAATTTGGTTCAGATCGGACCATTTATGTAGCTACAATGATGAAATGAATTTTCAGCAGCGGGAATACCCCGCGCCTGTTTAGTGTTTCCGCTCGCCCGTTTGCTGCGTAAGTCATTTATGGGGATGATTGTAGTTATTAGAGATCTCTCACACGCACACTTACGCTCAAACATGCTGCCTCGTGTAGTGCACGTGTGTTGTTGTGAGAACTGATGTATATGTAGATGACAGGTGCAGCAAACAAATGTTAAATGTAATATGTAAGAAACGGATACAACATTTGAAAATTCCACATAAATTACATGTGTACTGACTCGAGTACGGGTATAAAGCAGAGTCGCCCTACAGCGACTCCATACGTTCTTTTCGTTGTTATTGAAAAAAAAATTAAAAACTAATTATGGAATTTTCTGAGGTCTGCGCAAAAAAAACACAAGAAGCAGCAGACGATCAGCCGAACATACCTTGCTGGCTTTGCGACAGCGTAGTGCACGCAAAGTGTGCAAGTATTTCCGGCCGTGTGGGTGATGCCATCTCACAACGCAACGGTCTGCATTATAGTTGTGAGGAATGCCGTGCGGTCGAAAACGAAATGCGCTTCGTTTTGAGGCAGACGAGGAGTGGCTTTCAGGAGCTGATCGTGGGCTTTAAGAAGCAATACGCTCGGCTCTTAGCCATGGACACTCAGTTAAGCAGTTTACAGCTGCTAGCTGAGTCTCCGCAGCGCAAGAAGTCCACTCCAGGACGCAAGCGCCAACCGTCTCACGACCGCCGGTATCTGAAAACAAAACTCCGACCACTACGCCAGTGCAGCAGTTGATTTCGTTTTCCACCCAAGGGCAACGATCGCTTCTGGTGATGCGAATTCGGTAGCCGAATGCATCGTCTCGGAGAACATGCAGCCGACTGTAGCGTCCGTGTCCGTAGAGTCCGTACCAAACTCCAAAGCTATCCCATCCACGAACCCGCCAGTTGTTGTACGTCCGGGACCACCGGTTATTGCTATTACAGGTACCGCACCTGTGGTGCTAAAACCACTGGTGGGTGTCCCACCAAAGCGGCAAGTCTCTCGGCGTGCCCCTGATCTTACATCTAATGATGTAACTGCTTTTATACAAAGTAAAATAAAAGCCGAAGGCCTAAAGGTGGAGAAGTTTAATTTCGCTTATGCCAGGGAGATAGCTTATTTTAAGATAAGCGTCTCCCCATCTCATTTCGACACCATTTGCTTTGCCAATTTTTGGCCGGAGCACGTGGTTGTGAAAGAGTATAAGGCTAAGAAGAAGAATAGGCCCCCCGTAACTCTCCCCGGCAGTCAGACCAGTGCTCCATCCTCAACTTCCAGCTCTACTTCCACCCATCCAAAAAAAACTAGTTTCCTCTTTTTAATTACTTACCAGAATGCTAGAGGCTTACGTACTAAGCTCAGCACTCTCTATCTTGAAAGTTTACCACATTTTTGTCCCATATTATTGTGTTAACTGAAACCTGGTTAAAGCCGGACATCCTTAGTTCCGAAGTTTTGGCAGATCGGTACACAATATTTAGAAATTACCGTTTGTCTAGACGTGGAGGAGGGGTCCTCATCGCAGTGGACTCTAACTTCACGTCGGAACATTTCATATTCCAGGTTCAACAAGACCTGTAATTCCTGTGCATAAAACTGATTCTGCCAGCCTTTTCTATTTTCATTACCTGCTCGTACATTCCACCGTCTTCGGATATCTCTATATACGAGCAGCACCTGTCCGCCTTAAAAACTGTTTCTTCCTCGCTATCAGATAAAGACCACATGATAGTTCTGGGGGATTTCAATTTGCCAGGCACTGTTTGGTTTCGGTTAACGAGTCGAATAACCTTGTGCCAATATCACGACATGATTTTTATTGACGGCTTGGTTGTCCTGTCCCTGTCTCAAGTCAACCAAGTGAAAAATTTCTATCGATTTCTCTATGCTTTGTCTCGGATCCGACTATAGCGTTGTTAAACCGAGCCCTTCCGCTCACTATACCTGAAGACTCTAAAAATCCTTTTTCGAAGTATCGGTCGATATTGACCTTCTGTATTGTATCGATCAGGTAAGCTTTCTAAACGTGTCCGGCTGCTTTCGTAAGGCTGAGTTTACGAAGCTTAATAGACTGATTAGGGTTTTCGATTGTTCCGCTCTGTACTTGTGCACTGACGTTATGAAAGGCACAAACATTTTCTATAATGTACTTGACACACTTTTTTGATTCTTGTGTCCCATATTTTGTCCGATTAGATCTGGGAAGCCCCTTGGTTTACCAAAAGAGCTATCCAGTCTAAAAACAGAAAAATCAAGACTTTATAAAAAGTTTCAAGAACAAATTTTACTTCTTCTCTCTCTCGCTATGTAATAGCTCAGTCAAATTTCACCATTGTAAACGCGCAATGCTACAAAATTACCTGGCTAGATGCAGGATGCGCTTTTTCAGGACCCAAACAGTTTTACAGCTTCGTAAAAAGCAAGCGTAAAACGTCCGCACATCCATCCTCGCTATCAATTCATAATTCGTCGGCAAACAATGATCAGGCCATGCATGCCGATCTTTTTGCACAATTTTTTCAAACAACCTATTCCCATGAAAGCTTTTCTGGTCAGCCGTATCCTCACAGTTTACCAAGATCGAACGGCATTTTCAGCCCTACGTTGAAATGAAAGCTCACTGCTTCAGGATCTTCGACTCTAAGCCGGTGTTCTCAATAGGTCCTGACAGAGCCCCGGCTGTGTACTCAGGTACTGCGCCGACGCTCTGTGTGTGTGGACCCCTGCTTAAACTATTCGCCCCTATCGCTTTAACTCCTCATGTTTCCCTCCGATGTGGAAGGAATCGTTTATTATTCCTCTCCATAAGAAAGGTAGTAAGTCTGACGCAATGAATTACAGAGGTATATCAAAGTTATCCGCTATTCCTAAAATGTTTGAAAAAATTTTAACCCCGCACTTGCAACATCTCTGCAAATCACTCACGACGATAAACAACTACAAATTTATTCGCGGAGTTTACCTCTTTTTATTATTAAAGGCTTCCATGGTAACATGCTATGGGGTGTCATTTACACCGATTTCAGTAAAGCATTCGACTCTGTAAACCATTCCTTTTAGCACAAAAACTTGACATTTTAGGGTTTTCGCCCAATCCTTTGAAATGAATTTCCAGCTACCTTTGCTCAAGGTCTCAAAACCCTTGTTCGGGCCAGTGCTATTTAAACGTCAATTTAATTTAACATTATCTATTTGTATAAGAGCATAACTCTAAGCTTATGTTGTATGCAGCGTTCGGCAGTGCTGTTGCGCTCTTCCGTTAAAGGGCGCTCTGCACCTGCCGCTTCGGCTCTAGTTGTTCGACCGTCGCTGTTAGTTCTATGCTAATCTTCCGCATCGGTTGCATACCGAAAATGTTTGTACTTTATCCGGCCTGGCAAAGAGCGAGCAATTGGCTTTTCGCCGTAGCCGCCTGAATAAATAAGCATTTTATAACGTTTTGAATCTAGTTGTTTTAATTGATTTGAAAATAAACAGGTGCAAAAAAAAGCTATTTGGCCCTCAAACATTGGTGACCCCGACGTGATTTAACGGCAATTTAAATCGTGTTTTGTTAAACTATTAAAAATCGAACAATTTGTTCTTTGCTGTGCAGTGTAACTACAAGCAATTACATTTTTTAAAATAAAAACAGTTAAAGTGCAAGCTCAGTGAGACATTCCGTTTGTCGAATATTCCGTTGCCTAATCGCCGAATCTCTTTTGCCCTGCGCCGTTGCAGCCGCGGTTCTTGACTTTTCGTTCTTCCATTCCCGCTCCCGCTCTGTTCGACGTTGCTTAAGCGGTCTTACATTTTTCCGTTGTTTCGTTTTGCATTACACCGGAAGCATGGACAACGAGCCGAATACAGTCGGGGGTGAAAAATTTGCGATGGGTGAAAAAGGCTGAGGCTTTACAAACGTTAAGTTCGAGTCCCTGCATGATCGCCTGCAACCGTCTTGGCGAGTCATTCTCGGGAAATAAAACTGACAAACTAAGTGTGTCCGAAATAGATGTGCGCCTTCGATATGTTGGCGGAAATGCGTGAGGAGTTCAACAAGTCCCATAATGAACTGGAATCGCTGGATGAAAAAAACGATTGAAATGAGCTGCGTGAAACATTCGATGCCCTGTTCATTTTTTGAAAGCTGAGCTGCTTTCGGCTCTCGAACTAGGACACCTACGCGTAGCCGCTCATTCCACTAGCCTGCCAAAACAACTCTGGAGGTCATACCATCATCATGGCTCACAAGCAGCGGCTTCCTGAGCTTGCTTCCTAGCTTCTCCGGCGGCTATGTGGAATATGCGGATTTTATTGCAGTGTTCAATTCGGTCATCGAAGGAGATCCGACCTCAGTGAAATCGAGAAGTTCCAACATCTTCGCTCATGTCCTCGGAGGCGGCCCCGGTTCGATTTGGTCTCCAGTGCCACAATTATCGTGTGGCTCTGGATATACTTAGCAAACGCTTTAATAACAAACGACTTGTTTTCCAGGCACACATCAAGGAGATTCTTGGGCTCAAGAAGGTAGATTTGCCTTCTGCTAAAAGGCTTCAGGAGTTCTCAGACGCAGTCAATCAGTTTGCATACGCGTGCCCTGCAGACATTGGGAAGTGCTGAGAGATATCTGGATGTATGATAATTCACATGCTGCTACAAAAGCTAGATGCCAAGACACAAGCCAAATGGGAGGAGAGTGCGTCATCGGACAGGATACCCACAGCTGGGGGAGTTCTATGATTTCCCGGAGAAGAGATGCCAGAAATGGAGAACGTGCAATACGCAAGTAGCGACACACGCTGGTAGCGCTCAGGTGGGAAAAAGCCAGAATACACATCCAAAGAAAAACTTTTGTTGCCTCTAACTCTTCCGCCAACCCATCTTGATGCCCTTTCTGCCATTCATTGGGCCACGGAATATACTCGTGCAGCATTTTCACAAATTTATCTCCTTTCTTCGTCATAAGGAAGTTGAAGAAGCTTTCACTTTGCTTCAATTGTTCCAAAAGTCGGGTCATCGGACTCGTGCATGTACCGGTGGCCAGTGTAGAGTTTGCGGAAAGAGCATCATACATTATTGCATTTCGATTCATCCATAGTATCAAAGCCCCTCAGCTGTTTCTCCTCTAGAAGGTGCAGTACAACCAGCACCTATTTCGCCGGTTCAGGATTCTACTGGCAGTATGCCGTCTCATGCGTCTACTCTCTTTGCTGCCCAAGGTCTCCACCCGATGTTGTGCTGCTGGCTACCGGCTTGTCGTTCTGGTGAAGAATCGTTCGGGCGTTTTGATTCCGTGTCGCGCCATTCTGGATTCAGGATCCCAGCTTCATCTCGTGACTGCCTAGGTTCGCCCAGCAGCTTCAACTTAGGAGAACTTCAATCGTCTGCCCTTGTCTCTGGTCTTTTGATACTAGCGTGTCCACGAGGATCCACATATTTGAGCATTTGCATGCAGTCCCGCACTTCGGGACTATTCGACCACGCTCACTGTGTTAAAGTATGAATGCTGCATATGAACAATATAAGAGTTGGTCAGATCACGCTCAGTCGCTGTTATAAGCTTTACGCTCAGTCGCTGTTATAACTCTCCCAAAATGTTATAGCGGCTGTTTGAGAGAGTGGGGCGACCGTTTGCATCGCTGGCTGCGACCAGTGCATTAAATGAATTGAATTTGAACGGCTTGTTTATTTCTTCTCGTCGGCATCGAAAACCAAAGTTTTGGACACCACCATTTAGAGCTGCTGACCGGCATCATCCCCATCATCGTTATTTTCCCAGGCAAACCATTCTGGATTTTTCATTGGCGCCCGAGCAGGACTTCGAATCAGCATTTTCGTGGAAATTCGCAGCTAAAACAAAAAACAGTAACAGTGCATTTTCGTCGTCTCGGCACGAGTTACTGGTGTTTAATCGTGTGCGAATAAAGCTCTAGCTAGCTGGTCTGCGACATTTGATAACCATCACATTAAGGAAAGTTCTCGGAGAAAGTCCCGAATGTACAGGTATTCTAGTGCAAAAAATTGAGTGAACTAAGCCACCATTGTGTGAGTTGTGTGTGTCTTATTGTCAGCATCATAGCCGGTGGCCTCATTTTCTGGCACTGTTTGAATTGGAATACCAATTTATTAAAATATACGTCCAAATAAAATCAACCAAAGTGAACAGCCAGAGATTAATTTATTACTTTTATGGAAACTTAATGAAAAAGTGTACATCACATTGCGTCCCACTGTACTCGCTAATAAGAATTAACGGAACGGTCATTGCCTATTGTCAATTCTCTTTTTTATGAAATACCGCTTGTTGGTGGTCCGTTAGTTTCGGTAACGCTATCGGTCCGCCCGGCAAATTGTGCATAGTTTGGCGCGTTTGGTTGTGAACGTGCTGTCATATTTCTGTACGTTGTAACGTTGCTTGCGCTGTATTAACCCATTAAAGTCAATGCACAGTCTTAGACATTTTGGAGTTCGTGTAATTAATTGTGGATAATATTCTGGCGGTTTCTGGCTGTGTACGTTGGCATCAGATTTCTGTAACGTTGTAGCGTTCCTCGCTCTGTATTAACCCGCGGAAAAAGAGAGTTCGGAGAATATTCTTTTTGGTTTGGTGGTTTTTTTTGATTACACAGAAACGAGCTTTATATCAGCTTGTTAATTTTGCCAAATGAGTGAAAAAGAGAAGGAATTTGCGGTCTCCCGCAGGAGCGGAAAGAAGTATGAAGCTGTTCCAAAAGTTATTGACGGCAATGCAGAAACACGACAAGGTTATGAACGACATTAGGCGACAGAAAACGGCTTTTGAGGAAAAACTATTTCTTTTGACCCTCTTCAAATGAAGTGCAGGTTAGAACTGATCGAGAATTATTGCGAAAAGTTAATGGACATTCAGGCAGATATAGACATGTTAAATCCCAGCAACGATTTACGATCAATGGTCGAGGATGTGTGCATTACCACGAGGGCGATGTATATGTCCGCAGTGAAAGAACCTGAAGGTCGGCGAGCGCATAGGAAGATTGCGGCGATCAGCGTCATAGGTCACATTTGCCAAAAAATGAATTTGCCCAATTTTTAGTGGAAAACATTCCGAATTTAAAACTTCATAAGTCTGTTTGAGAGTTTGGTGCATAACGACCCAACGTTAACCAATGTGGAAAAGTTCAACCACTTGCTAGCGTGTCTCACTGATGCGGCATTGGGCACAGTGAAGGCGTTCCAAATCTCTGATAGCAATTACGAAAAGGCTCTGGAAAGCTTAAAAAATGTCTACGATAATAAGTGTTTAATTTTTTTTCGACACCATCTCACAGTTGTTCGACATTCCCCAAATAACAAAACCCTCTGCTTCATGCCTGAGGTCCCTGATTGATACGGTCGGAGCCCTCTACTCTCTTCTCTGCAATCGTTGGGAAGTGAGAAGGACATAAATAGTGCATTGTTGATTCACATAGCAATGTCCAAGGTAGACCAGCACACAAAAGCACGATTCGAGGAGCAGTTGGATTACGACAAATTGCCGTCGTGGTCCGATTGCGCATCCCAGTTGAATCGGCGCTATCAGCATCTGGCAGCTGAAGAGTCGCAAGGAGTAAGGGAAAAGGTAAACCAGAGATAAGCAAGGGACACACGAAGTCTTCATTCTCCTGTGCAAAGTCTGGATCGGCGCGCCGAGTCGAAGTGTAGCTATTGTTCAGCGACCAATCATATTATAAGCAGTTGTCAAGGGTTTAGTGCGCTTCCTGTTCTTCAACGTTTTAATATCACCTTGCAACTTCGCTTGTGCATAAATTGTTTGAAGCCAGGTCACACAGTTTCGAAGTGCAAAGATAGCAAAATGTAGAGGTACTCCAAGTCCCATAATACGCTGTTTCACCGATACGGGGTAGAGTCACAGCAAAGTACGTCTGGTACAGCTTTGTGGAACAGCCCTCAGTTTCTGAAAACCCAATGGCCTACTCTAGCCATGTGGCAAGTACTGAAAAGTGATTCTCGCGACGGCAGTAGTGAAGGTGAAAGATCGGTCCGACAGTTTCAATATGCTAGGCACTGCTAGATTCCGGCTCCCCAAATAAATTTTATGTCCGAGGATCTCGCACAGCGCCTAAGACTGCACCGTGACGAATCATGCCTTAGTATCACAACTGTTGGAAAAAGTTCGTCCGTCGTAAAGAACAAGGTTCACACGTGCGTCAAATCTCGTGTCAACGCTCATAATTTTGCTACCGATTTTTGGGTATTACGGTCAATTTCCACATACCAACCCGACCATGTCGTAAATTTCTGCCCAGTGGAATATCCCAGCAAACCTTTGAGCTGGCAGACCCACAGTTTTTCAAGCCCGCTATGTCGACTTACTGCTAGGGGCAGAAACCTTCTTCGAATTGATATGTGTAGGCCAAATAAAGCCAAGTTCCGAACATCCATCAATCCAAAAACACTGTTAGGCTGGATTGTTTCGGGAAAATATACTGCATCAAAAAACAGGATGTTGTATGCAATAACGCTGTCGGCAGCGATACGTGTTCTCGACTCTCTGGTGGAGCGCTTTTGGGAATTGGAACATGTCCCAGAAGTCGAAGGCTGTACATACAGCTGAACAGTTGGCTTGAATGAACGCAACTTCAAGCAGACATCCCGCAGGCTTGAGTCGGGTCGTTTTGAAGTAAAGTTGCCGTTTAAGGGGAATCCAAGGTCTTGGGTGAACCGTTTCGAGACGGCAAAACGCCGCTTTATCCCTGGAATGCAGAATCGCGAGTGATCAATACCTGCATGACATGTATATGGAGTTTATGAAAGAGTATCTCAATCTTGGTCACATGTCGTTGCTTCCAGGCATGTCCACCAGGACACCATTACTATATTCCGCATCAATGTGTCCTGAGACCTGATAGTAGCACCACCAAGCTCCGCGTAGTCTTCGATGCATCGAGCAAAACGTCAACTTCAATTTCTTTAAACGAGACTTTGATGGTGGGAGCCACTATTCAGAGGGAGCTTTTGCAACTCTTGCACGATTTCGATTAAACTGTTTTGGGCTTACAGCGGATATCTCCAAGATGTATAGGCAAGTGCAGGTTGCTGAAGAAGATCGAAATTTCCAATTGATTCTTTGGAGGGAAAACCCAAATATTGATGTGCAGACGTATCGTTTGAATACTGTCACGTATGGGACAGCCCTCAGCTCCATATTTGGCCATCCGCTGTCTCATTTGAGCTAAAAAAGTCGTGTAAGTCCCATCCTGTGGCATCGCAAGTCATAGCAAAAATGATTTTACGTTGACGATATGCTGACAGGAGCAAGTTGTCTGGAAGAGCTGGAAAATGGTCGCAGGAAGTTAGTGAGGTCCTGGAAGGGGGTTCATGTTGGCCAAATGGGCGTCAAATCATACCCAGCTGCTGTCTGATAGTGGACAGGAAAAATCTCTTCAGTTTGACCTGTCTTCCGCTTCCATTAAAACACTCGGGATTCGTTGAATCCGCAAACTGATTTGTTTCACTATCAGTTAGACGACTCATTTGACTCATTACCCCCGACGAAGCGCAACATATTGTCAGTTGCATCGCGATTGTTTGACCCATTAGGGGCTATGTCCCTTTTAATTACCAGGGCAAAGATCTTACTGCAGCATCTTTGGAGGAAAAGTTGATTGGGACGAGTCAGTTCCCATGAGTCTGCATACGAGTTGGAACAGGTTCAAGCAGAATTTGTTCGAATTAGACAAGATCTCTATCCCTCGCTTTATTGGTCTTGCCAATAATGCTCTATCCAAGTCCACGGATTCGCTGACGCATCAAGTGATGCGTACGGATGCTGTATTTATGTCCGTACAAAGGACGACAAAATGTAGTATCCCGACTTTTTACAGCAAAGTCTCGAGTATCTCCTCTCAAAACCAAATCAATTGCACGACTGGAATTGTGTGCAGCCTTCTTCTATCCACGCTATATATGGGCTCAAGTTCGGCTTTGCTGCTAGACAAATTTGCAATTGAAAGCGTGATTTTTTTGGTCGGATTCCCAAGTCACTTTGTATTGGCTGGAAAGGGATCCAGCCACGCTAGCAACGTTTGCGGCCAATAGGGGTTGCTGAAATCCAGGAGTTGTCTAGTGGTGTGATTTGGCGTCACGTTCCCACCGATCAAAACCCAGCCGACTTAGTGTCTCGTGGAACAGATGTAGACGGTATAATGTGCTCATTGTGGAATAATGGGCCGCATTTTCTTCTTAGTGGTCCTGAGAATTGGCCGCGTCTTCATCAGGTTGAGTTGTCCCCAGAAATGGAAAGGTCGGAAGACAAGAAAAGTGTGGCAGCACATTCTGTGGCAAAGGGTCAGACAAATGAGATCATCGAGCTGATTGAAGATGCTCATCGTTCCAGAAGCTGCTTCGGATCATGGCGTATGTGAATCGGTTCATTCAAGGTGGTAATCGCAGTCGAGACGTGGGAGCAGTCAGCTAAGGAACTGAAGGTTTCGTTCCTTAGACTGGTACAGGTAGTCCAAAGATGTGAACTGGGACCAGAATTCCTCAAACTGGATAAGTCGGAAATTTTGTCTCCACATCTTCAGCGACTCAGCCCGTTCATACATACGAGCGAACTTGGCGGAGTCACCTTCCGACTGATGCGTGTTGGGGAAGGTTGCTGCACGCAGAAATTCTATACGATGCGAAGTTTCCTCTACTTCTGTCCGGGTGAAAAAATCGCAGTTCGTGACCCTGTTTCTACGCCATTTGCATCGTGCTCATTATCATGCAGGTGCAAAGGTAATGGTTTCTTTTTAAGGAGCAGATTTGGCTAGTGAACGTCCGTGAAGCGTGCACAAGAATCGTGAGGAATTGTGTGCACTGTTTCCGATACAAGCCCATCCTCATGGGGCAGATCATGGGAAACCTGCCAGCTGACCGAGTGCGAAGAGCTCGTCCCTTTCTAATTTGTGGGGTAGATTTCTGCGGTCCATTTCAGGTGTCGCTCAAGATTCAAGGCAGGCCCCCATTAAGACCTATGTAGCCGTGTTCGTGTGTTTTGCGTCAAAGGCTGTTCACCTAGAATTAGTAGTCGACCTATCAACTGATAGTTTTTGTGTGTTTTCAAAAGGTTCGTCGGGAGGAGAGGACTTCCGGAGAAGGTATACAGCGACAACGCCACCAACTTCGTGGGCGCGAGCCGAGTGCTGGAAGAGCTTCACGCAGCCTTTCGGGAGGGACCAGGATCGGCTCAGGACCTACGCAGCTCAACACGGCGTCGAGTGGTGTTTTATACCACCGAGAGCACCGCACTTCGGCGGGCTGTGGGAGGCGGCAGTCAAGGCGGCCAAACAACGGCTGATCCGAGGAGTCGGGAACGCCAAGCTCACCGCGGACGAGCTGAGCACACACCTGGTCGAGGTAGAGGCCATCCTCAACTCCCGGCCAATCGCTTCGCCAGGCAACGACCCCAGCGATGGAGAAGCCTTGACGCCAGGGCACCTGCTCATCGGGCAGCCGCTTTTTCGCTGCCGCCCGAGTCCGCGCAAGACGACAATTGCAGCAAGGGCAGCTTCGCGTTTTTGAAGCGGTGGCGCATGCCTGTCCTCGCTCAAGCTTCAGTTTTGGCAGGGCTGGTCCAGGGACTACCTGGCCAGCCTGCAGCAGCGGCAGCAGTGGTCCACGGAAGGGCCGAACCTCGAGGCAGGATGCCTGGTGCTCGTCCACGAGGACAACACACCGCCTCAGAAGTGGACCACAGGGCGAGTGGTGGCAACAACGGCAGGAGAAGATGGCAAGGTACGCGTGGCAGAGGTGCAAACGTCCGCAGTCGTTAAACGGGCAAAAACTTGCAAAATTGCCAATTGATGGTTAAAGATCACGCTCAGTCGCTGTTATAAGCCTCACGCTCAGTCGCTGTTATAACTCTCCCAAAATGTTATAGCGGCTGCCTGAGAGAGTGGGGCGACCGTTTGCATCGCTGGCTGCGACCAGTGCATTAAATGAATTGAATTTGAACGGCTGTTTATTTCTTCTCGTCGGCATCGAAAACCAAAGTTTTGGACACCACCATTTAGAGCTGCTGGACCGGCATCATCCCCATCATCGTTATTTTCCAGGAAAACCATTCTGGATTTTTCACACTGCTCTGATCGCCCCCACAATCACAGATAGCCAACCAAGTCTGGCAGTTAATGTAGCCGATTGGAACATTCCCTCCAATATTCAGCTTTCCGATCCTGCGTTCTTTAATCCTCAGCGAGTAGATCTCCTCATTGGCGCGAGCATATTTTATGACCTTCTCTGCGTAGGGCAAATCAAGCTCATAGACGGATTGCCGCTTCTGCAGAAGACCCGGCTTGGGTGGATCGTATCTGGTGGTGGGCAGAGGGTATCAAGTTCGTCGCTTTTGGGAATTCAAATTTCTTCGGATTCGGAGGCTAGACTGAATGCAAGGTTGGATCAAACTCTTCGTATGTTTTGGGAAGTCGAGGATTGTGTGGAGGCTGCCTTTAAGTACAAAGGAAGAAGTAGATTGTGAGGCGCATTTCGTAAGCCACCTATCACGTTTGCCATCGGGGAGTACTCCGTTAGGTTGCCTTTAAAGCATGATGCTGATCGCTTAGGAGAATCTTTATACTCAGGCGTACCGGCGTTCCCTCAGTTTGGAACGAAAACTGGATCGTAATCCCACGCTCAAGGAGCGGTACTCGGCTTTATGAAGGAGTACATTGACTTGCAGCATATGTCCGAAGTCCATCCTGACTCACGTAACCGCTGCAAGTATTTTTCTGCCTCATCACTGCGTTTTAAAGGAGGACAGCACCACGACAAAACTCCGTGTCGTTTTCGATGGCTCTGCAGCTACATCAACTGGATTCTCCTTTAAATGATGTGATAATGACAGGTCCTGTTATTCAGCCGGCATTGTTTACCATTCTGATCCGGTTCCGCACATATCCCGTCGCTCTCACGGGTGACATTTGTAAAATGTACCGCTGCGTAAGGGTATCTCCACCTGACAATTATCTCCAGTGTATCCTTTGGCGAGATTCCATCCAGTCCGATGTTCAGGTCTACACATTAGACACCGTCACATACGGTACGAGGGCTGCATCGTTTTAGCTGTCCGCTCAATGCACCAGCTGGCCATCGACGAAGGTGAGCCCTACCCTCTTGGCTCAGCTGCTCTGAAACAGGAGTTTTATGTCGATGATCTCATCTCTGGCGGCATCTCGGTCGCAGAGGTCAAGGAAAAGATGCGCCAAACTTCAAGTCTACTTTCGTGCGGAAACTTCAAGCTTAGAAAATGGTGCTCGAGTAGCCAGGAGGTGCTTGATGGAATTCCGGAAGGCGACGTGGAGAAGTTTCTGCGGTTTCTTGATGGAAGCGACATCACAAAAACTCTTAGTTTAGCTTGGGACCCTGCGTCAGATCAGCTGCTGTTTGCCCTGTCTGCGCTGGACACAAATTCAAGGCCCACCAAGCGTTCGGTTTTGTCAACGATTGCGCGTTTCTACGACCCACTTGGATTGATTAATCCTGTTATTGTCAGGTGTAAGATTTTCCTTCAGCAGCTTTGAGAGAAAACTTGGACTGGGATGAGACTCTACCGGCAGCGCTGCATTCAACTTGATGGACCTAAGAAACAGCTTGGCAAGCATCTCTCGAATCTCATTTCCTCGCCTTGTCCATCCTTCCAGTGCAGTTTTGGAGATCCATGGATTTTGTGATGCCAGTATGGAGGCATATGGTGCGTGCGTATATGTCGTGTCCAGGCAAGGGGGAGTCGTCGAGCAATGTTTTGTGCTCAAAGTCACGAGTGGCGCCCCTAAAATCATTGTCAATTCCAAAGCTTGAATTGAGTGGAGCCCATTTGCTTGCGAAGGTTATGCACAACCTAAGGGGAGACTGGAATCTTCCCAGGCCAGTTTCATTGCTGGTCGGATTCGTCGACGGCGCTATCTTGGATACGGGATGAGCCAGCCAAATTTCAGGTTTCGTGGCAAATCGAGTGGCAACAATTCAGGAGTTGACGCAAGGCATGGCATGGCACTATGTTCCCACATCGTTGAATCCCGCTGATATCCTCTCGAGAGGCTCGCTTCCCAGTCACCTCATCCAGTCAGAGCTGTGGTTTCACGGCCCTTCGTTTTTGTTGGGATCTAAGGATGAGTGGCCTGCATCTCCCTTTTCTGAAACTCCGACCATTGAGCTTCGCAAGCGTGTATTGCTGATCGTTTCTCCACATGCTGATCTCACTCCCGGATGCAAATTTGCAAAATTCATTCTTTGGCATGCAGCGCACATTTGCCTACATGCATAAATTCATTCATCGTCTTAGGCATCCTGGACTCACGGTTTCTGACATTCAGCAAGGAACGCATCTTCTAGTACGGCATATTCAGCTAGCAAGTTTGTGGTCGGACATAAAGGAGATTAGGCTCAATGGGCAAGTCAGGAAGTCTAGCTGCATCAGTTCGCTTTCTCCGTTCATCGATCCGGCTGGTTTGCTTCGAGTTGGAGGTCGGCTCGGCAACTCATCGCTCCCATTAAGCGCTCGGCACCCGCTTATTCTGCCCAGGATCATCCCGTGACGGCTGCAGTGATAAACTATTATCATCAACGGAGCTCTCCACGCCGGACCTCGCGCCTTGCTTGCCAAAATTCGATTGGAATATTGGCCTATTGGAGGAATCAAGGCCGTTTCAAAGGTGGTTAACAAGTGTGTGAGATGCTTCAGGACGAGGCCACGCATCGTTGAACACATTATGGGAGACTTGCCAAAGGAGCGTCTGGAAGGATCCCGGGCCTTCGAAGTAACTGGAGTGGACTATTGTGGACCGTTTTTCTACCGGTCAGAAATCCGCAGTAGGCCTCCAATCAAATGCTACATAAGCGTGTTTATATGTTTCACGTCTAAGGCCATTCACATGGAGCTTGTTAAGGATCTTTCCACCGCATCGTTCCTAGGCGCATTAAAAACGGTTCACGTCCATTCGAGGAAGGCCAAGTCAAATTTGGTCAGATAATGCGACAAACTTCGTTGGAGCCAAGAACGAGCTTCTGGAGCTAAAGAGGCTCTTCCTAAGCGACTCGCACATGAAGGAGGTCCATGAATCCTGTTTGGCTGACGGAATCGACTGGCATTTCATCCCGCCGCGCTCTCCGCACTTTGGCGGATTGTGGGAAGCGGCCGTGAAGACCGCCAAGCATCATTTGTACCGCTCAGTTGGGCCATCCGTCCTTAGCTTCGACGAGCTGCGTACCTTGATCTGCCAGATCACGGCAATTGTTAATTCTCGCCCTTTGCTCTCGCTTTCAGAAAATCCTGACGACTTGATGTGTTGACGCCTGCTCATCTGCTTTGGGGCCCACACGAAGCAATTCTCGAGCCTGATCTAACGAAGCTCAACTACAATCGTCTGGATGGTTGGCAGCGGGTCACTCAACTTCAGCAGACATTCTGGCGGCGCTGGCGCGAAGAGTATCTGACTCTTTTGCAGGAGCGCTCGAAGTGGCGTACGGCTACGCAAAAACCTTTGCGTGAACGATGTCGTCCTGGTGAAGGACGAGAATCTTCCTCCAATGCGTTGGCCACTGGCTAGAGTGGTCGACGTCGTCAAAGGCAAGGATGGAGTGTGCCGCGTGGCTGACTTAAGGACGGCCTCAGGAACCATCAGGAGGGCTGTTGCTCAGCTGTGCTTGCTGCCCCTTGAGAAGTCAGTTGAAAGGCGAGCTTCCAACGGGGAGTATGTTAGGGGCCAGCGGCTATTTAAACGTCAATTTAATTTAACATTATCTATTTGTATAAGAGCATAACTCTAAGCTTATGTTGTATGCAGCGTTCGGCAGTGCTGTTGCGCTCTCTCCGTTAAAGGGCGCTCTGCACCTGCCGCTTCGGCTCTAGCTTGTTCGACCGTCGTTGTTAGTTCTATGCTAATCTCTCTCCGCATAGGTTGCATACCGAGACCGTTTGTACTTTATCCGGCCTGGCAAAAGAGCGAGCAATTGGCTTTCGCTAGCCGCCTGAATAAATAAGCATTTTATAACTTTTTGAATCTAGTTGTTTTAATTGATTTGAAAATAAAACAGGTGCCAAAAAGCTTGGCCCCTCAAACAGTCCTCTTCAAAAACTCCTTGTCTTTACGTGTTCAGGTTACTTCTGGAGTACCACAGGGCAGCCATCTAGGCCCCGTACTTTTCACACTCTTAATTAATGACCTGCCTTCAGTATTAACAAACTCTCGAGTACTCAAGTATGCGGATGACGTTAAACTCTGTGTCCAGTATAAGGACATTTCATTTCACTCTCGCCTTCAATCCGATCTCAATAACTTTTAGTCATGGTGTTGTGCAAATATGTTACACCTGAATGCCTCGAAATGTAAAAGTAATGACATCTCATCGCTCCAGCCCTTGTTGGCTTTTTACACCCTCTGCGGTGGTTCTCTTGAGAGAATTACATTGGTTGATGATTTTGGTGTTAAACTAGACCCCAAGTTAAAGTTTCTGAATAAATTTCTACCATGGTAAATAAAGCCATAGGAGTGCTTGGGTTTTTAAAGAGGTGGTCAGCGAATTTGACGAACCCTATATAACGAAGACTCTCTATATTTCGCTTGTTCGTCCGATTTTAGAGTACGGCTCGTGTGTATGGCGCCCTCAGTTCAAAGTACACCAAGACCGTATAGAATCAGTCCAGAAAAACTTTTGAATTTTTGCTCTGCGTGGCTTCAACTGGGATGAAGTGTGAGACTGCCTTCTTACTCTCGTAGATTTCTCTTAATAGACCTTCCATCCATACTTAATCGTAGAAAAATGCTTGGTGTGATTTTTCATGCACAACTTGATCAGGGGTGACATCGACAGCCCTGACTTGTTGAGCCGCATAAACTTCACGATTCCTATTAGATCCTCTAGAAATTTTATTCCTTTGTACCTTCCAAAGTGTAGATCGAATTATTCCTTGCATGAACCGTTTCAGATCTTATGCTCGGATTATAATTCGTTCTACCATATAATATCCACCACTAAATCACTTCCTCTACTTAAATCATTAATACGAACATACCTTACACGTAATTAGTAATATTCTTTAGTAACTTTGCATGTTAGCGTTGTGTTTAGCCCTAATTTTTCCTCGAATATTAGTCTCCAACACCTATCTTTCCTGCATGTTCGCGATCGGTTTCGGTACACGTGTCGCGCGTCATGCGGCAACGCCCCTCGGTCAGTTGGGCGGGAGGAGGGCTGCGTATCTGCCGGGGATCCGCGCGTAACAGGCTTCGGCTTGGTGTCGCATGGGCCACTTGATGGTGCAGTCATTGCACATCAACGTCCTAAAGATAACAAAAAAAAATACAAAAGATGACGAACGAAAATAATTTCTTGGGATCAGTACGGAAATACGTACTACATTGGGAAAGATATTGGTTATAAAATTGATAATTAAAAGTAAGAAATTTAGAGCGAACAGAGGAATATTGAGCAAAGACGGATAGGCAACCAGTTTTCTGGTACTTTTGTAGAGCCGAGATTTTTATTTTTTTAGGTAGAACAGATACTTTCAGAACCAGGTCGGTTAGGAGGATATATGAATGGTAACTTCAGGAACATATGTAGATGTTGAGGGCAGAGTTTAACGTGACGTAAAATGAGTTTACTATTTCATTTATATTTGATGACGGCTGAAGAAAGTCAAGTTCGTTTTGCGGAAACACATTATTCTATTTGATGAGGGTAAGATGGTATTAGGACTCGAAAACTCGACAACTCTAGATAAGGTTGGATGGTGCGTATCTTCAGGAAAAATATAGGATTACCACTGACAACACTTGATCGGGAAGCATCACTGACAAAAGAGAGATCTAGAAGTCTACCTCTATTGTTTTTGACGAAATTAATTTGGACAAGGGAAAGATCAGGTATCCCATCAACAAAATCATGTTGACTACCAGCCAGCATCATGTTTGATTCATCCTGCTGCCAAGAAAGAAATGGAATGTTAAAGTCACCCATAACTATGATCTTATCAGGGAAACCTAAAGCAGAAAATACAGAATGATTGGCAGAAAGGTGATTCAAATAAACAATGGCATCAGATCTAGGAGGAATATATGAACAGGTTAAAAATAAGAGACGTACCAAAAACGGATTTTTACTGCTATAAATTCGAGACCATGGATGTTGTTAAATGGAAACATCTCGGACGCAAAGTCGATTTTACTGCGATTAGAACGCCACCAGCAAATGATTGACGATCCGTTCTTGCTAATGAAAATTTCATGATCGGAGACGGAAGAGTTAAGCCAGGTTTTTAGTTATAGCTATAGTGTCAAATTCAAAAGAGGCGCTATCCGCATATATTTTTGGATGTTGAAACGGTTTCGTAATTTTTTGAAATAATAGGGACAGTGACTCTAGGACGCTGGGTAGAGCTCTGGGTAGTACCTCTAGGAAGAACCACCATGCAAAATAGTATGCTTTGGCCATGCAGACGGTTCCAGGGCTTTGATATAGAAGAGAATCAGGAAGAAATATTTTAAATGAAGAAATATTACTCTTATGTTTAAACGATTTGGCTAAGATGTAGCAGACATCACCATTGTAGTTTCAGGGGAATAGGCGAGGGGACAAAAGATTGCCTTTGAGGTACCACTGCTCTCAGTTGAAGTCCGGGACAGAAACGCTAGCAGCAGCAGTAGCAATGGATGGAACAGGAACGGTAGCAGGAACGGTGTGTAACGGACCATGAACGGTCCGATACATAAGCCTAAGCATAATTGTACATTAAGATACACTACACTTAAGTACTCAAACAATTATACCGACCCTCGTTACGTCAACCATGCAAAATCAGCAAAAGAGCACTCACTAACCCCAGCCACTATAGGGGCTGCATGATCAACAAAAACTCACTCCCCACACCACAAACCACTGACCCAAAACTTATTCCCACACCACAACCCACTTCCCAAGAACCCCACACCCCAAGACGGAACTTGCGGACTCAGCAGCCCCACACACCAGGTGCCGGCTTTAAATAGCTCTTAGCCGCCGACACTGACCGAATACATTATAGATAGGTCATCCAGTACAACGAATTTGTCGCAGCTGAATTCGGATTCCGGAATCCAGAACCCCTTTAAACATGTTCGCTCATGACCTCATGCACAGACAATCCAACATTTCCGTCACACGGACATAAAATGTATGTCTGTATTGTCTTCAACTGGTTCGACTTCAGATTTGGGGGTTGTGTGTGTGGTTTGTAGTGACTTAGACGTGCATGTGTACTGAGTACTCACAAACTGTGCGTGTATTGGTTATAGGATTTGGTTTTCGCATTTCGTGTTGAAATTTTTATTTCTTTCCACATACCCCTGACCCTAGAGTTTGTGGTATAGTGACGCGTTTTAAAGAGCTTGTCACAGAATATATTTTCTTGTATCCTTTGTATGTTAATTTGTTTTATATAGGATAAAATAATGGATAAACCGATATACACATGTAAATACTCATAATGGATATCATGTTTGACCTTTTACATTCGAGGAGATGCCCATTAGAGTATTGAAGGTGCGACGTGCAAGTTTTTTTTTTTGTTCTATGCGTTCGCTAAGAAAGCAAAGAACTGGGCAAATTATTGTTTTTTGAGTTTCATGCGCAAGTATGACCTGACCTGCCGTAACATAAATGAAGACGGGCAGAGAGGAAGGGGAAGGTAGCGGACACTTGGGCATGGAAAATAAATAAAATATAAAAAAACTAAAGCTTTTATGTGTTTGACTAATTTGAAACTGCACATTTACACATGTACATATACTTATCTACTTATCCCTATTTTAGACACATTTATTTCAATTAAAATATGTACATACATAAATATTGTGCAAATGCCGCCGGCTTTCGACTTCGCATGCCGTATTAACAACTTTGTCAATGAAAATTCGACTCACCTGTGTTTCTCCCCAAATTCGCCCATATTTTGATCTACCCATCATACACGCATGCATTCTCTCCACACATGTACACACACCATGCAAATGCGTGCCCATTAGAACATTATTACAGTTTTTTAAATATAAAGCAAATCTGTACATATGTACATACGATAATTTATATAGAACGATATACATAAGTACATATATCTTTTAACATATTTATAGTATAAAAAAGGTCTCTGAAAACTCGAATTCATTGACAAAGTTGTTAATACGTTGTACTGGATCTATTATCTATTATCTATTATATATCTATTATCTATTATGTATTTGGTCAGTGTCCAAGTTCAGCCCCAGAGCACACACGCACCCGCCCCACATCGGAGAAGGTAAACCCCCGAACACCCGAAGAGGCAACAAAGCGGCCACTCGCAGCCAACGCTAGCCCGATCGTCGCCCACATAAGCGACGACTCACGCAGGATTGAACACCCAAGCCCACGGACCCGAAACTCCCGATTCCTCTGAACACGATCCAGAACCGGCCTCCGAGCCCTCGCCGCCGGACATAGCACCACAGATCCAAGAATTTCTGGACACAGAACTTCCAAAGTTTAATAATCTCCACGGGACCTCCAACATCGCCGAGCACACCATCGTCATGGGGATAATCGATCCATCAAGCAGCGGTACTACCCAAAAACCAAGCCATGATACGTATCATTGACGAGCAAGTCGACCAATTGATCCAAGAAGGTCTCATCGAACCCTCACGAAGCCCGCACAGCGCCCCCATCGTACTCGTACGTAAAAAGAACGGCAAATGGCGCATGTGCATGGACTACCGAAAACTCAACACTCACTCCATTCCTGACGCGTACTCACTGCCCAGGATTAACTACATCTTAGAACGCCTACAAAACGCGCGCTTTAAACCACCCTCGATTTGAAGAACGGATACTGGAAAATGCTCTCTGATTTCTACCGAGACACGCGGGTACGTCCACGACCTGGTATTCAGTCAGTCAGCTGGGGTATGCTCTCTGGTCCCTACCGACACATTCGGACACGTCCATGAAATAGTACCTAGTGAGTCAGTAAAGTGTAATCTCTGGTTCCTACCGAGACAAACGGGTACGCCCACGACTTTACCTATTTGGTCAGCTAGAGTATGCTCTCCGATCTAGTTTAAATGAAATTGGTTGTAAAACTATGGAATTAACCTCTTTTGACCAAAATGAGAATCTTTTGTTTAATAAGACAACGAACCTACGTAAGTCAAGAAATTGAAATCAACAAAGCATGAACTATACTAAGTTACCCAGTCTTTGATGAAAAGAAAAAAGATCATTCAATAAGCAATGAATGAGGCCAGTACAATATCCAAATATATCAGTCCAGCCAAGGTCGAAACTACAGAAAAAATTTGTAATTTGCCGGAACTCCGAGTTGCGAGTGGCGCCTTTCTGGGTGAAACCTCGTCTAGGGGGTCGGGGAGCGGAAGTGATCCGCCGACGGATGCCCAAAATGGTTGCCGGACGGTCCCTCTGGGGAGGAATACGGGCCACAGGGGAACGAGGAAGTTGGCAGGGTCGGCCAAGAATGGCTGGGCTATCGCCGGGCGACACCTTCGGGCAACTACTACGGGGGTGGGAGGTGGAAGAACAGGTGGACAAAGGTGACTAGGCTATCGCCGGACGCCACCTTTGGGCACTATTGGTCACAGAAGGGAGGAGAAGGGCGAGGTTTTCTAAAGGCGGCTGGGCGATCGCCGGGCGGCACCTTCAGGCAACTACTACGGGGGTAGGAAGAAAAGGTATTTTTCGATACACAAGTTAGACGCGGAGTTAAATTCTTTTATCCACTTTTTTTTGTTCTTCAATATCTTCTGTTTTCCCTACCTAACCGCAGCGCTTAGCATCCTTCTTCTCACGACGGTGAGACTCGCTTACCCCAATATCTCCTTGTTTGCGGCGTAGTTCCTTCCCGTTACTTATCGTTGTAGCGTGGGCGACCATCTTGCTTTCGGACTACAAAGCGACTCCCCTAATCGTTATAGCGCGCGATCTTGAGACCTGTTGCCGGCTTAAAAGCTCTCTTCGCCTCGGTTTTAGTCGCCGGCTGCTCTCTCTCTCTCACTGCGTCGTTGATATTCTCGGCTGTTGCTATGGTTTCTAGCTATGGACAAATGCCAAAATGTTCAATTGGATGAAAATAATAAAATATGTGAAAACCATTTCAATGAAGATGATTTTCATTATGCATCCGAAAACAAAAGGTCAAGCGCAGGCGTTTATAAACCAAACGCAGTTCCTCACGGAAAGATTCCGCAAGAAGAGGAATATATATATACTAAAGAAAATGTCCTCTGCCATCGGTCATAATTTGTGTGATTTTAGTTCTCAAACTGAGTAGGGACATCTTGAAAGCTATTAATTGTATGATAATTAAAAAATTGTGCCCAAACCGCAGAACAGAGATAATTGAATGCGGAATAGCCCTAGAAAATTTGCGACTAAAATTAAAAATCAAAGAACTGCAAATGAAAAATAATCGGCTTGTCAAACAACTGCAGAGTATGGAAGCGCTAACACACTCCCCGTAAAAATATATTCACCGAAAAGCAAATCATTAAGTTTGCAAAATGGGGATAGACGAATATGTTGGAGCGCCGAAGATATTTCTTCAGGAATTTGTCTGCATGCTGCTGGACCAAGGGCTTATGGGCATCTCCTCAAAAAGGGATTTCCATTTCCCCTTTGTCCACACTACATAGATGGTCGCAAACAGTGGAGATAAACCCTGGCCCAATAAATTTTATTTTCGACCTTATACAGGCAACAGTTGACCGGGAGATAAAAGAAAAACTGTGCGTGCTATGTTTCGATGAAATGAAAATAGCTTCTACTTTTTGAATACAACATCGCACAGCAAGCTGTACAAGAGCCACGAAACTATGTACAAGTGGGAATGGTTCAGGGATTATTGAAATCTTGAAGCAGCCAATTTATTACGATTTTGACAAGCCTATGACAATTGACACTATAAATATGCTTTATTAATAAGCTTTACGCTGCTCAATTTCATGTTTTGGCTATGGTGTCCGATTTGGGACCCGGAAATTCGAAATTGTGGAAGCAGCATGGAATATCAACTGGTAAGAAGTAACGAAAATAATCATTTTTGTGCAAAAAAAATATTACATTTATATTTATATTTTGATTTTCTGGTACTCATTGAGCTTTGAGGTGGCTCAGAGGGTGCATAGCTGAGGCCACCGGACGGGTCGCAGGTTGCGGATAGCGAACGGCCTACTGGGTAGGTTAGCTGTGAATAAGCGGGCATCCCAAAGAAATTCAACTCAGTTGAGTCTGAGGGAGAGTACGAAAATAAGCAGTCCCGGACAGCCAGCGGGTGTTAGCGACGCAGCAACACTGACGATGCGCTTGTGGTGCCGCCTCCCTTTAAGTAGCTCACACACTTCCCTTCTCTACACACTACCTACCCATATCCCAACCCCCCACACTCACCTCACACCGGGCCGGACTAAGTGTGTCATACGGCCGTGCCGAGAGTCAGCCTGGGTGGGGACCCGGTTTAAAAACCAGCCCAGTCGATAACGGTGTGCTCAGGGTCTTGGCTGCCCCTGTTCTAAGTATGCCTTATCCGGGCAACGCGAATCTCTGCCCGGACGGACCTTTCCCCTTCTTTTGCATCTCGTGGGATCAGAATGGAAGATGACAAACAAAAACACACAAAACCTGAGCTTGGCACTCCCCAAAATGCCAACCGGGAGAAATCCCTCACTTCAAAAGGCAGCGGCCCAAAGGCCTGGCCGAACCCGCCACACAGCAGGCAAAATCCTGCTTAGCAACAAGCGCTGGGGCGAACCCCAAGGGGTCCCATCCCAGTTCTGGGGTGGGTGGCGAATCGGCCCCCAAAACCAACACGGGCAGAACGGCAATGCATTTCTGCGGCTGCTCTGCCTGCTGGTAAGGTTGCAGGGTCGAGTCCCCATCGACCAGTGATCAAGCACAAAATATACATATGCCGAAAGACGGAGTGCTGGCAACATCCTCCGTAGGCAGAGCGCCACGATGACGTCCAGCCCATCGGACCAGTGGCTCAAGTAGGTTGAGTGGGCTTCTAGGGTGCTCCCCAACGTCGGCAAGGAGGCGCCGAAGAAGGAGGCCCCCAACCTAAGAGGCAGCGCTCGCAGGAGACACCGGGGCCCGCACCGAAACGCTCCAGAGTGCTGCCGAATGTCTCATTCGCGCAGATTGCCATAGGAGAGGACGCTAATCGGCGTCGCTTGGACAAAGGCAGTGCGGATGAGAGGGATCCCCAGGAACCAGTGGAAGTGGGTGGAAGCGGCACTGGCCAACCGCTGCTTCGAGCTGCTGGATTCCGAGCCCGCCCCCCCACCAGTCTGCAAAGAACATGGGATGGTATCAGGGGCACCATCAAGATCATCGCCTGCGAAGACCGGCGATCCGTCCAGCTCTATAAAGCAGCGGTAGCACAAGTCGGAGAGGTCTACCCAGGGTGAAGGGTCGCTGTAGACTGGAGAAAG
This sequence comes from Drosophila bifasciata, assembly GCA_009664405.1. NCBI lineage: Eukaryota > Metazoa > Arthropoda > Insecta > Diptera > Drosophilidae > Drosophila > Drosophila bifasciata. The sequence goes on from CM019042.1 coordinate 26,845,909, forward strand.
GTGCCCAGTAGACCCAGGGCAAGAGTGTGGGTGCCTGCCTCCTAAAAGGAGCCAGACCGCATCCTCAAGATGTTGCAGCGATGCAACCCACTCCTTCCGTCCTCGGACTGGAAGGTAGTGAAGGTAGAAAGGACGACAGGCCCCACGAACCAAGCGGTGGTCGTCCTCAATAAGGAGTCGCTGGCCCCGATAGAGGCAGCTAGAGGAGGCTGAACTTCGGCTTCAGCTCCAGTCACCATAAAGGTGTACAAGTCGGATGCAGCGGCCGAGGCGCGTCCTGTCGACAACCCAGTCGAGCAGAAAGCTGTTCCGAGCCGGAAGCACCCGACTGCGAGCTGGAGCCGGAGCTGGACGGCTGCTCCTCTGATACCATGCTTATGCGGGATTTTGAGGCCATGTTATGGGAGGACGACGATATCGTCGACGACACTGACGCCGACATTACAGTGGTGGGAGAAATCTGATGAGTTCCCTTCGGGTACTACAAATCAATATCTACCACTGTAAAGCAGCAGCACCTGCCCTAATAATTTCGCTTGGATGAGAGCGGAATGATGTAGTCCTAATCCAGGAGCCTTGGGTAGTTGGTGACAAGGTCTGTGGATTAGCGACGAAGGAGTACATATGCTAATCGCTGCTCAAAACGAAGGTAAAAATTCGCACCTGTATTCTCTTTATCCCTTTATTCACAGGAATATTCCCTAATTGCTCTTCTCGATATCGAGGGAGCCTTCAATAAATGTCATACCAAGAGCCATCACGGAAGGTTTGACGAGCCAAGGTGGACGATCACTTGCAGGACGGTGACGTCGTCGATGGGTCGTCGTCGTCCACTCAGTCAAGGTATGTCAACAGAGGCACAACCGCGAGGTGGGGTTCTGTCTCCCCCTTCTATGGAACATAGCAGTCAACAAGATTCTGTGTGACCTGGATGGTGGTCATTAAAAAGTGGTGGCATACGCGGATGACCTTAACCTTAACCCTTAACCCTCCAATGCTTAACGAATTCAGGCTATCCTTCAGCGATATTTGCTAGTTACCTGGGGTAATTATAGAAGTAAGCTCAACTGGAACCTAAACATCAAAGAAAAGAGTGAAGAAGGCTACGATAGCTCTCTACACCTGCAAGAAAGCGATTGGTCTAAGGTGGGGCATTAACCCAAGTATAGTCCAACTCTACGGAGTCACGGTGTGGTGGCCGGCCCTATCAAAAAAGTCCACAATTTAAAAATAATATCGGCAAGGTACAAAGAACGCCGCACTCTGCATCAGTGGAGCACTTCGCACCATTTCCGAATGATGCTCTAAACGCAGTTTGCTCCAGAGTCCTGACCCGCAAGTAAGGCTCAGGCACTCGGCAGCGATTCGTCTTAGAGACTCCGACCAATGGGTACCGCAAAATATAGGACACTCATCCATTCTAAACGACAACAATAACGTCCCAACAAAAACGGACTACTGGTATTCCGATGGAGTTTACTGAAACTCCCTTTGAAATAGATATCCCTCACCGTGATAGATGGCTTGAGGGGAACTCCGGGTCCTGGTGGAGCCATTCAAATCTTCACGGATGGCTTAAAAATGGACAAAAGAGTAGGAGGAGGTATCTACCCGAGCAACTAAATATAAGGCACTCCTTCAGGCTCAATTGATCACTGCAGTGTCTTCCAAGCGGAAGTCACAGCGATCTGGGAAGCTCTGAGTTGCATCCAATCAGTTGCCTTTTCGGCACCCCATATAAAAATCTACAGTGATAGCCAAGCTGCGATCAAATCACTTAATGCGATTACATCAAACTCGGCCACCGTAGCCATTGAAGGTAACTGCATAGCAGATGAACTGGCCAGAGCTGGCACTACCACCTCCTTTCTCTACAACAAAGAGGATGGATACATGTATGCCTATGGCCACCTGCAAGCTCATCATAAAAAAGAGCAATTCATGCGACTAGACGACAGTCGGCGGCAAAACACACCAATGATGTCGCATCACGCGACAAACGTGGCCCACTATAAACAAGAAGCGCACCACCGAGCTCTGTAAGCTACACGGGAAAAAAGGATGCAGCACGGTCATTCGATCCCTCACGGACACTGGCACCGGCTCGGAACCCATTCCAGAAGGATGGGAGCCCCATATAATGATTACTGCCGCAACTGTAGAGATGAGGAAAGGAGGAGACAGTGGAGCACCTGTTCTGCTCCTGACCGGCTCTCAGTAGAAGAAGTTTAAAAACACTTTGGCTCGCCCTTTTTCACAGACATATCACTGATGTCCAATATGTGTCCCAGAAAATTAGCGAATTTTATTGGCGCGGCCGGATGGGATAATTGCTGACAGGATGTATCTCACAGCAGGAAAGGGAAAAATGATTCGATGGTACCAATAACGGGCCGAATCCGGTTTATGTGTGTCGGGCTCATGACAGCCCGACAGCCAATACTACCTAACCTAACCTAACCTATATTTTGATTTAGAAAAACATGGTTCGAGCATCCAGCTAGTGCAGATATGAAAGTTTTTTGTATTTGCAGATGTTCCTCACCTGATTAAGCTTTATATGAAACACTTCCTAGATACTGGGCTTGTGGTAAACGGAAATATTATATCCGTTGCGACTATAAAGCAAAATGAACCATTCCTCTGCTTCCGGTTTGTCCATTTTATGGACGGTAACTGAGGACCACTTGAGCGTGAAATCCGTCGGAAGGCAAAAGTTAAATTGGCCAATTCAATTGCTCAACACCACAGCTAGTGCCATTCTTCGTTGCCATCATTGTGGGTTTGAAAATATATAATGCCTGAGAAACTGCAGATTTCATTAAACTGGCCAACGATTGTTTGACACATTTAATGTTAGACTGACAACAGCTAACTCGATTCCCACCATGTGCAACCGTTTGGGAAATCATTAAATGAACAGCGTCAAGTTCTTAGTAAGATGAATGCTCATGTCCACCCTGATAATTCCAAACCCAAACACAGACTTCCCTTTTCAAAAAAGGTGTGTTTGTTAGAATTCATCTTTGAGCAGATATTCCAATATGTGGAAAACATGTTGATGGAATATTTAATAACCAGCAGAATATCGCAGGACCCTTTGGAGCACTTTTTCGGCGCACTTCGGTCAAAAGGTTGATTGCACGACCACCCAAGTCCGATGGACTTTTTAAATATCGACTTCGTAAAATATTTATTAGGTAATGCCTTGGGTACATTTATTTCTATTTGTATTTTATATATGCATATATTTAACACCAGTTAACGTTCATAGATATTAACAGTTTCGCTGTTACCAACGTTCATGTCAACGTGTTTGTTAAGTATGGTTTGTGTTTTGTTCTTTGTACCATGTTAACAATGAATTATCATGTATTCATGAAAAATTTGTATAAATTCTCGTTTTAGCCAGAAACACTGAAATATTAGGAAAGAATTGGTAATGTGGTCATCGAGGAGGATATGCCTTAGTTGATTTTCCAAGAAACGCCAAACATAACATCTACGCCGGAAAACCATTGATTTTAGACAATGATGTTGTTGAGGAAATTCAAGATTTCGAGGGAGGAATTTAAAAGTTTGCCTGACACAGAAATTGAAGAAACTAATAAATTGAACGAGGATACCATCGAGTACATAGTCGAGGATACAGAAATAAAAAGATTTTGTCTGATAAAATCGACAAAAAAAACAAAAATGTATCATACATTGAATAGCTTCAAGTGGCGGCCTTACCAAACCGAACAAAGAATTCGTTTCTAAGTTAACGAGCTTAGAATCTTTTTTTTATACTGCCTTAATAAGGACCATATTTCATTTAGACCGCAACTTATAGATGTTTTGTTTCAATTTCTTCGAATGTAAATTTAAATGAAAAATTAAACAATTTTTTTTTAAATGCGAACAAAATTTAGAATTAAGCATTTAAACAAAAAAGATAAAAATACAAAACAAAAAACAACGTTTATTAGGACATAAGAAGTATTTAAAAATTTTGCTATAATACACTCGTTTTAAAAACAAATAACATTTATTTTTTTCTTCCATTTAATCAATTTTACAGCAGCACGATTAACAGATGCGCAAGGCAGCGAAAAGTACAGAAAATAAAACAAAAAATTTCTGTATATCTTTCTCTGTCTTGCCTTTTATCAGACATGGCGTCAAAGATCTCTCAGTATCCGCGAGCGTAAAATAAGCCCCGGAGCTTACGGATGGGATCACCTAGTATAATTTCACCATGGTCTTCCAACTCCTTAAGCATTGTTTTAGTCGCAAATGCTCTTTTTTTCATCGTTGATATTATTGGCGGCACAGTTTTGCAAATCCGTACACATAAATAGATACATACAAGAAAGTTTTGGACACAAAAGCATTGGGTTTGTTTTTCCATGTAGCAGGGCGCGAATCACGCAGCCCAAAGATGCTCAAATATCATTCCCTTTTCTGATGGCTTTCTGGCCGTATAATTCTAAAACTGGTGGTTTTGTTTTACTTACGTACTCTTTAACCTAAACGAGATATACGTACGGAGTAGACTCCATAGAACGATTTATTATTTATACCCGACTCAGTCACATGTATCTTTGATGTATGTGGAATTTTAAAATGTATGCTTTACACACATTTACATTTACACATTACCCAGGCTGCATCTGTCATCTACTTTAGAACAAAATGACAACCTCCCATTCTCACCCCACGGGTTGCATGTTTTGAGTTTGCTCACCCACTTTTCCGCATTTGAAACGAAAAGTTTTCATAAAATATAAATTTGGAAGGGGGGAAAATGCTCCAGTATTTGAGATTGTCGGCCACCGTCAGACTAGAGCCAGAACAAATTTCATGGTAGATATGAAGTGTTCAGGATACCCATTTTTGTTTTTCTCATCTGTAAAAATGACTGGCTTTTTTTTCTGTGCGTACCCCGGGAAATAGGAAATACACTTGTTCAGGTTTGGCTCCCGAGCCTATAGCAGGGTTTGATTGATCACCGCCAATTTCTGGGGATCAGGGATAGATCCAGGCAACACAAAATTCAAAACCAAATCGATGAGGATGGCACGCGACGTCAAAGTTTCAAATCCGTCGTCCACGATGCTTGAATTACATTTGGGATTGAAGTTTACAATTTCGAAATTTTTAAACTTTTTCGTACGGAGTGAATCAACACACAGACTGGTTAAGGTCACGGACCCAAAGCCTTATCTTTCCGAATGACGGAGCGACAAAACTGCCGAGGCATACGGATAGGACAGACGGACGGATAAAGAAATTTGTATATTCGTTACTATTGTGTGACCAAGAAGAAATATATGCTACTGCAAAAAGGGTGGAAATTATTCGACGACTATGTTTATACACAAAGAAAATACAAATGTATGTACGCTTTACTCGAACGGGTAAAATCGGCCACGCGTCCGGACAAACATGTAAACTGGATCGCCAACACACCAGATTGGAATCAAAAATCACGGTGAAAAAAGATTTATGCCTTTTTGCAGTCAATGTTAATGGAGAGATGAAAAAACAAATTATAATAATACCATACTGAAATCGAAAAGTTGCCAACTGGAATTTTTCTAATAGAGAATAGTAAACGAGAAAGAACGTTCGGAGTCGCTGTGAACGCGACTCTACTTTTATACCCGTACTCAGTCAGAACACATGTAATTAATTTAAACAGCACAAAATGTTTTATCATTTTACATTTTTACATTTTTGCTACATTGTCATCGACATCTACATCATCTACATCAGTAAATAACAGAAACAAACGTACACCGCACGAGGGGCAGCAAAGTCTGAGCGTCTCGGATGTTGAGAGAAGCTGCAGCAACAATCAACCACAATAATTGACTTCCTCCCAAATGGTGGGGAATTGCTTCTGAAAATTCATTTGATCATTCTCGGCGATTATAATATTTGATTGTACCAAATTTTCTTGGTAGATATGGTACAACGTAGTATATGATTTTTGGTTTTTTAAATCTTAAAAATTGTATAATTCGTCTTTTTGGGCCCGGATTACCCCATGACCAGGTCAAAATTTTGAAATAAAAATATGCAGATTTTGGTATGGCAGCATTTCTACTACCAGTTTTATATTGATTAGTTTCTAAAAATAGTTGAGATAAACCTTACACAAAATACAAAAAACAACCCCATATTTTTGTGACAGTGCGAATATTGGAGCGAAGTTTTTATATTTTTTAAAGTTTTGTAACAGAATTAGAATCGAAATTATACAGATTTTAAATAAATTCCGGATATGGGTTTTTCATTAAATTCTGCATTTTCTTTTTTGTATGCTCTTCAAAATTTTCTTCCTATCCGGTAGTCGCCCTTTGTGGGGGCGGAAGTGGGTTGCCGAAAACAAATGTTTTTTGTTACCTTGATGGATGCATGCAACGTAACGTTTATGGTCCCATAATGTATATAGCCTTCGAGCAATGGGGTAAAAACAATTTAAATATATGGACAGACGGACTCCAGACATGGCTATATCGTCGCGGCCATTGATGCTGACAAGAATATATATAATCAGGGCCGGTATTTACTCCCCAAAGTGTTACAAATAGAAAAGAACCATTATCGAGTGTATGAGAATCTAAAGGCGATACTGGGCGGGTATTTTCCAGAAAAGATAAGAACCAATATTTTCAACCAGCCTTTTTTTAAAATGGGTATAAGTATACCCAAAATATAAACAAATAAAACGTTTTTTGAGATGTCAGAAACGTATTTCGCCTTTGGTTTTTATTAAACTTTTTCGATCTTTTTTTATTGCCTTGGCTGAAGCGTCCAGGAACATCTTGTCAGCTGCTGCAAACCATTCCATACATTCAAAACTATAGTAGTCCATTTTGGTACCAGTCTTCGCACATTCCGAAATTATTATTTACGTTATATTGGATCAGCATCGAATGACGAGCCGAGTCGCCAGGGGTAGAAATGTCAGCAACGGTCCGTCCATCTGCCAGCCACATGTTTGTCGTCCCATCCAAAATTTCGGTGCAAGTTGAGGAAACCAAAGGCGGTTTCAACCTTCTTCAATGATTTGTTCGTCGCCGGGCTGTCCAGTACGTAAAAACTGTAATATTTACGCGGCCCCGCATAAAGGGTGCTCAAATCGAAATATGAGACGCTGAAAATTGACCAAAACTCGCTTCTGAGGATCCTTAGGGTACAGAGAGTCATATGCCGTAAGACCCACCAGGTAGATGGCAAGGCACGGACCATAAAATGGCGAATCCGTCATCCAATGAGGTGGGTGTTTTGTGCTGTGGGGCCATTTTCAAGAATTTCGGCGTCCTGTTTTCGCCCAGTTGTACGTCTCAGAACTTCTTGTTTAATTCCACCCACAGTCTTGGCTGTCATGAGTACGGTCCGACTAAGTGTAAGGCAAAAAGTAGAAATCCGCCAGAGCGCCCTATAAATCAAACGAAATTCCACATTTTGAAGTGGAAGTAAACTGAAAAGAAAGCAGGAGCAGTCGTCCATTATATAGAGATAGCACCTGAATTTAAATCTACGTTTTTGTTTAAATTTAGTTCGAAAATGATGAAGTCGATGTTTGACAAGACAATTGAATTTGCATGTCCTACGTTATAAAGAAATACCCATACATATACATATTATTTCATTCATGAAATTCAATTATTAAAGAAAAGAACGAATTATTTCCATGTGGCTTATCAAGGGTGTTGTATAGCAGAGACTGATGGGTATCTCGTATTTGTATGAATATCTGAGCAAAAGTACGTAGAATATTTGTACATACTATGAACATATATGTATAATGCCATTGGGTTAACATTTATACCTTTAACACGTTTAGCAATATATTGTTTATTTAAGGTTGAATGGCCGAAATTTGCTGTGAGCTTTTACATCAATTTGCGGTACCATCGTCCTAATAACTTCAAAAAAATAATATTAAAACAATAAAAACACTAGGTAAGAAAAGATATGTTGTTAAGCCTCTTTGGCTGGAGAAAGTCTTTCAAAATTTCAGGCCTGGCAGTGACTTCATCCCAGCCGGGGTCACCTTCTGCATTTGCTGAAACTTGGCCACATTCGATGACTTGTGTGTCGAAGTCAAAAATCTGAAGAACGAGAGATGGTAGACATAATCGAAATGTCAGCAATGGTTGCTGGCTGCCAGTTTTGCCTGATTTCCAGGAAATTTAACTGGTTTCGAGCCTTCCACGCCTCAGGGGGTTTTGAATTGGCCAGTTTTGCCGGATAGTAGTAGCTGGAAATGGCGTCAACAGACGTACAAATCGAAGAAGAGACGCTGGTTGACCAAAAGCTCGCCTTTGAGGATCCTTGGGTAAAGAGAATCATCCTGCCGTATCTTTACGCCAGATAAAATGAGAATGGCACGCGACCCCAAAGGACGAATCCGTTGTCCACGAGGGTGGGTACATCTTGTGGCTGTGGGTTAATGATCCGAAATCCGATTCAAGTGCTCCCCCGCAAAGACATTCACAATCTTCTTGTTCAATTCCACTCCGACAGCCCTGGCTGTCATGATAACAGCTGACTTCAAAAATTGGGGATGTAGTCGTCTTTTGATAGGCATCGCGGCGAAGAGGAAGAAACTCTTATAGGGCTACCAGAGCAAGACTTATATACCAAATTGTACTTAATTTTATACATACATTTTGTGTAAGCAGGTATGGGAACTTTTTTCAGATTGCGCTGCTGGTCATTTATGATCGAAAAAATGTTATACGTATTATGCCATACATTTTATGGCCCCTAGTAATAAAACAAACATAGCGGAGTGCTTTTGTTTTTGTTTAATTATTAATTATAACTCCTCAATCGAAACAGATCAGTTAATGCGCTAATTTGTTCTAATTTGTTTGGTTCCCTGATTAATTTATATTTTCTTTTACTTTAATGGTTCTGTTTAACTATTTAAACCAACGTGTTGGTCTATATATTTTAGCCTTTTCATTTCATCTAAGAACAAGACGGACAGAAGGGAAAATGCTATCAACTTTTCCCATAACACAATCAGTAAATTTGTAAACATATTTCCAATCAAATAAATCTATATCTGCTTTATTTCCATTCGAACGATCACCCTTGACTTTTTATACCCGTACTAAAAAGTTGAAGGCAGTATTGTTTGTGGTAAAAGTAGATGTGTAACGCACAGAATTAAAACGTTTCGATCCCTTAAAGAATATATATTCATGAGTACGGGTATAAAAGAAGAGAAGAGAGGCGACCCATTAAAAATATTTATTGCCCCAAAAAAAATATGAAAATATTAGATAAATTTTATAGAGGTTCGACAGGAATCGATAGTAAATGCCATTTTCCAGAAAAAATAAGATAACTAATAGGTCAACCTGTTTTTATACTTTGAAATTCATATTGAGCCAAAAATAAACCAATAATTCATGTACGTGAGTACTCTTAGATGTTTATTTTGATTAAGCCTTTTCTTAACATGCAATTAATTTGTAAATTTATTTTGCCTTGGCCTTCATGTCCTCGATCATCTTTTTTCAATAGAAACTGCATTTTCCTCCCAGTTCTCCCTCCCAGCCGGAGTCACTATCTGGCATTTGCGTACCACGGCCACATTCGATACTTATTTAAATCAAATTTAACAATATCGAATGTCGAGACAGTCGCCAGGATGGCATTTTTGTCAGCAACGGTCAGCTGGCTGCCAGCCACATAGGTTGAAGTCCCTCCAGGAAGGTGTTGAGGAACTCAAAAGGCGGTTTCCAACTTATAGTCTTCCATGCGACATCGTCGAACAACCGGGGCTGTCCAGTACGGAAAATTGGGAGACAGAACTTGGCGAAGGCTTCCCACAGGGTTTTCCAAATCGAAATATAAGACGCCGATTGACCACAGCTCGCTTGATAGGAGGATCCTTTTTGACTCTGAATTTTACGAGAGTCATCTCAAAATTGTACTTCCACCAGGTAGGTGGCCGCGATGGCACGCGGGGCCAAATTTTAAAGGCCATCCACGAGGTGGTAAAGTGTCACATGGGTTTGGAGTAAATTTGATTGCTGTCCTGTTTTCGCCCAGTTGTACGTTCAATGGGAACTTTGTTTAATTCCGGACAGACCACAGTCTTGGCTATGTCATGAGTACGGTCCGACTGGGCGCGGCATAAGGCAATAGTAGAAATCCAGGTCGGAAACGCGATTAAACACCTTGATTGGTTTGAGTGGAAGTAAACTGAAAAAGAAAGCAGGAGCAGTCGTCCATTATAGAGATAGCACTCTGAAATTATCTACGTTTTTAGCCGAACTTTACTGAAAATTGGTTAAAACACCGTTTGACATCACAATTGAGATTACAATTCGTTTGAAATGGGACACCCATACATATACATATGAGCTCATTCATGAAATTCAATTATTAAAGAAAGAACGAATTATTTCCATGTGGCTTATCAATTTTTTATAGCACAGATGGATCTCATTCCTAGAATTTGAATGAATCTGTACAAAATGGGTTCTCAGATTTTGTACATACTATGTACATATATGTATGCTAACATCTGTTAATATTTAATTGGTTTAACACGGTGTGTTTAGCTTTATTAAAAAATGCTAAGGTTGAATGGCCGAAATCTATCAGCTTTATCAAATTGCGGTAATTATCCACAACTACAAAAGAGCAATAACAAAGAGAAAAACACATAACTAAGAACAGATATGTTCTTTCGCCCCTTTTGGCTGGAGTAAGTCTTTCATTATTTGAAGGCCTGGCAGTGTCTCATCCCAGCCGGGAGTCACCACAGCATTTTGCATACCAGGCCACAAAAGCTTCTGCAAGTCGAAGTCAACCACTTCGATCGTGGAGATGGTAGTGATAATCGAAATGTCAGCAATGGCAAGCTGGCTGCCAGCCACATATGCCTGACCCTCCAGGAAGTTGTTGAGTAACGAAATCCCACAATTTCTTTCCACGCCTGGGGTCTGAATTGGCCAGAAGGCCGGATAGTAAGGTTGTCTACAATCTGGTAGAGCGCGGCCAAATCGAAGAAGAGACGCTGGTTGACCAAAGCTGATTTTTGAGGATCCTTGGGGTAAAGAGAGTAATCCTTTTGCATTTTTATCCGCCAGATAAATGAGAATGGCACGCGACCTCAAAGCGACGAATCCGTTGTCCACGAGGGTGGGTGTACAGTGTGTTGTGGGTTGATTTACGAAACTGATGGAGATGACAGATGCCCCGCAACAACATTCACAATGTTCTTGTTCAATCCACCGAAAGCCCTGGCTGTCATGATAACAGCTACAGACTGAGTCCGGGGTATAAAAGTAGAGATCCATGATACATCGCGATCGAGAGAGGAAGAAAGCCAACTGAATTTGGCTACCAGAGCAACTGACTTATATACCAAATTGTACTTAATTTCTATACATACATACTATGTAGCAGGTATGTTTACTTTTTATACCCGGCGAAGAAAAAAGGGTATATTTAGCTAAAAGTGGATGTGTAATATAAGAGAAGGCCAGTATTCCCGACCATATAAAGTATATATATTCTTGATCAGCATCAATAGCCGACCAGATATAGATTCGCCTGTCCGTCCGTCTGTCCGTCACCGTGGTGTCCGTCTATTGTCCGTCCGTCCGTCTTGTTTGTCGCCCATTGTCGAAGGCGGGAAGAGATAATCTCTAAACCAAATTTTTTTTTTTCCAGGGTGGGTTTTTGATGTCTGACATGTGATTCTCTTTACCCATAAGGAAACTACGCCCCTTCAGTGATGATGTACATACATACATATGTTTTGTAAAGAAACTCGTGTATACCAGGGTTGCAGAATCATAGAGACAGCCCTTACCGTAAAGGGCCCAAATCTGAATTAAAAATCTTCATCCATATATGCATGAATAGAGAAATATACAAAAAATACACTGGCATCACACAACCATCTGAAAAATCTGAAGTAAGTTCCATCAATTTCGTAAAGCTCTTTCCTCCCACCTCTTGAAGAGCTAGAGCAACAAATTTTGGTTGAATACACGACACCTGTGAAAGAAAACCTGAGCAAGGCGTTTCAAGAAGTCGCCCTTCGCCCCCTGCCGCCAAAAAAAGACGAAATTATTAAAAGTACGTTCGGATGCAAATGATAATATATATAAAAGAATATATGCAAACATTTTGCCAGTGATACATCTGTTTATACAAGTGTATACATCACGTTAAAAAAACGTAAACAAACATTTATTTTCCATATTTTTTGATTTTACATCTTCGAACAAACTCCCTACATTAGCTGTTACAAGTAATACTTTTAGTATGTACATCCATATTCTTATGCAAAAGCAATCTTTACGATCACCCTTTTAAAAATATGTGTAATTTCAATATTTCCCAAAACGTATTTTCAAGCTCAAATGGTAAAATGAATGTGAATGTTCTTCGGATTTCGATATCTTATCGATACTGCACAAGGTGTATATACAATTTATTAACAATCGGTATTTTATTAAACGCTTTATATCATTTCAGACACTGTTCCACCAGTGCTGCCAACTTTCAAATTTTGTATAAGTTTTTTACATCTTACACTTGTTTTCTAAATCAGTCATCTAAAAACTACTTCATCTACATCAGTTCTCACAACAACACACGTACACTGCACGAGTAGCTTTGCTTGAGCGTAGTGTGCGTGAGAGAATCTGCTGCGACAATCATAAAATGACTTACGCAGCAAACTGGCGAGGGGAAACTCGCAGGGGTATTCCCCGCTGCTGAAAAAATTCATTTGATCATTGTGGGTTACAATAATAACCTGGAACCAAATCTGGAATCTGGTAGATATTGTCATTTCCTTGATATTGCATTTTTGGTTTTTTTGTATTTTCAAAATTGTGGATTTTCGTCTTTGGGGGGCGAAGGGGGCGGGGCGAAATTTTGAAATACACTTCTTGTTCAGGTTTGGTATGACAGGAGTCTTGGCAAAAAAGTTTGGTTGCTCTTAGCTCTTATAGTCTCTGAGATCCAGGCGTTCATTTTACAAAAAACCAAACCGTGAAACGATTTTGTGTGAGTGCGAATGGGATGGAGCGAAGTTTTTCGTTTATTTGCCTCTTATTGTGCTATTTTAATCATCCGATCCGATTCAGATTTGGGCCCCTGATGGATATGAGCTGTTCTATGATTCTGCATTTTAGTTTCCGCTATCTTCAAAATTGTGGACGCCAAGCAGATGTGCGCCCTTTTGTGGTGGGGCGTGGAAGTGTAAGTGGGCGGAAATTTTTAAACTTTTTCTAGGAGTGAGAGAACACATCAGTATCTTAGGAAAAAAAAATTTTTTGTTGCTCTATATATTTAGCCTAATGATCAAATGGTGAATTTTCGACGAACAAGACACTCCCACAGACAGGGCTATATCGACTCGGCTATTGATGCTGATCAAGAATATATATGGCTTTATATGGTCGGAAATTTTTCCTTCTATGTTACACACATCCGCCGCCTCGCGCCATCCGCTAATTCACCGTGATTTTTGATTCCTTCGAGTACGGGTATTTAAAACCAAATCGACCTGATTTTGTAAAGGAAAGCGGGTGGGAGCGAAGTTTTTTGTAAAAATGGTTTTTGTAACATAGAGAAGGAATAATTTCCGACCGATAGTATATATATATTTTGATCAGCATCAATAGATCGATATGCCCTTTCTGTCCGTCCGCATTCCGTTGTCTGTCCGTCTTGTTTGTCGCCCATTGCTCGGAGGCTATAAGAGCTAGTGCGCAAACTTTTATGGGGTCTGATGGAATCTCACTCCTAGAAAAATGTTTCAAAATTTCGCCTAGGACTTGCCCCGACAAAGGGCGCACATCAGTATGGCCAAAATTTTGAAAATAACAAACTTAAAAATGCAGAATCATTTAGCCCAGCCGAGCATCTATCAGGGGCCCGAACTTAATCGGATCGGATCATTAATATAGCCACAATAGGGCAAATATACGAAAAAAAACCGCTCCTCTCTTTCGCACTTTCACACAAAAATATCGATTTGGTTTATGGTAAAAAACGCCTGGATCTCAGAGACTATGCTACACAACCAAATTTTTGCCCGAACTCCTGTGATACCGAACTGAAAAGTGTACTTCAAAATTTCGCCTGCCCTTTTCCGCCCCCACGAAGACGAAAATCCACAATTTACAGAAGAAAGAAAAACGAAAAGCGTATGGTAGGGGATGATCATATCTACCAATTCCCGAATTTGGTCAGATCGAATCATTATTATAGCCACAATGGAAATGAATTTTCAGCGGCGAGCTGCCCTCCGCTCGTCTAACAAAATATACATTTATTTTTGAGGGATGATATCTCTGATTCTCTCGACTCACACTCGCACGCTCTGTCTCGTGCACACGTGTGTAATTGTGAAACAGCAGATGTAGATGACAAATGCATCAAACAAATGCTAAATTTAACGAGAAGAACGTACGGAGTCATATTTGCCGCGACTCTACTTTTATACCCGTACTCAGTCAGCACACATGTGATTTATGTGGAATTTTAAAAATTTTTACCATTTACATCTTACATTTTTGCTGCCATCTGTCAGCCATCTACATCTACATCATCTACATCACTCCTCACAAAACACGTACACTGCAACGAGGTAGCATGTTTGAGCGTGAAAGTGTAGAGAGAGAATCTCTACGACAATCAACCCTAATAATAAATGACTTACGCAGCAATCTGGGGAGGGGAACAGCTAACGGCATTGAATGAACGAAAATTCATTTGATCATTGTAGGCTACAATAATGATCCGATCTGAACCAAATTCGGGAATCCGGTAGATATGCCTCTATGATACTGACATTTTTTGTTTTTTCTATCTTCAAAATTGTGGATTTTCGTCTTTGGGGGCGGAAGGGGCGTGGCAAAATTTTGAAATACACTTGTTCAGGTTTGGTATCACAGGAGTCTTGGCAAAAAGTTTCGGTTACCAGCTCTTATAGTCTTGCAGATCCAGGCGTCAAAATACAAAACCAAATCGACCTGATTTTGTGTGAGTGCGAAAGGGAGGGAGCGAAGTTTTTGCGTATGTTTTTGTCTATTCAGGTTATATTAATGATCCGATCCGATTCAGACAGCCCCTGATAGATATGGTCTTTCTATGATTCTGCATATTATTTCGTTTTCGTTATCTTCAAAATTGTGGACGCTTACAGATGTGCGCCCTTTATGGGGCGGAAGTGGCGCGGAAATTTTTGAAGAGTGAGATATCACATCAGATGGATA
>CM019042.1:26861471-26926376 GCA_009664405.1 Drosophila bifasciata
AATGGATCGCGGGCCCGGCCTATTTAAGGCCGATTTCTAGTGCTGAGTCCGCAAGTCTGGGTTGCTAGGTTGGTGTCGAGTTCTCCACGCGTGCCACCGACACGGGTCATTGACTCGGATGCACCGAGAAATGAGCTGAGTCGAGGCTGTGGTCATTGGCTCGGTCGTACCGAGGAATGACCTGCGATGGAGTTGTGTAACTCGGGGAAACTGGAGTTGGGTAACTCTGTGGAAATTATGGCGCGTGTGTCGATTCTGCAGAAATCGATAGGCGCGTGGGACTTGGAAATTGTACAGTGTCAGGTGTATGGTGTTTTTGTTGTTGGTGTATAGATTATACATATATGACAAAGTAACTTAGTGCTATGAATATGAAATGTATGTGAATGTAACGGGCCCTGGTCCCAGGGTTCTTTACAGTTTAACCTGCCTAAAAACCTGCTCAATTTCCTCGTTTGGCCACGGCAATAATAAGTTTTGCAGGGCAACTGATGTCAGCTCAGGAAATCTGCGGTTTTTTCCCCATATTAATATATGCATATCGCTATATTGGCGTTAAATGTCTGCAATATTTTCAGCATTAAGCTAATCCAAAATGTTGCTAATATCAATTTTCTTAGCGCCAAATGCTTGGCCAACGGAAAATACGGACCTCTTCCTCTTCGGTAGAAGGGGTGTAGTAGGACCCTGCCTGGCTAGTTCATCGGTGTCATCGTTCCCGTCAATGTCCCTGTGTCCTGGGACCCATATTAGGAATAGATCTTACTGCTCTGCGGTCTCATTTGGAGACTTGCGGACGTCGTTTACGGGCGTTGAGTTCGACGATATTGATACGATAGAGATATTGGGACGATAGAGATAGCCTAATTGATTGCTACGGACCCGGATCACTGTAGTGTGTTCCAAGCGGAGGTCGTAGCAATCAATGAGGCTATCTCTATCGTCTCAATAGCTGAACTATCTGACCCGGCTAACTTTTTTCCGCCTTTGAGGTAATAAATGAGCAGAATTTATCAAGGTCACTTTTTTATTTTAATAATTAATGTAGATAAATGGAAAAATAGAGTATTTTAAGGATTATTGATTATTTATTTATTGGCCATGTATTTCAGTGCATGGCTTCCACTTTTTAGTGAAGCACCTTGAGATGTCGACATTTTTGATTTTATTATCAGGTGCAAGAACAAATACCGCAGATGGTCTTCCGACCAGTGAACATGCCACATATAATTGACCATGGGATATTACCTCTTGTAATATTCATAGTGCTTCAAAGTTATACCTTATATTTATTGCAGTACTCACAACGGTTCAGTACGATTGGTTGGTAGATTTAATTAAAATAAATTAAATATTTCCTAATTATAGCCGTACTCGAAGATTAACCACAGAAGGAAGCGGGTCCGCCGCTATAAAGTATATATATTCTTTATCAGCATCATAGCCGAGTCGATATAGCCTTGTCTGTCCGTCCGTCTGTCCGTTTTGTTTGTCGCCCATTGCTCGGAGGCTATAAGAACTAAATTTTTTTTTCCGGACTGATGTGATATCTCACTCTAGAAAAGTGTTTCAAAATTTCGCCCCGCCCACTTCCGCCCCCACAAAAGGCGCCCATCTGTGGCGTCTACAATTTTGAAGATAACAGAAAACGAAAATGCAGAATCATAGAGGAAGACCATATATATCAGAGTCCCAAATCTGAATCGGATCGGATCGGATCATTAGTATAGCCACAATACAGAAAACTATTTTGAGAAACATCATTCGCTCTCGCACTCATACAAAAACTAGTCGATTTGGTTTTTCGTACAAATGAGCGCCTTGATCTCAGAGACTATAAGGGCTAGGCAACAAACTTTTTGTACAGACTCCTGTGTATATCTCCAGTGCAAGTTTATTTTAAAATTTCGCCTCGCCACCTCCCGCCCCCAAAAAGACAAAAATCCACAATTTTGAATATCGGAAAAAACTGAAAAACTTATCATAGAGAATGATCATATGGTTCAGATCGGATCATTATAGTAGCCACAATGACGAAATGCGACTCAGCAGCGAGCACCCGCAACCCCCGCAGCTAATAATACATTTTTAAGCCGCTACTTATTCTCTCCCTCGCTCAGACACTGCTCACACAACTCTGCCTCGTGCAGTTTCCATGTGTTGTTGTGAGAACTGATGTAGATGTAGATGACAGATGCAGCAAACAAATGTAAAATGTAAAAACTGATAGAACATTTGAAAATTCCACATAAATCACATGTGTACAGACTGAGTACGGGTATAAAAGTAGAGTCGAGTTTACAGCGACTCCGTACGTTCTTTCTCGTTTTGTCTGTAGCATAAGAAAAATTGATTAGCGTTAAAGAAGCAGAATTAAAATTAATCTACTATATAAAAATAAGTCGGGTTTTCCTTTTGACGCGATAACTCCAGAACGCACGAACCGATTTCCACGGTTTTGCATTCGTTGAAAGGTCTCGGCTCCGTGAGGTTTATAGCAAAGAAAATTCACGAAAAATTTCAACAGAAAAGGGAAAATGTATTTGTATTATCTACTATATATTACAATACAGCGCCATCTGATACATAGCATGTACTACAAACCAATATTTTAAGTAGGCGCCGGTGCGTGATACATTGTTTGACAGCTACTCATTGTTCTCTGCTCAGTTAATTTCATGTGACAAACCGGTATTGTGTTCACTGTGAAATTAAAAAAAAAGTTATTCGTTTCCTCACATTTCAATTTGGAAACCATCAAATCAATCACGTGTATTGTGAAAAAATTTTTATTCAATTTCAACAGCAGGCATTTGTCTTTAAGGTGGTAAGTTGAACTGTGTAAATTATGTGGATCGTGCATTTGAGGTTAATTTCACCACTCTGTCCACAGTCCAAAATGCCTAAAGGACGACGTGCGAACATCGGCCGCCGCACAAGACATGCAAGCCAGCAACAAGTGTATTCACAGAACTTAAGCGAAGAAAGACAAAATATAATAAGAGAAAATTCCCGATTGGGACAACGCGTGAGGACACGAAGATCATTGGCATCATACAATTGCTTGGTATTCCAATATGATCCGATATGCCGATATTGCAATGCGTTAAAGTTCAAAAAAGAGAAACGGCTGGATTGTGCTGCGTAAGTGGAAAAGTCAAACTGGATCCATTACTTACACCACCACAGCCACTGAAACCTTTGTTCGATGGAAGTGATCCCGTTTCCAGCCATTTTCTTCAACACATCCTTGAATACAATAACTGCTTTCGCATGACTTCCTTTGGAGCTAATATCATTCGAGAAGGCGGCTTCATGCCGACTTGCAAGGTAAAAGATACAACACACATAACCAATCACTCACACCAACACAATGAATTGCAACACGTAACAACTACATATACACCAAACACGATCAGAAGTAACATTTCTTCAACAAATGATTGTTTGCAATTACAGATACAAGGACAAATATATCATTTGCATGGTTCAATGGTGCCAACACCAGATGAACCGCATCAATTTCTGCAAATATATTTCATTTCGGCGATGGTGGATCAGCTGAATGTGCGGTGCAATATAAAGGGAACACAACAGTTAAAGAGACGAATTATTGAACAGTTGCAAAGCATTTTTTCACGCTAATAATGCTGTGGTTAATATGTTCAAAACAGCATTGGAACGAATGACATCGGATATGCACAAATTTGTCATAAGAGCGGATTGTACCCCAACAGAGAGACACGCGAGACACTGTCGTTCAGCGAAGAAGCAATATCATGCATCGTGTAAACGAGACAATTCTGAGAATTATCAGACTTATGCTTGGTTAAGTCAACGAGCAATTCTTGCCGCAAAGAATAATGATGTACACGCACTGAATTTCACAATTCAATCAAAAAATTGCTGACTATTTGGTGACATACAAATCTGTTGATTCCATAACAAATCCCGATGATGTAGTAAATCATCCAACGGAGTTTTTGAACTCTGGAGTTACCAGGATTTCCACCCATAACTTGCAACTCAAAGTTGGTATGATATTGCGTAATTTGAATCCACCGCGACTTTGCAACGGTACTCGACTTTCGGTAAAAAGACTTATGCCGAATTTGATTGAGGGAACCATTATTAACGGAAAGTACGCAGTTGAAAATGTATGTATTCCTCGAATACCAATGATTCCCACTAATCTTCCGCTTGACTTCAAACGATTGCAATTTCCAGTTCGCCTTGCGTTCGCAATGACAATTAACAAGTCGCAAGGCAAATCGCTTAGTTTTTGCGGGATAAATTTAGAAAATCATTGTTTTTCACATGGGCAGTTATACGTTGCGTGTTCAAGAGTTGGGAAATCATCCACTTTGTTTGTGTTAACGTCAGACCAAACGAGAAAGAACGTACGGAGTCGCTGTAAACCCGACTCTACTTTTATACCCGTACTCAGTCTGTACACATGGGATTTATGTGGAATTTTCAAATGTATTATCAGTTTTACATTTTACATTTGTTTGCTGCATCTGTCATCTACATCTACATCAGTTCTCACAACAACACACGTACACTGCATGAAGCAGAGTCTGTGAGCATGAGTGTGAGTGTGAGAGAATCAGTAGCAGCCGCTGCTGCCATCAACCCTAATAAAATGTATATTTTTGGTGCGGGGGCAACCCGCGAGGGGACTCGCTGCTGAAAATTCATTTCATCATTGTGGCTACAATAATGATCCGATCTGAACCAAATTCGGGAATTTGGTAGATATGGTCATTTTCTACCATACTGCGTTTTTAGTTTTTTCTATCTTCAAAATGTGGATTTTCGTCTTTTCGGGGGGCGGGAGTGGGCGTGGCAAAAATTTTACAATAAACTTGCACTGAAGCGATATCACAGGAGTCTAGGCAAAAAAATTTGGTTGTTCTAGCTCTTATAGTCTCTCTGAGATCGAGGCGCTCATTTGTACGAAAAAACAAATCGACTCGATTTTGTGTGAGTGCGTCACAGATGTGCCACAGATGTGCGTCCTTTGTGGGGGCGGAAATGGGCGGGGAAAAATTTTAAAACACTTTTCTAGGAGTGAGATATCACATCAGTGTGGTAACAAAATTTGGTTTCTCTAGCTCAAATAGCGTCCGAGCAATGGGCGATAAACAAGACGGACGGACGGACGGACAGACGGACAGACGGACGGACAGACAGGGCTATATCGACTCGGCTATTGATGCTGATTAAGAATATATATACTTTATAGGGTCGGAAATTATTCCTTCTCTATGTTACACACATCCACTTTTACCACAAATACAATATACCCTTTTTACTCTTCGAGTACGGGTATAAAACAAAAAATGTGGTATACCAAAGAGCACTTCAATGAAACGGATAATTTGCGAACACGCATAACGCTGCGATTCAGTATTTACTTTGGATTCACTTTCATTTACTTAGAGAAGTTCAACCTAATAACACTTCATTTTTGTAATCGAAATGAATTCATTACTGTTGTGAAACGAAATACAATTTTTCCTTTTCAAATATAAACAAAAAAAAATATTGTTCTTCATCTTTTTAATCACCAAACGAAATGTTACATAAAACGAAGCCATCTGGTGGCGAAACGGAGTTCGCCGGGTTTGCTAGTTGTATTATAAAAATATGAATTGCTAGAAATGTAAAATGTAGAAACTGATAAAAAATTTGAAAATTCCACATAATTAACATGTGTACAGACTGAGTACGGATATACAAATAGTGTCGTGGTAACAATACGTCTTTTCTCGTTCTGTATAAGGTTGCTGCCGTATTTGCTTTTGTTGCCGTGAACGCAAAAGTAAAAGTGTTAGCGCTCGATAGATACTTTGAAAGGGGTTGAGAGATAATCACTTAGGATGCAGTAATCTGTCCTATCTGGAAGTTCCGAGAGTCTCGTCAAGATTCCCGAATGGGCAAACGCGGACATTTTCCAAAGTTTGGATTCTGTCATTTTGAGAGCGGAAAATGTTGCAGCCGTTTTCCCTATGAGGGAGAAGGACACCATGTTATCGATGACTTCGATTGGGGTAGTGCGTAGTCCGCCCGTTATGCAAAGCTCTGACATGCCTTGAACTCTGCTGAGTTTGTTTAAACAAGATTTCTTGTCCAGGGCTGGCCACCAGATCACTGCGTCGTACATCAGGATTGGTCGTATGATTATATATGCGGGGTCATGCCCTATTTCAAACCAATGGTTTTTGTGCAGGTGTAAAGGGACACTTTGGCCTTCTTTATCCTGTCTTCTATGCTCAGTGTTCAGTCGAACTTTCTGTCGAGGATCAGTCCAAGATACTTGGCATTGTTGCTAAAAACTAGCGACTATCCGCAGAGTTTTGGGGGAATAAGTGTCGGAATCTTGTACTTCCTGGTGAATAATACAAGTTCCGTTGTAGACGGCTTAGCACCTACCACTCGCAGAGGGTCTGTGGAACGACATCTTTAACGTACGCCACCAAACATCATCCACCACCCTCGTGTCTCCCGCAGCAGTTCATTTTACTGTTCTATTTACGTTCCATAGGGTGGCGAGAGGACTCCGCCCTGCGGGATACCTCTGCTGAAAACCTGTTGGACGTCCCCATGGAGCCCTCAACGATCCTGCATTAAAGCATATGATCGATGAGACTCACCGTCGGGACACAATCGCCAGGTCAATTAGCGCTTACGTTATGGCGGTCGGGATGATGCTATTGATGCTCATTCTATATGTAAGAAGTCTACCAGGGTGTACTCCTTGCAGATAAGCAACGATTCGATGATCGATGTGATCGCATGTGATCGCATGTAGGTCCGTTTCAGTGAATCTGAGTCAATAAACTCACCCTAAGATGCAACCCCAAAAGACGTTCTATCGCCTTCAAGAGAAAGGACGATTGACTGACGGTCTGAAATCTTTGGGGGTCAGTGTGCGAGGGCTTGCCTGCCCTGGGTATAAAGACAACTTTACCCTGAAGCAATATTTCCGGGATTTGTCCGTGCGAGAAACCCCCGAAAATCCGATTGAGCCAGTTTATGGCTCTTTGTCCGGCGTGGATCAGTTGGGCTGGTAGGGCTTAAAGCTTTCAATTGCCTAAGATATATTCTGCTGATTTAACAGATTCAGAATGAAGTTTAATGCAATGGAAGTAGGCGCTCTGGAGGCTGGTCTGTTTACAGCGCAGCCTGGGATTTTTGTGTTGAGGAGAAGGTTTAGCGACTCGGTGCTAGACGTCGTACTAGTTTGATCGGCTTCTTCAAGGACCCTCAAAGATACTATATTGTTTAGTAACGTATGAGAGGCACCCGTGAGGTCCAGGACCTCCTTACGGGTTTTATAATAAAGGTGGGATCATTACCCCGGTTTAAGATGACCATCTGAGTGGTCGGTAAGTAGCTGAAAAGGAACTCACCAGAATCCGTGGCAGAGACATGACCAGGACCTGTTACCAGCCGCCCTCACGAGGAGAGTATAGTCGCACTTCCACCGGTGTGTACAAATACACACCTAGAAAATACATATCCTAGAACCGGGAGCATGGTCGCATCGAGTTAAGGCAATCCCTAGCCCGAGGTACCCGTACTTTCGTCCCAGTGTTCAGTGATGGCGAGACAACCCGTCATCCCTCGTTCTTCCGAATGGCTAACCGCCCTGTCAGTATATATACACACCTGATCATAATAATAGGTACACCATCTACTTCAGCTTTAAACTAACATAAACATTCTGTTCAATGTTTAAAACTTCAAATTTGTTCCCACTTATTCATTGAGTATTTTTTTTCCATAAAATAAACTTGATTACAGTATAGGATAATGATATAACACAAAATATTTCAGTTTTGCTTCAAAGTCAATATTTTGCTGATCAAAATAATAGGTTACTTTCAGTAACTCTTCAATATTAAGTAAATAGATTGGAAATTCTTGCCTTTTTGACAATTAAATGTTAACTTCGTTTTAGTTGCAGTCAAAATATGAACAAATAACTATATTTTTTCTTACAAAAATGGGTCGAGAGTCTCATTGTACAGAGGAAGAAGCCCAATTGCCTCTTAGTCTAAAAAAAGAAGGAAAATTTATTCGATTTATTGCCAAATGAATAAAAAGATCTTGTATTCACAATACTTTAAAAAAGGAAACCTAGTCAGAAAACTCGCGTAAAAGCCACAGAAAACTAGCAAAACACTTGACCACTGCATTGATCCTTTGAGCAAAATGACCAGTTTAAGTCGTAAAAGGCTTTTTGCAACAGAAATTAAACAAGAATTTGGTGATCCAACGATCCGTATATGACTACAACAAGCCAATCTTCCAGGGAGAATAGCAAAATAGGTTCTACCTATGCGCCAAAAAAATATATCGATATAACTTTTGCTATAGGTCACAAAGACTGCGCAGGGTGCACCAGAGAGAAAAAAATTGGAAAAATTGTATGAAACGACGAAATTAAAACAATTAAATTAATTGATTAACTAATTAAATTAATTAATTAATCAATTAAATTAATTAATTAAATTAATTAAAACAATTAAAACGACGAATTGGGAATGGTTTTAAAAGGAGTGAACGACCCCCTAAAGGAATGGATTTTGATCCAGGTTTCACCAAAAAATTTATGTTATCTTCAACATTTTGGACTTTTGTCTGTTGTGGTGACGGAAGGCGTCGTGGTGAAATTTTTAAATAAACTTGTATCGAAGTGATATCACAGGAATTTGGATAGAAAGTTTGGTTGCTCTATCTTTGATAGTCTCTGAGATCTAGGCGCTATTCTGGACGAACGATCAAAGCAGACTCGTTGGAGTGTGAGAGAGAGAGAGAGAGAGAGAGCGAGCGTGAACGATGCCTCTCAAATTGTTCTCTTCATCTGCACTGTGCTTGCTGTGCTGGCAAAGTAAAAATTGTAAATCAATCGTAATCCTTATTCTGAACACTACAAGAAGATGTTTATCAAAATGTGAATTAGGAAGAACGCGAATCCGTACGACATAGAATAAAATGAAGCATCCATTTTCGTAGCGGGAGACGGAATGGTAGACGATCAACTGAAGATGACGTAACCGGGAACGGAATATTGGGTATTTTATACCCTTCCCACAATGTGTCACAGTTAGGCGCGGCTGGGCCTCTAGTGTAGAATGAAACCGAGAAAGAACGTCCGGAGTCGCCGTTAAGGCGACACTACTTTTATACCCGTACTCAGTCAGTATGATATATGTGGAATTTTCAAATGTTTTATCAGTTACATCAGTTCATCAACAACACGCCGTTTCGTTCTTCGCTTACAGTGCACGAGGCAAAGGTTGTGAGCGACAGGGAGAATCAGTAGCGGCTAAAGGGGTGAGAACCAGCTGCTGAAAATGCATTTCATCGTTGTGGCTATAACAATGATCCGATCTGATGTAGATATGGTAGATATGGTCATTCTTTACGATACTGCCTTTTCCATTTCCTTCTATTTTCAAAATTGTGGATTTTCGTCTCTTGTTGTGGTGGAAGATGGCGGGGAGGAGTGAGATATAATATCAGTCTAGACAAATAATTTGGTTGCTCTAGCTTTTATAGTCCAGTCAGACGGACGGACGGACAGAGAGACAGACAGACAGACATAGTTAAATCGACTTGGCTATTAGTGCTGATCAATAATATATATACTTTAGGGGTCGAAAACGAACGGATATAATTAACTTACATATCGTGTGTGATTATTTATTGGGTGTTTTAAATCAGGTAAATTTCTTACTATCAATATTCCATTTTTTTTATTGCGCTTTTTTACCTTTGACTTGATTTTTACAAAACCTATTTCTAAATATGCCTGCGTTTTTAAACAATCTTCTACGTGAATTAGGCAGGGGTTGTATACCTGCAGGTTCATTCCATTATTCAGTTCCACTCCTGATAGTTTTACAATATCGATGACTTATTTTAGAGAGAATTTAGGTTCTCCGTTTCGACAAACTTTGAGCTCCGACCTGTATATAGTCAGACCTTCTGCCTATTGTAATATACCTCCTTAAGTGCATAAGAAGACCGAAATTTAGTTTCTGCCTTATTCCCTAAAATGTAACTAAGTTGAACCATCTGATATTTAAAAGTTACAATTTAATTGATCCTTGATTATTTTATCTGTATATTTCTAGCGCAATGTCAGCTAAAAATGAGACGAACATGAATTTTTAAATGTTTATCAAGGAAGACCTGATATTAGTCATGAACCAATGAGAAAACGTTCATCATCTGCAAACGAATCCTCCAAACCAATGAGCGTTATACAAACTCGTCAAAGCGCTGTCGAATTGCGGAATAGTAGCTCGTTACATAATAACAGTGAGTACACAATACGGTCATCCTTTATAAATTACTCACATTATTTTTCAAGTTTGTGACCCTATTTATTAAGTAAGCTAAAACTAAGCCTTTATTAACAGTTTTCGGGTTTTAATAACACGATTAGGCGTCGGTAAAAGTATATTTCATAACGAAAAGGAACATATTGAGTCGCAGGTACTTCGACACTACTTTTATACCCGAACTCAGTCAGTACACATATGTTGTTTATATGGAATTTCACCTTAAGAATCAGATAAATATATAAGAAAATAAACCTAAGGAGGAATCTTGGGGGAACACGACTAAAACGTTAAGTACACACAATTAAGACAAACACAAAATGTAAAAAAAATAATGTAAACTAAACCATTAATTTTAAAATAACTACAACACAAACTACTTTTTTAAATTTAATAACTTAAAAATAAATACCTTCAATTTTGAAATCCATTAAAATTACTCAAACTCGTTCCTTTTCTGCTCAAAATCCTGTGATATCTTTTTCAATACAAGTGTATTTCAAAATTTCGACCCGATAGACGAAAGTCCACAATTTTGAATATAGAAAGAAACTGAAAATGTAATATCATTACAAAACCAAATTATTTATTATTCGTTTGTGGTATTTATTTGTGACTAATGTAGAGAACGAACGAGAAAGAATGTACGGAGTCGCTGTAGAGGCGCGACTCTACTTTTATACCCGTACTCAGTCAGTTCACATGTGATTAATGTGGAATTTTCAAATGTTTTATCAGTTTTTACATTTTACATTTGTTTTGATGCATCTGTCATCTACATCTACATCAGTTCTCAGAACAACACACGTACACTGCACGAGACAGAGCGTGCGAGTGTGAGTGTGAGAGAATCATTAGCAACAACCCACAAAATAAATGTATATTTTTTGTTATGGTTGTAACGGGGGTGAGGCAGCTCGCTGCTGAAAATTCATTTCATCATTGTGGCTATAATAATAATCCGATCTGGACCAAATTCGGGAATCTGGTAGATATGATCATTCCCTACCATACTGCATTCGTTTTTCTCTATCTTCAAAATTGTGATTTTCATCTTTTGTGTGGTCGGAAGGGGGCGGGGCGAAATTTAGAAATACACTTGTTCAGGTGTGGTATCACAGGAGTCTTCGCAGAAAGTTTGGTTGCTCTAGCTCTTATAGTCTCTGAGATCCAGGCGTTCATTTGTACGGAAAACCAATTCGACTCGACTTTGTGTGAGTGCGAAAGAGAGGGAGCGAAGTTTTTTCGTATGTTTTGTCTATTGTGGCTATATTAATAATCCGATCCGATTCAGATTTGGGCCCCTGATATGGTCTTTCTCTATGATTTTGCATTTTTGTTTTTGTTATATTCAAAATTGTGGACGCCACAGATTTGCGCCCTTTGTGGGGGCGGAAGTGGGCAGGAAATTTTTAAACACTTTTCTAGGAGTGCTACATCAGTCTGGAAAAAAAATTTGGTTTATCTAGCTCTTATAGCCTCCGAGCAAAGGGCGACAAACAAGACGGACGGACAGACAGACAGACAGACGGACGGACAGACATAAGAGCTATATATAGACTCGGCTATTGATGCTGATCAAGAATATATATACTTTTATAGGGTCGGAAATTATTCCTTCTCTATGTTACACACATCCACTTTTTATTACAAATACAATATACCCTTTTACTCTTCGAGTACGGGTATAAAAAATTGTCCGTCAAAGGCAGACAAAATACAAATCATAAAGGAGACGAGAGAGCGTCGGTCCATTGCGACTCATACATACATACACACATGCATGCAAAGAGCAAAAAGAGATCAGACACAGTGCGTTGTCAAAGTATACATATTCAACACTCCTTCTCAACGCATTAGTCTGCTTTTACAATTTTCAATTCAAGTTTATCTTAACATAATCCCATAAGTCTAATACATTTCTCGTGCTTAATTTTAGACAGATTTTTGGTTAGTACATCGGATATCATTTCATCAGTGGGAACATTTTCTATCTCAATTAATTTCTTCTTAAACATTTCCCTAACATGATGATACTTAATATCTATGTGTTTGCTTCGTGCATGGAATGTCGCATTCTTAACAAGGGCGCTCTGGTTATCGAAAGATCTTCACCGGACGGAGCTTTCCTACGCCTACTCCCAATTCGTCAACCAGCTTGAGGATATACGCTGATTCTTTAGACGCCATAGATAGTGCAACATACTCAGCTTCTGTACTGCTCATGGCGACCACACTCTGCTTCTTGGACTCAAATGAGAATGCAGCAAAGAAGGCCCAACCGCTATATGATTTGCGATCCGTGTTATCGCTGGCCCAATCCGCGTCCACATAACAATGTATTTCACGACCAGTACGATGGTAATGCAACTGCTGCTCAGCTGTTCCTCTCAGATATCGGAGCACACGTTTGGCAGCGACTTCATGTTCGATGTGGGGGTCAGCATTCTGTTGCGCCAATTTCGTCACAGAATGAAGAATATCGGGTCGCGTGGTAATAGCCAAATACATCAGAGACCCAATCAATGATTGATAGGCCACCCTGATTCACACGAAGACAGCTCGAATTGTCGCATTTGACTTGGGTGTCCTGCCTCTAGTGGTGTAACATTTGGTTTACAGCTCTGCATAGAATAATCTCAGTAGATCCTCTATGAACTGCTTGAGGCCAAGCCTCACGCTTCCGGTCTCGCCGTCTATACCTACTTCCATGCCTAGAAAGTGCTTTAACTGGTCGCCATCGACCACTTCAAACTCATCAGCAATGGCTGGTTTGACGCTTTCGAGACCCTTTTCTGTCGGAACTTGCTATGAGGGAGATCATCTACGTATACAACAATAATACAACTATTAGTAGAAACTTTTTGAGTATATAAACACGGTTCGCTGGGATACGGACAAAAAACAAGCTTGATGAGTGTAAAGTTCAGTTTTTCGTTCCATTCCCGGCCGCTCTGCTTCAGCCCATACAAAGATTTGTGCAACTTCAGCACACGCTCAGGATATCGTTCGTCGATAAAACCTTCCGGCTGACGCATGTACGTGGGCCGTCCCAGAAATAGCCGACCTAACTACTAAAACACAAAAATTTGTATATTTTTTATTTTTCAACATAGGATCCTTTTAAGTCGATATACTTTTCCCAGCGATGTTTAATAGCTTCGATACCTTTTTATACCCGTACTCGAAGAGTAAAAGGGTATATTGTATTTGTAGTCAAAGTGGATGTGTGTAACATAGAAAAAGGAATAATTTACGACCCTATAAAGTATATATATGCTCTTGATCAGCATCAACAGCCGAGTCGATATAGCCCTGTCTGTCCGTCCGTCTGTCCGTCTTGTTTGTCGCCCATTGCTCGGAGGCTATCAAAGATAGAGCAACCAAATTTGTTTTCCATACTGATGTTATATCTCACTCCTAGAAAAGTATTTCAAAATTTTGCCCCCCGCCCACTTCCGCCCCCACAAAGGGGCGCACATCTGTGGCGTCCACAATTTTGAAGATGACAGAAAACAAAAAATGCAGAATCATAGAGAAAGACCATATCTATCAGGGGCCCAAATCGGAGTCCAGATCAGACATTAATATAGCCACAATAGAGAAAAAAAAACATACGAAAAAACTTCGCTCCTCTCTTTCGCACTCTCACACAAAATCGAGTCGATTTGGTTTTTTGTATTTTGTGTCGCCTGGATCTCAGAGACTATAAGAGCTGGAGCAACCAAACTTTTTGCCAAGACTCCTGTGATACCAAACCTGAACAACAAGTGTATTTCAAAATTTCGCCCCCCCCTTCTGCCCCCCAAAAGACGAACATCCACAATTTTGAAGATAGAAAAAAATAGAGAATGACCATATCTACCAGATTCCCGAATTTGGTTCAGATCGGATCATTATTGTAGCCACAATGATCAAATGAATTTTCAGCAGCAATTTTCGGTCAACATGTCAGCTAACTCACGAACTTTCAATCGCCGGTCACTCAATACACTTTTTTTTTAATTTTGGCCACCATTTTTGAAGTGGTCACCTCATTTGGACGCCCATTACGATGTTCATCTTCGCAGCTCAAACGACCTCGCTTAAACTCAGCCACCCAATATTTTATTGTTGTGAACGAGGGAGCAGAATTACGTAAGGTAGAATCCAGCTCGATTTTAATATTGGTTGGACTAAGACCTTTTATATGAAAGTATTGTATCACATAACGATGACCAATTTTGTCCATGTTTGCAAATCAATAACAAGCGTTCTCTATTAAAATCGACAAAAAAAAATGTGCAAGGTAAAGGCACCAAACTTCAAACTTAAGCTTTTAATAGTCGATACTTCCCCTTTTTAATATTTTTTTGAACATTTTCCAACACTACTGTGTTAGGTCGGCTATTTCTGGGACGGCCCTCGTACATATATCATGTAACTTTTGAATGTTACGCTGAGGTCGAATTTGGTGCAAATACGCACATAGTAAAACGGCTATATGTGCAAAATTTGATTTTGAATTTCTTTAAAAAGGTAATAATGTCTTGTTTTTTTGACTCCATAACGTTGAGCACAACCCTTGGCAATTTTTGGGCCTAAAAAACGGTAAACATTGCCTTTTTTGTCACGCTTTTGTGCGTACACCCAAATTAAAAGATTGACTTTTCACCTTTCGCAAGTTCGACCAGTGACCAAGTTTTATTCCTGTGCAGACTTTTCATTTCCGTATCTATAAAAGTGACAAAGTCTGCTGCATTTTACTCGCCAATGCCTCCTTACATCGAAAACAAGGACACGAATATCTTCAGCCGATAAATGGTATTCAGCATGAAAATGCCTTTGGGTGGGCGAATTGGCCGACCAGTATAAACCAAAAAAGGTATCCCGCGACCCCCTCGCCTCATTCTGAATTCGGCTGCTCATCGACGGGATCTTCTCGATCTGAACCTTCTGGAAACTCTATGTGATGCATATCCTCAACATAAACTCATCTGATGAGCTGGCTGTTCGTCCGGAATAGAATTTTTCAATACCTGGAATTCTACAAGTTGTGGCTGCACAGATTCAACAGCCCTCGCTGAAGCCTTGCGATTCCCATACAGGCAATTCAAAATGAAAATTACATCTCGAATTCAATATCTCTGTTTTTCAGGGTCAAAAGTCTATATGCCTTTGCTGTTTCATTTAACCAACCAAATAAAACTTCGCCTTTTGGAGTAAATTTCTTTTTTATAAAAAAATAATGATGTGCGCCATTCTATGACTCAAATGGCCAACACTTGTTCTGGGACGTGCCAATTCTGAAAAGGTGTCATTCCAGGTAACGTTGAAATTCCGCACGGTTACGCAAATATGCTGCCGTTTTGATTGGATCTGCCCATTCTGCCATTTCCACCAAGTACGGACCGCTGGTTCCGCGACTCCATTCTGCTGCGGGGTATAAGGCACCGTTAAGTGTCTTTTCACCCCATTATCAGGAAAAATGAATGCTCGAGCATACTCAAATATATTCGAATGTTATCGCTAAACATCAAAAGTACCCATTTTTTGCCCGATTTCCATTTTCTGCGAATGATTTAAATTGTTTTAGCTTGACCAAGATTTCGTCTCTTGTCTAAAAAAAAATCAACAAACACAGAAGTGCGATTTATCATCGATGAGTTTGAACTTAAAAATAACGGGCTCCGCCCTAAGGAATTTTGTTAAATCACGAATGCAAATGACTGTATGTACCAATCCGAGAACATTTTTGCACGGCTTGACTAACTTTTTGGAAATGCTGCCATGCATATCTGACATTTTGGACATGGG
The DNA here is from genome assembly GCA_009664405.1 of Drosophila bifasciata. Lineage (NCBI taxonomy): Eukaryota > Metazoa > Arthropoda > Insecta > Diptera > Drosophilidae > Drosophila > Drosophila bifasciata. The sequence continues at coordinate 26,877,629 of CM019042.1, forward strand.
TTTCGTCACCTGGCCATTTATGTCTTTGAGATCACTTTGCTTTGCATACCGTGCACCATTTTGTCACAGATCATCATCTTTAGGCTTCCATAATTTCGCGTCCGGGGAAACGATCGTGCCATTTATTTACCGGATTTGCCTGCACACTTAAGCATTTTTTTCATGGTATTCAAACAAAACAAAGGACCGCTTCTCTGCAACCATTATGACGATGACTTTGATTATTTTTTAAACAGGGTTTTGTAAATTCAACTGAAAACCATTTCCGATGGCCTTTGACACTGACATGAATTTGCATTGTATATTTTCAAATATAAAACTCGATTTATTTTTATATGGCTATTTGGCCAAAAACACACGGCACTGTGCCGCGTCCTTTTGCTTCAATATGGGTATTTCCCGACCAAACTAATTCATAATTTATGCCTCTTAATTCAGCTCGTCGGGATCGCTCACAACACCAGTGAGCCGGGCGCCACTGTCGAACGGGGTGGGTCTTTCGGAACTAGTTATTTGTCGCGCACGCATGAAAATAATCTTAAATCGGGGGATGATTCCCTTTCGGTTTGTTTTTACAATTATTCTTTTGCTCTACCTCACGATGACTTGTGTCCGCCCACCAGAATAACATAGTATCCTAAGAGTCCTTGAAGGTTAGTTTCCTTTTTGTCCAGCGTTCGTTATTTGTCTTCTCGCGACGACGACCAAGTCCAGCCCCCGAACGCTCAAGGTTCACAAGGACGGTAGGCGTCTGATTCGACTTTGCGCACAAAACCTTATTCGGAAAAACGGCATGGTGTCTCCGATGCTGGGAAACCACGAAAGCCCGTTTGTCGGAGGCAAGTTTGATAATAACAGAATGAAACAAAATTAAGAACTTAAGCAGAACAGTTAACCGAATTTTTTCAGTTTTTCCCCAAATTTCACAATGAACATCACACGGCGGTGAGCATATGAAGGCCAGGAGCGCTCCACTCGGTATCTGCTCTTATATATGGTTTATGGCCGATGGTTTCCTCCATAGCGTAATCCTTGAAGGCGATGGAACGGCTTTTAGGCCTGACATCGGACTAATATCTCCAAATCAAATACATGCGATCACTTCGACCATAAACGAACGTGAGTTACTTTTTCAGGTGTAATTGACCCTCAGATGGTAGCCTTTGGACATAGGATATAATTCAACTGTCAGCATTAAGAACCGCAAGGAACGGGGACCTCACTGACTGACCTCTCAATCGACCGACAGAAACAAGTCTCTGGAGAGTCAGAATAATTTCTCAGGACCAAATCACGGGAATCGTGCACCAGGTTTGAGTCTGGGCCCATAACGGAGTTCGTTGTGGAACAAAGTGGATTAATGCTGGGGGAGATAGAGGGTGGTGGATCCGTGGTGGCGTACGCGGATGGATATCTATAGGGGAGACCACGACTCGTCTGATAAAGGTTTTTATGCGAGTGCATGTAAAATCACAAATCTGTCACAATGGGCAAGCCTGTCTAACCCATTTCAAGATGGAACTTGTATTGAAGAAAAGGGCATAATCAAAATTACCCCACCGAAATGCTGGGAGAATTGGTTTTCAAACCTCACGGTCTTTCCTCGACAGAAGCCGAAAGATGAAATGAATTTGGACGTTGAGCCAGAACTTCAGGACCGAATACAAGGTCAGTCTGTCAACACACGTTCACCATCATCGTGCCTATGTACGCGTAGTGTTTTTGCAGCCCGATGTCGATGAGCAACTAAAAAGTAAACTTTATGCCGATAAAATAATTTAAAAATTCGAAATCAATTCCCATACCATGCTGTCCTGACTGTAGAATTTGGAGGAAAAAGTAGTGTTGCGTTCCGCCCAGGACACAACATTTCTTAAACTGATAAGTCGCTTTAGTTGCATTTTGTGTTTCCAAAACAGTTGTGTTTTGTTATACCATGTGATATGTCTCGTAAACAGACCAAAAAGATGCGAACAACCTCTCCAACGCCAGAAGGGGTTCCAGATGAACCTGTTAAGAAAAACAGAATATATCTTGGGATAAAACAAAAGCTCCACATAAATCTCTGCTTAAGTACCGACGGGACCAGACGGCATCATAAGCCCAGTGTCGATCCAAACAGAAAACGCGATCCGCGTGGCTCCAAACAGATTTACGAGGGGTTTTTCTGTGGACGGACAAATCCGCGAGACATGGCAGGCCAAAGTTGGATAACCATCATTTCCAGGCAACAGTAGCTGCCACAGGTGTCTTGGATTTCCGACCCATGAAATTTATCGTCCATCCACAGGACATTCACGGGAATTTTGGTTTAATGTTCCACGGGACCAGGGCGATCATTTATCTCCAAATCAAATACATGCGATCACATCGGCAATGGAATCTTCATCAGTGGTAAAGGGAGCATACCCTGGTAGCGTCGGACCATAGACATTGATGGGAACAGATGCAAATCATCCCGTCCGCCAAAACAATTCCTCCGGCTTTGCACCTGGGGATTAATGGGACCCCGAAAGACAGTCACATCGATGAGTAGGCTGCGGCTTCTCAATATCCGACCATCTGAGGAATGGCGCGGGAACTGCAACGGAAGACCAGGGGACCCGTATTCGAACCCCGCAGGGGGGTATATTGTCTTTATGGAACGTAGCAGGAAATGAAGACTGCGGGAGATAAGTGTGGTGGACTGCCGCGTGTATATATACGCGGATGAGCATCGCTAAGCCGTTTTCTGATATTTCCCCAGACTCTATCGAGTCCGTCCGACTTGTTTGTCGCCCTCACAAATCTGTCACAATGGGCAAATGTGCAACCACCCATTTTTAAGATGGAACTGGATATCTATTCAACAGGAAATACACAAGATTTCGAAAACCCCGGTTTACCCCCCATAACCGCACATTTTTTTAACCAAGCCTTGGTCTGGCCCATGTTAATGCAGGAATCTAGATAACATGACCAAAAAGGACAGGGTGAAAAAGGCCACAGTAGCCCTATCAGTTGTCACAGCAAGAAAAGTCTAAAATGGAGCAAAACCCCGTTTTTAGTCCGATGGGCGCAAAATCACACACAATCATTTGACCAATTGTTCCTGTGTAAAAAAAATATTCATAAATTGAACATAGCCCTTGCGAAGGTATTTATTAATGTTAATTAACTTGTATGTTTTGAATTATGTGTCTTGTAGTCCAACTGTGAGCTGTTTTATATGTGTATCTTTATACATAGATTTGTACTAACTATTGTGTTTGTGTTTTACCTGTAGAACTTATCATTAGAAAAGACTTGCAAAAGAACTAAGAACGTGAAATTAACGACAAAAGTGTCCTTGTTATAATACAATTAACCATTTTTGCTACTTTTTACTCCTTTTCAAAAAAAAACTTGTTTTTATCTAGCAACATCCATGTTTCCACGCGGCTCTTAGGGAAGTTTGGGAAAAGCAACAATCGCAAAATATTCTGTTCTGAAACGTTCACTATGTATAGGGCTTTTTTTGGTACCCCATGTCGCCAACAGTACACAAAATTTTACGTACATGGATACATCATCATTGAAAAATCAATTGTTCCTGTTGGCTCTTTAGACAGAAAGTGCTTCACGGAAGCAAGACACAAACTTTTCAAGGCTGACAGAAAAATATCATGCCAGAAAATTAGCCGGTTTGACAATATGTCAGATATTTTTCACAGAGCTGCATGGATTCATCTGATCCCTTACTATCTAGTATTCGCATTACATGGGAACAGGATGACGCCTGCCAGCAGAGGTTGTCGAGGCTTTTGGAGTCACCAATCATATCCTTAGGAATTGCTGCCAGGCAAAGGCAGCTGGCCATCATCGCAAAATTCGTGCGAATCTGGTCAGAAAAAATATGAAAAATGATCGGACACTTTTTGATATAGATTTAGAGACAGATTCAGATGGCCGTAGAAAATTAAAAATATTAAGAAAAGAAATATACACCCAGCGACAAAAAAAAAGCCGCACTCTGACTTTTCATGCATTTCTGACTTTGGAAGCCTGGTGTTTCCCCAAATTTTATTCGATTCGACTATTTATTTTTTTTTTTTGTGTCACTCAATCATTTTTATACAAAAGAAGTTACTAAATTTGTTTGTATCATAATTATATAGTGAAAGAAAAATATTTTTGTCCAATCACACCGTTTTCAACGGTTATTTAGTAATTTCACCATAACAAAAAGTAAAATTAAATTAAAATATATAAACGTGTTTTTCCGCCAAAAACTAAATTTTTCCAATGAGTTATTTTGTTTTCTATAAAAGTAATGACAAAGCGAATATTTAAAAAATTTATTTTTCAAATTAAGAACTAATTAATAAACGCCATGGGAAAAATTTTAACCTTGGCGTTTATGCAACATTTGGTCCTATTGGGCAACGAATCGTTTTAAAACCTTCAGATATTCGTCCGTTATATCATCAAACCATACCGTCGATGAGAAGGTGCAGAATCGTACTGAAAGATGGGATCCTCTTCTTTCTCAGTAACTGATTCTATACTAGGCACAACGCCACTGAGAATAATTTCTTTATACACTTTTGCATTAACCATACCTTTTACCATTATTATAGATTCAATTGTATTTTTAGATATTCAAACCCATACCATACTATAAGGCAAATGCTTTACGGTGCTAATGCAGCAATCTTTTGGAATATCGTTCCCCTGTTTTCCGCCGATCTGTGCGCGAACCATCGGGTCCAATGAGGTTGAATTTGGACTCATTCGACAATATGACACGTGACCATTCGGATTCACCCCAATTAGATTTTTCTGTAGACCAATTTAAGCGAGCTTTCTTAATTCTACTGTACAGAAGTGCTTTTTGGCGGGTGTTTTTTGGGCCATTAGGCCCATCTCCTTTAGCCGAAGCTGTATAGTTCGAGCCGAAATAGTTTTTGAAAATCGTTGCTGCACTTCGGAAGCTATCTTAACAGCATTTAAAAATCTATTATGTAGGGTCGTTCTCATAATAATACGATCTTCCATTATATTTGTTGATTTTTTCTTCCCGATCCTTTCGTCCTCTTCACTTTTTCAGTCTTTCGATTTTTTTCAAAAATCGTCTCGCAGAGCTTTTGTTGAACTTAGTTTTTTATGCGCTATTTTACGAATTGAAACATTTTGTTTTGCCAATTCAATAATTTTTGACTTTTCAGTCACCGATGTCTGCTTTCCTTTAGGCATCGTTTTTGAAGAGTTCAAAGTTAAAAATTCTTTTAGGAAGTGTTTCCCACAACTAAGACGTCAAAAACCACACAAAAACCAGAAGGAAACATTCACGGGAACTCCAAAAAAAAAATTAGTCGAATCGAATAAAATTTGGGGAAACACCAGTCTTCAAAGTCAAAATGCATGAAATGACAGAGAGCGGCTTTTTTTTTTTTTTGTCGCTGGGTGTATATAGTAATAAGTTAACATTTTAGAGTTTTCACAAAAAAAATTATTTTTTCAGTGTTCTATAAATTTAACAATGGATCCTGAATAAATGTATAACTGCATTTAACTTATTTTGTTCATGTTTTACTAAATTTAATTGAAATTAAAATTGTTAAAATTATTTAATTAAAAAATTATTTTTTACCCACTGTGCGGAGGATAAATTCAAAAACAAAACAAAAATCAAAATTGTATTTAACTTTTAAATAATTTACCAAAAAATTTCAATTTCAAATTTCTTTTAAACTAGAGTTTATGCACCAAAAACTGGTTTTTTGCCCATAGTGCAATGGTCCATTACCTGGACCATGTGAGCGGGGAGGAGGTCTCTCTCCCTCCGCTACCGCCTTAACCTAACCTAACCTAATATTGGTTTCTCTAGCCCTTATAGTCTCTGAGATCCAGGCATTGGTGTGTGAGTGCGAGCGAGAGGGAATGATGTTTCTCGAAATGGTTTCCATTGTAGCTATACTAATAATCCGATACGATTCAGATTTAAGCATCTGATAGATATGGTTTTTCTCTATGATTCTGCATTTTTAGTTTTCTATTATTTGTTAAATTGTGGACGACACAGATGGGCGCTCTTTGTGGGGGCGGAAGTGGGCGGGACGAAATTTTGAAACACACCTCTAGGAGTGAGATACCACATCAGTCTGGAAAAATTTGGTTGCTCTAGCTCTTATAGCCTCCGAGTAATGGGCGACAAACAAGACGGGCAGACAGATGGACAGACATGGCTATATCGACTCGGCTATTGATGCTGATCAAGAATAAATATACTTTATGTGGTCGGAAACGCCTCCTTCTGTGTGTTACACACATCCACTTTTACCACAAAAACAATATACTCTTTTACTCTTCGAGTACGGGTGTAAAACAATATAAAGACACAGGATATAATTCTTTTTCGTCTTTTTCTGAGTTTTTAAAGTCCAAATTTGGAAAAAGTTCGGCATAAAAATAATCAATTTTGCATTTGAATGCTTAATATTTTCCAGACAGTAAGCGACGACATTCTTGGCGCAAGGTGGCTCATCGGGTACCACAGAGACGCCAGAGATGCCTCTTGCATTGGAGAAGGAACGAGATCAGCCAACAGCAAACAGCGACGAAAAAACGTAGTATCGACGGCAAGGATATCGCTCATCGAGCCCTGGTCACATCAACCGGAACCAGCTCCAGCCTTCGAATCCGAGAATGGGTCCATAGCTAGCGCTTGCCCACCAGTACTTGAACTTAGACGGAGATCTCCTTTTTACTACCCAAGGTAGAGGACATTGTGATGCACCCCCTTCGAGACGTTAGCTCCCAGCAAAGCCACCTCTCGAGCATGAGGGCGAAAGGCCATTCCGTAACCACCTGGAGGTGCTGTCATTCTCGTCGTGACCTCTGGACATCGAGCAGAAAGTGGTCGCCAGGGATTCAACCCAACCACCGGCCGGCAATGATGGCGTGTCAAAATTTAGTTTACCACTCTTTGAGAAGGCAGAGGATTTACTATACCTCTTCCAGCTACACCCCGCTGAAGAGAACACGACGAACGATTTATTTAGAAAGAGGTATAAAGAAAACGAAAATTACGGATAAAACTCTTCAAAATTCTAGATGCACATAATATATCGAGTATGATAAATCGTAATTTTTTTAACTATCATAACATCCACAAAATATACCCCATTGTATATCACCAAGCAATGCTTTCTTACTTAATATGTAATTACAATTTTGCTACATGTAAAATTAAAAATGTCAAATCAAGCACTGCTTCGTGGACCAGCAACAATCCAAACAATTTTATCTAAGCCATTCCTCCATAAATTTATATGAATAATACCTTAATCGACGTCTAATAAATGCGCATACTAACAAAAGAGCACAGGATATTATTTTTTCGACTTTCCCTAAGTGTTTAAAGTTAAACTTTTGAAAATTATACCGATCCAATCCAGATTTAGGCCTCTTATAGATAGGAGCATTCTCTACGATTCGACTTTTTCAGTTTTCTTGTATCTTCCAAATTGTGGACGACACAGAATTTGGTCCTTTGTCCTTTGTAGCAGAGTGATATCACATAAGTCTGAAAAAAAGCTTGGTTGCTCTAGCACTTATAATTTCTAAGCACTAGGCGACAAACAAAAAGGACAGACAGACAAACAGGCATATTATACCAGTACCTAAAGAGAACGAGAAAGAACGTACGGAGTCGCTGTAAACGCGACTCTACTTTTATACCCGTACTCAGTCTGTACACATGTGATTTATGTGGAATTTTAAAATGTTTTATCAGTTTTTACATTTTACCATTTTTTTTTTGCTACATCTGGCATCAACTGCACTGCACGGACACCATCTTTTGTGGGGGCGGAAGGGGGGGGCGAAATTTTGAAATACACTTGTTCAGGTTTGGTATCACAGGAGTCTTGACAGAAAGTTTGGTTGCTCTAGCTCTTATAGTCTTTGAGAATCGAGTCGTTTTTGTGTGAGTGCGAAAGAGAGGGAGCGAAGTTTTATACCCGTACTCGAAGAGTAAAAGGGTATATTTTTGTCTAATTGCTGTCTGTCCGTCTGTCCGTCTCAGATTTGTCGCTGATAGATTGCTCGAAGGCTATAAGAGCTAGAACCAAACTTTTATCCAGTCTGATGTGGTATCTCTTCTAGAAAAGTGTTTCAAAATTTCGCCCCGACTTCCCGCATCCACAAAGGGCGCACATCTGTGGCGGCCACAATTTTGAAAATAACAAGAAACTAAATCATCAGAATCAGCAGAATCATAGAGACAGCCCATATCTATCTGGGGCCCAAATCTGAATCGGATCGGATCATTAATATAGCCACAATAGACAAAAACATACGCAAAAAAACTTCGCTCCATCCCTTTCGCACTCACACAAAATCGAGTCGTTTTGGTTTTTCGTATAAATGAGCGCCTCGATCTCAGAGACTATAAGAGCTAGAACAACCAAATTTTTGCCTAGACTCCTGGATATCGCTTCAGTGCAAGTTTATTTCAAAATTTTGCCACGCCCACTCCCCCAAAAATACGAAAATCCACAATTTTGAAGATAGAAAAATGCAGTTTTGTAGAGAATGACCATATCTACCAGATTCCCGAATTTGGTTCAGATCGGATTATTATTGTAGCCACAATGATCAACTGAATTTTCTGCTGAGAGCTTCCCCCTTCCCGTTGCGGCGTAAGTCATTTATGGGGATGATTTTCGCTAATGATTCTTTCGCACGCACACTTACGCTCAAACATGCTGCCTCGTGCACTGTACGTGTGTTGTGAGAAGGGATGTAGATGAAGCAGATGTAGATGACTGATGTAGCAAACAAATGTATGATGTAAAACTTTATAAAAAATTTGAAAAAAAATTTGAAAATTCACATGTGTGCTGACTGAGTACGGGTATAAAAGTAGAGTCGCGGCAACAGCGACTCCGTACGTTCTTTCTCGTTTCGTATGTTTTTCTCTATTGTGGCTATATTAATGATCCGATCCAAATCAGATTTGGGCACCTGATAGATATGGTCTTTCTTTATGATACTGCATTTTTAGTTTTTGTTATATTCAAAATTGTGGACGCCACAGATGTGCGCCCTTTGTGGGGGCGGAAGTGGGCGGGGCGAAATTTCGAAACACTTTTCTAGGAGTGAGATATCATCAGACTGGATAAGAAGTTTGGTTCTCTAGCTCTTATAGCCTTCGAGAAATGGGCGACAAACAAGACGGACAGACAGACAGACGGACAGACAGACAGACGGACAGACAGGGCTATATCGACTCGGCTATTGATGCTAATCAAGAATATATATACTTTATAGGGTCGGAAGTAAAAATGCAAAATCATGAGAAAGCCCATATCTATCAGGGGCTCACATCTGAATTGATCGGATCATTAGTATATCCGCAATAGCGAAAATCATTTCGAAAAACATCGTTCCCTCTCACACAAACGTGTCGACTTTGCCCTTTCGTACAAATGATCGTCTGGATCTCAGAGACTATAAGAACTAGAGCAACCAAACTTTCTGTCCAAGCTCCTGTGATACCACTTTCAGTACAAGTGTATTTCAAAATTTCGCCACGCCCCCTTCCGCCCCGCAAAAGATGAAAGTGCACAATTTTGAAGATAGTAAAAAACGAAAAATGCAGTATCATAGAGAATGATCATATCTACCAGATTCCCGAATCTGGTTCAGATCGGATCAATATTATATGCACTATGATGAAATGAATTTTCAGCAGCTAGCAGCCATCCCTCTGCCGTGTTAAATGTGAGTTGATGTAGATGACAGACATATGGAAAAAATGTAAAATGTAAAAAATGATTAAATATGTATATAAAAATTCCACATGTGTACTGACTTAGTACGGGTATAAAAGTAGAGTCGTGTTAACAGCGACTCCATACGTTCTTTCTCATAAATTTTATTTTCTAAAGGTCTCGGTCTTTCTTCATCCATCTACTAAAAAGTTTAAAATTTGATTCGGTTTACGCAGTGCGTAGATGTTTTGAATCGCTAAGCGCCACTGATGTCCTTAAGGCCGTGTGGAAGTTAATTCCAAATGCGACTTGGCTATTGATGCTGATCAAGAATTTTTTATACTTTATGGGGTCGGAAACGATTCCTTCTCTGTGTTCCGATGTGTGTAACTTTAATCAAAAATACAAAATACCCTTTTATTTTTTCGAGTACGGGTATAAAAAAATTCTTTGTCCGAAAAATCTGAAACTTTTTAAATCGAGGGTCGATTTTTAATCTGCTCATATTAATAAATGCAAAGGCTTCAGACTTAAAAGGCAGGCATCGTAACTCTAAAATGTATCTATGTTTAAGAGTGAATTTAAACTAAACAAAAATTACAGTCTGTGTTAAGTTCAAATTAAATTATACATACCTGAAGAATTTTGAACGAAGAATGTATTTAGCCAAAAATGGCATATTAGTTTCCGTGAAGACTTTTGTGCAAATTCAAATTTTATATCACCGGCAACCGATAAAGATGGGTTACTTATATTCAACACACAAGATTCTTGGAAATCAATAGTCCACGTTTTCGGTCTCTATAAAAGTATGAAAGAGTTGTGTAAGTATATAATTTACGTGGACCGGATGGAATAGAAAAGGTAGTTCGAATTTCAAATGACAAGCTTTTTATTTCATATCTGATAAATTTATATTATAATATAACTAGGCCGCAACTACGCTGGGCACTCGGTTCGATGCTCAAACAACCCTACGTGCACTGCCCTTAACACATCATTATTTTGCATTGATTTGATAACATAATAATGACCCGTTGAGCTGTGATGTAGAAGAGAAGTCCTAGTTGATTCCACCGGTCGGGTCGCAAATTCGCGACATCCTCCCAAAACAGATACTATTGAGTGGAAGCTATACTACACTGCGGCTACCCCTCCTTCTGGTGTCAGGGCGGGAGATGACTTGCCATCAACAAACGCCCAAGCCAAAAAGTTCGCGCAGATCGAAAGAATGCTGATCGACGTAATTGACAAAGGCAGGACCGAGGGTATAATACCAGAAGCCAATGGAAGTGAGTGGAAGCGGCACTAGCCGACCGCTGCTTCGAGCTTCCCGATAAGGACCCCAGGCCACCTCCACCAGCACACTGCAAATATATAGGATGGCTCCAGGGAAATATTAAATCTCTAACCCGCGAAGATGAGGACCCAGTGAAGTTCAAAAACAAATCTGCAGTGGAGCAAATCGGAGAGGTCACGCTTAAGCGATGCTCCTCGCCGTAGACTGGAGCAAGCAGTCTGACTGAACCTAGCAGGCCAAAGTGCTCGCATACCTTTAAGGCTTCCCTTAAGGACCGCGAACACGTCTTTAAAATGTTGCAGAGATGCAACCGAAACCGAGGCGTCACAAGAAACTATTAACTAGTCTATGATCGTAATCAAAAATGAGTCGTTGGTCCCGATTAAAACAGCCAAAGGAATACTACAAGTTGCTACGCAGCTGCCGATTATATCGGATATCGAGCCACCCAAGGAAAGCGATCCTCCTAGTGACCGCATTCGCAAGATAGCCAGCGACAGCGAAAGGTTACACATAGGCCTTAGAATAGGCTGCGATGCCAACGCTCAACAAACCCAATGGGGAGCTCAAACACAAATGTAAGGGGTGAGTCACTTTGTAGTTTTATCCTTATTTCAAACTTGTTAATATGTAATCGGGGCAACGACTCTATGTTCACAGCACAGGAATTACTCCCTTAAATAGCACGAATTTCTCGGATAACTTACGTCATTTTGTGAACAGGTTTCACAAAGTGTTCAAGGGCAGCATGCCCCTCGTAGCAGCTCCCTACTATCTTCAACAGAGCCAAAAGCGCTAACGAGGAAAACCACTTGGCCGACAGTGAATAGGGTCTCTGGAAACATTTTTCTCTGAAAACGAAGCTTCAGTGGGATACCCAAGAGAGGATTCCCTACACATCCTACTTGATAGCCATTTTGATACCCAGGGTGCAAAAACCATCGAGCTGATGGCGCACATCCTCATTCCTGCCCAACTGCAAAAGCCAGAGAAATGGCCATCAACTGACTGTAAAGTATCTTCAGGAAAATGCTGGTAGTATCTACTAATAGACAATACCAATAGACAATATATGGCAAACAGAAAGCATCTTCAGGAAGATACTGGTAGTGGAAAAAATACCGCACGCTTGCTATTTAAGGATAAACACACCCATCGCCAAAAGACCTTAAATCAATTAGTTTATCGTACTTTCCTCTCAAACCCTTTAAGAGGCTAGTCGATCGGGCAACAGCTGAGAACAACTTAAATCTTCAGTTGCTGTCAGGCGCACAACATGCCTACCGGAAAAGAAAACCCACGGAAACGGCACTCCATGTAGTAAACTCGGCGGAGTGAGAAAGCCCTATTTGTCAAAAAAAAAAAAAACACTAAAAAACAAAATGTACAAAGGTCTGAGAGTAAGTCGCTCGAAAACGGAACTCGTGATATTCTCAAAGAAGTAGAAGATTCCACCCCTTAACGCTCCAACAATAAATCAACAACGGCTCGATTTGGTTCCTTAAAGTAAAATCGTATCCGGTAGTGCACTTTTCGATGGTTCGTTTTTCACGAAGCATTTTATACATTCTTAAAGCATATTAATGGAAGAGACGAATTTACGTTTGGATGCAAACGTCTTTAATATGTGGAATACCTTTTGCTTCCCAATTAGAATGCATAAAGAATGTATAGAATGGTTCGTAAAAAAAAAAAACGATCGGGAAGAGGTTCGAATTCGTGCGCCCAAAAAGGATAAGCCAAGAAAAAAAGACCAAGAATGCCCTTTTTATACCCGTACTCGAAGAGTAAAAAAGGTATATTCTATTTGTTGTAAAAGTGGATGTGTGTAAACACACAGAAAGACGCGTTTCCGACCCCATAATGTATATATATTCTTCATCAGCATCAATAGCCGGGTCGATATAGCCATGTCTGTCTGTCCGTCCATCCGTCTTGTTTTTCGCCAATTGCTCGGAGGCTATAAGAGCTAGAGAAACCAAAATTTTTTCCAGACTGATATTATATCCCACTCCTAAAAGGTCGCACATTTGTGGCGTCCACAATTTTGAAGATAACAGAAAACGGAAAATGCAGAATCATAGAGAAAGCCGATATCTATCAGAGGCCTGAATCGGCCCAAATCTAAATCGAGTCGGATCATTAGTATAGAAACAAAGGAGAAAACCATTTGGAGAGGCATCGTTCCCTCTCGCTCTCTCTCACACACCAACGCGTCTGCTTTGCCTATTCGCCCAGATGATCGTCTGAATATCAGAGACTATAAGAGCTTGAGCCACCAAACTTTCTATCCAAACTCCTGTGATACCATTTCAATACAAGTCTATTTTGAAAATTTGAATTCTACCCGGCCTCCTTCCTCAGATCGGATCATTATCATAGCCACAATGATAAAATGAATTTTCAGCAGCTTAGCTGCAGCCCTTCAGCCGCTACTGATTCTATATTTCGCTCAAACGCTGCTCACACATTCTGCCTCGTGTTGTTGTGAGTGATGTATAGTAGAGGTACATGACAGATGTAGCCAAAAATAGTAAAATATAAAAACTGATAAAATATTTAAAAATTCCACATAAATCAGAAGCACACATGTGTGATGACTGAGTACGGGTATAAAAGTAGTGCCGCGTTAACAGCGACTCAACACGTTCCTTCTCGTTTTAGCTTTAAAATTATTGACTCCCTAGATTTTCGTGCTTTGTGGGTGGAGAAAGGGGCGAGGCGAAATGTGAAATACACTTGTAACGGTGTGCTATCACTTGAGTATGGAAAAAAATTCAATAAAACTATAACAATAACACAAACTAAAAGGAAACAACCGTCAAAACGGTGGATCCTAATTGGAAACTATGCCAACACCAACAGGCAAAATAATAATGTCCGACAGGTGCAAACCACCGGAAAACCAGTAAGCCCCTTAATAAATCCAAAACAGTAACGGTTCACACTATCAATCTTAATTTCAACCTTTTGTTTCATTACAAAATGAAAAAACACACAACATATACACATTATTAGTAGGTTCATTTAATTTCGGCTAACCTTAATAAAAAAATCCAACACTTTGAAAAGGATTTTTCAAAAATTTCCTTTAATTAATCATTTTCTTGAATTAAACCAATTTTCAAAAGGATTTTTCATTCAATAGAACCTTCAAAAAAGGCTTTTCCCATAATTTTCTTGGGTGTTTAAACCTTCCCCAAATTCCCTTTGTTGGAAGGAATATTGGGTAATAGAGTTCCGGGAAAAAATTCAATTTTGGTCAAAAAGCCTTTTTCCCAGAAAACGATTGGCCACCTGAGAAAATTTTCTTTTTTCCCATTTTCAATTTCAAAAAACCTGGAAAACAAATTTTTAACAATTTTAACCGACGTTTCCAAGGCCTTAAAGAATTGGCCAAAAACAGGCCAACTTAATGTTTTCTACCAAATTTTGGGAGGTTCAAAAGGAAAATCATTGGTTTTTTTCCGGCTCTTAAAACAATTCGTCCCGTTGAAAAACAACAAATACCAAATGAATTTTAAATTTTTACCAATTAAACGCCTTTTTGTGGATTTTAATTTAGTAAAACCCCAACCTAATAAAAATCAGGCCAAATTTTTAAACCAACTAAGTAAAAATTTTCCCACTAGTTCAAAACCATTCTCCCACAGATTTTTTGGCACCAAAACTTGATTTAATTCCGGAAAAAGGAAACCGAACGAAAAACTAATTAAATTTTTTAAACAAAAGTTAAGGAAAGGTGTTGGCCCGGTAATAATTTTGTTATAAAAACTTGCTTCCCCACGTCAAAAAGGGAAAAATAAAGCAAAAAAAGGCCTAATTTTTGCCAAAATTTTATTTAGAACCCTTCAAAGTTCGTACAAAAAGTTTATTATTTAGCCCAAAAAATCCAAACCGTTTAGAAATAAACCTTTTGGCCCCTTGGTTAATGACCTACCGAAAATAAAACAAAAAGTCTTAATCAGAATAAATTTCCACTTTCCCAGAATTAAAAATATTCTTTAAATCAATTGGTAAGGTAAAATTTTCCAAAGGTTTGATTATGAACTTTTCAAA
The DNA here is from genome assembly GCA_009664405.1 of Drosophila bifasciata. NCBI lineage: Eukaryota > Metazoa > Arthropoda > Insecta > Diptera > Drosophilidae > Drosophila > Drosophila bifasciata. The sequence goes on from CM019042.1 coordinate 26,892,725, forward strand.
AATAGGAATTAAAAATTTTCAAAGAAATTTAAACTTCCCCTTTTAAGGAAAGGTATATGTTTCAGCAATTTCCAAATGGCTTAAAAAAGGAAAAATTCTTTTCCAAAAATTTCAATTTCCCATTTTCAAATTATCAACCCTAGGCAATTTCTTTTAAGGATGACCCAATTGTCAAAGGTTGTTTCGGAAGAAAATATTTAAAAATCAAGGTTTTTGGATTTTTGGAAACCACAACCTTAAAAATTGCCCGAAAAATACCTAAAATTTCTTAAATTTTCAATTAATTTAAACCTTTTATTAAAATTTTTCCAATTAATTCAGCCGAAATTTTAAAAAGGATTTAAAATTTTCCCAATGGCAAAAAATTTTCAAAATTTTTCCCAAATAGTAAATTGGAAAGAAACCAACAATTAACTAATAATTTTTCAAAGTAAAGGAATGAAAGATGTGGAACCGGTTAAAAAAATTATAAGGAATTCCCCTCCAGTCAAAAAGGAATCATTAAAGAAAGGGAAAAAGCAATAAAAACAAAAATAATAGCCGAATTAAACAGCCAATTAATTGGGCCCAAAAATCATTTTCCGAACCAATAAAATTATGGAAACTTTTCACTGTCAAAAACTTACCAAAAACCACTTCCCCAAATTTATTTTCTTGTTTAAAGCTAAAATTTTAAACGATGAGGACTAGAATTTGGAAAGGAAATATAATTTTTCCGGGGAAGTTACCTTAAAGGGGAAAAAAAAAGGGGAAACCCCAAAACCCATTTATTTTAGCAAGGAAAATGCGGGGTTTTAAATCCAAAAGAAAATAACCAAAATTTGAACAGACTTTAAAAAAAATAAATAAACAAAACAAAAAACTTTAAACCAACAAGTATTTAAAAATGGTCCAACTTTAAACAAAAAAAGAAAATCAAAGTTTGAGAAATCTCAAACAATGAGTGACCCTATATTGTGAGCCGAGCGAGGAGAGGAACGGTCACACTGGGGTAGCAATATTTGGAAGTATTGACTTGTGCGATGCTCCTCCGTTTTACCCCTTGACGCGCAATCGTGAGCGGAACTGGGTTATTAGCGGATGGAAGGAAACACAGAAATGACACGAGACACCTCACAGAAAAAGGGAGCCAAGGTTAGGTTAGGTTAAGGCGGTAGCGGAGGGAGAGCCTCCCCACACGCTCACTTGGTCAGTTAGTGGACCATTGTGATGCACCGCATGGGCGCGAGCCCCTTTCTCCTGGCCCCAGCCGCAGGTGAGCAAGCAGGTGCCAGGAGCTGGGGCAGTCCCCATCCGGTGGCTTGGATGGCACTTGGACAGAGTCCCCGAGGTTTTGATTTCGGAAGGTCCGGGAAATATCTGTAAGGAAAGGAAATTTGAGGAATGTAGTCTTCGGTTTCCCAGGGCGGCAAAGACAGTATTAGGCGATGAACAGACTCCTCCCTTCCTTCGTCCCTACAATGCGCAGAAGTCGTTGTGAGGGATTGACGGTGTGTGCAGCGTGTGTGCCGATCTGCCAGTGCCCTGTGATGGCTCGGGTGACGGCGGAGCAATGTGCTCTGCTGAGTCTATAAAAATTCTTCCGAGTGCTTTTTTCGAACAATTTGGCCAAATCGCTCTTGAAGTTCTTATAGCTGATGGTCAGCTGCCATCGCCTGTCAGCAATTTGCTCTGAATGCCTCATTGCGTTAATGAAGCCTGCACGTAGCTAAAGGCATTGCGCTTTTTCCCCGGCAGGAGAGGTACAGTAGTGCCCTGCCCACAGCTGGCGCTCGTCGGCGGCATCGTTCCCGGACAATGTCCCTTTGGCGTCCAGGGACCCATATTGGGGGGAGATCCAGCGCTCTGCGGTCTCATTTAGAGACCTGCGACAGTCGTTAACACGGTTGAGTTCGACGCAATGGAGCCAAAAGCTTTAAAGGCTGCTTGGTTGTCCGAGAAGACGCACCCTGAGTGTCCGTCTAAAGAAAGTTTGGAGACGATTGAAATGGCCTCCTTGATGGGCTAAGGACCTCTGCCTGGAACACGCTGCAGTGGTCGAAAGTCTGAAGCAGAGACTGATGTTGAACTTTCATCGCAGAAAGCCGCCCCCACGCGGCCGTCTAATTACGAGCCATCAGTGTAGAAGTGGATAGCGTTCGCAGGTCCAGGTCACTCCCTGTGGGATGGATACCTGGAAAGGCGTCGAGAAGTAGTCACTTGGGATGCAGTAGTCTGTCCTCTGGAAGTTGCGGGAGTTTTATGAGTATTCCCGAGTGGTTAACCGTGGTGGTTTTCCACAGGTTGGATTCCCTCATTCTAAGGCGGAGAGTGTTGCAACCTTTTTTCCCCATAAGTTCTACAGGTAGAATGTCCTCTATGTATCAGTTTCACAGTGCGAAGTCCGCCAGTTTCCTATCGCCGTACCGTTGGATAAGTTTGTCAAGACAAGTTTATTGTCAGGGCTTGCCACCAGAACTACTGAAAACAGGATTGGTCTCTGTACATTCAGCCATGCTACGTTCCATAGCCGATGGGGGTGAGAGGCTGCTGTGGCCTTCTTCACCCTGTCCTCTATGCTGCTTTGACAAACCAAACCATACCAAGGTATTCGGCGGTATGGTCTCCCTGAGATGGGGTAAGTGTCGGAATCTTGTATTTCCTAAAGTACAAGTTCCTTAGATGGGTTCCATTTTGCCGCCCATTCGGACGCCTTCATGCACTGTGACGTCATCCGCATACGCCACCACGCGACATCCGACACCCTCTATCTGGTACATGAAATCTTTAGGGAGTGCGAGGGACTCCCTGCCTTGGGTATGAAGACAAACCTTTGTTGACGTCCCGAAGCTCAACGGTTCTGCATTTCAGGATTTGTCCGTCCGGGGAGAAGCCCCTCAGTCAAATCCGTTTGGTTTCAATGTTATGGCTTCAATGGTCCGGGAAGGCTTATACTCCCTTCAGCTGAGGGACGATTCGGGATGATGATCGCGTGTGGTCCGTTTCGGTGGATTTTCCGAGGGCTTGAAGATTTTTCGGCGTATTGCCCAGGATATACTCTCCCGCCGTTAACAGGTTCAGGAATTGAGACCTTATTGGCATTTTGGGGGCAGTGTGCGGGCTTGCCTGCCTTGGGTAAGACAACTTTGGCTTTACATGCGGGAGTCCGTGGGGAAATGTGTACGTTTGAGAAGGAGGCTCTTTGTCCCGACTCGGAAGCTGGGCTGATGTCTGTCCAGGATTGGTCGGCTTTCTTCAATAGCCAGGATATATTCTTGATTTCGAGATTATTTAACGTGGGACGCGAGGCTGGGTTGAGGATGCTCAGCGCATTTCGGAAAATGTGTAGGCAGAACTGGCGCTCGGAACTGGATGTCGTCGTTGGTCGGCTTTCCTGAAATACCCCAAATTTGGGGCTGACAGACTGCGTTGCCTTTGTAGTTCGGTCCATTTCGGTGCTCAACTGGCGTTAACGCTCGTTTCGCTTTCCTGAGTTCTTTAAAAGTTCTTCGTGAGGACAGCGTTCGAGCTTTGTTAAAAAGAGTCTCCCAGTCGGAGTCCACCATGCCGGTTTCTTCCGACCTCTGGTTTTCTGGATGGACAGGCTTTGTCGTGGCGCTGCGTTACAGGCGTCGGTAAAACCTTTACCAGACGAGTCGTGGTCTCCCATGAGATATCCTCCCAGGTGGGGTCTCAGGAGAGTTTGGCAAAGAAAGTCCCACATAGCGTGTCCAGTTAGTCCGCCTGAGGTTACGGAACTGGGCTGGATCTGGTATGGTGAACGTGAAGACAGTTTCCACGTACTACCTGTGGTCCGAGAAGGAGTGTTCTTCAAGGGACCCCTCCAGGATATGTTATCCTGCAGCGTATGAAGGGGCAAGCGTGAGGTCCAGGACACTCCTTGCGGTTCTTAATAATGAAGGTGGGATCATCCCTCCGGTTTTAAGATGACCATCTGTGTGGTCAGCAAAGTAGTTAAAAAAGGAACTGCCCCGTTTGTGTCGGTGCTTCCCACTGACTGGGTGAGCATTGCCGTCGCATCCCACTAAAGGCCGATGTCCTTGGCCTCGCAGTCTGCGACGAGCGCCCAAAGGGCGCATGTGGAGGCGGGTCTGGCTGGTCGTGACCCATGTATGCCGAGCAGATGCGGACTGAGCGCTTCTGGCCTTCGACGCTCACCGCCGTGTGTCTTCATTGCTGAAATTCGGGAGCAAAAATAAGTGCAGTTCTCTTTTGCAAGAATGCAGGTACGTATTTTTACCTGGGGAGTCAGCTTAGTATAGCTTATAATCAGGGAATCCTCAAAACCGGAGACCCTGTTTCGAGGATCCAGGGTGCCTGAATGAGACGCGTCGGCCCCACCTTGGCTAGGGTGGAGCAAATAAGGCACCCAGCCCCTTTAAAATGGGTTTTCGCAATTCCAACATTTCTGTCCACCACGGCTTATGTCTGGGATTGTCCTTCAATGGTTCCGGACCTTCTGGGGGTTTGGTGGTGGTTCTAGCGACTTAGGAATTCGTTGTACTGAGACTCCACCCTGGGTTGGCTGTTGGGTTAATAGGTTTGGCCTCGGCTTTCCCCTTGAAATTTTTTAACTTTCCCACTAACCTGACCCTTAGAATTTTCCAAGGAGCGTTTGGAACTTGTTCAACAGGAATAATTTTCTTTGGATCCCTTTGGATTTAATTCGGTTTTAAATGGGGTTAAAATAAATTGAAACCCGGTTCCAGGTTTACTCAAATGGGTTCTGTTTGGGACCTTCCACGACGGAGTTTGGCCCCATTAAATTTGAAGGGCCAGGAAGGGTTTTGGGCTCTGCCTTCCAAGGGCCAAAGAACGGGGAAATTATCCTTTTGGGCCCAGGCGCCAAGGGTTTTGCCCTGACCTCCAACCAATGCTCGGGCCCTCGGTCTGCTTTGGGACGTCTTCCAGCGTACGGCCTCCAGTTTGGCTCCCGGATAAACTTCTCGAGCGCCGCCACCGCCTTTCATGTAGAGCTGTCCGCCGAGCGTGCATCTGGTAGGCGATGCAGGCTTTCACCGTGCTCCTGATGCCACCCGGTAGGCGTTCTTCTTAACATTTGGCGGGGCTCCACCGTTCTCGGCAAGTTTCCTCCAGGAAGCGGTCCTGGAGCTCTGCCTCCACCAGGTGCCACTTGCTACGGGGACATTACTCATCCTTGACACCCTTTCTAGGGACGCCACCAGCCCTCGCCACCTCGCAAAGACCTGTTGGTCAGGGGAAAAAATATTATTATTAAATATTACTGGTTGGTTTCAGGAATCCCTTACACAGATTAATTCTGATTTTTATACCCGTACTCGAAGAGTAAGAGGGTATATTGTATTTTGGTAAAAAGTGGATGTGTGTAACATAGAGAAGGAATAAATAAATTATATATATTCTTAATCAGCATCAATAGCCGAGTCGATATAGCCCTGTGTTCGTCCGTCTGTCCGTCTTGTTCGTTGCCCATTGCTCGAAGGCTAAAAAGATAGAGAAACCAAATTTTTTCTTCCATACTGATGTTATATCTCAGGGTGTCTCAGGGACCCAAATCTGAATCGGCAGTGTACGTGTGTTGTTGTGAGAACTGATGTAGATGACAGATGCAGCAAACAAATGTAAAATGTAAAAACCGATAAAACATTTGAAAATTCCACATAAATCACATGTGTACTGACTGAGTACGGGTATAAGTAGTAGAGTCGCGTTTACAGCGACTCCTACGTTCTTTTCTCGTTTTGGGTTTTAATTCGTATTGGTTTAATTTTAATCAATTTGTGAATGCCCATCAAGCAATTATTTTTAAACAAAAAATAATTTTTTTTCAGCTTACGGAAGAGAACGGTGTGATAGTTTACCAACAAGAAATCGTACCTTAAGCGACTGCAGCAATCAAATAAACCTTGCATCAAATCATTGTTTCCGATCTAACACGATTTCTGGGCACCGTCCACACTCAACCAACAAACCGAATAATAGTCCTCCGTTTAATACACCATTACGATGCTCGGAATCTGAAGAATCATCAGTTAGTGTCGACGATCCCGATGATAACGAAAGTTTTACCTTATCGACGAAAGTAAGTAAAATTTTACGATCAAAATAAAAGTGTGTTACCCATTTTTATGCTAGTAAGATTTTTACAAACTGTTGTCAAAAGGCTTAAATAGATAATCCGAGTCGTTTTGTTTGATATACATATGTACTTAGGTATACATACAGATTATTGTGAGAGTAAGTTCATAACGAGGTATAGCGTCATTGAAATGTGGACTCCAGTGGACCAACTTTAAATTCCACAAAATATATAATTAACGAGAACTCGTATAAACTTAATTTTGGCTTTAATCTTGATTAGCAACAAAGTTAAACCGAGTGTTCGTGGCGAAGGGTTATAAACATATACTATATATATATAACTAGAAAGCCCGCGCGCTTCGCTGCTTTTACTTATTCAATGTTTAGTAATTCATCGAAATTAAACAATGATAATTTTGATGCAATAACATATGTTATTTATTGTAATGCTATGTGATAAACCATATTTTTTTGTTTTGCCGTCGATACAATGAATAATTAAATCTGAAGGTTTGCCAACTCGTGAGCACGCTACATAAAGTTGACCATGTGAAAATACCGGATGCTCCAAATTTAAACCACAAATTTCCAACGACTGTCTTTGTGATTTATTAATAGTCATAGCAAAAGCAAGTTGAATGGGAAATTGTAGTCGTTTGAAATCAAATGGCATGTCAATGTGGAAGTCCCGTCCAACACGGCTTCCATCGTCAGCTCTGAAAATGGCTCCATGTTTCCTGATTCAGCTCCTCGGATTGAATCTTCTTTTGCCGTTGCCGCCTATTAATCCTATCACCCCCCTCAGCTACTCTAACTGCTGTCGCTCCACTAAAATCTATTTTCGTCTCTCGACTCATGGCATCGGCCACGGAAGTTCTGGTTAGAGACTTTATCTATTCTAAACTTAATATTGATAATTCCTCTGGTCTGGTAGTTACTAAATTTAATTTTAAAGTCAAACGTAATATTGCCTCCTTCAAAATTCTGGTTCCAGATAAACATGTCAATAGTATGCTCGACCCTCCTTCTGGCCGGAGCATACAATTTGTCATATATGTTTACCAATCGCTCCCCATAACCCTGTACTTCGAGTGGGTGTCCTCCTGCGCCTTCTTCGTCCGCCTCAACTTCCGTCCGCCCAATACCATCCCCGGCCGCATTACCTTTATCGTCAAAAAACTAAATACTCCCCTGGCTCTAAAGATAACATATCAGAATGTTCGGGGCTTATGTAGCAAACTGAACAAGTTGTATACTGACAGTGCTTCTTTCGAGTCGGATGTGATCGCTTTTTTCTGAAACCTGGCTGAACCCTCAATTTATAATTCTGAGATTCTAGTTGACAAATTTAATGTATATAGGTTAGATCGTCCAACTCGTGGTGGCGGTGTCCTGGTTGCCGTTCGCTCGGACATAGCGTCTCAACTTTTTTTTCGTCGAAGCGGAAAACAACATTGAAATAATTGTAGTTAAACTTCGCATGTCCTCTTTTAACCTTTTTATATCCTGCTCATATATTCCTCCGTCCTCGAATTTTCTACCTATATGCTTCACGTCTCACATCTTCAATCTGTTTCGTCCCAACTTAATGACTCCGATCGTCTTATTGTCCTAGGGGATTTCAACCTACCAAATATTTCCTGGTCTCCTTCTGCTGACTGATGTTCCCTTCTGTTCAGCATGATTTTTTAGATTCTTTGTCTGACACATCGTTGGGTCAGGTAAATGCTATACGCAATAATATGGACAGGCTTTTAGACCTCGTTTTTTACTACCGACACTTCAAGTACCATGGTCTGCAGAGGATCTCCTCTATCTTTCCCTGAGGACCCTTACCATCCCACACTTAATATTTTTTGTTCAACTGCCTTCCTCCGGCCCCACCCAAATCACTCTTTAAGCCCTCTACTACCCTCTGTTTCAGGAAGGCTGATTTTATCAGTTTGAATTTTGCTCTCTCTCAGATTGACTGGTCATTCCTTGACGACTTTCAGGAAATTGACCCAGCTACTGAAGCATTCTATACAACTACTTTCTCCATCTTCAAGTCATTAGTACCTATAGTTTCTCCTTCCAGAAATCTAACTGGCCCTCTTTGGTTTCTCCTCGGTTAATAAACCTACGGAATATAAAAATCTCGCCTGTACAAGAAGTTTTAAACGGTCTGGGTCGCAATCAGATTTTTCTAAGTATTCCATGGCAAAATCAAAATTTTCTATTCTCAATACATCATGCTACAATAACTACTTGGCCAAATGCAAGCTAAACTTTAAACGCGATCCTAAGCAATTTTTAGGTTTGTCAATTCAAACGTAGCTCCTCCCAGCTTCCTTCTTCTTTTTTTCCTATAATGGTAGGTTCGCTGATAATGATTGTGACATCTCTAATCTATTTGCTTCATTTTTCCAACTTTGCTACTCTGCTCCTACTAATAACCATTCAACCATACATGCTTCATCTACCGATCACTTATATCCTATTCCCTTAATAGCTCAATTGTATCTATCCCCCTTCATCGAGTATGATGGACTATTAGCTAGTTTAAAATCATGTAAATCTTCGTTTACTACTGGCCCAGACTTGGTTCCCAGTGCTGTCCTTAGACTTTGTGCTGATTCTCTTTGTTTGCCCCTCTTAAAACTGTTCAACTTGTCTCTCGAGCTAGGTGATTTTCCCTCGGTTTGGCAGGAATCGTATATCGTTCCCATCCATAAAAGGGGTCTAAATCGGATGTTTCCAATTACCGTGCAATTTCTAACCTATCTGCTATTCTAAGCTTTTGAAAAAATGATCACTTCCCAGCTCCAACACTTTTGTAGTTCTTTGTTTTCTGTTTCTCAGCACGGATTTGTGAAACGTCGCTCAATCTCTTCTAATCTCCTTGAGTTCTCAACTTTTTGTAACTGCGGGTTTTTCCAATCAGTGCCAAACTGATGTAGTTTATACCGACTTTAGTAAAGCTTTTGACTCAGTTAATCATAATCTCCTCATCCACAAACTATCACTCCTCGGGTTTCCGAATAAACTGCTTTTCTGGATTAATGCCTACCTAAGCAACCGTTCTCAGCGTGTCTGTTTTAATAACTGTCTGTCGAACCCCGTTCATGTGTCGTCTGGTGTTCCTCAAAGGAAGCCATCTTGGTCCCCTTTTGTTTAACTTATTTATTAATGATCTTCCTCAAGTTCTAACTCACTCTCGAGTCATAATGTATGCTGATGATGTGAAGTTATGTTTTTCCTATTGTGATCCCGTATCCCCATTATTCCTCCAAACCGACTTGGACGCCCTCAACAATTGGTGCTTGACAAACACTCTCCTCTTAACATTTCTAAATGTAACGTCATGACATTTTATCGCAGCAAGCCTTACCTTTTTGACTATACTATCCGTAACATTTCCTTACAACGCCTGTTCAAAGTTACTGACTTGGGCGTTATCTTTTGTACCTAATCTGTGTTATAACATCCATATATCTGTTATTTCGAACAAAGCCAGGGGAGTCCTTGGTTTCATTAAGCGATGGTCTAAGGAATTTACTGGACCCTTACACAACCAAACTTCTTTTATGTTTCTCTTGTCCGGCCAATTTTTAGAATATGGTTCCTGCGTCTGGTCTCCTCATTACAAAAATATAAGGATATGCTCGAGTCCGTTCAAAAAACAATTCCTCATTTTTGCTCTCCGTGGACTTAATTGGGATCCTTCTAGACGTCTTCCTTCTTATGAGAGTAGGTTGCGTCTCATCGATATCCATTCTCTTGAAAGTAGACGGATTTGTCATGGAGTTCTCTTTCTCCACAAACTACTCTCCGGCGAGGTCGACTCCACTGCCCTAGATGCCTTATCAGTATTGCTGTTCCGTCCCGCCCGTCTAGGCATTACTTTCCTCTCCATCTACAACTCTGTCTTACTAACTATGCTGACCATGAATCTTTCCGTAGCCTTTTGCCGTAATTATAATACATATTTTCATCTGTTTTCCTATGACACTAGTACCACTATGCTCAAATCCCTGTTATTGAATAATGTAATTTAATTTATTCTTAGTTGTATACGCTATCGGTTATTCTCTGACTACAACTTGGCTGTGAGTTGGACCATAGCGGCTGCTTGTGCCAATAAACCAGTCCCATCGGGTCAGGGGTAATAACCATAGTCAATATTTCCTATATTCATATAATCTTTTGTCCTTTCAATAGTTTAACTGCTCATAGTTGAACCTTATACAATAAACAATAAACAATAAACAACAATAAACAATAAACAATCGGAATCATCGGAATTCTCCGAATTAATTGTGGTGTTCACCACAAAATTTCCCAGTCAAAAATAGTTGCTTCAAGTAAATAAATCATAACTTTTTCACAGCAAATCTTGTACCATTGCAAAGTCGTGGTGGATTAAGATTCTGCAGCATAATTATGGTGGCTCCAACTTTTACTTGTAAATAGTATGACGGAAATTCAGGTAAATCCAATGAATTTAGAAATTCGACTGGATAATTTACAACATCATCTTGATTGATAATTGTATCAATCGACTTATACGCAACCATTTCTACTGGGATGGAATTCAAAATAGATGCGTGGATCTCATTGACATCTTTATTTGTTCCAGCCAAAATTGCTCTTTCCCTCAACCAGACATGGTTTCTATAATTTTGTACAAAATTTGGAAACACACTCCGAGTCAAGTATTCCTTCGATCACACAAAAAGTGCAAAAATTGTTTGGAAGCCAGAATTGTCAACGGGATGGAACGCTTACCAATGTCTAAAAGTTGTCTGGAAAACAAATCTGCTAATTTGCAATTGAACACTTTGAACATTTGTAGTCAATCTAAGTGTTTTCACAGAGTGCCACAAATGTTTACAAACACTCATTAATTTCATCAGCAGCATTTTGTACATACATCCATACATTCTTCCTTTATTCTTGAGGAACCTACTTATGAAAAAAGTAAATATTTGTTTGTGGAAACCATGCCACATTCTCTGGCTAAACAAAAAAACTCCGCATGTTATTTGGTGCACGCTTTGCGGAGATCCATGCATACACACATATTTTTTTCTACATATTTGTAGGATAGATTTCGAAGGGTCATTGGACCGGTATCGCTAGTTCTCCAGCTTTCGACTTTTCTTCTTAAGGGCAATGCAAGCCGCTAAGCAAGATAACTAATGGCGAGTTTGCATTCGATTTTATGAGCTACAGCTAGCGCAAAAAGCTTTTTGCCAGAGGCTGCTCCGAAAAGTCTCCGAATATCAGGGACTTCCGCATAAGCAACAACAGAAAAGGACGCAGGGCTTGGTAACAGATCGTCTATAAGTACCAGTCGTTGTGCAAAGAACGGCGACTTTGAAAACGCCGTTAGATCCTGTGATGACGTCAACGGTTCTTGCTATCGGCCATAAAGATTTATTTGGTCGAAAAAAATGGGACGTGCGCTCTATCGAAATTCAATTACGATTCTATTCTAAACAATTCATACAAACTCTCTTAAGCCTAGCTAACCTACGGTGGCAAAGCGGGGCTAATTCGCCGAGAGCAAGAGAGCTTTTATTGCGCTCCCGCCTTGCCCTAACAAACAAATTTGTGAACTGGCGAAACACCGGCCCCGTTGAAGGCCTGCGTGCCTTCAACCCATTGGTAGAGGCGCCAGCTTATGGATGACCCTCCGAAACACTCCTCCGTCGTTCCTCCTAACGTCGACGACTCTGACCATGCCGTACTCCCCGCGTGGCGATTATACTCCCTGTCAGTCACTCCTGCCATGTTGTCTTCGGCCACGAGGACGAGGTCTCCCTCCTTGACGTCGGGTATCCGCTGGTGCCACTTGGCCCACACCTGCAGCCCAGGACATATTCGCGGGACCATCGCCGCCAAAACGCCTGCCTGACTGACGAGACAAGTCGCCATCGCCGCAAGCAGCTGAGACTCTCCTGGTCCGGAGTCCGCAGTGCTGGGGGAGCGATGAGCGACCCGTCTATCAGCAGGTGCTCGCCGTCGCTGGGGTCCTGGCTGATGGCTCCCAGCGGCCTGGAGTTCAGCACGGCCTCGATCCCGACGAGGACCGTGGCGAGCTCCTCTGCGGTCAGCAACGCGCTGCCTACTGCCCGTAGGAGTAGGCTCATCGCAGACTTGACACCTGCCTCCCATAGTCCTCCCATGTGCGGCGGTCGAGGCGGTATGAGCGCAAATTCGCATCCACCTCATGATGCGAATCCGCGAACTTCGTCTGTCTCTTCCTCTAGCGCCTTCCGCAAAGCGCTGAGGTGGCGGCTCGCTCCGAAGAAATTTGTCGCGTTTTCGCAATGGGCGTTCTGGTGATATCCTCGGCGACCGACGAACCTTCGGAAAGCCAACAAAAAGAGTTAGTAGTCAACTGAGACAAGTTCTAAGTGAACCTCTAAGTGAAGCTCTAAGTAAATTGGTATTGTGCAGATGACGAACATAGCTCCTCACGAATTGCGAGCGCTTTCGTCAAAAGCAAAGGAAACTTGGCATTGTATGATATAGGAGCTTCAGCTTAGTTGCCCCCTACCCTCAACAACGCAAAACGTACACCAAGTTCCAGTGTTTTCATGGATGAATGGGTTCAACCGCTGAAGACTCGGACCAACTCTAGATCCTTTCCGAACTTTCTTGATTTCCTCCCGATACTAGTGACGTTGGATCATTTTCGACAATTTTTGTGACTCGGTCGGTGAGACCGTTTTTCAAACCGTATGCTCGGGTTTCTACATTTTTATAAAGCGGAACATATAAAAAAACATTTTAAGCGGCTTGAGGTGTGACGAGAATCCTTCGATGACATCTACCAAATCCGAACTTTCCACGGCAGCGGTCAGTCCGACCGATGTCTTTCCTCTTCTCCAGCTCAACATCTTCTAGTCTCGAAATAAGGGTTTTTAGGCCAACTCTCTTCCTTATCCTTCAGAAATGATGGGCCTTCGAACCAGATTGACTGGACGATTTCTTTGACGTCCCAACCTCTTGACACAATGTCTGCTGGGTTCTGTTTTGTCGGGACATGCCGCCACGTAGCTTCATCTGACCACTCTTGAATCTCAGCCACCCTATTCGAAACGAACGTCGACAACGTAGATGGCGACCGAATCCAGTGACGCGTCACTTCAAAATCTGACCAATAAACAGCTCGTTCGAAACGGACCTTTAATAGGGGCTTGATTCTGTGGCAGAGATCCGCGGGAAGGTGAGCGTCACATAACTCAAGCATTGGGGAGCGTTTGGTCTTGAGCGTCGCTACTTTGGACTTTGACGTCAACAACGATATTTTTTCAAACCTTCTTTCGTTCTGCTACGTATATAGACGCACGCTCCATAAGCTCTCATGGAGGCGTCCGCAAAGGCATGTATCTGGACCGGTGACATCGTCTCGAGGTATGGATAAATTGAGATGTATTTTTCAACATATTCCATACTGTTTCCAAATGCAGAATCGACTCATCCCAATCCAGTTTGTTAAGCCAAAAGTTCTGCAAGATTACCCTTTATGGCAATAGGACTTCAATCCAAAGGGGTCGAACAACTTCGATGTCACCGACAGTATTTTCCGTTTTATCGCTCGGAGACCCATGACTTCATAGTCAATTCCGAACTGAAAGGCGTTTTCATTAGGAAACCATGAAACTAACGCGTTGGTCGATTCTGAATCCGAGATCGTAATGGGATTGACTGTGCTCTCAGATGCGGTAATCTCAGGTGAGTTTGAAAACCACTTCGCTAACTCAAACAATGTGGTCTAAAGAACCTGAGATACTTCGGACTTAATTGCCCTTACTCTCTACGCAGGACAGTCAAAAATACCAACGTGAAACGAGAAAGGACGAAAAAACGAAAGGAAGGAAAGGGAAAAGAAAAGGACTGTTAAGCGACACTACTTTTTAAACACCGCACTCAGTCAGTAGACATGTGATTTACATATGTACATATGTGGAATTTAATAATTTTTTATCATTTTTTTACATTTTATATCTTACTTTTTCTTCCCACTTTTTTCTACATTACTATTCTCACAGACAACACTGCACGGAAAATATATGGCGGCTAACTTCTGCAAATTAATTTCATCATTGTGGCTACAATAATTATCCGATCTGAACCATTTTCGGCAATCTGGTAGATATGATCATTCTCTGCGATACTTAATTTTTTCTTTTTGAGCCGCCGCCAAAATTTTTGACTTTCTTTTTATGGGGTGGCAGAAGGGGTCGTGGCGAAATTTTGAAATACACTTGTCTTGGCTTTTGGTATTACAGGAGTCTTGCACCTAAAAGTTTAATTGTCAAATCAGAAACTTTTTAGTCTCTCTGAGATGCAGGCTACACAAAATAAAATAAAACCAAAACAAATTTTTTTCAATGAGTTTAGTGAGGGGAATCATGTTTTTCGATATGGTTTTTACTATGGCGGCTATACAATGATCCAATAGATTCAAATTTGGGCGCCTGCATCTTCCCTATGATTCTGTTGTTTTCTACATTCTACAAAATTACATGGATGCAACAGATGTGCAATCTTTGGATGAACTTGGACGGGGCGAAATTTCGGAACTTGTTTTCTAGGACTTGAGAATCAAAAACGTTGACCGGTAAAAATAGATTGGCCTGTAAAGCCATTCGCCTAAGCGTGGAGGACAAATATGTTTAAATAATTTTTTGAATTTAGCATATTACAAATACAAATAATATATCAACTTTTAATTAAATTCAACTTAATTTAGAAAAACAAGTCCCAAAAATTTCACCCAAAAAACGCAAAACACTCAGCAAAATAAAAAACCCGACGGCAAATGTATTGCCAAAACCTCCATCTCTCAAGGTCATTTGACAAAACAGTCCTGCCCTGGAAACAAGATAGCGTCAAATGCAAGACAACACAAACGGAACCACATTGAACCAGAGCGAAGAAACCAAACCGGAAACAACAATGGCCCAGACAAATATAGACATCTGCAACCGAGACTCCAGGCAACGAGCGAGCGATTTCGATGGTAAACAGGAGAAATACATGGAGAACTTTGGCAGATGCGTTATTAAATTAGTAAAATTAAATTATTAAAGAACTCATGAAGTTTTAGCTGTATCTGTCCTAAATCAAAAACTTAAAAGGACAGCCCAGGAATTTAATAGAATCAAAATATCAATAGTAGAAAACTGCAAACAAATTAAAAACGAGAAAGAACGCTGTAAACGCGACTCTACTTTTATACCCGTACACAGTCAGTACACATGTGATTTATGTGGAATGGACAAATGTTTAATAGGTGTGAAATTTTTTTTTTTTAATATCGGTTTAAATACATCTGTCATCTACATTTTATATGGAAACTATACTTTTATAATAAGCTCACACTGTTTACTGCACGGGTGAAATTTTTGGGATTTATTGCTTTGAGGGAAAAATTTTGGATTGTTTTGTGCTTATCACCCCAAATTCGGCTGGTCTCATTGAAATAGGTGTATGAAGCAAAACATTAATTTGTAGGCCATCGGATAATTATTTGGTTGCAGATAGGAACGGCCTACTTAGGAAAATATAACTAAATGGGGGTTCAAATCCATTAAAATTGTATTAGATGGGAGAGTGGGCGTCACTGCATTGCAGAGGAGAAAGCTCTCATTCGACGACTCAAAAATGACGAAAAAATTTATAAATCCTTTGCCAGGATATTGAAACGATCTCAAAACTTCGTAACCAATGCCTTAAAACCGGTAACAAAAATAGGATAAAGTCGGGGAACACATAAAAAATCATCATCTAAGACCGATGATCGCATGGTTCAGTTGGTTAAACGCCACCCGTTCAAGTCAGCCAGGACGATTTACGGTGAAATTGGGAATATTGTATTATCCCGGACCGTTCGGCGACGATTGGCAATATCAAACCTACCAGATAGGATTGCCCGGACGGATTCCCTTTGCTTCGGTCGGAAAATTTGGAAGATGACAGGCAAAAAACAAACTAAATCGTAGAATCTGGTGCAGACCAAAGGGCCAAACGGGAAAAATGGCTTAATATCCTCTGGGTGACGAAACCAAGATACATTTATTTGTAAATGATGCCAAAAGGAATGTTCGTCGTCCGAAAGAAAGCAACCCTAAGGGTCCCAATTTGATCCATGTAAAACTGTGACCATGGCAGAACGGTAGCCTAATGGCGGGGGCTGCTTTTGCTGGTATGCTGTTGGTCCGTTTCATCAGTGTTGACGGAATAATGGACAGATTCGTATACAAAGATCTATTGGCAACGGTAATGCTACCATAGCGCCAGGATAACGTCCAGCCCTTCGGATGGTGGTTCCAGCAGGATAATGACCTAGGAAGCACGCCTCTCGACAAGGAAAAGGATTGGTTCCGAGACCAAAATGCGATTGTTCTTGCAGTGGTCAAGTCAATCCCCGGACCTCAATCCCATCGAGAATCCCTGGGCTGAACTCCAAAAGAGAGGTGGGAAAGACGTTTTTGTCAAAATAAAAATTAATTTTGGGATATTGTCCAAAAGAACATGGTACAACATTCC
The DNA here is from genome assembly GCA_009664405.1 of Drosophila bifasciata. Taxonomy (NCBI): domain Eukaryota; kingdom Metazoa; phylum Arthropoda; class Insecta; order Diptera; family Drosophilidae; genus Drosophila; species Drosophila bifasciata. The sequence goes on from CM019042.1 coordinate 26,909,333, forward strand.
AATTGGAACTTGTCGCATGTTAATATCCTTCGTGCCAAGACGAATGGAGAAAGTCCTGCAAAATAACGGCGGATATACCGAGTATCCCCGAGCTGCCAGATACCTAATTTATCATAAAACAAGACCAAAAATAGTAAAATATCGACTTAATTTAGCACATTTATCTTCGTACACCTATTATTGTGTCCAGCCAAAATGCCCGGATTTCAGGGAAAACTTGAATTTTTTCTTGTAAATTAAAGGGTTTGTGAAGCTATTTTAAACTTTTTTGTTTAAAGACAATTGATATAAGTTTTGGAAAAACTTTGATTTGTTAAGATTAAAGAAGATATGACTTAGATATATGCAGTTAAAAAAAAAAAAAAAACACACCTATTATTTTGTCCATGAGGTGTATGTGGAATTTTCAAATGTTTTATCAGTTTTTACATTTTACATTTGTTTGCTGCATCTGTCATCTCCATCCACACCCAGTTCTCACAACAACACACGTACACTGCACGAGACAGAGTCTGTGAGCGTGAGTGTGACGGTGAGAGAATCAGTAGCATGCTATCAACCCCAATAAATGACTTACGCTGCAAGGGGAGGGGGGAAATCGCTGCTGGAAATTCATTTGATCATTGTGGCTACAAACACACTCGTTCAGGTTTGGTATCACAGAAGTCTTGACAGAAAGTTTGGTTGCTCCAGCTCATTTTAGTCTCTGAGATCCAGGCTACACAAAATACGCAAAAACTGCCCGACTCTGTTTTTTGTATGAGTGCGAAAGCTGATGGAGTCCGAAGTTTTTCGTATGTTTTTTTTCTTAATTGTGGCTATATTAATGATCCGATCCGATTCAGATTTTGGCCCCTGATAGATATGGTCTTTCTCTACGATTCTGCATTTTTCGTTTTCTGTTATCTTTAAAATTGTGAACGGCACAGAACACTCTGTTTGGGGGCGGAAATTATAAAACATTTTTTTTAGGAGTGAGATATAACATCAGTATAACATCAACCAAAATTTGGTTGCTCTATCTATTTTAGCCTTCGAGCAATGGGCGACGAACAAGACGGACGGACAGACAGGGCTATATCGACTCGGCTATTGATGCTGATTAAGAATATATATACTTTATAGGGTCGGAAATTATTCCTTCTCTACATTACGGGGTAACAAATACAATATACCCTTTTACTCTTCGAGTACGGGTATAAAATGACGTAAAAGGCGAGTCAGGTCATTGACTGAACGCCAAAATGTTAAACGTCCAGCAGAAAAACAAAACTGCAAACGTTTAAAGTCTGGAAATTCAGCAATTGACAAAGGCCCTAGAAAGCGCCTATGTTGCAGACGTCCCGGGGACGCTGGGATTTCAAGAGGAAATTTCAACTGGGACGATACAAAAAAACTATAACAATAACACAAACGGCACCACGGTGAGGAAACAACCGTCAAAATGACTTGGATCGGATATAGTGGAAACTATTCCGGAAGCACCAACAAGGCAAAATAAGGCAGTCCGACAGGTGCAAAACCAGGGGGAAAAAAAAAAACCAGTAATGGTTAATAAAATCCAAAACAGTAACGGTTCACACTATCAATCTTAATTTCAACCTTTTGTTTCATTACAAAATGAAAAAAACACACAACATATACAACATTATTACGTAGGTTGCTATTTATATTTCTGGCCTAACTACAAAAAATCCAACTTAGGCGTTTGAAAATGGTTTTATTGTTTTTCAAAATATTCTCCAGAAATAATTAATACACTTTTTTGCATTCGATTAAACCAATTTTCAAAATTTTTTTCCAGTCCGAATGGATACCTCTAAAACATGCATTTTGAACGCATCAACCGCTTCCAGTGGCGTCGTAAACCGTTGGCCGCGTAATTTATTCTTCCCCGGGGAACAAGAAGAAGTCATTGGCCGCTAAGTCAGCACTGTTCGGCGGGGACCCATCAATTCGACGTTTTGGTCGGTCAAAAATGCCTTTGTCTGTGCCTATCAGTGAGAGCTAGCATTGGCACGGTGAAACCCGATTTAAATCACCAGTTCATGACATGAATTTCACCAAAAACAGGAAACATGGCAAACAAATGGTTCAATCCATATTTTATACCATAGTAGGGAAAATCATGGCTTAAGCAAAATTAACTGTTTTACGTTTCTCTAAGGCGGGAAAAGCCACATGACCATTAATGCCGAAAAACAGGCCACCATTTGCTTCAATGTGCTTCGTGAGCGAACCACTTTTGTTGGATTTGGTTCATTTTGAAAGACCCAAACAGTCGATTGTTGTTTTGTTTCCGGCTCGTATGAATATATCCAGGATTCGTCACCTGTGTAGATATTATATTCACTTTTGAAGTACCACGATCGTACTTTTGGATAATTTCTTTGCACCAATCAACACGCGGCTTTTTTGCTGGATTGTTAATTTATGTGGGATCCAACGGGAGCCCACCTTTTTATGACCAGGGGATCATGGCAAATCTTATTGATGGTCGTCATACTAATGTCCAAGGAAGCCTCTATCTCACGGTATGTGACATGACGATCTTTGTTAATCAGTTCTCGCACAGCATCGATTTTTTGTGGCACAACAACTGATTCTGGACGACCTTCACGGAATTAGTCGCTGAGCGTACAGCGACCACGAAAAACTCAATGTACTAATTTTTTACAGAGCTTAAGGAAGGTGCTTGTTCGCCGTGTAATAATTTTAGTTCATCGATAAATTCTTGTCTTCGTAATCCACGTCGAAAAGATGTGAAAAATAATCGTACGAAAATATTCAAGGCCTAATTCCATTTTCTGCCGAGGTAAATTTTTTATTTATCGTTAATCGATATCAAACGTGGTCGTACATTAAAAAGTTGTATGTAGGTTTAGCCCATAAAACTCCAAACTTGTTTATGCAAATAACCTTTTGGCCCCTAATATGGCTGGAAGTGACCTAGGCCAGAAATATAAATGGATCCAAACCCTCGTAGTAGATACAGGTAGATACAGACATTGGTTAATAAAAAGAAAAATACAGACACATTTCGTAACACAGATTACAAAAATATTACTCTAATATCAGGTATTGGTGAAGGTCAACCAATTCAAAGGATTAGCATTCATAGAACTTCTATCAGGAAAAATAGGCTATTCCACATAATTTTCATATAGTAGATTTAAACTTCCCCATCCCTTTGTGATGGAATAGTAGGTATAGATTTCATGAAAAAATTCAATTGTCAAATAGACTTAAAACTAGAAAACGATTGGCTCATCCTGAGACCAAATAATTTCAACGTCCCATCAATATTCTAATATATCATACACTAGAAAACAATTTAACAATTTTACCAGCATGATCCGAAGTTGTCTTAAAGATTGCTATAAATACAGCAACTGAATATATATTCATAAAAATCAAGAGATTCAAAATGGGTATACATTGGATACTCTATTTCAGACTCAAAAAACACCTTCGTCCGAATTCTAAATACAACAAATACAAATTCAATCATTAAATTAAATACAATATAATTCGAACCATTTGATGATTACAAACATAGTAAATTCCAATCCTAATAATAATAATCAGACCGAAATTTTAAACAAGCTAGATAAAAATTTTCCCACTCAGTTCAAAACCATTTTTACAGAATTTTGCACCAAATACTGTGATTTATTCGGAAAAAAGAAACCGAATCGATATTAACTAATAATTTTTATAAACAAAAGATAAGAACTGCAAAGATGATGAACCGGTATATATAAAAACTATAGAATTCCCTCAGTCAAAAAGGAGGAGTCATAAAGCAAGTACAAAAGCTAATAAAAAGACAAAAATAGTATAACCCTCAGTCTCTGAATACAACAGTCCATTATTAATAGTCCCGAAAAATCATTACCGACAAACTCAGATAGTAAACTATGGATTCTGGTTATCGACTACCGCCAAATAAACAAAAAGTCTTATCAGATAAATTTCCACTTCCCAGAATAGATGATATTCTTGATCAATTGGTAGAGCTAAATACTTTTCATGTCTATATCTGATGTTAGGTTTTCATCAAATAGAACTTGAAGAAAGTTCAAGAAATATAACGTCCTTTTCAACGAGCAAAGGCCCGTATCGCTTCACGCGATTACCATATGGTTTAAAAATAGCGCCAAATTCTTTTCAAAAATTATGACAAATGCATTTTCAGGTATCGAACCTTCTCAGGCATTCTTGTATATGGATGACCTCATTGTCATCGGTTGTTCGGAGAAACATATGGTTAAAAACCTCACCAGCGTTTTTTTTGATTTGTGTCCTGCCCAACCTTAAATTTAGAAGATAGCGCTAGAAGATTCGTCGCATTTTGCAATTATTATAGACGTTTCATCAAAAATTTTCCGATTATTCATGCACGAAAATGTAAAAGGATGTTAACTTCGAATGGACAAATAAATGCTGAAAGGTTTCGAATATTTAAAAAACAATTGATGAAACCAACATTACTGCAATATTCAGTAAAGAATGCAAGTAAACAAGCATGTGGAGCTGTTCCAACACAAAATTATAATGGAACTCAGCTACCAGTAGCGTATGCATCAAGATCATTCACAAAGGGAGAAAGCAAAAAAACACAATATAGCTGAAAAGAATTTTATCTGAAGCAAATACATTGGGCAATAAATCATACTGCATTTTTTCGACCATACATTTTGGTTGGTCTTGGTTTTTCACTGCTCAAAACTGACCAAAGGATCCACCTATTTATTTTCTATGTTTAACCCCAGCTCACTCGTTTAACACGTATGAGACTAGATTTGGAGGAATATGTTTTTTCGAAATGGTTTTCTCAAGGGAATGGACAACCATAGATTGCAGACGCGTTTTCAAGAATAACCATTACAGACTTAAAAATATACAAACAACTAAACAGTATTAAATGTCACTACAAGTGCGGGGTAGAAAAAACCTGCGCAGGCTCAAACACAGAATTGCATAAGCCATCGATCTCTACAAATCCCAATATACGACGAATATACAACGTCATATAAAATGATGATGTTAAAAAAATACCTTAATATAGGTTAGGTTAGGTTATGGCGGTAACGGACATGGAGACCTCCCCCGCTCACTTGGTCCAGTGCTGTGGACCATTGTGATGCCGCATGGGCGCGAGCCCCTTCTCCTCTATGCCACAACCGTGGTGAGCAACTTTAGTGCCGAGCTAAGGGCAGTCCCATCCGGTGGCTTGGATGTATTTGGACAGAGTCCCCGGTTTGGTTTCGGAGAGGTCCAAAAATATCTGTAAGGAAAGGGGCCCCGAGGAACCGTAGTCTTCGGTTTCCCAGGGCCGGCCAAAGACAGAAGAAGTGGTGAACCGACTCCTCCTCGTCCCGTCCCAACTTCTGCAGAAGTCGTTGTGAGGGATTGACAGTCGTGCAGCATGTGTGCCGATCTGCCAGTGCCCCGTGATGGCTCGGGTGACGGCGGAGCAATGTGCTCTGCTGAGTCTATAAAGCTCTATAAAGAGCGCTTTTTCGAACGATTTGGCCAAATCGCTCTTGAAGTTCTGCATGTGATGGTCAGCTGCCATCGCCTGTCAGCAATTTGCTCGAATGCCTCGTGCGTTAATAGCCTGCACGTAGCTAAAGGCATCGCTACTTTTTCCCTCTCCGGCAGGAGAGGTACAGTAGTGCCCCGCCTAGCTAGCTCGTCGACGGCATCGTTCCCGACAATGTCCCTATGTCCTGGGACCCATATTAGGGAGAGATCCAGCTGCTCTGCGGTCTCATTTAGAGACCTGCGACAGTCGTTTACGGTCGTTGAGTTCGACGAAATGGAGCCCAGAGCCTTTAAGGCCGCTTGGCTGTCGAGAAGACGCACACTGAGTGTCCGTCTAAAGAAAGTTTGGAGACGATGGAAATGGCCTCCTTTATGGCTAAGACCTCTGCCTGGAACACGCTGCAGTGGTCCGGAAGTCTGAAGCAGAGACTGATGTTGAGCTCGTCGCAGAAGACGCCCCCCCCACGCGGCCGTCTAATTTTGAGCCATCAGTGTAGAAGTGGATCGCGCGTTTGCAGGTCCAGGTTCGGTCCCAGTCCTCCCTGTGTGGGATGGATACCTGGAAAGGCGTCGAGAGGTAGTCACTTGGGATGCAGTAGTCTGTCCTCTCTGGAAGTTGCGGGAGTTTTGTTAGGATTCCCGAGTGGCCAACCGGGGTGGTTTTCCACAGGTTGGATTCCCTCATTCTAAGGGCGGAGAGTGTTGCAACCTTTTTCCCCATAAGTTCTACAGGTAGAAGGTACAACATGGTGTCGAGGGCTTCACTTGGGGTAGTGCGTAATCCGCTCGTAATGCATAGCTCTGCCGTGCGTCGGACTCTTGTGAGTTTGTCAAGAAAAGTTTTCTTGTCCAGGGCTGGCCACCAGACCACTATTAAATCAGGATTGGTCGTATGATGGCGGTGTACAGCCATCGGACTATGAAAGGGGGCATTCCCCACTTTAGACCGATGGTTTTCCTGTAGGTGTAGAGGGCTACTTTGGCCTTCTTCACCCTGTCCTCTATGCTCAGCTTCTTTCTATCGAGGATAAGGCCAAGGTATTTGGCCTGGTTGCTGAAAACTAGCGGCTCTCCGCATAGTTTCGGTGGGGTAAGTGTCGGAATCTTGTATTTCCTGGTGAATAGTACAAGTTCCGTCTTAGATGGGTTAGCACTTAGCCCACATTTGGCCGCCCATTCTGACAGAAACTTCCCAGAGAATGCTATAGCGACGTTATCCGCATACGCCACCACGCGGCATCCAAATCTCCCGCAGCAGTACATTCACTGCTACGTTCCATATGAGGGGCGAGAGGACTTCGCCCTGCGTGGTGCCTCTGTTGACAAACCTGGTAGATGTTGACGTCCCCAGTGATGCCTCAACGGTCCTGCATTGCAGGATGAGACTCACCGTCCGGGAGTCAACCCACAGGTCAGTCAATGCTCTCGTGATGGCGGACGGGATGATGTTATTGAAAGCCCCTTCAATGTCAAGAAAGGCTAACAGGGTATATTCCTTGCAGCTGAGGGACGATTCGATGATCGATGTGATCGCGTGTAGGGCCGTTTCGGTGGATCTTCCCTCCGATGGGCATGTTGAGAATCGGAGATTTGATTCGGCGATATGGTCGCCCTGAGATGCAGACTTAAAAGCCGTTCCATCGCCTTCAGGAGGAAGGACGACAGGCTTATTGGTCTGAAATCTTTAGGGGCAGTGTGCGAGGGCTTGCCTGCCTTGGATATGAAGAAAACTTTGGCTCGAAGCCATGTCTTCGGGATTTGTCCGTGGGAGAAAATCCCCTCGTAAATCCGTTTGAGCCAATTTATGGCTCTTTGTCCGGCTTGGATCAGCTGGGCTGGGATGATGACATCTGGTCCCGCGGATTTGTAGGGCTTGATGCTTTTATTGCCCAGGATATATTCTCCTGACTTAACAGGTTCAGAATGGAACCCGTGGCATTAGAAGGATGCGCTCTGTAGATTGCTCTGTTTACAGCGCAGGCTGGGAAATGTGTACTGAGAAGGAGGTTTAGCGACTCGGAACTGGATGACGTCCAGGATTGGTCGGCTTTCCTCAAATACCCCAAGGTTGGGGTTGATTTCGAGATTATTTACGTTTGCGTAGGCTTTGGAGTTTTTCTCGATTTCGGTGCAGAACTGGCGCCATGACGCGCGTTTGGCTTTTCCTGAGTTCTTCGTTGTAGGTTGACAGACTTGCCTTGTATTCGGTCCAGTTCTGTTCAACGTTAAGAGCTTTCGCTTTGTTAAAAAGTCTCCGTGAGGATCTCCGGAGCTCTCCCAGCGTCGGAGTCCACCATGCCGGTTTCTTCCGACCTCTGGTTTTGCCGGATGGACAGGCTTTGTCAGGCGCTGCGTTACAGGCGTCGGTAAAAAGCTTTACCACACGAGTCGTGGTCACCCATGAGATATCCTCCCTAGGTGGGGTCTCAGGGAGAGTTTGGCAAAGAAAGTCCACATAGCGTGTCCAGTTAGTCCGCCTGAGGTTACGGAACTGGGCTGGACTCGGTATGGTGAACGTAAAGACAGTTTCCACGTACCTGTGGTCCGAGAAGGAGTGTTCTTCAAGGACCCTCCAGGATATGTTATCCTGTCCTGCAGCGTGAGGTCCAGGAGGCAAGCGTAATGGTGGGATCATCCTTCCGGTTTAAGATGACCATCTGTGTGGTCAGTAAGTAGTTAAAAAGGAACTCACCCCGTTCGTTCGTGTCGGTGCTTCCCCACTGACTGTGGTGAGCGTTGCCGTCGCATCCCACTAAAAGGCCGATGTCCTTGGCCTCGCAGTCTGCGACGAGCGCCCTCAAGGGCGCATGTGGAGGCGGGTCTGGCTGGTCGTGACCCATGTACGCCGAGCAGATGCGGACTGAGCGCTCCTGGCCTTCGAGGCTCACCGCCGTGAGGTCTTCATTGCTGAAATTTGGGAGCAAAAAATAAGTGCAGTTCTCTTTTTGCAAGAATGCAGGTGCGTATTTTACCTGGGGAGTCAGCTAAGTAAAGCTTATAGTCAGGAGTCCTCAAACCGGAGACCCTGTTTCCGAGGATCCAGGGTTCCTGAATGAGGACTATGTCGGCCCCACCCTTGGCTAGGTGGAGCAATAAGGCAGCACATGCTGCCTTACAATGGGTGGAGGTTTATCTGCAGGAGTGTCAGGGGACATTCCTGAGACTCGCCTCCACCACTGTCGTGTCGACGTCGCTCTCCGGGGAGTCGTCGTCCTTCCCCGACGTCGATGCGTCCGAGACCTCTGGCCAGGTCGCTCGCGTCGGACTCGTAGCGATCCAGGATATCGTCAGATACCATGGACGCCACGTCCGACGCCTCGGGTTGGCTCCCCGCTTCCGGGACTTCGCTCGAGGTCTTGGACCTCGGCTTGCTTTCCCTTCGAGTCGTTTTTAGTAGGGGACTATGGTCACCTTACGGTAACCGTAGTCCACCACTCCTGACGACTCTCCAGGAGCGCTAGCGACTCCTCGTTCAGGACGAGGATAATCTGTCGCCTCTGTCCTGCGACCCCCTCGACCTTGGCCACCTTCCAATCGGCTGTAGGAAGGTGGGTTGCAGACCTGCAGAACCTTGAGAATTCTCAGGTTCTGCAGGTTTGACCGACAACCACGCTCGGGCCCTCGGTCTGCTTGGGACGTCTTCCCAGCGTACGGCCTCCAGTTTGGCTCCCGGATAAACTTTCGAGCGCCGCGACCGCCTTCATGTAGAGGGCCGCCGAGCGTGCATCTTGGTAGGCGATGGCTTTCACCGTGCCCTGATGCCACCCGGCGTGCCACATTTGGGCGGGGTCCACCGGGGCTCCTCCAGGAAGCGGTCCTGAGCTCTGCCTCCACCAGGTGACTTGTCACGGGGACATACCATCCTGACCCTTTCTAGGACGCCAATTTTAGCCCTCGCCACCTCCGCAAAAGACCTGTTGGTCAGGTGCGTCTTCGCCCGCTTGGCTTGCTGGGCTTGGCCTGGCTGTGTGGCGTTGTCTTCCGCCGAGCGTTGCCGGTTGGAAGCTGGGATGATTCGGGGCCTCTGCTCCATGGCTGCTCGCCTTTCCGGTTCGTTGGCAATGAAGGAAGGCAGCACGCCTCCTGTCCTGGTAGGACGGATTACCTCCTTGACCTGCAGACCCGCCGCCTGCCTGACGGGGTTCCCCGGTCCAGGCGCCCAGCCGCGATAACGCCACTTGGCAGCCACCCGGGTGATCGGTTTCATTGCCCCAGACGTGGATGGGCCCGATTGGCAGCACGCCTCCTGTTCTGCTAGAAGACGGTGGACCGGTCTCCTTCCCCGTCTTCTTTGGACCCGCAGGTCTTGTCTTGGGATGGTCTTGTCCCTCCGGTACTTTAGGAGGAGTACCGAACTCCTTTGCGGTTTTAAATTTATATTTATTAATTTTGTCATTTTGGTCCCACGAGTAGGCGGGAAGGGGTAAGTCACCCGAGGCATAGCCCGCGTGCCCCGGGAAGCCTGATTTAAACTGGAGGTCGGCAGGTATCCAGAGTTCGCATACTAACGACCGAGCACCCCCCTCGGCCACGCATCCATCAGCGCATGCTGTTCCACCTAGGATTGGGGTTATTTTGCACTGAGAGTTTTCTTCTCTCCGCCCGACTACCATTATCCAGCATCCTTGGCAGAGACCTGACCGTTCCAAGGACCTGTTACCAGCCGCCCTCACGAGGAGAGTATAGGCGCACTTCCACTGGTGTGGTTTCGGCAGGTGACGGACCGCCCGCGATCCCACTGCGTCATAGAACCGAGCGTGGTAGCATCGGGTTGGGGCAAGCCCCAGCCCCAGGCAACCCTGCCCCCGTCCAGAGAGCCCAGTTATCGCGGGTCGGACCGTCATCCGTGATTCCCCCCGTATAAACCAAATTAAAGTGGCTGACGGCCTTACATCTTACACATTACATATATCTTCGACTAAATGTTCCTTTAAACATGGAAAAAGATAATTGTAAGAATTAATGTTAGCGACCTTTATACTAATGGACCCTTTGACTTAGGTCAATTTTTCCAAAGGCTTGAAAAAGAAGCCGGTATAAATAACATCAGACAACTTAAAATGGCACCGAGCGAAGAAATCTTTGAGAACATTTGAATAGATTCTTTTCAAGAACAAGGGCAATAAAATATTAAAAGAATTTAAGAGTAGCGCTTCTCAATCCGGTGACCACAATAACAGAAAATAAAAAGAAAAAGAAGAGATACTGTCTACATACCATGACGATCCAATTCAGGGAGGTCATACAGGTATAGCTAAAACATTAGCGAAAATAAGAAGGCATTATTATTGGAAAAACATGACACGTCAAATTACAGCTTATGTAAGAAATTCTCAAAAAATTCCAAAAGTCCAAAACGACAAAAACATACCAAGACCCCATTGACAATAACTGAAAACACCACAAATGGCTTTTGATAGGGTAATTGTGGATACGAATGGTCCACTTCCAAAATCAGAACAAGGAAACGAATATGCAGTCATCTTTAATCTGTGACTTGTCAAAATACCTTGTTGCCATACCAATTAGAACTAAATCAGTAGGTAAACCTATATTTGAAGATATTCAATAATTTAAGATTTATGTAAAAACTTATATATTCAAAACAGAACATAACATCCACTGCACATCATCACCAGACTATAGGAACCGTGGAGCGAAGCCACAGAAGTTTTAATGAGTTCATACGCTATATACATCTCAACTGAAAAAACAGATTGGGATGTACTACAATACTTCGTATAGTATACTGCTTCAACACAACCCCTCTATGACACATGATTATTGTACATATAAATTAGTTTTCGGTAAGACTTCGAACTTACCAAAAACATTTCAATAGCATAGATAGAATAGATCCTTTATAATATAGATATGTAGATGATTACGCTAAGGAATCAAAATGTAGACTAGAACATTCTAAGAAACAGAAACCAAAAAATCAATTATGATAAAAACTGCTTAAATTTCAAATTAAGGTCAAGTTAGATTTCAAATATACTGACCATAATTATTATTGAAGGTATAGGAAAAATGATAATATATTTTCAAATATAAAAAGACAAAAACATAAAGTAATAGGATAGATTAAAACTTTTTTTATTTCATAATGTTTATTTTATATTGTCATGGCCATGACAGTAGTTAAACAGTTATTAAGAGTAAAAACCATGACTAAAAGCATACGTATATATATTTGACACATAGTTCATCGGACAATCAATAACGATACAAAAAATAAAAAATATATATATATATGTTAAAATGGTGTTTATATATTTTATATAAACATACATGGTTTTTCACAAATATCAACATATTATTTTAAATAACTTCATTGTATTACGTTGTTTTTAAAAAATGGAGGTGTAGTGAACCCATGCATGTACATATGTAACACTCTTGTTATACATATATGTAGATACATAAATAAATGCATACATATACGCAGTGACATAAAAAACTAATGTTTATGTTACACATTCCTTTTTGCACACAGCAACGATCTGCGATTTGAACGCAGATCGTTCAGCTACCAAACTGCTGATCAGGCATTTACTGAACTCAGAACCCAAACGCCCCAACACTGAGAGGCGATGGGTCTCCCCTCTCTCAAAAAGACACTTGATGCTGCTGATTATGCATTTCTATTAGATCCAGGCAGAGACCACGCTCACTATTACTATATGATGGTACCTTTTCATATAATGCATGGGAGAACTCTCGCCTCCGTTATACATAAGAACAATTGTACCTTGGCTAAGAAGAAAAAGATATTCAATAAACATTCATAATCAAGCGATCAACTGAGTGTCGCCAAATATATTCCCTAATATAACAGTTCTTCCCGCTTTGTGTCTAGTCACTGGGTCGACTCTGTTCAAAACGATATGAATGAGCGCATTCGAAATCTTCGTATCGTTTCCCTATCGAGAGTAACGAACCATAGATCGATGACACAGTATCGATAAGGCTCCTTTTTACGGACGATTCGACTGTTGCGAGATTTTTGGGAAATATTATAAACTCGTCGTATACGCGCTTTAGGCTGGCCATAGCCTTTGCTTAATTAGCCTCGGTGACTTGGAACGCCTTTATTGTTCCTAATGCTCATTAGAGAGGCTAGAAATCAAATGATTAAATTTTTCACCGGTATACTATCATCATTATGAACGAGAGTCTCAAAAAGGCTAATCAAATGTTTAAAACCCGAATATTTTCCACTAAATTTCGGTAGGGCCAATTTCGGGAAGTCGAGCACGAGTTAGCCTTAGAAGCAGATACGCTACCGAGGGCGGCGTGTTTGATATCTTCAAGGCATAGATAAGCTGACACCATTTTGCCTTGGTTACAATGCTCCATTTCTTCGAGCTCGGCTCCAAATTCATCTCTTTTGCTGTAAATATCTTCTATTTGCTCCTTACTATTGTATTGATGGTTGGCCCCATCAATAGCAGAATTAAAACATCGAGTCTACATTGCAGCTCTATCACATGCAATGGGATCAACCCACCCTCTAAGCTTCTAAGCAGCGAATGCTTTTGACTCGGATTTTGAGCTTATTCCTTAGTTCATCGAGAACAGCCATTTTATTATTTTTAATCTACACGACAACAATCATTATTTTTGTAAATGTATAAATAATAAATGTCCAAAATAACGAAACAAAAGAACCAAAAAACGATATATCCTCACACTGTAGGGTAGCGCGTCCCTTTCCAAGTGAGATCCCAAACAAATATACCCTCACAATGTAGGGTAGCGCGTCCCTTTCAAGTGAGATCCGAAACAAATATACCCTCACAATGTAGGGTAGCGCGTCCATTGCAAAGTGACAACAAAGACAGTATACCTTCAGAAAACAGGGTAGCGCGTCATTTGTCGTTCCATTTTGATCAAGCACGGCAATTCTTCCAACAACTACACAGGAAGCACGGGTGGCTAATCGAAAATAGAAATGAAAATAATGCACCGGTAAAGCTGCTGTTATGTATGTATGTATGTGGAGAAGTATGTAAGTGCTATACACCGCGCCTTGGGCTAAGCCAACTGTACGTATGTATGTACGCACCGACAACCAATGGTTTTTGGTAGATGAAATAACAATATAATATAAATAAATACTATATAATATGAGTAATAATAGTCCGAATAAGAACTAGAAACGAGAACGACAAAATTGAATTTCGGGGCACGACGTGCTAAGTTGGTTTCAAGTGAGAGCCGAAACCAATATACCCTCAAGAAAAAGGGGAGGGGGTCACTTGGCTCTCCGTTTTCATCAAGCGCGACAACGATTATTCTCTCAACAAGTACACAGCAAGCAACGGTGAATAAGCGAAAGCGAGAGACGAAAAGCTGTTTGTATGTACGTATATACACTTCGCGTCATCAGGTTAGCGCCCCTTTTACACTCACCGCCAATGCTCAATAAAATCAAAACCATCAAAGCTACAGCTTTAAAATTTTTTTTATATTGTGCTACATTCATTTCTCTTTAAAATAAAACAACAATGGCTACTTTAACAATAAGGAATATTTTTTAATAAATGTTTATGAGAAAAGTACAAAAAATGTAAAAAATTTGGTCATCAGGTTAGCGCCCTACGTTAAATTCAATTTAATTATGCTGATGACCAATAATGGTAGTATATATCACCTGTATATTACATTTGTATCATTTTAAGTAATATTAGTAGAGCGTAGTCCCGCCTTTGTTTGAAAAAATTCAAAAATTCGATTGGGAATTGAATTATAAAGTTGTTCAATATAATTTAATGATATGGTTGACCAAGCGTGTTTAATTCCTTCGATTAACACTGTCTTTGTACTATACTGCTTTCCGGACTCATACACTTTTCTGACCAACCATCCCCAGACGTTTGCAATGATGTTAAGGTCGGGTGAGTATGGTGGCCACTCCATGAGATCAACTTTTGGCCCTGAATCCATGACTTCACGGATCGGGCGGTGTGAATTGGAGCAGTATCGTGCTGGAAAGGCCACTGCAGGTTTTGAAAAAGGTTTTGGAAATGCGGAAAAGTCGTTTTAAAACGGTGTTATAGTCCTGTGCGTTCATGCGCGATGTCAAAAATTGAAGCTCGCAAGTGCCGTAGTAGGATATTGCTCCCCAGACCATAAACCCTCCCACTCGGCTGTGCAACCGGTCCAAGTGTTCTTCTTTCCGTAGGTCATGAAAATATTAATTATAGCCATCCAAATAAAATTTTTTTCATCTGAAAAGACAACATGCTTCCATTTGGTTGACCAACGTCATGTGAGTTCGTGCAAAATTAAGGCGCATTTCTTTTCTCTGCATATTGAGTGGTGGTTTTTTAATTTCTGTCTCTTTAAGTGATAAGCTTTCTTAATTACTCTTTGGACCGTTGATAAGCTCGCCTTAACAATGGTTTTTCCTATCTTGGTGGTCGATTCGTGCGAATTCGAAGCTTCCCGAAGTATTGCTCTTCTATCTGCTTGTGAAATCACTTTATTATTGCCGCCTTTGTAGTTTTTCCATAGCATTCCTTATTTTTAAGAAAATTGGCAATTGTTTTTCTGTATCTTCCTGTCTTGTCCGCAATTTTATGGTTGGATAGTCCAGATTCAAAGTATGCCTCAATCTTTGATTTTTCAACCAAAGACAAAACTGTTCCTTTACCCATACTGTACGTTTATTTAAAGATATGGAATACGTAATCCTTCACAAAAAATTCGGTGACTGTAATTGCCGAAACAAGCTAAATAACTTAAATTGCATTTGGCGGCGCTAATCTGATGACGCAAAATAAGAGCACGCATTCTTTGCGAAAATAAAGCATAAAAGAAAATAAAACATAACGGCTCTTCTCTCGCGCTTTATTTTATTATGAGGAGATCTCATATAAGTATAACAAAATCAAAACAAAAACTAAGAAGTTACGTGCAATAGGCAAAGAGAAAAAAGCAAAAGAAAATGTTTGTAAAGGGGGCGCTAACCTGATGACGCGAAGTGTATGTATGTATTTAGAGAATTATATGTTATACACCGCGGCTTGGATTAACGGACCAACTTTTTAGCGAATTTTAATCGAGATGGGAAAGGGGTGATTGCTGTTGTTCGCGTTCGTTTTCCGTCGTCCCAAATTCCGTGAGGGCCGCGACGCTACCCAGATGATCCAACCCTGGTGGGGAGCGGGAGAGAACTGAGCATGAAGAAGCAACTTTTGAAGTGATTGAATAAAGTATTATATGAAAGCATACACCATTGTCGACCATTTTGTTTGCCTGGCCCATTTTTTCCCCCACACCATTACTGGATCTACAGAAGCCTGCGTACCCCCACAGCTGTAAACGTTGTACAAATATATAATTGTGCGTCCAAATAGCGGTTCAATAGAGTTTAGTGTGGTTTTGTATATGCAATATGAGGTTATATACAGTCATGTGATTTAAAATAAGGACAGTTGGCCGTAATACTTCAGAAATTCTCTATAAAATTGCTGTTTTAGGAATTTTTAGCTGATCTTAATTTTTATTAGTTGATTCATGCACACTTCCTAAACTAACAGTAAAAACCCAAGAAGTTTAACGGTAAAAATTACAAAATTTTGTTCGATATGTCATTGACTTTTGGGCTGTGCGAAATAATAGGGACACCCAAAAGAAAACATGTTATATTTCGTAAAAAATCTTCTTTCTGAGAGGTTTTTAGTTTTTATTATTGATAGTAATTAGTTTTGTAATTTTAGGTACTAAAACATCCATAACGCAAAGTTAAGATAATAGGGACGGAAAAAACGATGCTTAGAAGTACTCAGGTATGGACGCAAGAAACGTCCACAATAATGGATTTTCATACCGGAAAATGGCCGAAACATTGACGTTTGTCAAAAGGAAATTAATGCTAATGCAGTAAAACATACGATTAAATAGGAAACACGGGGAAAAAAAACAAAATATTCAAAATCCTTGAGAAAAATGTTGTGGAAATTCATTGAGGCAAGTCCTTTTTAAAAATTCTCAAAATTCAAAAAAAATATTTATTGAGGCAAACCCTCTTAAAATATGAAAAATAATTAAAGCTAACCATATAAACTCCAAAAGACCCGAAAAAGTTCCATGCCTATCGAACAGAGATATACCAAAGATGATGATGGTCGCTAAACACAGAGAACCATCAATTATTGTTGTAATAGGGTGCCCGTGTGCATGGTCCACACGGCGACCATCATCATCTTTGGTATATCTTTGTTCGATGGCAAATCGTTCGAATACTGGAGATTATAAGCTGTGTATTCATAACACAGAAGGATTTCCTCAATAAATATTTGTATTTTGAGTACGAAAAAGCTAGCTAACGAATTCTTGCAGGACAATATTCATTGATTCGTATTTACGCATCATTTCGCATGACAGCTCATTTTCGCCGGCTGCAGCATTCGCGGCTTTCATTCCTTTTCACATTTCCGTCCTACTTTTTATTATAAAACTAAACAAACCTACCTATTCTTTA
>CM019042.1:26926676-27157639 GCA_009664405.1 Drosophila bifasciata
AGATATCCGAGCAGCAAAAGTAATCAAGAGACACCCCCACCTTTCACAGACTTTGACCTTTCACAGACCTTTGATTCGTGGTGATAGAATAGATGTAACTGAAGATAGCTAATCAAAGTTTAAGTTTTTCTACCATTTTTATTGTTTTGTCGGCCATCAGCCACTCGGGTGGTACAGGGGCAATCACGGATGACGGTCCGACCCGCGATCACTGTTCTCTCCGGACGGGGCAGGGTTGCCTGGGCTGGGCTTGCCCCAAAACCGCTGCTGCCACGCTCCGGGGTCAAACCGGTCATCGGGGTGGCTGCCAACCAGAGCGTTATCGCGGCTGGTAAGCGCCTCGCGACCGGGGAAATCCCGTCAACCTCGGCAGGCGGCGGGTCTGCAGGCCAAGGAGGTAAGCCGTCCTACTAGGACAGGAGGCGTGCTGCCCTCATACTGGCCAACGAAGATCCGGATTATGTGGCATCGGCGAAGGGGATGGAGCAGAGGCTTTGGGCCAGCTCAATCATCCCAGACTTCCAACCAGCCAAAACCGGAAAGGGGAGCAGCTAAGGCCCCGAACAAGCGGCAACGCTCGGCGGAAGACAACGCCACACAGCCAGCCCACGCCCAGCAAGCCAAGCGGACGAAGACGCACCTGACCAACAGGTCTTTTTGCGGAGGTGGCGAGGGGGCAAAACCCTAGTTGGCGTCCCAGATAGGGGCGCCAAGGATGGTAATGTCCCCCGTGACAAGTGGCACCTGGTTGAGGCAGAGCTCCAGGACCGCTTCCTGGAGGAGCTTGCCGAGAACGGTGGACCCCGCCCAAATGTGAGGACGCCGGTGGCATCAGGGCATGGTGAAAGCCATCGCCTGCCAAGATGCACGCTCGGCGGCCCTCTACATAAAGGCGGTGGCGGCGCTCGAGGAAGTTTATCCGGGAGCCAAACTGGAGGCCGTACGCTGGGAAGACGTCCCAAGCAGACTGAGTGCCCGAGCGTGGGTGTCGGTCAAACCGGCAGAACCCGAGAAGATTCTCAAGGGGAGCCAACCCGAAGCGTCGGACGTGGCGTCCATGGTATCTGACGATATCCTGGATCGCTACGAGTCCGACGCGAGCGACCTGGCCAGAGGTCTCGGACGCATCGACGTCGGGGAGGACGACGACTCCCCCGGAGAGCGACGTCGACACGACAGTGGTGGAGGCGAGCCCCGAAATGTCCCTGACACTCCTGCAGATAAACCACCACCATTGTAAGGCAGCATGTGCTGCCTTTATTGCTCCACCTAGCCAAGGGTGGGGCCGACATAGTCCTCATTCAGGAACCCTGATCCTTTGAAACAGGGTCTCCGGTTTGAGGACTCCTAATTATAAGCTATACTTAGGTGACTCCCCAGGTAAAATACGCACCTGCATTCTGCAAAAAAAAGAGAACTGCACTTATTTTTTGCTCCCAAATTTCAGCAATGAAGATCACACGGCGGTGAGCCTCGAAGGCCAGGAGCGCTCACTCCGCATCTGCTCGGCGTACATGGGTCACGACCAGCCAGACAGAGGCCAAGGACATCGGCCTTTTAGTGGGGAAGCACCGACACAAACGAACGGGTGAATTCTTTTTAACTACTTACTGACCACACAGATGGTCATCTTAAACCGTGGGGATGATCCCACTTTCATTATTAAGAACCGCAAGGAGGCCCTGACCTCACGCTTGCCTCTCATACGCTACAGGATAACATAGTATCCTGGGAGGGTCCTTGAAGAACACGTTCCTTCCGGACCGCAGGTACGTGAAAACTGTTCACGTTCACCATACCGAGTCCAAAGCCCAGTTCCGTAACCTCAGGCGGACTAACTGAACACGCCGATGTGGACTTTCTTTCCAAATTCTCCCTGAGACAGAAACCGGCATGGTGGACTCCGACGCTGGGAGAGCTCCGGCGATCCTCACGGAGACTTTTTAACAAAGCGAAAGCTCTTAACGTTGAGCAGAACTGAACCGACTACAGGGCAAGTCTGTCAACATACAACAAAGAACTCAGGAAAGCCAAGCGCGCGTCATGGCGCCAGTTCTGCACCGAAATCGAGAGTAACTCCGAAGCCTCGCGCTTACGTAAAGTACTCTCGAAATCAACTCCAGCCTTGGGGTATTTGAGGAAAGCCGACCAATCCTGACGACATCCAGTTCCGAGTCGCTAAGCCTCCTTCTCAGTACACATTTCCCAGGCTGCGCTGTAAACAGACCAACCTACAAAGCGCATCCTTCTAATGCCACGGGCTCAATTCTGAACCTGTTAAGTCAGGAGAATATATCCTGGGCAATAAAAGCTTCAAGCCCTACAAATCCGCGGGACCAGTCGGCATCATCCCAGCCCAGCTGATCCAAGCCGGACAAAGAGCCATAAATTGGCTCAATCGGATTTACGAGGGGATTTTCTCCCACGAACAAATCCCGAAGACATGGCTTCGGGTCAAAGTTGTCTTCATACCCAAGGCAGGCAAGCCCTCGCACACTGCCTGTCTCTGCAATAAGCCTGTCGTCCTTCCTCTTGAAGGCGATGGAACGGCTTTTAAGTCTGCATCTCAGGGCGACCATATCGCCGAATC
Organism: Drosophila bifasciata; assembly: GCA_009664405.1. Classification (NCBI taxonomy): domain Eukaryota; kingdom Metazoa; phylum Arthropoda; class Insecta; order Diptera; family Drosophilidae; genus Drosophila; species Drosophila bifasciata. The sequence continues at coordinate 26,929,267 of CM019042.1, forward strand.
AAATCTCTGACTCTCAGCATGCCTATGGAGGGAAGATCCACCGAAACGACCCTACATGCGATCACATCGATCATCGAATGGTCCCTCAGCTGCAAGGAATACACCCTGGTAGCCTTTCTTGATATAGAAGGGGCTTTCAATAACATCATCCCGTTCGCCATCACGAGAGCACTGACTGACCTGGGGGTTGACTCCCGGACATCGATCAGATGCTGCAATGCAGGACCGTTGAGGCATCACTGGGGACGTCAACGTCCACCAGGTTTGTCAACAGAGGCACCCCCGAAGGGCGGAGTCCCCTCGCACCTCATATGGAACGTAGCAGTGAATGTACTGCTGCGGGAGATAGAGGGTGGCGGTTGCCGCGTGGTGGCGTATGCGGATGACGTCGCTATAGCATTCTCTGGGAAGTTTCCACAGACCCTATGCGAGTGCATGACAAGCACTCTTACAAACCTGTCACAATGGGCAGCCAAATGTGGGCTGAATGCCAACCCATCTAAGACGGAACTTGTACTATTCACCAGGAAATGCAAGAAATTACCCCACCGAAACCGACGCCTTTCCAGGTATCCATCCCACTCAGGGAGGACTGGGAGAGGGGCGAACCTGGACCTGCAAACGCAATCTACTTTTTACACTGATGGCTCAAAATTAGATGGGCCGCGTGGGAGGGGGGCGTCTTTTGCGACGAGCTCAACTCAGTCTCTGCTTTAGACTTCCGGACCACTGCAGCGTGTTTCAGGCAGAGGTCTTAGCCATCAAGGAGGCCGTTTCCATCGTCTCCAAACTTTTTTAGACGGACACTCAGTGTGCGTCTTCTCGACAGCCAAGCAGCCCTCAAGGCGCTTTGCTCTATTGCGTCGAACTCAGCGACGCTGAGTAGCTGTAGAGCAGAGCAGCTGGATCTCTCCCTAATATGGGACCCAGGACATAGGGACATTGCCGGGAACGATGCCGCCGACGAGCTAGCTAGGCAGGGCACTACTGTACCATCTCCTTCCGGAGGGGGGGGTCTTGTAGGGTGTGGTTTTGTTTTAAGCCATGAGCTTTTTAGTGGAATCTATTCTTGACCAAATAAGCTACTAATAAAATTGCTCGAACGAATGACAACTGTATGATTTGTTGTAGTAAATTTTTCCCATTTTATATTTAACCAAGCAATACTTGTTTTAACATTTTTTAAATTTTCATGTAGCAAACTTTGCAACACATATAAAAAAGAACATATTTTCCTAATTATTTGTACAAAATTATATTTGTGGTAAAAGTTGATGTGTGTAACACAGAGCGGAAGCGTTTCCGACCCCATGAAGTATATATATTATTGATCAGCATCAATAGCCCAGTCGATATACCCATGACTGTTACTCCGACCGTCCCTCTGACTGTCATGTTTATCGCCCAGTGCCCAGTGCTCGCTCGGAGACCATAAGAATTAGAGAAACCAAATTTTTTTCCAAACTGATGTGAAATCTCACTCTTACAAGTGTATTTCCACATAAAAAGCACAACTCTGTGGCGTCTACTATTTTTAAGATAACAGAAAACGAAAGAGAAAGAACGTACGGAGTCGCGTTGACGCGACAATAATTTTATACCCGTACTCAAATCAGTTGAAATGTATCAGAATGTATCAAAATGACTAATAGACACTCATATAGTTCATTCGGCACGGGTATCCTTGGTTTCGATTAGCTTCGGACCTTGGTATGCCAAATACAGAGAATAATAATTTCTCGTCGAGTTGTACCCCTTTCAGGGAAACCATACGATCTTGGCGTCCTTATTACGGGTCACTTCCTCATTAGTCGGCCCCTTGCATCGTTTCCGGAGCCGGACCTAACGTCTTTGAGCTACAGCCGGCTTGATCGTTGGCAACACCTCACCCGCATACAGCAGATGTACTGGAGAGGTGGAGCGAGAAGTTCGTCAAGGTCATAGTTGTCGTGTCATCAAAGACGAAGGGCTACCTCATTAAAAATGGCCGATAGCAAGAATCGTTGACGTCATTCCAGGATATAACGGCGATCTATCTATCAGAGTCGCCGTTCTTCGCACATCGACTGGTACTTCCCGACGTGCTGTTACCAAGCTTTGCGTCCTTCCTGTTGTTGCTGATGCACTTTCGTACCCTGATGATCCGAGAATGTTCGGAGCCTCTGGCAAAGAGGTCTTTGCGCTTGCCGTCGCTCTTAAAATCTAGTGCAAACTTACTCTTAGTTAAGAAGAAAAGTCAAAAGCTGGCGAACAAGCGATACGGGTCCAACGAACCTTCGAAATTATATATATATTTATAACCCTTCGCCATGAACACTCGGCTTGAATTTGTCGCAATACGAAATCGCTGTGAATAAAGCAAAATGTGCGTTACACACTTCCACTTTTACCACAAATACAAGGGTACAAGTAAAATCATTTATATATTTTACTCTTCGAGTACGGGTATAAAAAGTTCTATCAGAATCAGGTCTATCAGAAAAAGTCGGGTTGGATCGAAACGTAAAAAAATATTAGTATTATCGTCCAAGCTAGCTCGTTAGTTATTCTAGTTATTTTTCCTCTTATAGTCTTTATTCCTACGAATTTAATAGTACCCTTGTACTTTCTGAGCACCGGAACTGTCTGTTGAGAAATGATAATGAATAATGGTATGAAACAAACAAAGTATGCGAATCAGCCGCACAGAGGTAAATGAGAAGGCGTCCAATAATAAATATCTATAATTAAATAGGACCAGAATTGATTTATTCTGTGCAATAGAAAGAATCTTGTTATGCCCAGCAAGAATATGTTTACAGAATACGTTATTACAATGAGAATATATACTTACTGATTATCCGAATCTATATCCAGATTTTTGATAAGTTTTTCGGATGTATGCTCAGGAAAATTAAAATTTAATTCTTCAGCGCCAGCACTTTTTAATAAAGTATGATTAGACACCACCATTCCATTTACATGAATAGTATCACTTATAGGCTTAATGGGAGTCATTGGAATATAGTTGTCAACTCTCTCTAAATCCAAAAGATATAAGATTAGTCAGTTATTCTGAAAAGCTAGTTTTTGGTGCAATTACCATTTTACAGTGGTTGAACTCAACTCAGCAATTGCAAAATCGTCAATATTTTCTTCGGGTATAACTCCTTTGGAAGACCGGGTGCTGAAAAAAATGTATGTAAATTACGAATTGTTGATATTTTTATACCCGTACTCGAAAGTTGAAGGTATACCTGGTCGAAATAATTATTGAAACACTCACTTATCATAGATATTTTTCAAAATTTTAAGAAGTGAATGCTTACATTTGTAACGACATAAAAATTTGCTTGAATGTACCTGCAGATCAAGAAAGTTACGGCAGGTTAAAAGTTTATATTTTGTATTCGGGGACTTTTTCCTGACCAGTTTTGTAAGACGTGTTTTGTTCCTAGTATGAAATTATTATTGGTACACCATCAGGAAAGTGGTGCTAATTGACTGTGTATTTAAGTTTTTCGTAATTAAAGGTGAGTATTTATTCTTTTTAGCTGTGAACAAGAAAATTGAACAATCAAAGACTAAATTAAAGTTAAAGTAAAAATGGAGAATGGAGTAAAGTTGTCGGAGAGTATGCAAAATACTTAATAAATACTAAATTAAATATTGAATCTGCGCAGGTAAAGGAAAAGCATTCGCGAAATAGCCAATATTGCGGAAATTAGGAGGAATACTGACCAAAAATAAAAAAAAAAACCCGGAAGGATACAATAAAACAGTAAAAAGCGCCGTATTCAGCAAATTTTAAATTCAGATAGTACAAAAAAACGAGAAAGAACGAACGGAGTCGCTGTAAACGCAACTCTACTTTTATACCCGCACTCCGTCAGTACACATGTGATTTATGTGAAATTTAAAATTTTGTATAACTTTTTACATTTTACATTTTTTTGCTACATCTATCATCTACATCACTTCTCACAACAACACACGTAGACTGCACGAGGCAGAATGTGTGAGCATTGTGTGAGCTACAGAGAGAATCTGTGGAGACAATCATCACCATAAATGACTTACCCTGCAAGGGGGCTGTAAATTCGATGCTGAAAATTCATTTGATCATTGTGGCCATAATAATGATCCGATCTGAACCAAATTCCTACGATACTGCACTTTTCGTTTTTTTCTATCTTCAAAATTTTCAAAATTCACAGTAGTGTGGACAGAAAGTTTAGTTTCTCTAGCTCTTATAGTCTCTGAGATCCAGGCGTTCATTTGTACGAAAAACAAAATCGACTGGTTTTTGTGTGAGTGCGAAAGAGAAGGAATGATGTTTTCCGATATGGTTTTTTTCTATTGTAGCTATACTAATGATCCGATCCCATTTAGATTTGGGCGCCTGATAGATATGGTCTTTCTCTATGATTCTGCATTTTTCGTTTTCTGTTATCTTCAAAATTGTGGACGCCACAGATGTGCGCCCTTTATGGGGGCGGAAGTCCCGCCCACGAAATTTTGAAACAGGAGTGAGATATCACATCAGTGTGGAAACAAAATTTGGTTTCTCTAGCTCTTATAGCCTCCGAGCAATGGGCGATAAACAAGACGGACGGACGGACAGAGATAGCTACATCGACTCGGCTATTGATGCTGATCAAGAATATATATACTTAATAGGGTCGGAAATGATTCCTTCTCTTTGTTACACACATCCACTTTTACCACAAATACAATATACACTTTTACTCTTCGAGTACGGGTATAAAAATGGCACGCAAACCTTTGTTTCTGCCAAGGCACAAAGCAGCTCGTCTGAATTTTTGCAGAAAAGTACAAGTTTTGGACAAGTGAATGGGAGAATTTTATTTTCAGTGACGAAAAAAAGTTAAACTTGGATGGTCCTGATGGTAATGTTATGGACTGGAGCGAATTACGCCGTGAACGTCCCGCCATGCTCGCAATTACGTGGGCGGCTCGCTTATGGTATGGTCTGCATTTGTACACCCCGGAAGATCCCCCTGTATGTTTCTTGTATCATCTCGAATGAATTCGCAGCTATACATAAGCCTCATGGACGACGTATTAATATCGTGTAGCGAATCATATTGGGATGAAAAGTTGATTTTTCAACAGGATAACGCTGCAATCCACGTATCCAAGACCTCAAAACAGTTCTTTATGGATAGAAAACTAGATCTTTTGGGGTGGCCAGCATGTAGTCCCGATTTAAACCCAATCGAGAATGTTTGACGAATACTGTCGAGCAAAGTTTATAGCAATGGGCGACCAATTTGAAAATTTAGTGAAGTTAGCTGTTTAGCTGAAGTTATTTCAAAGCGTGAAAGCAATACACACTATTTAGTAAGAAAACAAATTTATTTGCCCTAATTTTGGAATTTTAAAAAAATTATTTGTATTCCAGTTTACCAATAAATATTTCTAAGGCAGCAAAAAAATAAGGACCAGAATTTTTCGGAAAGGATCAGATAATTAAAAAATTGTATCTTATTTCAATGCATTTTCTCTTTGTACATACTTACGAATAAAAATATAAAAAAATAATGTATGTACATATAAGCAAATACGATTTATACTACTTTTATAATACTTCGACCAGGTATTAGATTTTTGGTAAAAGTGGATATGGGCAACCCACAGAAAGAAACATAACCGACCCTATAAAGTATATACACACATATATTCTTCTTCAGAATCAATGGCCGAGACTATGTCTGTCTGTGTGTCTTGATGAGCGCCTAGACCTCAGACACTACAAGAGCTAGAGCAGCCAAATTTTCTTTTTAGCCTTATGTGATATCACACTGATAGAATTGTATTTAAAAATTTTCCGCCGCCACTAAAAAGGCCGAGACTCTGTGGCGTTCACAATTTAGAAGATAAAAGACAATATCTACGAGATTGCCGAATCTAGTCCAGACCAGATCATTATAATACCCAGAATAATGAAATAAATCTTCAGTTGCTAACATCCCCTTCAGTGATTCAGCAGCTACTCGTTCTGTCTCGCTCGCACACTCTGCCTTGCCTCGTTCAGTGTGCGGCCTCTGTCGAAGTATGAGCTGAAATGGCGTGTTGTTGTTGTCGCGCATTTATATACCCGGTATAGTTCAGAGTATAGGGGTAGACCTCTTTTTCGGCTTTGACGATGTACGCTCCATCGGGTTTTTAAAATAACTCTTAATTTCTTATTATACCCGTACTCGAAGAGTAAAAGGGTATATCGTATTTGTGGTAAAGTGGATGTGTGTTACACACAGAAGGAGGCGTTTCCGACCCCATAAAGTATATATATTCTTGATCAGCATCAATGACCGAGTCGATATAGCCATGTCTGTCCGTCCGTCTTGTTTTTCACTCATTGCTCGAAGGCTATTAGAGCTAAAGCAATCAAATTTTTTTTCCAGACTGACGTGGTATCCCACTCCTAGAAAAGTGTTTCAAAATTTCGCCCCGCCCACTTCCGCCCCCACAAAGGGCGCTCATCTGTGGCGTCCACAAGTTATAACTGAAAATAACAGAAAACTAAAAATTCAGTATCATAGAGAAAGACCTTATCTATCAGGGGCCCAAATCTGAATCGGATCGTATCATTAATATATCCACAATAGAGAAAAAAACATACGAAAAAACTTCGCTCCCTCTCTTTCGCACTCACACAAAAACGAGTCGATTTGGTTTATAGTATTTTGTGTCGCCTGGATCTCAGAGACTATAAGAGCTAGAGCAACCAAACTTTCTGTCCACACTCCTGTGATACCAAACCTGAACAAGTGTATTTCAAAATTTCGCCTTCTTCCGACCACACAAAAGACGAAAATCCACAATTTTGAAGATATTTTGAAGATACCAGATTCAGATCGGATCAATACTGTAGCCACAATGATCAAATGAATTTTCAGCAGCGATTTTCCCCATGCCCCACCCCCTTGCGACGTAAGTCATTTATGGGGATGATATTCGCTACTGATTCTCTCACACTCACACTCACGCTCTCACGCTCTGCCTCGTGCAGTGTACGTGTGTTGTTGTGAGAAGTGATGTAGATGTTGTAGATGTAGATGTAGATGACAGATGTAGCAAAAAAAATGTAAAATGTAAAAAACTGATAAAACATTTTAAAAATTCCACATAAATCACATGTGTACTGACTGAGTACGGGTATAAAAGTAGAGTCGCGTTCAAAGCGACTCCGTACGTTCTTTATCGTTTATAATAAGAGCTGTGAAGCTCTTCAAAATAGGCATTAACCTCGAACTCCACCTCGGACTCCGAGCCATTTTTCAAGTTTGGAAATAAGAAATAATCAGAGGGAGCTTAGTCTGGCGAATAAGGAGCGTGAGGTAGCAATTCAAATTTTATTTCGTTAATTTTAGCCATTGAAACGGCAGAGGTGTGAACCGGTGCATTGTCATGATGAACCAACACCTTCTTTTTCGCTAAATGCGGTCGTTTTTCCAGGATTTCATCATGTAATCGCTGCAACAAGTTCGCATAATATTCCCCGTTGATAGTTTTTCCATTTTGAGATAGTCAATATACCGCATCCAAAAAACCGACGCCATGACCCTTGCGAGCAGATGGAACAGTCTTCACCTTCTTTGGTGCCGATTCTCCTCGTTCAGTCCATTGTTTTGACTCTTCTTTCGTCTCAGGTGTATAATGTTGGACCCATGTTTCATCCATGATTATAAAGCGGCGTAAAAATTCGCCTTTATTTTTCATAAAATTGGCCAAGCACATGATGGAAACATCCTCACGAACGCTGTTTTTGTTCAGAAGTCAGTAAACGCGGCACCCATCTTGCGCATAACTTTTTCATGTCCAATTTTTCGGTCAATATGCGGTGTACAGCACTTTTTGAAATGCCTACACATTCAGCTAACTCACGAACTTTCAATCGCCAGTCACCAATACACATTTTTAATTTTGGCCATTATTTCTGAAGTGGCGTCCCCTCATTTGGACGCCCCTTACGATGTTCATCTTCGCTGCTCAAACAACCTCGCTTAAACTCAGCCACCCAATATTTTATTTTTGTAAACGAGGGAGCAGAATTACGTAAGGTAAAACCAGCTCGATTTTAATATTGGTTGGACTAAGACCTTTTATATTAAAGTATTGTATCAATCAATACGAGGGTTGCTATTTATGTTTTTAGCCTAGGTCACTTCCAGCCATATTGGGGCCAAAAGGTTATTTGCATAAAAAGTTTGGAGTTTTGTGGGCTAAACCTACATACAACTTTTTAATGTACGACCACGTTTGATACCGATTAACGATAAATAAAAAATTTACCTTGGCAGAAAAATGGAATTAGGCCGTGAACATTTTCGTGTAATTATTTTTCACAACTTTCGACGTGGATTACGTAGACAAGAATTTATCGATGAACTAAAATTATTACACATCGAACAAGCACCTTCCTTAAGCTCTATAAAATATTAGTACATTGTTTTTTTCGTGGTCGCTGTACGCTCAGCGACTTATTCCGTGAAGGTCGTCCAAAATCAGTTGTTGTGCCACAAAAAATCGATGCTGTGCAAGAACTGATTAACAAAGATCGTCATGTCACATACCGTGAGATAGAGGCTTCCTTGGACATTAGTATGACGACCATCAATTAGATTTGCCATGATCCCCTGGGCATAAAAGTTGGGTTCCCGTTGGACCCCACATAATTTAACAATCCAATATCGACAACTTTGTAGTCTTCCAAAATTCCAAATCCAAAACGAGAAAGAACGTACGGAGTCGCTGTAGGCGCGAATCTACTTTTATACCCGTACTCAGTCAGTACACGTGTGATTTATGTGGAATCTTCAAATTTTTTATCAGTTTTTACATTTTACATTTTACATTTATTTAATGCATCTGTCATCTACATCTACATCAGTTCTCACAACAACACACGTACACTAAACGAGACAGAGCGTGCGAGTGTGAGTGTGAGAGAATCAGCAGCAGCAACCCTCAAAATAAATGTATATTTTGTTATGGTTGTAGAGGGGGGGGTGAGGCAGCTCGCTGCTGAAAATTCATTTGATCATTGTGGCTACAATAATGATCCGATCTGAACAAAATTCGGGAATCTGGTAGATATGGTCATTTTCTACCATACTGTATTTTTGATTTTTTCTATCTTCAAAATTGTGGATTTTCGTCTTTTTTGGGGGCGGAAGGGGCGGGGCGAAATTTTGAAATACACTTGTTCAGGTTTGGTATCACAGGAGTCTTGGCCAAAAAGTTTGGTTGCTCTAGCTCTTATAGTCTCTGAGATCCAGGCGTTCATTTTACGAAAACCAAATCAACTCGATTTTGTGTGAGTGCGAAAGGGAGGGAGCGAAGTTTTTCGTATATTTACCTCAATTGTGGCTATATTAATAATCCGATCCGATTCAAACTTGGGCTCCTGATAGATATGAGCTGTCTCTATGATTCTGCATTTTTCGTTTTCTGTTATCTTTAAAATTGTGGACGCCACAGATGTGCGCCCTTTGTGGGGGGCGGAAGTGGGCGGGGCGAAATTTTGAAACACTTTTCTAGGAGTGAGATACCACATCAGACTGGATAAAAAGTTTGGTTGCTCTAGCTCTTATAGCCTTCGAGCAATGGGCGACAAACAAGACGGACGGACGGACAGACGGACAGACGGACGGACAGACAGGGCTATATCGACTCGGCTATTGATGCTGATCAAGAATATATATACTTTATAGGGTCGGAAATTATTCCTTCTCTATGTTACACACATCCACTTTTACCATTAAATACAATATACCCTTTTACTCTTCGAGTACGGGTATAAAAAGTTGTTCGCTTGTAAAGCATATCGAAGCAAATGGTGGCCTGTTTTTTCGGCATTAATGGTTATGTGTCTACAGTGGCCTTAAAGAAACGTAACAGTTAATTCTTATTGGTATACAACCCTTTATTTTCCAGAAGTTTTCGGTGAATTCGAAAAATTAACAAAAAGACACGAATCCACCTTCACCATGCCCATGTTAGCTTTCACTAATCGGCACAGACAAAGGCAGTTTTGACCGACCAAAACGTTGAATTGATGGGTCACCCGCCGTATAGTGCTGACTTAGCCCCCAATGACTTCTTCTTGTTCCCTAACATCAAAAATAAATTACGCGGTCAACGGTTTAGAGAAATAATAAAACCATTTTCAGACCCCTAAGTTGGTGTTTTTTCATAGTTAGCCCAAAATATAAATAGCAACCCTCGTAACAAGCGTTCTCTATTAAAATCGACCAAAAACTGTGCAAGGTAAAAGCGCCAAATTTCAAACTTAAGCTTTCAATAGTCGGTACTTCCCCTTTTTAATATTTTTTGTGGCCATTTTCCAATACTACTGCACTACTACATCACGCTTCACCCAGAGGATTAAATGGCAATAGGAGATCACAACGACCGCGAGAGGAAAGTGGAATCTGGACTCCAAGATCAAGCAGAACCTGAGGTATTTGTGCGAAAAATTGCAAGTTAGAGTCGAAGACATTCGTAAATAATCATAAATTGTCTTGTGCTAAAAAATTGCATCTCGCTTTCAATTCTTGGCACAGACGTATGATATAGTTGATTTGATTGCATGCATGTAATTAATGCACATACATATACATATATATATAACCTCATATTGCATATACAAAACCACACTAAACTCTATTTAACCGCTATATGGACGCACAATTATATATTTGCATAACGTTTACAGCTGTGGGGGCACGCAGGCTTCTGTAGATCCAGTAATGGGTGGGGAAAAATGGGCCAGGCAAAACAAAATGGTCGACAATGGTGTGTGCTTTCATATTATACTTTATTCAATCACTTCAAAAAGTTGCTTCTTCATGCTCAGTTCTCTCCCGCTCCCCACCAGGGTTGGATCATCTGGGTAGCGTCGCGGCCCTCACGGAATTTGGCACGACGGAAAACGAACGCGAACAACAGCAATCACCCCTTTCCCTCTCGTTTAAAAATTCGCTAAAAAGTTGGTCCGTTAATCCAAGCCGCGGTGTATAACATATAATTCTCTAAATACATACATATATACGTACATACAAACAGCTTTTCATCTCTCGCTTTCGCTTATTCACCGTTGCTTGCTGTGTACTTGTTGAGAGAATTATCGTTGTCGCGCTTGATGAAAACGGAGAGCCAAGTGACGCGCTACCCTGTTTCTTGGGGTATATTGGTTTCGGCTCTCACTTGAAAACCAACTTTGCACGTCGTGCCCCGAAATTCAATTTTTGTCGTTCTCGTTTCTAGTTCTTATTCGGACTATTATTGCTCATTATACAGTATATTGATATTATATTGTTATTTATCTACCAAAAAACCATTCGTTGTCGGTGCGTACATACATACGTTCGTTGACCCAAGCCGCGGTGTGTAACACTTACATACTTCTTCACATACACACATACATACATAACAGCAGCTTTACCGGTGCATTATTTTCGTTTTTCGTTTTCGCCACACCGGTGCTTGCTGTGTAGTTGTTGGAAGAATTGCCGCGCTTGAGCAAAACGGAACGACAAGTGACGCGCTACCCTGTTTCTGAGGGTATACTGTTTTGCTGTCACTTTGCCAGTGAAGCGCTACCCTACATTGTGAGGGTATATTGTTTTCGGCTCTCACTTGAAAGTGGTGCGCTACCCTGCAGTGTGAGGGTATTTCGATTTTAGGCTCTCTTTGCTTCGTTCTTTGGACATATTTTATTGATCCATCTACAAAAATAGTGGTTGTCGTCGCGAAGATCCGTCGCGAAAATCCGAGTCAAAAGCATTCGCCGCTTAGAAGATCGCTTAGAGGGTGGGGATGATCCCATTGCAGTTGGTAGAGCTGCAATGTAGACTCGATGTTTTAAATTCGGCTATCAATGAGGCCAACCTATTGCAGGAGCAAATAGAAGATATTGATAGCAAAAGATGAATTTGGAGCCGAGCTAGAAGAAATGGGGCATTGTAACCAAGGCAAAGATAATTTTGCTTATCGATGCCTTGAAAGTATCAAGCAACCCACCGCTCTCGGTATCTGCTGCTACGGCCCCAACTCGTGCTCGACTTCCGAAATTGGCCCTACCGAAATTTAGTGGAAAATATTCGGAGTTTAAACATTTTATTAGCCTTTTTGAGACTCTCGTTCATAATGATGATAGTATACCGGTGAAAAATTTAATCATTTGATTTCGTGCCTCTCTAATGAAGCATTAGGAACAATAAAGGCGTTCCAAGTCACCGAGGCTAATTAAGCAAAGGCTATGGCCAGCCTAAAGCGCGTATACGACGAGTTTTATAATATTTTCCAACCAAATCTCCGCACGGTTTAATCTGCCAAAAATCTCGCAACAGTCCGAATCGTCCGTAAGGAGCCTAATCGATACTGTGTCATCGATCTATGGTTCGTTACTCTCGATAGGAGACGATACGAAGATTTCGAATGCGCTCATTCATATCGTTTTGAACAGAGTCGACCCAGTGACTAGACAGAAGCGGGAAGAACTGTTATGTTGGGGAATATATTTGGCACGACTGCTCCAGTTGATCGCTTGATTATGAATGTTTATTGAATATCTTTTTCTTCTTAGCCTAAGGTACAATTGTTCTTATGTATAACGGAGAGCGATAGTTCTCCCATGCATTATATGAAAAGAGTACCATCGCATAAGTAATAGTGAGCGTGGTCTCTGCCTGGATCTAATAGAAATGCATAATCAGCATTAAGTGTCTTTTTGAGAGGGAGACCCATCGCCTCAGTGTTGGGGCGTTTGGGTTCTGAGTTCGAGTAAATGCCTGATCAGCAGTTTTGGTAGCTGAACGATCTGCGTTCAAATCGCAGATCGTTGCTGTGCAAAAGGAATTTGTAACATAAACATTTTTTTTTATGTCACTGCGTATATGTATGCATTTATTTATGTATCTACATATATGTATAACAGAGTGTTACATATGTACATGCATGGGTTCACTACACCTCCCTTTTTTTAAAAATAACGTAATATATGAAGTTATTTAAAATAATATGTTGATATTTGTGAACTAAAATGTATGTTTATATAACATATATATAAACATACATTTTATACACTATATATATATATTTGTTTTTTTTTTTGTATCGTTATTGATTGTCCGATGAACTATGTGTCATGGCTATATACGTATGCTTTAGTCATGGTTTTTACTCTTACTAACTGTTTAACTACTGTCATGGCTATGACAAAATAAAATGAAAGGATTATGAAATAAAAAAAAGTTTTAATCCGTCCTTATGTACTTTATGTTTTTTGTCTTTTATATTTGAAATTGTTATATTATCATTTTCTCCTATACCTTCTACCTTATATGGTCCAGTATATTTGAAATCTAACTTATGACCTGCTTCTTTTTCAATAAAACCTGATCTATTTTTAATTTGAAATTTAAGCAGTTTTTTTCATAATTGATTTTTGTTTCTGTTTCTTGGATTCTAACATTAATATAGCTCTTTTAAAAGCTTATTCTAGTCTACATTTTGATCCCTTAGCGTAATCATCTATATTACAAATAAATATAGATATATTCTATCTATGCTATTGAAATGTTTTGGAATGTTCGAAGTCTTACCGAAAACTAATTCATATGGACAATAATCATGTGTCATGCCGGGGGTTGTGTTGAAGCAGTATACTATACGAAGTATTGTAGCCATACATCCCAATCTGTTTTGTCAGTTGAGATTTATGAGCGATGAACTCAATAAAAGTTCTGTGACTTCGCTCCACGGTTCCTACAGTGTGGTGATATGTGCAGTGGTTGTTATGTTCAGAATATTTAAGTTTTTACATAAATCTTCAATTATTGAATTTTTATACTACGTTCCCATGTCCGTAATGAACGTCTTCATTGGACCGTACTTTAGAATAAAATCTTCAAATATAGCTTTAGCTACTGTTTTTGCACTTTTGTTCTCGATCGGTATGGCAACAAGGTATTTTGACAATTCACAGATTAAAGTGACTGCATGTTCGTTTCCTTGTTCTGATTTGGGAAGTGGACCGAGTGTTTCCACAAGTACCCTATCAAAAGCCATTTGTGGTGTTTCAGTTATTGTCAATGGGGTCTTGGTATGTTTTGTCGTTTTGGACTTTTGGCATTTTTGAGAATTTCTTACATAAGCTGTAATTTGACGTGTCATGTTTTTCCAATAATAATGCCTTCTTATTTTCGCTAATGTTTTAGCTATACCTGTATGACCTCCCTGAATTGGATCGTCATGGTATGTAGACAGTATCTCTTCTTTTTCTTTATTTTCTGTTATTGTGGTCACCGGCTTGAGAAGCGCTACTCTTAAATTCTTTAATATTTTATTGCCCTTGTTCTTGAAAGAATCTATTAAAAAGTTCTCAAAGATTTCTTCGCTCGGTGCCATTTTAAGTTGTCTGATGTTATTTATACCGGCTTCTTTTTCAAGCCTTTGGAAAAAATTGACCTAAGTCAAAGGGTCCATTAGTGTAAAGGTCGCTAACTTTAATTCTTACAATTATCTTTTTTCCATGTTTAAAGAAACATTTAGTCGAAGATATATGTAAGGTGTAAGATGTAAGGCCGTCAGCCACTTGGGTGATACAGGGGGAATCACGGATGACGGTCCGACCCGCGATAACTGGGCTCTCTGGACGGGGGCAGGGTTGCCTGGGGCTGGGGCTTGCCCCAACCCGATGCTACCACGCCCGGTTCTATGACGCAGTGGGATCGCGGGCGGTCCGTCACCCGCCGTAACTGTACACACCAGTGGAAGTGCGACTATACTCTCCTCGTGAGGGCGGCTGGTAACAGGTCCTTGGTACGGTCAGGTCTCTGCCAAGGATGCTGGCTAATGGTAGTCGGGCGGAGAGAAGAAAACTCTCAGTGCAAATTACCCCAATCCTATAGCTGGAACAGCATGCGCTGATGGATGCGTGGCCGAGGGGGGTGCTCGGTCGTTAGTATGCGAACTCTGGATACCTGCCGACCTCCAGTTTAAATCAGGCTTCCCGGGGCACGCGGGCTATGCCTCGGGTGACTAACCCCTTCCCGCCTACCGTGGGACCAAATATGCCATTTCACTTAAATATTAAAAACAACACCGCAAAGGAGCTCGGTACTCCTCTGAAAGTACCGGAGGGACAAGACCATCCCTCTACATCAACGCCTGGGGAAACCAGGTCCAAAGAAGACGGGGAAGGAGACTGAGTCGGTCCACCGTCTTCCAGCAGAATCCGCTGCGGGGAGGGGCTCCGATAAGCCAATCGGGCCCATCCACGTCGGGGCACCGGGGCCAAACCGGTCATCGGGGTGGCTGCTAAGCAGAGCGTTATCGCGGCTGGTAAGCGCCGTCCTACCAGGACAGGAGGCGCGCTGCCTTTATACTGGCCAACGATGATCCGGATGATCAGCCAAGCCCCCGAACAAGCGGCAACGCTCGGCGGAAGACAACGCCAGACAGCCAGGCCAAGCCCAGCAAGCCAAGCGGGTGAAGACGCACCTGACCAACAGGTCTTTTGCGGATGTGGCGAGGGGCAAAACCCCAGTTGGCGTCCTGGATAGGGGCGCCAAGGATGGCAATGTCCCCGTGACAAGTGGCACCTGGTGGAGGCAGAGCTCCAGGACCGCTTCCTGGAGGAACTTGCCGAGAACGGTGGACCCCCGCCCAAATGTGAGGACGCGGGTGGCATCAGGGCATGGAGAAAGCCATCCCCGCCAAGATGCACGCTCGGCCCTCTACATGAAGGCGGTGGCGGCGGCGCTCGAGGAAGTTTATCCGGGAGCCAAACTGGAGGCCGTACGCTGGGAAGACGTCCCTAGCAGACCGAGGGCCCGAGAGCGTGGGTCGGTCAAACCTGCAGAACCTGAGAAGATTCTCAAGGTTCTGCAGGTCTGCAACCCCCACCTTACTACAGCCGATTGGAAGGTGGCCAAGGTCGAGGGGGTCGCAGGACAGAGGCGGCAGATTATCCTCGTCCTGAACGAGGAGTCGCTAGCGCCCTTGGAGAGTCGTCTGGAGTGGTAGACTACGGTTACCGTAAGGTGACCATAGTCCCCTACAAAAATGACTCGAAGGGAAAGCAAGCCGAGGTCCAGCCAGACCTCGAGCTTGAAGTCCCGGAAGCGGGAAGCCAACCCGAGGCGTCGGACGTGGCGTCTATGATATCAGACGATATCCTAGATCGCTACGAGTCCGACGCGAGCGACCTGGCCAGAGGTCTCGGACGCATCGACGTCGGGGAGGACGACGACTCCCCGGAGAGCGACGTCGACACGACAGTGGTGGAGGCGAGTCTCAGGAATGTTCCTGACACTCCTGCAGATAAACCTCCACCATTGTAAGGCAGCATGCGCTGCCTTATTGCTCCACCTAGCCAAGGGTGGGGCCGACATAGTCCTCATTCAGGAACCCTGGATCCTTGGAAACAGGGTCTCCGGTTTGAGGACTCCTGACTATAAGCACTGACCAAATACATTATAGATTGGTCACCGCTTGTAACGAATTTGTCGCAGCTGAATTTGAATTCCGGAACCCAGAACCCCTTTGTATATGTACATGTGTAAATGTGCAGTTTCAAATAAGTCAAACAATTAAAAGCTTTAGTTTTTATATTTTATTTATTTTCCATGCCCAAGTGTCCGCTACCTTCCCCATCCACTCGGCCCGTCCTCATTTATGTTACGGCAGGTCAGGTCATACTTGCGCATGAAACTCAAAAACGATAATTTGCCCAGTTCTTTGCTTTCTTAGCGAACGCAGAGAACAAAAACTTGCACGTCGCACCTTCAATACTCTAATGGGCATCTCGTCGAATGTAAGGTCAAACATGATATCCATTATGAGTATTTACATGTGCATATCGGTGTATCATTTATTTTATCCTATATAAAACGAATTAACATACAAAGGATACAAGAAAATATATTCTGTGACAAGCTTCTTCAAAAACGCGTCACTATGCCAAAAAATTCTAAGGTCAGGGTATGTGGAAAGAAATATAAAAAAAATTTCAACGCGAAATGCGACGACCAAATCCTATAACCCATACACGCACAGTTTGTGAGTACTCAGTACACACGCACGTCTAAGTCGCTACGAACCACAACACCAAACCCCAAATCAGAAGTCGAACCAGTTGAAGACAATACAGACATACATTTTTATGTCCGTGTGACAGAAATGTTGGATTGCGAACATGTTCAAAGGGGTTCTGGGTTCCGGAATTCAAATTCAGCTGCGACAAATTCGTTACAAGCGGTGACCAATCTATAATGTATTTGGTCAGTGCTATAAGCTTTACTTAGCTGACTCCCCAGGTAAAATACGCACCTGCATTCTTGCAAAAAGAGAACTGCACTTATTTTTGCTCCCAAATTTCAGCAATGAAGACCACACGGCGGTGAGCCTCGAAGGCCAGGAGCGCTCACTCCGCATCTGCTCGGCGTACATGGGTCACGACCAGCCAGACCCGCCTCCACATGCGTCCTTGAGGGCGCTCGTCGCAGACTGCGAGACCAAGGACATCGGCCTTTAGTGGGATGCGACGCCAACGCTCACCACAGTCAGTGGGGAAGCACCGACAAGAACGAACGGGGTGAGTTCCTTTTAATTACTTACTGACCACACAGATGGTCATCTTAAACCGTGGGGATGAACCCACCTTCATTATTATGAATCGCAAGAAGGTCCTGGACCTTACGCTTGCCTCTCATACGCTGCAGGATAATATGCCGGTATCCTGGAGGGTCCTTGAAGAACACTCCTTCTCGGACCACAGGTACGTAGAAACTGTCTTTACGTTCACCATACCGAGACCAGCCCAGTTCCGTAACCTCCGGAGGACTAACTGGACTCGCTATGTGGACCTTCTTAGCCAAACTCTCCCTGAGACACCAACTAGGGAGGATTTCTAAGGGGAGACCACGACTCGTCTGGTAAAGGTTTTACCGACGCCTGCAACGCAGCGCTTGACAAAGCCTGCCCACCCGGAAAACCAGAGGTCGGAAGAAACGAAAGCTCTTAACGTTGAGCAGAACTGGACCGACTACAACAAAGAACTTAGGAAAGCCAAACGCGCGTCGTGGCGCCAGTTCTGCACCGAAATCGAGAGTAACTCCGAAGCCTCGCGCTTACGCAAAGTACTCTCGAAATCAACCCCAACCTTGGGGTATTTGAGGAAGGCCGACCAATCCTGGACGACATCCAGTTCCGAGTCGCTAAGCCTCCTTCTTAGTACACATTTTCCAGGATGCGCTGTGAACAGACCAACCTACGGAGCGCATCCCTCTAACGTCCCAGGCTTAATTATGAACCTGCTAAGTCAGGAGAATATATCCTGGGCAATAAAAGCTTCAAGCCCTACAAATCCGCGGGACCAGATGGCATCATCCCCTGCCCAGCTGATCCAAGCCGGACAAAGAGCCATAAATTGGCTCAAACGGATCTACGAGGGGATTTTCTCCCACGGACAAATCCCGAAGACATGGCTTCGAGCCAAAGTTGTCTTCATACCCAAGGCAGGCAAGCCCTCGCACATTGCCCCTAAAGATTTCAGATCAATAAGCCTGTCGTCCTTCCTCCTGAAGGCGATGGAACGGCTTTTAAGTCTGCATCTCAGGGCGACCATATCGCCAAATCGTCAAATCTCTGATTCTCAACATGCCTATCGGAGGGGAAGATCCACCGAAACGGCCCTACACGCGATCACATCGATCATCGAATCGTCCCTCAGCTGCAAAGGAGTATACCCTGGTAGCCTTCCTTGACATTGAAGGGGCTTTCAATAACATCATCCCGTCCGCCATCACGAGAGCATTGACTGACCTGGGGATTGACTCCCGGACGGTGAGTCTCATCGATCAGATGCTGCAATGCAGTACCGTTGAGGCATCACACCCGCAGGGCGGAGTCCTCTCGCCCTCCTATGGAACGTAGCAGTGAATGTACTGCTGCGAGAGATAGAGGGTGGCGGTTGCCGCGTGGTGGCGTATGCGGATAACGTCACTTGTACTATTCACCAGGAAATACAAGATTTCGACACTTACCCCACCGAAACTATGCGGAGAGCCGCTAGTTTTCAGCAACCAAGCCAAATACCTTGGCCTTATCCTCGATAGGAAGCTCGACTGGAAGCTGAGCATAGAGGACAGGGTGAAG
Organism: Drosophila bifasciata; assembly: GCA_009664405.1. Lineage (NCBI taxonomy): Eukaryota > Metazoa > Arthropoda > Insecta > Diptera > Drosophilidae > Drosophila > Drosophila bifasciata. The sequence goes on from CM019042.1 coordinate 26,948,437, forward strand.
AAGGCCACAGTAGCCCTCTACACCTGCAGGAAAACCATCGGTCTAAAGTGGGGCATGACCCCGTGCATAGTCCGATGGCTGTACAACGCCATCATACGACCAATCCTGATTTATGGAGTAGTGGTGTGGTGGCCAGCCCTGGAAAATAAAACTTGTCTTGACAAACTCACAAGAGTCCAACGCACGGCAGAGCTATGCATAACGGGCGGATTACGCACTACCCAAGTGAAGCCCCTCGACACCATGTTGTACCTTCTACCTGTAGAACTTATGGGGAAAAAGGTTGCAACACTCTCCGCCCTTAGAATGAGGGAATCCAACCTGTGGAAAACCACCACGGTTGGCCACTCGGGAATCCTAATAAAACTCCCGCAACTTCCAGAGAGGACAGACTACTGCATCCCAAGTGACTACCTCTCGACGCCTTTCCAGGTATCCATCCCACACAGGGAGGACTGGGAGAGGGGCGAACCTGGACCTGCGAACGCGATCCACTTCTACACTGATGGCTCAAAATTAGACGGCCGGGTGGGAGGGGGGCGTCTTCTGCGACGAGCTCAACATCAGTCTCTGCTTCAGACTTCCGGACTACTGCAGCGTGTTCCAGGCAGAGGTCTTAGCCATAAAGGAGGCCATTTCCATCGTCTCCAAACTTTCTTTAGACGGACACTCAGTGTGCGTCTTCTCGGACAGCCAAGCGGCCCTAAAGGCTCTTGGCTCTATTTCGTCGAACTCAACGACCGTAAACGACTGTCGCAGGTCTCTAAATGAGACCGCAGAGCAGCTAGATCTCTCCCTTATATGGGTCCCTGGACATAGGGACATTGTCGGGAACGATGCCGCCGACGAGCTAGCTAGGCGGGGCACTACTGTACCTCTCCCTTCCGGAGAGGGAGCAAGTGGCGATGCCTCTGGCTACGTGCAGGCTATTAACGCACGAGGCTTTCGAGCAAATTGCTGAGAGGCGATGGCAGCTGACCATCACATGCAGAACTTCAAGAGCGATTTGGCCAAATCGTTTCGAAAAAGCGCTCGGAAGAGCTTTATAGACTCAGCAGAGCACATTGCTCCGCCGTCACCCGAGCCATCACGGGGCACTGGCAGATCGGCACACATGCTGCACGACTCTTGATCCCTCACAACGACTTCTGCAGAAGTTGTAGGGACGAGGAGGAGGAGTCGGTTCACCACTTCTTCTGTCTCTGGCCGGCCCTGGGAAAGCGAAGACTACGGTTCCTCGGGGCCCCTTTCCTTACAGATATTTCGGACCTCTCCGAAACCAAACCGGGGACTCTGTCCACTGTCCGGTGGCATGCAAGCCACCGCAAGGCATGCAAGGGGAGGTCTCTCCCCCTCCGTTACCGCCTTAACCTAACCTAACCTATATGTAAGGTACTTTTTTAACATCATCATTTTGCATGACGTTGTATATTCGTCGCATAGTGGGCTTTGAAGCGATCGATGGCTTATGCAATTCTGTGTTTGAGCCTGCGCTTTTTTTTTTTTTCTACTTTGATTTCTTGTAGTGACATTTAATACTGTGTTAGTTGTTTGTATATTTTTTAAGTCTGTCATGGTTATTCTTGATAACGCATCTGCTATATGGTTGTCCTTTTCCTTAAGATACTCCACAGAAAAAATCATATTCCTCCAAATCTAGTCTCATACGTGTTAATTTTGAGCTGGGGTTAAACATAGAAAATAAATGGGTGAGTGGCCTTTGGTCAGTTTTGACAGTGAAATGTTTGCCATAATTGTATGGTCGAAAATGATTTATTGCCCAATGTATTGCTGCTAATTCTTGCTATATTGTGTTTTTATTGCTTTCTCCCTTTCTGAATGATCTTGATGCATACGCTACTGGTAGCTGAGTTCCATTATAATTTTGTGTTGGAACAGCTCCACATGCTTGTGCATCCTTTACTGAATATTGCAGTAATGTTGGTTTCATCAATTGTACTTGTATTCGAAACCTTTCTGACATTTATTTGTCCATTCGAAGTTAACATCCTTTTACATTATCGTGCATGAATAATCGGAAAATTTTTAATGAAACGTCTATAATAATTGCAAAATTCAACGAATCTTCTAGCGCTATCTTCGGGCAATTTAAGGTTGTGTTTCCTACACAAATCAAAAACGCTGGTGAGGTTTTTAACCATATGTTTCTCCGAACAACCGATGACAATGAGGTCATCCATATACAAGAATGCCTGAGAAGGTTCGATACCTGAAAATGCAATTGTCATAATTTTTTGAAAAGAATTTGGCGCTATTTTTAAGCCATATGGTAATCGCGTGAAGCGATATGAGCCTTTGCTCGTTGAAAAGGACGTTATATTTCTTGAACTTTCTTCAAGTTCTATTTGATGAAAACGTAACATCAGATCAAGACATGAAAAGTATTTAGCTCTACCTAATTGATCAAGAATATCATCTATTCTGGGAAGTGGAAATTTATCTGATAAGACTTTTTTGTTTATTTGGCGGTAGTCGATAACCAGGCGCCATAGTTTACTATCTAAATTCGGTAATGATTTTTTCGGGACTATTAATAATGGACTGTTGTATTCAGAGACTGATGGTTCTACTATTTTGTCTTTTATTAGCTTTTCTACTTGCTTTATGACTTCCTTTTTTTTGACTGTGGGGAGTTCTATAGTTTTTATACATATATACCGGTTCATCATCTTTCATTCTTATCTTTTTGTTTATAAAATTATTAGTTAATATCGATTCGGTTTCTTTTCCGAATAAATCACAGTATTTGGTGCAAAATTCTGTGAGAATGGTTTTGAACTGAGTGGGAAAATTTTTATCTAGCTTGTTTTAAAATTTCGGTCTGATTATTATTATTAGGATTGGAATTTACTATGTAATCATCAAAATGGTTCGAATTATATTGTATTTAATTTAATGATTGCATTTGTATTTTGTTGTTTTTCGAATTCGGACGAAGGTGTTTTGAGAGTCTGAAATAGAGTATCCAATGTATACTCCATTTTGAATCTCTTGATTTGGTATGAATATACATTCAGTTGCTGTATTTATAGCAATCTTTAAGACAACTTCGGATCGTGCTGGTAAAATTGTTAAATTGTTTTCTAGTGTATGATATATTAGAATATTGATGGGATAATTGAAATTATTTGGTCTCAGGATGAGCCAATCGTTTTCTGGTTTTAAGTCTATTTGACAATTGAATTTTTTCATGAACTCTATACCTAATATTCCATCACAAGGGATGGGGAAGTTTAAATCTACTATATGAAAATTATGTGGAATAGCCTATTTTCCTGATAGAAGTTCTATGAATGCTAATCCTTTGGAATTGGTTGACCTTCACCGATACCTGATATTAGAGTAATATTTTTGTAATCTGTGTTACGAAATGTGTCTGTATATTCTTTTATTAAGGATATGTCTGTATCTACCTGTATCTACTAATAATGTGTATATGTTGTGTGTTTTTTCATTTTGTAATGAAACAAAAAGGTTGAAATTAAGATTGATAGTGTGAACCGTTACTGTTTTGGATTTATTAAGGGGGCTTACTGGTTTTCCGGGGTGGCTTGCACCTGTCGGACATTATTATTTTGCCTGTTGGTGTTGGCATAGTTTCCACTATAGGATCCACCGTTTTGACGGTTGTTTCCTCTTTAGTTTGTGTTATTGTTATAGTTTTATTGTAACGTCTGAAATTTCCTCTGAAATCCCAGCGTCCTCGGCCGTCTGCAACATAGGCGCTTTCTAGGGCCTTTGTCAATTGCTGAGTTTCCAGAGTATAAACGTTTTCCGTTTTGTTTTTCTGCTGGACGTTTAACATTTTGGCGTTCAGTACTTCGACTGACTCGCCTTTTACGTCATTTTTATACCCGTAATCGAAGAGTAGAAGGGTATATTGTATTTGTGGTAAAAGTGGACGTAATGTAGAGAAGGAATAATTTCCGACCCTATAAAGTATATATGTATATTCTTAATCAGCATCAATAGCCGAGTCGATATAGCCCTGTCTGTCCGTCCGTCTTGTTCGTCGCCCATTGCTCGAAGGCTAAAATAGATAGAGCAACCAAATTTTTTCCATACTGATGTTATATCTCACTCCTAAAAAAACTGTTTTATAATTTCCGCCCAAAAACAGAGCCCACATCTGTGGCGTCCACAATTTTAAAGATAACAGAAAACGAAAAATGCAGAATCATAGAGAAAGACCATATCTTTCAGGGGCCAAAATCTGAATCGGATCGGATCATTAATATAGCCACAATAAAGAAAAACATACGAAAAACTTCGCTCCCTCTCTTTCGCACTCACACAAAACGAGTCGTTTTGGTTTTTCGTATTTTGTGTAGCCTGGATCTCAGAGACTAAACGAGCTGGAGCAACCAAACTTTCTGTCAAGACTTCTGTGATACCAAACCTGAACGAGTGTGTTTGTAGCCACAATGATCAAAAATGAATTTTCAGCAGCGATTTCCCCTCCCCTTGCAGCGTAAGTCATTTATTGGGGTTGATAGCCGCTACTGATTCTCTCACACTCACACTTACGCTCACAGACTCTGTCTCGTGCAGTGTTGTTGTGAGAATGGGAGTGGATGTAGATGACAGATGCAGCAAACAAATGTAAAATGTAAAAACTGATAAAACATTTGAAAATTCCACATAAATCACATGTGTACTGACTGTGTACGGGTATAAAAAGTAGAGTCGCGTTTACAGCGACTCCGTACGTTCTTTCTCGTTTTGTTTGCTAATAACGTCTACTATTGATGTTTTTGATTCTATTAAATTCCTGGCATGTCCTTTAAGTTTTGATTTAAGGACCGATACAGCTAAAACTTCATGAGTTCTTTTAATGGAATCTACTATTTCTAACGCATCTAGGAAACTTCTCAGATTTTCGTGTTTACCATCGAAATCGGGTATAAGCCTGGAGGCTGAGTTGAGAAATTCTATTTTTGTCTGTGCCATTGTTGTTTCTATTTTATTTTCTGGCTCTAGTTCTGAATCTGGTTCCGTTTCTGAAATTGTCTGTTCTTTTCTATATCTTGTTTGGGGCAGGACTGTTTTGTCAAAGCTGGCAAGGCTGATGTAATTATTTGGCAAGGAAAATTGCAAGTTATGTATTAAATTTATTTTCAGGAGGTTGTCTTTTAGGCGTTCTAACACATTTGTTATTTGGATAGCGTGAGCATCTGAGAGCCCTTTTGATTATCTTTATAGATAATTACTATTTTATTATATTGTGTTATGAGAATTTCTGTATGTTTTATTATAGTTTGTATTGTGATAGGTAATTATTATTTAAACATCTAAAGGATTTATCAAATTCTGTTCTGATTTTTACAATTGATCTTGTTATTTGAACCCATCCATGATCCATAGGTAATCGGGGTTTTCAATGATTTTGTTATTTTATATGGCTGTTGCGTATTTTTTTTTTTAAGATTTTGTTGTGCATTGCATATAATTTAAGCAAAAGCATAGAGGATCTTAGAATAATTATTAATAATAATAGTGTTCACAGTGAACCTATGTCTGCTGTGTGATCAACTATTTCGAGCTTATTGACGACATTTGCCGTCGGGTTTTCAATTTTGCTCTCTGTTTTACACATGATGAAATTATTGGGTTTTTCTTCTACGTTAAGGAATTTAATTAAAAGTTGATATATTATTTGATTTGTAATATGCTAAATTCAAAAAATTATCAAAACATATTTGTCCTACCTAATAGGCGAATGGCTTTACAGGCCAATCTATTTTACCGGTCGACTCAATTGTCGGTGGGTATTACATTTTGTTTAAATTTAGTTTATATTTTTATCATTATTATTATTGTGATGGGCGTTCTTTGCAACGCTGTCGGTCCGTGGCCCAGCTTGTTGCGCTGGCGGTGCCGGTGCAGGTTTTCGCACAGGCTAGTATGATGGGGTGCCGGAGTTGGACATCTTTCAGGCTGATGGGGTGGTGGTGCTAGTTTTCTGGCACTCACTATTTGTTTCCGGTTTTGGCATCACCCATTTGCATGTGTAGTTGCACGTCGGGCTATACAGTGGCCCTTGGCAATCTCCAGGGCACCTTTTTTTTAGTTGTGCAATTTTTTATGGGAGGGGAGCGGTGATTAATAAATTTCTTATGTTTTATATCTGATGTGGCACAGGGTGAGCTTTTATTTCTTTAGAGCGAATCGAGATGTTCGAGTTCGTTTTGTAACTTAACTGCGACTTCCCATTTCGGAGGGTTGTCATTTTTATACAGTAGTTTGACAATATCAGATTTTCGCTGTCTGATACGCTCTCTAATCCCAATTTTTCTGGGTTTTGTTTGTTTTGGGTGCTCATCCCTGTACTCACTCAAAACGTTTTTCCTGTTTCTTCATTGCCTCCGATGCCAGGGGTGTAATTAGTTTTCTTTGTTTTTTTTTTTTTTCACTCCTCCTTTTTATACCCGACTCGAAGAGTAAAAGGGTATATTGTATTTATGGTAAAAGTGGATGTGTTTTAACATAGAGACGGAATAATTTCCGACCCTATAAAGTATATATATATTATTAATCAGCATCAATAGCCGAGTCGATATAGCCATGTCTGTCCGTCCGTCCGTCTGTCTGTCTGTCCGTCTGTCTAGTCTGTCCGTCCGTCTTGTTTTTCGCCCATTACTCGGAAGCTATAAGAGTTAGAGCAACCAAATTTTTGTTCTAGACTGATGTGATCTCTCACTCCTAGAAAAGTATTTCAAAATTTCGCCCCGTCCACTTCCGCCCCCACAAAGAGCGCACATCTGTGGCGTCCACAATTTTGAAGACAACAGAAAACAGCAGAATCATAAGGAAAGAGCAGGCGCCCAAATCTGAATCGGATCATTAGTATAGCCACAATAGAGAAAACCATATCGAAAAACATCATTCCCCTCACTCGCACTCACACAAAAACGAGTCGTTTTGGTTTTTCGTATTTTGTGTAGCCTGGATCTCAGAGACTAAAAGAGCTAGAGCAACCAAAATTTCTGTGCAGACTCCTGTAATACCAAACCAAGACAAGTGTATTTTACAATTTCGCCACGCACCCTTCTGCCACCCCATAAAAAGAAAGTCCAAAATTTTGAAGATAGGAAAAAACGAAAAATTAAGTATCGCAGAGAATGATCATATCTACCAGATTGCCGAATATGGTTCAGATCGGATAATTATTGTAGCAACAATGATGAAATTAATTTTCAGAAGTTAGCCGCCATATATTTGCCGTGCAGTGTTGTTGTGAGAAGTAATGTAGAAAAAATGTAAGATGTAAAATGTAAAAAATGATAAAAAGAATTATTAAATTCCACATATGTACATATGTAAATCACATGTCTACTGACTGAGTGCGGGTATAAAAGTAGTGTCGCTTAACAGTCCTTTCTTTCTCCTTTCCTTCCTTTCTCCTTTTTCGTCCTTTCTTGTTTCACTTATAGTATTGTCCTGTCCTGAGTAAGGGCAGTTAAGTCGGAAGTATCTCAGGTTCTTTAGACCGCAGATTACCACATCTGAGAGCACAGTCAAGCCCATTACGATCTCGGATTCAGAATCGACCAAGGCGATGGTTCATGGTTGCCTAATGAAGACGCCTTTCAGTTCGGAATTGACTATGAAGTCATGGGTCTCCGAGCGATAAAACGGGAAATACTGTCGGTGACATCGAAGTTGTTCGACCCCCTTGGATTGTTAAGTCCTATTGTCATAAAGGGTAGGATCTTGCAGAACTTTGGCTTAACAAACTGGATTGGGATGAGTCGATTCTGATGCATTTGGAAACAGCATGGAATATGTTGAAAAATACACTGTTTCATACCTCGAGACGATGTCACCGGTACAGATACATGCCTTCGCGGACGCCTCCATAAGAGCTTATGGAGCGTGCGGTCTATATACGTAGCAGAACGAAAGAAGGTTTGAAGATATCGTTGTTGACGTCAAAGTCCAAAGTAGCGACGCTCAAGACCAAGGCTTGAGTTATGTGACGTTCACCTTCTTACGGATCTCTGCCACAGAATCAAGCCCCTATTAAAGGTCCGTATCGAACGAGCTGTTTATTGTTTATGATACGGTCGTACCATCTACGTTGTCGGCGTGCGTTTCGAATAGGGTGGCTGAGTTCGATTTGGTAGATGTCATCGAAGGATTCTCGTCACACCTCAAGCCGCTTTGAGTGTTTTTTATATGTTCCGCTTTATAAGGAAATGTAGAAACCCGAGCATACGGTTTAAAAAACGGTCTCACCGACCGAGTCACAAAATTGTCGAAATGATGCAACGTCACGAGTATCGGGAGGAAATCAAGAAAGTTCGGAAAGGATCTAGAGTCGGTCCGAGTCTTCAGCGGTTGAACCCATTCATCCATGAAGACACTGGAACTTGGTGTACTTTTTCGTTGTTGAGGGAGGGGGCAACTAGCTAAAGCTCCTATATCATACAATGCAAAGTTTCCTTTGCTCTTGACGAAGCGCTCGCAATTCGTGAGGAGCTATGTTCGTCATCTGCACAATACCAATTTATTTAGAGCTTCACTTAGAGGTTCTTTTAGAACTTGTCTCAGTTAACTACTAACTCTTATTGTTGGCTTTCCGAAGGTTCGTCGGTCGCCGAGGATATCCCCAGAACGCCCATTGCGAAAACGCGACAAATTTCGTCGGAGCGAGCCACCACCTCAGCGCTCTGCGGAAGGCGCTCGAGGAAGAGACAGACGAAGTTCGCGGATTCGCATCATGAGGTGGATGCGAATTTGCGCTCATACCGCCTCGACCGCCGCACATGGGAGGACTATGGGAGGCAGGTGTCAAGTCTGCGATGAGCCTACCCTACGGGCAGTAGGCAGCGCGTTGCTGACCGCAGAGGAGCTCGCCACGGTCCTCGTCGGGATCGAGGCCGTGCTGAACTCCAGGCCGCTGGGAGCCATCAGCCAGGACCCCAGCGACGGCGAGCACCTGCTGACAGACGTCCGTCGCTCATCGCTCCCCAGCACTGCGGACTCCGGACCAGGAGAGTCTCAGCTGCTTGCGGCGATGGCGACTTGTCTCGTCAGTCAGGCAGGCGTTTTGGCGGCGATGGTCCCGCGAATATGTCCTGGGGCTGCAGGTGGGGCCAAGTGGCACCAGAGACCTCGTCCTCGTGGCCGAAGACAGCATGGCAGGAGTGACTGACAGGGGAGTATAATCGCCACGCACGCAGGGGAGTACGGCATGGTCAGAGTCGACGTTAGAGGAGCGACGGAGGAGTGTTTCGGAGGGTCATCCATAAGCTGGCGCCTCTACCAATGGGTTGAAGGCACGCAGGCCTTCAACGGGGCCGGTGTTTCGCCAGTTCACAAATTTGTTTGTACATGAAGTCTAGTGTAAGTAGGTTGGGGCAAGGCGGGAGCGCAATAAAAGCTCTCTCTTGTTCTCGGCGAATTCGCCCCGCTTTTGCCACCGTAGGTTAGCTAGGCTTAAGAGAGTTTGTATGAATGTTTAGAATATAATCGTAATTGAATTTCGATAGAGCGCACGTCCCATTTTTTTTCGACCAAATAAATCTTTATGGCCGATAGCAAGAACCGTTGACGTCATCACAGGATCTAACGGCGTTTTCAAAGTCGCCGTTCTTTGCACAACGACTGGTACTTATAGACGATCTGTTACCAAGCCCCTGCGTCCTTTCTGTTGTTGCTTATGCGGAAGTCCCTGATATTCGGAGACTTTTCGGAGCAGCCTCTGGCAAAAAGCTTTATGCGCTAGCTGTCGCTCATAAAATCGAATGCAAACTCGCCATTAGTTATCGGTAGTGTTGCTTAGCGGCTTGCATTGCCCTTAAGAAGAAAAGTCGAAAGCTGGAGAACTAGCGATACCGGTCCAATGACCCTTCGAAATCTATCCTACAAATATGTAGAAAAAAATATGTGTGTATGCATGGATCTCCGCAAAAGCGTGCACCAAATTACATGCGGAGTTTTTTTTTGTTTAGCCAGAGAATGTGGCATGGTTTCCACAAACAAATATTTACTTTTCCATAAGTAGGTTCCTCAAGAATAAAGGAAGAATGTATGTATGTATGTACAAACTGCTGCTGATGAAATTAATGAGTGTTTGTAAACATTTGTGGCACTCTGTGAAAACACTTAGATTGACTAAAAATGTTCAAAGTGTTCAATTGCAAATACTACAGCAGATTTGTTTTCCAGACAACTTTTAGACATTGGTAATAGCTTCCATCCCGTTGACAATTCTGGCTTCCAAACAATTTTTTGCACTTTTTGTGTGATCGCAGGAATACTTGATTCGGAGTGTGTTTCCAAATTTTGTACAAAATTATAGAAACCACGACTGGTTGAGGGAAAGAGCAATTTTGGCTGGAACAAATAAAGATGTCAATGAGATCAACGCATCTATTTTGAATTCCATCCCAGGAGAAAATGGTTGCGTATAGGTCGATTGATACAATTATCAATCAAGATGATGTTGTAAATTATCCAGTCGAATTTCTAAATTCATTGATTTACCTGAATTTCCGTCATACTATTTACAAGTAAAAGTTGAGCAAACCATAATTATGCTGCAGAATCTTAATCCACCACGACTTTGCAATGGTACAAGATTTGCTGTGAAAAAAGTTATGATTTATATACTTGAAGCAACTATTTTGACTGGGAAATTTTGTGGTGAACACCACAATTAATTCGGAGAATTCCGATGATTCCGATTGACATGCCATTTGATTTCAAACGACTACAATTTCCCATTCGACTTGCTTTTTGCTATGACTATTAATAAATCACAAAAGACAGTCGTTGGAAATTTGTGGTTTAAATTTGGAGCATCCGGTATTTTTACATGGTCAACTTTATGTAGCGTGCTCACGAGTTGGCAAACCTTCAGATTTAATTATTCATTGTATCGACGGCAAAACAAAAATATTGTTTATCACATAGCATTACAATAAATAACATATGTTATTGCATCAAAATTATCATTGTTTAATTTCTAATTACTAAACATTGAATTACTAAACATTGAATAAGTAAGCAGCGAAGCGCGCGAAAGTTAGTTATATATATATAGTATATGTTTATAACCCTTCGCCACGAACACTCGGTTTAAATTTGTTGCTAATCAAGATTAAAGCCAAGTTAAGTTTATACGAGTTCTCGTTAATTATATATTTTGTGGAATTTAAAGTTGGTCCACTGGAGTGTCCACATTTCAATGACGCTATACTCTCGTTGCGAACTTACTCTCACAATAATCTGTATGTATACCTAAGTACATATGTATATCAAACAAAACGACTCGGATTATCTATTTAAGCCTTTTGACAACAGTTTGTAAAAAAAATCTTACTAGCATAAAAAATGGGTAACACACTTTATTTTGATCGTCAAAAATTACTTACTTTCGTCGATAAGGGGTAAAACTTTCGTTATCATCGGTATCGTCGACACTAACTGATGATTCTTCAGATTCCGAGCATCGTAATGGTGTATTAAACGGAGGACTATTATTCGGTTTGTTGGTTGAGTGTGGACGGTGCCCAGAAATCGTGTTAGATCGGAACCAATGATTTGATGCAAGGTTTATTTGATTGCTGCAGTCGCTTAAGCAACGATTTCTTGTTGGTAAACTATCACACCGTTCTCTTCCGTAAGCTGAAAAAAAAATATTTTTTTTTTTAAAAAAAATAATTTTTGATGGGCATTCACAAATTGATTAAAATTAAACCATTTATACAAGTTTTACGAACGAATACCATTTAATTATCACTCAAGTACTAGAAAACTACTACTTTATTAGAAAAAGCAATAAAAAACAAAGCAACTTCTGAAAGACAGAACGAGAAAGACTTGTATACCCGTACTCAGTCAGTACACATGTGATTTATGCATGGAATTTTCAAATGTTTTATCGGTTTTACATTTTACATTTTACATTTGTTTGCTGCATCTGTCATCTACATCAGTTCTCACAACAACACACGTACACTGCCGATTCAGATTTGGGTCCCCTGAGACACCCTGAGATATAACATCAGTATGGAAGAAAAATTTGGTTTCTCTATCTCTTTTAGCCTTCGAGCAATGGGCGACGAACAAGACGGACAGACGGACGGACAGACAGGGCTATATCGACTCGGCTATTGATGCTGATTAGCTGAGGGATCCCTCAGCAGTGATTAAGAATATATATAATTTATTTATTCCTTGTCTATGTTACACACATTTGTTTTTTACCAAAAATACAATATACCCCTCTTACTCTTCGAGTACGGGTATAAAAATCAGAATTAATCTGTGTAAGGGATTCCTGAAAACCAACCAGTAATATTTATACCCGTACTCGAAGAGTAAAAGGGTATATTGTATTTGTGGTATTTGCTGTCAGTCCTTCTTGTTTGTCGCCCATTGCTCGGAGGCTATAAGAGCTAGGGCAACCAAATTTTTTTCCAGACTGATGTGATATCTCACTCCTAGAAAACTCCTTCCACTTCCGCCACCACAAAGGGCGCACATCTGTGGCGTTCACAATTTTGAAGTTAACAAAAAACTATAAATGCAGATTCATAGAGAAAGACCATATCTATCAGGGGCCCAAATCTGAATCGGATCGGATCATTAATATAGCCACAATAGAGAAAAACATACGAAAATATTTCGCACGAGCCTCTTTCGCACTCACACAAAAATGAATCGATTTGGATTTTTGTATTTTGTGTCGCCTGGATCTCAGAGACTATAAGAGCTAGAGCAACCAAACTTTCTACTCACACTCCTGTGATACCAAACCGAAACAAGTGTATTTTAAAATTTCGCCCCGCCCCGGAAGGGGGTTCCGCCCGCACAAAAGACGAAAGTCCACAATTTTGAAGATAGAAAAAAACGAATGCAGTATAGTATAGAATGACCATATCTACCAGATTCCCGAATTTGGATCAGATCGGATCATTATTATAGCCACAATGATAAAATGAATTTTCAGCAGCGATTTGCCCCTTCCCTTGCAGAGTAAGTCATTTCTGGGGATGATTGTCGCTACAGATTCTCCCTCTCGCTCACACACTGCTCATACATTCTGCCTTGTGCAGTGTACGTGTATTGTTGTGAGAAGTGATGTAAATGATGTAGATGACAGATGTAGCAAAAAAATGTAAAATGTAAAAAACTGATAAAACATTTGAAAATTCTACACCCAGCGACAAAAAAAAAGCCGCACTCTGTCATTTCATGCATTTCTGACTTTGGAAGACTGGTGTTTCCCCAAATTTTATTCGATTCGACTAATTTTTTTTGTTGGAGTCCCCGTGAATGTGTCCTTCTGGTTTTGTGTGGTTTTTGACGTCTTAGTTGTTGGAAACACTTCCTAAAGAATTTTAACTTTGAACTCTTCAAAAACGATGCCCAACGGAAAGCAGATATCGGTGACTGAAAAGTAAAAAATTATTGAATTGGCAGAACAAAATGTTTCAATTCGTAAACAAAAGTTTTCTGTGAGACGATTTGAAAAAAAAATCGAAAGACTGGAGAAGTGGAGAGGACGAAAGGATCGGGAAGAAAAAATCAACAAATATAAGGAAAGATCGTATTATTATGAGAACGACCCTACATAATAGATTTTGAAATGCTGTTGAGATAGCTTCCGAAGTGCAGCAACGATTTTCAAAAGATATTTCGGCTCGAATTATACAGCTTCAGCTAAAGGAGATGGGCCTAATGGCAAGGACACCTGCCAAAAAGCCACTTCTGTACAGTAGAATTAAGAAAGCTCGCTTAAATTGGTCTACAGAAAAATCTAATTGGGGTGAATCCGAATGGTCACGTGTCATATTGTCGAATGAGTCCAAATTCAACCTCATTGGACCCGATGGTTCGCGCACAGATCGGCGGAAAACAGGGGAACGATATTCCAAAGATTGCTGCATTAGCACCGTAAAGCATTTGTCTTATATTATGGTATGGGTTAGAATATCTAAAAAAAAAAACTGATTCGATAATAATGGTGAAAGGTATGGTTAATGCAAAAGTGTATAAAGAAATTATTCTCAGTGGCGTTGTGCCTAGTATGGAATCAGTTACTGAGAAAGAAGATGATCCCATCTTTCAGTACGATTCTGCACCTTGTCATCGAGCGCGCTCTCTAAGTTATTCTTTTGTCGTTTGCTATTTTAAAAAATGCATTATACTAATTTTGACTATTCTTTAACGATAGGTTAACATTTTTAAGATGGAATTGGGTATTAAGTCCTTAGATTGGCCAGGTAACAGTCCCGACCTCAATCCGATAGAGAATGTCTAGGCCCTTATGAGTTCAAAAATAGAAAAAAAGGAAGCAGAAAACTATGGTTGAGTTACACCAAACTATAAAAAAGTATTGTTTGATGATATAACGGACGACTATCTGAAGGTTTTATACGATTCGATGCCCAATAGGACCAAATGTCTCATAAACGCCAAGGGTGGTCCCACCAAATATTATTTAGTTCTTAATTTGAAAAAAAAATTTTTTTAAATATTAGCTTTGTCATTACTTTATAGAAAACCAAAATAACTCATTGGAAAAAAATTTAGTTTTTGTTGGAAAAACACGTTTATATATTTTAATTTAATTTTTACTTTTGTTATGGTGAAATTACTAAATATACGATGAAAACGGTGTGATTGGCAAACATATTTTTCTTTCACTATATAATTATGATACAAACAAATTTAGTAACTTCTTTTGTATAAAAATGATTAAGTGACACAACAACAAAAATAAATAGTCGAATCGAATAAAATTTGGGGAAACACCAGGAATCAAAGTCAGAAATGCATGAAGTCAACGTGCGGCTTTTTTTTTTGTCGCTGGGTGTACATAAATAACATGTATAGGCGTATGCAAACGGGTATAAATGTAGAGTCGCGTTTACAGCGACTCCGTACGCCTTTCTCGTTTTTGGTGGTAGGAGACTTGTGCGAAGAACGCTACGTCGCCAATTACCGCAGACTTTCAGGGACTAGCATTTAACAGAGCTCGAAAATAATGATTGACCGTATTTTCCCTTGCAGTCTGCGCACTTACATAACCGAGAAACCCATGCACACTTACACTTGCTGTTTCAAAGGAGGCAGAACCACTGACCAAACACATAAAATTGGTCACCGCAGGTGACAATTTGTCGCAGCTGAATTTGAATTCAGAACCCAGAACCCCTTTGAACATGTTCGCAATCCAACATTTCTGTCACACGGACATAAAATGTATGTCTGTATTGTCTTCAACTGGTTCGACTTCAGATTTGGGGTTTGGTGTTGTGGTTCGTTGCGACAGACGTGCGTGTGTACTGAGTACTCACAAACTGTGCGTGTATTGGTTATAGGATTTGGTCGTCGCATTTCGCGTTGAAATTTTTTATATTTCTTTCCACATACCCTGACCTTAGAATTTTTGGCATAGTGACGCGTTTTGAAGAAAAATGTCACAGAATATATTTTCTGGTATCCTTTGTATGTTAATTTGTTTTATATAGGATAAAATAAATGATACACCGATATGCACATGTAAATACTCATAATGGATATCATGTTTGACCTTACATTCGACGAGATGCCCATTAAGTATTGAAGGTAGACGTGCAAGTTTTTTTTTGTTCTCTGCGTTCGCTAAGAGACGCAAAGAACTGGAGCAAATTATCGAAAAGTTTCATGCCAAGAATATTCATGACCTGACCTGCCGTAACATAAATGAAGACGTTAAAAGGGTGGATGGGGAAGGTATGTACATGTGTAAATGTGCAGTTTCAAATAAGTCAAAACAATTAAAAGCTTTAGTTATTATATTTTATTTTATTTCCATGCCCAAGTGTCCGCTACCTTCCCCATCCACTCTGCCCGTCTTCATTTATGTTACGGCAGGTCAGGTCATACTTGCGCATGAAACTCAAAAAACGATAATTTGCCCAGTTCTTGCTTTCTTAGCGAACGCAGAGAACAAAAAAAACTTGCACGTCGCACCTTCAATACTCTAATGGGCATCTCGTCGAATGTAAGGTCAAAACATGATATCCATTATGAGTATTTACATGTGCATATCGGTGTATCATTTATTTTATCCTATATAAAACAAATTAACATACAAAGGATACCAGAAAATATATTCTGTGACAAGCTTCTTCAAAACGCGTCACTATGCCAAAAATTTTAAGGTCAGGGTATGTGGAAAGAAATATAAAAATTTCAACGCGAAATGCGACGACCAAATCCCATAACCAATACACGCACAGTTTGTGAGTACTCAGTACACACGCACGTCTAAGTCGCAACGAACCACAACACCAAACCCCAAATCTGAAGTCGAACCAGTTGAAGACAATACAGACATACATTTTATGTCCGTGTGACAGAAATGTTGGATTGCGAACATGTTCAAAGGGGGTTCTGGGTTCTGAATTCAAATTCAGCTGCGACAAATTCGTTACAAGCGGTGACCAATCTATTATGTGTTTGGTCAGTGGCAGAACGCATGGTTTCTCTTTGTTTTTGTATTTGGTTGACTGTTCTCCGTTGAATTATTCTTGTTATGCTTATTCAACAACAACTCATGGAGAGCGATCCGATTAAATGCTCGCACATTAAGACTCAGCAAAAAAAAAAAATTAAATTCTCAGCGGTCATGTTATTTTTTTATTGCTTTAATTTTTTTTTTTTTGTAATTTTGATCACGGAACATTTCTTGCGACAAAATTAGTATCAATTGAATGCACTTGTTCGTTAAGCACACATCTACATATGTGCCGATGTAGACAGTTCATTTCCGGGACTTTGCTCAAAGGGAACGTAATTAACAGTTATTTTTGGCCAAGGATAAACACTCAATCGTTTATTTTTTTGATTTAAACTATTATTTTAGTTCAACTAACTACTTATACAGTAATATACTGACAAAATAGAATCTATGAGATTCATTTGTACGAAAAAACAAATCGACTCGTTTTTGTGTGAGTGCGAAAGAGAGGGAATGATGTTTTTCGAAATGGTTTTCTCTATGGTGGCTATTCTAATGATCCGAACCGATTCAGATTTGGGCTTCTGATAGATATGGTCTGTCTCTATGATTCTGCATTTCTCGTTTTCTAGTATTTTCAAAATTGTGGACGCCACAGATGTGCGCCCTTTGTGGGGGGTGGGAGTGGTGGGGCGAAATTTTGAAAAACTTTTTAGGAGTGAGATATCAGATCACTCTGGAAAAATTTGGTTGCTCTATCTCTTATAGCCTCCGAGCAATGGGCGACAAACAAGACGGACGGACGGACAGACATGGCTATATCGACTCGGCTAATGATGCTGATCAAGAATATATATACTTTATGTGGTCGGAAACGCCTCCTTCTCTGTGTTACACACATCCACTTTTACCACAAATACAATATACCCTTTTACTCTTCTAGTACGGGTATAAAAAGTACTCCGTTGCAGATCCCACGCCATTCGAGAGAGCGGATATTGAGAAGCCGCAGCCTACTCTCATAAGATGTGAGATGTCTAGAAGGGTCCCCATTAAGACCACGAATTGCAAAGAGGAGGAATTGTTTTTGGACGGATTCAATCATATGCTGAAATTTTTGGTAATATCGATGGTAATCGACGATGTGTGAAATTCCTGATAATGATGAAGATCCATTGTTACATAAGATTGTTACAAAAAATATGATTCATGGTCCCTGTGGAACATTAAACCAAAATTCTCCGTGAATGGATGGTGGATGGATGTTTAAAATGTTCAAAACGCTTTCCAAGACAATTAGTAGCAGCTACTATTAGTGGAAATGATGGTTATCCACTTTATCGCCGGCGAACATGGCTATGTTCGGAGCTGCTGCCTTACCAACCAAACTATTTATATACGCGCCAGAGCGCTGTTAAAGCGACACTACTTTTATACCCGTACTCAGTCAGTCAGTACACGTGATTTATGTGGAATTTTTAAATGTTTTATCAGTTTTTACATTTTAAATGTTTTTACTTTATCTGTCATCTACATCCACATCCCTTCTTAGAACCAGGAGAAGGTTAAGTAGCATATTTTTTATCACGTTTCCGTGGGACGAGACATAACACATGGTATAACAAAACACAACTTAAATGGAAACACAAAACGCAACTGAATAACAAAACACAACTTAAATGGAAACACAAAACGCAACTGAAAGCATTTTATCAGTAAAAAAGAAAAAGGACGTGTTGTGTCGCTATTAACTCAACACTACTTTTATACCCGTCCTCAGTCAGTACGAGGAAGAACGTGTGAGCGAGAGAAAGATTGAATAGCGGCTTAATCGCTGAAGGGGTGGGGGCTAGCTACTGAAAATTCATTTCATCATTGTGGCTATAATAGTAATCCGATTTGAAGCAAATTCGGTAATATGATAAATGTTGATTATGTATACTTTGACAACGCACTGTGTCTGATCTGTTTTTGCTCTTTGCATGCATGTGTGTATTTATGTATGAGTCGCAATAAAGCGACGCTCTCTCGTCTCCTATATGATTTGTATTTCGTCTGCCTTTGACGGACAACTTTTTCATTCTCTACATTAGTCACAAAAAAATACCACAACGAATAGGTTATGGGCCCAGATCTCAGTCTGCGGCACGATTGAAAGTGATTTGGAAAAAATTATTTGACTTTCTGAACTTGTGACTCGGTCGATTGCGAAAATGGGTTCGATGTTCCATTCAATCGATAAGCTCGACAGCAAGAATTATAGTGCGTGGGTGATCCAAATGAAAAGAGTGCTCTTATACACTCTGAATTGTGGTCAGTAGTGTGCGGTCGAAAAGTGAAAAACGAAAACGACGATGATGCGCAGCAAGCACAATTTGATATAAAAGACGAAAAGGCTCTTTGCAAGTATTACGCTATGTATTAAACCATCACAGATAAACTATGTGAAAGATTGTAAATCTGCAAATGAGGCATGGAAAGTTCTGGCGGGTATACATATGCCATCAGGCCCCATCATGTAAATAATTTTTGTGCGATCGTGGAAAAACTGAAAGAAATTGATTTAACTGTTCCTGAAGAAATTTTGTCCATTCTGTTATTATCAAACTTGCCCGAGACAAACGAAATTTTCGTGGTAGCAATGGAGACAAGGGATGTTTTGCCGAATAAGGAGACATGCGCAAGTCGAATCATGATTTTACCGAGAAAAGTGAACATTGAGCGTTCGGGTCGTGTGATAACAATTGGTCGTCGTCCAAAGAGAAGACAAATAACGAAAATGGACAAAAGAAAACTAACGGATCAAGTGCAGTTATGTGCTGGTCTTGTGGTCATCGCGGACACAAGTCATCGAAGTGTAGAGCAAAGAATAATTGTAAAAACAAACCGAAAGGGAATCACGAAACCCAGAGAGATAGAGATTATTTTTGCGTGCGCGACAAATAATCTCTTTCCGAAGAGTGTGTGGTGTATCGACAGTGGCGCCACGGCTCACTTATGTTGTGAGCGATCCCGATTCTCTGAATTAAGAGAGCACAAAGAGCGAATTAGTTTGGCGGGAAATGCCCATATTGAAGCTGGTGGACGCGGCACAGTGGATTTGGTTTGGCGAAATAGCCATATAAAACTAGTCGATGTTTTATATGTGAAAGAACTACAATGCAACTTCATGTCAGTGTCAAAGGCCATCGGAAATGGTTTTTCAGTTGAATTTACAAAACAGAAGCCTGTATAAAAAAAATAATAAAGGCATCGTCATAATGGTTGCAGAGAAGCACCACGATTTGTTTTTGTTTGAATACCATGAAAATAAATGCTTAAGTGTGCAGGCAAATCCGGTAAATAAATGGCACGATCGTTTCGGACACTTAAATTATGGAAGCCTAAAAAGAAGATGATATGTGACAAAATGGTGCACGGTATCAAAGCAAGTGATCTCAAAGACATAAATGGGCAGACCTGTGCAAAATGTAAGATATGCGTGAAACAATTTCCAAAAGTTAGTGCAAGCCGTGCAAAAAATGTTCTCGGATTGGTACATACAGACATTTGCGGACCAATGAACAAAAGCTCCTTAGGCGGAGCCCGTTATTTCGTAACATTCATCGATGATAAATCGCGCTGTGTTTGTTGATTTTTTGAAGACAAGAGACGAAATCTTGGTCAAGTTTAAACAATTTAAATCATTCGCAGAAAATCAATCGGGAAAAAAGTTGTTACTTTTGAGAAGCGATAACGGTCGAGAATATTTGAGTAGCTCGTTTCAAACAGTTTTGCCTGATAATGGGGTGAAAAGACAATTAACGGTGCCTCATACCCCGCAGCAGAATGGAGTCGCGAAACGAGCCAATCGTACATTGGTGGAAATGGCACGTAGCATGCTCTACCATGCAGGGTTAGATGAGCGATTCTGGGCAGAGGGAAGGAAGCCAAGCGTTGGCCATTTGAGAATCTTCGGCGCAAAGGCCATTGTTTTAAATAAAACACAAGAAATTTACTCCAAAAGGCGAAGAACATTATTTGGTTGGTTACTCTGAAACAGCAAAGGCATATAGACTGTTTGACCCTGAAAAACAGAGAGTAATTGAAGCACGAGATGTAATTTTCATTGAGAATTGCCTGTATGGGAATCGCAAGGCTTCGGCGAGGGCTGTTGAATCTGTGCGGCCACAACTTGTAGAATTCCAGGAGCCTATGAAAAATGGAAATGAATCCATAGTTCATGTTGAGGAAATGCATCACACAGAGGAACCAGAAGGTTCAGATTGAGATGATCCAGTCGTTGAGCAGCCGAATTCAGAAGGAGCACGAGGGGGTCGCGGGATACCTAGAAAGGTTTATACTGGTCGGCCTGGACGCCCACCAAAGGAATATCACATGCTGAATACCATATCGGCTGAAGATATTCGTGTCCCTGCTAATGGGAAGGAGGCATTGGCGAGTAATCATGCAGCAGACTGAAGTACTTCGATGGATACGGAAATGAAAAGTCTTCACAGGAATAGGTCTTGGTCACTGGTCGAACTCCCGAAAGGTGAAAAGTCAATCGGGTGCATGTGGGTGTACGCACTAAAGCGTTACAAGGATGGCAATGTCGACCGCTTCAAGGCCCAACTTGTTGCCAAGGGTTGTGCTCAACGTTATGGAGTCAACTATACCGAGACATTTCACCTTTAGCCAGATATTCAACAATCAGGCTGGTCATAGCATTGGCTGTAGAACACGGATGGTATATGCACCAAATGGACGTCAGCGTATCTTAACAGCGAGTTACATGATGTCATCTACGAGGGCCGTCCCAGAAATGGCCGACCTAACACAATATTAAAAGGGGAAGTAGCGACTATTAAAAGCTTAAGTTTCAAGTTTGTGCCTTTACCTTGCACAGTTTTTTTTGTCGATTTTAATAGAGAACGCTTGTTATTGATTTGCGAACATGGACAAAATTGGTCATCGTTATGTGATACAATACTTTCATATAAAAGGTCTTAGTCCAACCAATATTAAAATCGAGCTGGATTCTACCTTGCGTAATTCTGCTCCTCGTTTACAACAATAAAATATTGGGTGGCTGAGTTTAAGCGAGGTCGTTTGAGCTGCGAAGATGAACATCGTAATGGGCGTCAAATGAGGTGACCACTTCAGAAATGGTGGCCAAAATTAAAAATGTGTATTGAGTGACCGGCGATTGAAAGTTCGTGAGTTAGCTGAATGTGTAGGCATTTCAAAAAATACTGTACATCGCATGTTGACCGAAAAATTGGACATGAAAAAGTTATGCGCAAGATGGGTGCCGCGTTTGCTGACTTTAGAACAAAAACAGCAGGTTCACACCTCTGCCGTTTCAATGGCTAAATTTAATGAATTAAAATTTGAATTGCTACCTCACGCCCCTTATTCACCAGACTTAGCTCCATCTGATTATTTCTTATTTTCAAACTTGAAAAAAATCGCTCGGAGTAAAAAAAGATTTGTCAACAATAAAGAGGTGGAGTCCGAGGTTATTGCCTATTTTGAAGAGCTTCACAGTTCTTATTATAAACGAGAAAGAACGTACGGAGTCGCTTTTTGAACGCGACTCTACATTTATACCCGTACTCAGTCAGTCATGTGATTTATGTGGAATTTTAAATGTTTTATCAGTTTTACTGATATTGGGAATTGCTGCTGAAAATTCATTTGATCATTGTGGCTACAATAATGATCCGATCTGAACCAAATTCGGGAATCTGGTAGATATGGTCATTCTCTATTTTTTTTCTATCTTCAAAATTGTGGATTTTCGTCTTTTGGGGGGGCGGAAGGGGGCGGGGCGAAATTTTGAAATACACTTCTTCAGGTTTGGTATCACAGGAGTCTTGGCAAAAAAGTTTGGTTGCTCTAGCTCTTATAGTCTCTGAGATCCAGGCGACACAAAGTACAAAAAAAAACCAAATCGACTCGATTTTGTGTGAGTGCGAAAGAGAGGGAGCGAAGTTTTTTTCGTATGTTTTTTCTCTATTGTGGCTATATTAATGCTCCGATCTGACTCAGATTTGGGCCCCTGATAGATATGGTCTTTCTCTATGATTCTGCATTTTTTGTTTTCTGTCATCTTCAAAATTGTGGACGCCACAGATGTGCGCCCTTTGTGGGGGCGGAAGTGGGCGGGGCGAAATTTTGAAAAACTTTTTCTAGGAGTGAGATATAACATCAGTATGGAAAACAAATTTGGTTTGCTCTATCTTTTATAGCCTCCGAGCAATGGGCGACAAACAAGACGGACAGACGGACGGACAGACAGGGCTATATCGACTCGGCTGTTGATATATATATATATATTGTAACGAACAGTTTCTTTCCGGTCTGATCAGCAGAGCTGGCTCAGCGGCCGACGAGATCGTTGCAACAAAATTTGTATATGTTGCCTCGCAGACAACAATGAAACACACAGATTGGATTTTGGGGAAGTTTACAATCTCTTTATTGGTATCTTATACCTAGGGCTCTTATGCGCTACTCTTATACTAGGCTACCTGCTGGGCCTCCGCTGGCCTTCCGCTGGCGACTTTGGCTCCGCACTACCACCGCTTGGTCTCTTGGCTTAGCGTGGCTCCCGCGTGCTACGGCTGGGGTTCTGACGCGGCAACCGCCTCGTCCGCCACTCACAGCTCCGCACGCTCTGGGCTCACCCTTTTGCTGGTACTCACCCTAAGCGGTGAGTAATATCCTGCGTGCCACTCGTCTCTGTATCTCAGCTCCTTGCTGAAATATCCCGTGATTCTTCCACTTTCGTCGCACGTTCACTCCGTTTCACTGCGGTTCCCGGCACTCGGTTGTATTCGCGCACTTCTCCGTTCACTGATCCTCGGCGTAATGTCCCGCGCCGCTGTCGCCGGGTTTCTTTTATACCCTCAGGCGACGCCGGCGCCCGTGTCGCTGCCTAGCAACAACGGGACAACCACGCGTTCCGTCGGTATTTTCCATCGCGCCTCCGCGGGTTTCCACCGCTTTCTTAACGGGACCAAGCCGGTGGCGTGATCTCATGCCCGTATTTGGGCATGCGCTGGACCGCTGCCGGCCCGATCCCGCTGTCTCCTGAGCGGCGTGAGCGCCGCTCCTTGGGCGCTCCTCCATTCCCGGCGTGCTCTCACGGCCACCATTGGCCATGGGCTGGGCTACCGCCCGCGCGCCCCGCCAACCACTCGTTTGTTCTGGTCGGCTCTCTCTGGGCCGGCCGAATTCGCCGTGCTCTCTCCGGCTTAACCCTATACCGGCCCTGTGAGGAAATTCAATTCCTCACACTTCCCCCTCTCTTCACTAGAGGACCACTTCCCTCGTGTCCTCTTCCACCCGGCAAACTGCCCGCATTTAAAATTTGGTCCAGCTCCCGCCAGATTTGAACGTTGCGCGCGCGCGCCAACCAGTGCGTTCCGATCTGGCTCGCTCATCCGTCGATCGGTTCGCCGGCGCCGAACTGGCTCGCTCCCCAGTTGATCGGGTTCCGTTCCGCCGAACTGGTTCGCTTACCCGTCGATCGGTTCTCCCAACCATCGATAGTCTCCGCCGATACATTTTCGGCACTACTTTGCGCATTATGTGCACGATAGGTGCACAAATAGATACGGCCGCCCTGTATCGGGCTGCCATACCCACCCATTCACGCCTTTTTCCGGTTGCGGTACCTGTAGTACCCACGCCGGTCGTGTTTTTTTTCTCTTTTTTTTTTTCTGTGTGTGCTGGTTTGTTTCTGCGTTTCCCTTTTTTTTTTTGCATGGCCCGACTGCCATGACCGCGAGTGACCACCTCCCGCAGCCCGCGCCCTGTGAAATCCCCTGGTTTTTTTTCCCATTAACTTCAGTTTTATTTTCTTAATACCTACATATGTACATTTTTTTTTAGCTCTATCCTCGCCTACGCCTCCACCGACACCTCCACGTTGTTGGCGGACGCCGCCACCCGGTACCGCACCCCTGCACCCGGACCAGACGCTTGACACGCTGGCCGATGCGGCGGGGTGCCTCCACTGCCCGGACGACCGCCTCTGGCCAGTCCGGCCTCGCCACCGACCGCCAGCGCCTACCTGCAGGCTCCTCCCTCCTCCACCGACTGCTGCCTCTGCAACTGTGGCCGCCTCACCTCGGCCCGGGGCTCAGGGCATGAGGCCTGGCGCAGCAGGCCCGGCCTCTCCGTCTTCGCCGCCGGCGTGGGCCATATCCACGGCCCCCCGCTCCAGCTCCTCCGCCGTCGCGTCCATCGCCGTTGCCGCTGCGTCCATCGCCGTCACCTCCATCGCCGTCGCCGCTGCCTCCGGTGTCGCCACCACCGCCGCCGTCGCTGCTTCCGGCTCCGTGACCACCGTCTCCAGGCCCCCATCGCCGTGCCACCGTCTCCACCGCCGCTGTCGCTGGATCCGGCTCCGCGGCCGCCGTCTATTGTGCCTCCATCGCCGTGGCCTCTGGCACCCCGCGCCGGCTCCGTTGCCGCCTCCGTCGCTCGCCTCTGCCGCCGGGTCCCTCGCGTTACTGCGCCTCGGGGATCCTCCTCCCACACTCTGGCCTCTGCTTCCGTGTCCGGGGCGCCGGCCCCGATGCCCATGTGATGTGTGGATGGTCTGATGGTGCCACACCAGACCATCTCGGACCGCCGATATTGCACGCTTTGTGACACAAACGGCCCACACACCGCGCTCTCTGGCCCGCTCCATTGCGGCTGCTGCTCCGGACGGGAGTGGTTTGGTGGCTCCTCCTGCCGTGGCTGCTCCTCCTGCCGCCGGCGGCTCCTGCTGCTGCACAAAAATCGGCTGATTGGGGCTCGGCGGCTGAAACGGCTCGGCGGCTGCGGCCCTGCTGCTGCAGGGCGGCTGCGGCTCGGCGCACTGCGGCCTCTGCTGCTGCGGCCTCTCTGCGGCTGCGGCCTCTCTGCTGCTGCAGGCTCTGCGGCTGCGGCCTCTGCTGCTGCGAGGCTCTGCGGCTGCTGTGGGCCCCTCTGCTGCTGCGGCTGCTGCTGCTGCGGCTGCGGCCTCTGCTGCTGCGGGCTCTGCGGCTTTGGCCTCATTGCTGGCGCTCTGCGGGCTGGGCTGCTGGCTTTGCTGCGGCTCTTTGCGGCCTCTGCGGCTGCAGGCTCTTCGGCTGCGGCCTCCGCTGCTGCTGGCGCTGCGGCTGCTTCCTTTGGGGCTGGCTGGGGGCTGCTGGCTTGGCTGCTGGGGCTCCGACAGCCCTTGGCGCACCTGAATGAACTATTGGGGCCGGTGGTGCCTCCTCCTTGCTCCCCTCCTGCCCTTGCTCCTTCCCGCGCCTTTTCGCTGCCTCGCCGCCAGCTGGCACAAATGGGCCCCTTCCGCGCGCGCGTCGCCCCCTGTCGAACAGCGCGTCACGCCGCGCCTTCGCCGCCTTCCGGGCCTCCTCGTCGCGCCTCTGCTACTCATTTCGCGCCGTTCCACCTCTTCGTCGCCGGCGCCGCTCCGCCTCGCGTCGGGCCTCCCCTCCTCGTCGCGTCGGTCCCGCTGTTGCAAGTTTGCCGCTGCCACAGCACCTCGCCCTGCGGTTCTGCTGCCTTCGCTGCCGCTGCCGGCGTCTCCCCTCGGCCGTTCCTGCGGCGTCGACCGCCTCTGTGGCTGCAGTCGAGCGCCGCCTCCGTTTTTTCGCGCCGACTGCGCTGCTCCGCCGCGAGCCGGTCTTCCTCGCTTGTCTGCATCAGGATCAGCTCCGCATCTCGGGGCTGGCTCCACAACCACGAATTTTACGTCGCTGTCGCTCGCGTCGTCCGACACCTCCGGGTCCCGCCGGCTCCGCGGCGATGTCCACGAGGACACCTCAAAAAATTTACTACTCAGTAAGGGCGACGCCATCAACTCCAGTTCGGGGACTCACTCCGCCGAGTCCACCGTTCGCCGCGCGAGCTCCGCCCGTCGCTGGCGGTGGTCCTCTCCCCACGCAGTTGGCCTGCTCCTCCAAATACCTGCTGAGCAAAATGTTTGCCATTTTTAGGTTTTTTTTTTTTTTTTTTTTTTTCTCTTTTGTTCCTGGCTCGACTTTTCGGTGACGATCACGTGAGAATGATCGCCCACTCAAACCTCTGCTGCCGCCATACCCATGCCGCCTTTCTCACCGTTCCCTCGTACGGTACCTCCGCTCTTTTCCTCTGGCGGCTCTCGCGGGATCCCGTTGGTTTTGGGCCTCCAGCTCTTCGCCGCATTAACCCTCCTAGGGATATCGGGGTTCTTTCCCCCCCCTCCAGATTTTCCGGCCTTCCTCACATATTTCATAAATATAAATTCTATTTTATTTATTGTTTTTATTTAATTTTCATTTTTTATTTATTTATTTGCTTTTCTATTTTTTTAGATATAGCCTCGGCCCTCGGCGTCCACCCTCCTCCCCCCCCCCCTCTGGTCAACCCTCCCTCAGCCCAGGTAAGTGCTACGGACTCCTTTTTTTTTTTAAATTGTCTCCTATTACATATTTCTCCTGCTTTTCAGATCATCCTGTGTCTCGCCCGCGGTGCCACTCGCCATGTGTGCCCGCGACTAACAGGTCCTCCAACCTTTCGCCCGGCTGCACCATGGCGACCGGCTCCGGCTGGTCCCCTCCTTCACGTCTTCGGTTCGGCTTCTTGCGTGACCTCTGCCTCGTGTAGCTACCTCGGACCCGAGGGTCGTCCGACTCCTCGCCCGTCAGTAGCACACGGGTAGGGCCGTCTGCCCGGCCGAACCCGACGGTCGTAGGAGACTCCGGCTCCTTGGGTCCCAGGACCAGGACATCTCCCATCGGATCTTGAGAGGAAGGGTTGGTGGCCAACGCCTACGTAACCAGGTATGTCTTCTCTCTTTCCGTTCACATTATTATTTATATCTAATATGAATCCTCCTCTCTTCCTCAGATGATGACCTTCGAGGAATCATGCCGCGTCTCCAGTTCCTTTATTATTATTATTAGATTTTTATTTAAGTTCGTTTCCCTTTTTTATATAAGTTACGAAATTAGTTCGTTTCCTTTGTTTATAAGTTACAAAATTAATTCGTAAATTTTCCTGTTTTTTTTTATAATTTACAAAATAAGTTCGTTTCCTTTTTTGTGAGTTTTAGCCCCCAATAAATTGTACATATGTAACTTCCTACTTGTCTTATGCTTTCCCCGCCGGCTCAATGATACCGGATGTATGTAAACTTACTTCTGTCACTTGGACACCTCCTCTGTTTGTAAGTTTACATACTTCTGTCCTTGGACACCTCCTCTGTTTGTGGCTTCAGATCTCCGATGTGTACCGTCCGTGTATGCTTATCGCTGTCTCTCCTCAGCTTGCATATCACTGGTGATACGAAGTCGATGATCTGGTATGGTGGTCCTTGGTGCCAATTTTGCCGCGAATCCTTCGGCCGCATTCGATAGGTGGTGCTGCTTGGCCCAAACCACCTCGCCAATCTTCGGCGTCCAGGGCCTCCTTCGCAAGTTGTAATACCTTGCTTGATCCTGGGCAGCCCTTTCTAAATTCCTTCTTACCAGCTGAAACAGCTCCCGCAGTTTGTTTGCGTTTTCGTCGGGGGTGGTTGGCTCTTGTCCCGTGCCGAGCGTTTCCTCGTCGTACAAAGCCTTCGGCAGCCTGGGCTCCCTTCCGGACTATAAACGCCGGGGCGTATCCTGTCGATTCTGTGACCCCAGAGTTTACGGCCAGCATCAACTCCGGCCACTTCTCGTCCCAGCTTCTCTGGTCTCCTTCGGTGAACTGCGCGATCATTGTCTTGACCGTCCGATTCGCGCGCTCCGTCGGGTTTTCCTGTGGCGTGTATGGAGCCGTGAACTGATGCCGCACTCCCATCTGCTCGAGAAACCTCTTGAACGCCCGGCTCGTGAATTGCACCCCGTTGTCGGTGATCATCACTTTGGGCACTCCGGAAACGGGCTAAAATGCGTTCCCTGAATGCCTTTATTAGTGCGTCCGTGGTGGCCTTTCTAAGTGGCACCAATTCGGTCCACTTTGAGAAGCGATCCACCAACACTAGCAGCATGGCGTTCCCATGCTTTGAACGAGGCAATGGTCCGACGAAATCCGCGCACACTGTTGCCCAGGGTTCTTCCGGTACCTGGGTGAGCATTTTTCCGGCCGCCTGTAGTTGGCTGGGCTTGGAACCGGAGGCACGTCTCACACTTTCGGACGTATGCCCCTACATCCCGGTGCATTCCTGGCCAATAGTATCGGGCGGCTATTCTCGTCATGGTCTTCCTGCCGCCTGCGTGACCCGCCTCCGGCGAGTCATTATTCTCCTTCAAGACTCGTTCACGAAGGTCTTTGGGCACGCACAGCTTCCACGCCACTACCTCTTCGTCGCCAGCTCTGTGTGGTATATGCCGGTACACCCCGCCAATTTCCTCCACGTAGTCTGGAAATTTTTCCGGTTCCCTCCTCATTTTCTCCTTTAATTTTATAATCCATCCGCACGGCCCTCCTGGACCCGCGGCGATATTCTCCTCTCCGTCCACTCGCAAACACCGCTCCTCCATGGGCTGGCGAGATAGCGCATCGGCTACTATGTTGAGCTGCCCTTTCCTGTACGCTATCTCGAAGTCGTACTGCTGCAACTCAATGCCCATCTGGCGATCCTTCCTGTCGGGCTTTCGATACTATTCAACCACTTCAATGCCATGTGGTCGGTGACAACCTTTGAAGTGGTATCCCTCCAGGTATGGCTTGAGCTTCCTCACGGCCCACACTATGGCCAAACATTCCTTCTCCGTGGCTGAATAATTCTTCTCCGCCCCGTTCAAGGTTCGGCTGGCGTAGGAAATTACCCTTTCTCCTTTCTCCGTCTCTTGCGTAAGGATTGCCCCAAACCATAGTCACTGGCGTCCGTCTGTAGCACGAATTTCTTTTTGAGAAATCGGGGCACGCCAGCACGGGGTCCGCCACCAGCCTACTTTTACGGCCTCAAATGCCTGCTGCTGCTCGGGCGCCCACTCCCACTTCGCCTTTTTTTTAGTAAGGCGCTGAGTGGTTGCGCCATCGTGGCAAACCCCGGCACGAAGCGCCGATACCATGAGGCAACGCCCCAAGTACTGGCGCAGTTCTTTTCACGTTTGCTGGTGGCTTGAGCTCTGCAATTGCGGCCACCTTCTCTGGGTCGGTGCATATCCCTTCTTCTGTCACCAAATGACCCAGATACCGCAACTCCCTTCGAAAGAACTGGCACTTCTCCACGTTCAGCCTCAAATTGGCCTGTTTTAACCGCCTGAATACCTCCTCTAGGTTTCGTTGATGCTCCTCCTTGGTGCGGCCAATTACTATAATGTCGTCCTGATACGCGAAGGCGTGCGGCATCATCTCTGGACCGATCACCTGGTCCAGCGCCCTTTTGAAACGTGGCTGACGCTGAGTGTAGGCCAAACGGCATCACCTTCCACTGGAACAGACCCTTGCATGGCACCGTGAACGCAGTGTATTTTCGGCTGTCTGTTTCCAGTGGGATCTGCCCGTACCCGTCCTTCAGGTCCAAGCTGCTGATGAAACGTGCTTCTCTCAGCTGGTCAGAATGTAGTCGATTCGCGGCATGGGGTATGCATACTTAATTGACTTCGAGTTAATTTGCCGAAAGTCCACGCACAACCTCCACTGTCCGGTTTTCTTTTGAACCATCACGATGGGGAGCTATATGGGCTTCTCGAGGGGCTCGATACACCCCATCTCCAGTACCTCGTCCACCTTCTGGTTGATCTCAGCCTGCATCTTCGGGTTTTCGGGTAGTACCGCTGTTTAATCGGTACGGCATCACTCATCGTGATTGTATGCACCGCCACATGCGACACTCCCTTTAACCTTTTGAATTCTTCTAATTCTTTGGCCAAGAATTCTTTGACTGCCGCTTCAGACCAACCACCACCCACGCCTTCTTCCGGAATGCGAGCCTCGACTGCTTCTGACTCCTCTGTGGTCTCCAGGATTGCCACCGATAGCCTTTCCTCAACCGCCCATTTCGCCGACCTTTCGCAGGGGATCACGACCCTGTGCCCGCACAGGTCACCTCTGCTCCGACTGCGGTGATGAAGTTCCATCCAGGACCAGCGAATCGATGACTCCGGGTAGGACGAGAAGAGTCATCGGCACTTTCCGGTGTCGAAGGCCAGCTCCACTTCGAGTTGGGTGGTTATAGCCTGACTGCGTCCGTCAGCCAGCCGCACTTGTTTCCGGACCTCTCTCGTTTGGCCCTCCGCACGAAGCTGCAGTGCCAGCTCGTAGCTGACAAAGCTGCTTGTGGCCCCTGTGTCGACCGTGGCCTTCCATTCTTTTCCAGCGATCACCACCACGGCCGACAACTGGTCCTCCTCCGCGGTGAGTCCACCGATTAGTGTTCGGGCCTCATCCTGCGACCCCGGCACGGCCCTCCTCGGCGTGGGTCGCGGGGCGTTCCCGCTTTCCGGCAGCACTGCCATGTGGCCACGCCAACCTTTCCGCACATCCAGCAGAATGTCGGTGGACGCCCTTGGCATGCTTTGCGCCCAGTGCTCGTCGCTTCCACACCGACGACACGCTTGGGAGGGATTCTTTACGAATCCCCTTCCACGATGGAATGCGTCTGGACGTCGGCCATTGGCCTTGACGACTTATTGTCCTGCCGCACGCCGGGGTCGGCTCATCCTGGCAGCGCCGACACACCTCTGCCGCGGTCGATTTTGTGAAAGGGTTGGTTGCCCTCGCTCTTCCCACTGGGCTCTCCTTCTGGAATTCCGCGCGATCCTTTTCCAGGGCCTCAAATTCATCGGCCAGTGCCATCATGTGGTCAGATCTCTGCATCTGTGTGGCCTGATGAAAATCCGCAAATCCGGCATGCTGTTGTCGCGGATGAGCTCCAGCTGCTCCTCTGGCGTGCATTTGAGGGGTCGCATGAGGGTCTGCATCTCCACCATGTAGTCCTGGAACGGCTCTCCCCACTTCTGCTTCCTGTGGCGTACTTCCTGCAGCAGCTTTTTCGAAATAGCCCCGGGGCAAAAGTAGGCCTGAAAGCTGGCCGCGAAGGCATTCCATGTTTGCCACTGGCGGTTGTTTGCGATGAACCACATCAACGCCCTGCCCTTCAGTAGCTCTGGCATGGCCCTGGGGATCAGGTCTCGGTCCATGCCATACATATCGGCCGACCATTCGACCTGCTCCAAGAACTCCAATGGTTTCGCCGTCCCATCAAATCGAAACGACCATTCCCTCACCTGCTTTGCCACGTTGGCATAGTTCAGGCGAGGCGGCCTCTCTGTCTGCGCTTCAGGCACCTCCCGTTCCTCCTCGGGTCGGTTCCTCCACGCCTCTCGGCCTGCCGGCGCCATCCCACTTGCCCGGCCTAGGCTTGCTGGCCGCGGTCTATTGGGCCCCCGGCCTGAGCGATTGGCTCATCTCGGGGATTGCCAAGCTCGCTATAAGTTCCTCTGGGAACTCGCCTGGCAACCTCCACACTGACGATGAGCCCGCGCCTGCCGGCAATGGCAGACGCTCGTACGCCTCCGCCTTGTCTTCGGTTGGTGGCCCGGGTGAGGTTCTGCCTGCCCGCATCTCCCACACCTCCAACCTGGCGGCGTACTCTGGCTCCGCCCCCGTGCTTCTCCACCCAATCTTTGAACACACGCCGCATCTCGGCCATTGTTCCCTCCAACTTCACCCCGAATGCCAAGGCACACTGGATCAGCTCCTCCTTCCTCAGGGGAGTGAATCCATTGTCTATTCCTCATCCTAAACTTCCCAAAATTTCACTTCTGTTTATTGTTTCTTGTTTATTGCGAGGCCCCACGTTGGGCGCCAGTTGTAACTAACCGTTTCTTTCCGGTCTGATCAGCAGAGCTGGCTCAGCGGCCGACGAGATCGTTGCAACAAAATTTGTATATGTTGCCTCGCAGACAACAATGAAACACACAGATTGGATTTTGGGGGGAAGTTTAAATCTCTTTATTGGTATCTTATACCTGGGGCTCTTATGCGCTACTCTTATACTAGGCTACCTGCTGGGGCTCCGCTGGCCTTCCGCTGGCGACTTTGGCTCCGCACTACCACCGCTTGGTCTCTTGGCTTAGCGTGGCTCCCGCGTGCTACGGCTGGGGGTTTTGACGCGGCAACCGCCTCGTCCGCCACTCACAGCTCCGCACGCTCTGGGCTCACCCTTTTGCTGGTACTCACCCTAAGCGGTGAGTAATATCCTGCGTGCCACTCGTCTCTGTATCTCAGCTCCCTTGCTGAAATATCCCGTGATTCTTCCACTTTCGTCGCACGTTCACTCCGTTTCACTGCGGTTCCCGGCACTCGGTTGTATTCGCGCCCTTCTCCGTTCACTGATCCTCGGCGTAATGTCCCGCGCCGCTGTCGCCGGGGTTCTTTTATACCCTCAGGCGACGCCGGCGCCCGAGTCGCTGCCTCAGCAACAACGGGACAAACCACGCGTTCCGTCGGTATTTTTCCATCGCGCCTCCGCGGGTTTCCACCGCTTTCTTAACGGGACCAAGCCGGTGGCGTGATCTCATGCCCGTATTTGGGCATGCGCTGGACCGCTGCCGGCCCGATCCCGCTGTCTCCTGAGCGGCGTGAGCGCCGCTCCTTGGGCGCTCCTCCATTCCCGGCGTGCTCTCACGGCCACCATTGGCTATGGGCTGGGCTACCGCCCGCGCGCCCCGCCAACCACTCTTTTTGTTCTGGTCGGCTCTCTGGGCCGGCCGAATTCGCCGTGCTCTCTCCGGCTTAACCCTATACCGGCCCTGTGAGGAAATTCAATTCCTCACAATATATACTTTTATAGGGTCGGAAATTATTCCTTTTCTATGTTACACACATCCACTTTTACTACAAATACAATATACCCTTTTACTCTTCGAGTACGGGTAGAAAAAAAGATATCGAAGCTATTAAACATCGCTGGGAAAAAGTATATCGACTTAAAAGGATCCTATGTTGAAAAATAAAAAATATACAAATTTTTGTGTTTTAGTAGTTAGGTCGGCTATTTCTTGGACGGCCCTCGTACATGCGTCAGCCGGAAGGTTTTATCGACGAACGATATCCTGAGCGTGTGCTTAAGTTGCACAAATCTTTGTATGGGCTGAAGCAGAGCGGCCGGGAATGGAACGAAAAACTTAACTTTACACTCATCAAGCTTGGTTTTTGTCCGTGTCCCAGCGAACCGTGTTTGTATACTCAAAAAGTTTCTACTAATAGTTGTATTATTGTTGTATACGTAGATGATCTCCTCATAGCAAGTTCCGACAGAAAGGGTCTCGAAAGCGTCAAACCAGCCATTGCTAATGAGTTTGAAGTGGTCGATGGCGGCCAGTTAAATTTATTTTCTAGGCATGGAAGTAGGTATAGACGGCGAGACCGGAAGCGTGAGGGCTTGGCCTCAAGCAGTTCATAGAGGATCTACTGAGAGACCAAGTCAAATGCGACAATGCGAATATGTATACTTTGACAACGCACTGTGTCTGATCTCTCTTTTTTGCTCTTTGCATGCATGTGTGTATGTATGTATGAGTCGCAATGAAGCGACGCTCTCTCGTCTCCTTTTATGATTTGTATTTCGTCTGCCTTTGACGGACAACTTTTTATACCCGTACTCGAAGAGTAAAAGGGTATATTGTATTTGTAATAAAAGTGGATGTGTGTAACATAGAGAAGGAATAATTTCCGACCCTATAAAAGTATATATATTCTTGATCAGCATCAATAGCCGAGTCGATATAGCCATGTCTGTCCGTCCGTCTGTCTGCCTGTCTGTCCGTCCGTCTTGTTTGTCGCCCATTGCTCGGAGGCTATAAGAGCTAGATAAACCAAATTTTTGTTCCAGACTGATGTAATCTCTCACTCCTAGAAAAGTGTTTAAAAATTTCGCCCCGCCCACTTCCGCCCCCACAAATGGCGCAAATCTGTGGCGTCCACAATTTTGAATATAACAAAAAACTAAAAATGCAAAATCATAGAGAAAGACCATATCTATCAGGGGCCCAAATCTGAATCGGATCGGATTATTAATATAGCCACAATAGACAAAAATACGAAAAACTTCGCTCCCTCTCTTTCGCACTCACACAAAATCGAGTCGATTTGGTTTTCCGTACAAATGAACGAAGACTCCTGTGACACCAAACCTGAACAAGTGTATTTCTAAATTTCGTCCCGCCCCCTTCCGACCCCACAAAAGATGAAAATCACAATTTTGTAGATAGAGAAAAACGAATGCAGTATGGTAGGGAATGATCATATCTACCAGATTCCCGAATTTGGTCTAGATCGGATTACTATTATAGCCACAATGATGAAATGAATTTTCAGCAGCGAGCTGCCTCACCCCCCGTTACAACCATAACAAAATATACATTTATTTTGAGGGTTGCTGCTGCTGATTCTCTCACACTCACACTCACACTCGCACGCTCTGTCTCGTGCAGTGTACGTGTGTTGTTCTGAGAACTGATGTAGATGTAGATGACAGATGCATCAAACAAATGTAAAATGTAAAACTGATAAAACATTTGAAAATTCCACATTAATCACATGTGTACTGACTGAGTACGGGTATAAAAGTAGAGTCGCGCCTACAGCGACTCCGTACATTCTTTCTCGTTCGTTCTATACATTAGTCATAAATAAATACCACAACGAATAATTAATAATTTGGTTTTGTACGATATTACATTTTCAGTTTCTTTCTATATTCAAAATTGTGGACTTTCGTCTATCGGGTCGAAATTTTGAAATACACTTGTATTGAAAAGATATCACAGGATTTTGAGCAGAAAGGAACGAGTTTGAGTAATTTTTAATGGATTTCAAAATTGAAGGTATTTATTTTAAGTTATTAAATTTAAAAAAGTAGTTTGTGTTGTAGTTATTTTAAAATTAATGGTTTAGTTTTACATTATTTTTTTACATTTTTTTGTTTGTCTTAATTGTGTGTACTTAACGTTTTCGTCGTGTTCCCCAAGATTCCTCCTTAGGTTTATTTTCTAATATATTTATCTGATTCTTACGGTGAAATTCCATATAAACAACATGTGTACTGACTGAGTTCGGGTATAAAAGTAGTGTCGAAGTACCTGCGACTCAACATGTTCCTTTTCGTTATGAAATATACTTTTACCGACGCCTAATCGTGTTATTAAACCCGAAAAACTGTTAATAAAGGCTTAGTTTTAGCTTACTTAATAAATAGGGTCACAAAACTTGAAAAATAATGTGAGCAATTTATAAAGGATGACCGTATTGTGTACTCACTGTTATTATGTAACGAGCTACTATTCCGCAATTCGACAGCGCTTTGACGAGTTTGTATAACGCTCATTGGTTTGGAGGATTCGTTTGCAGATGATGAACGTTTTCTCATTGGTTCATGACTAATATCAGGTCTTCCTTGATAAACATTTAAAAATTCATGTTCGTCTCATTTTTAGCTGACATTGCGCTAGAAATATACAGATAAAATAATCAAGGATCAATTAAATTGTAACTTTTAAATATCAGATGGTTCAACTTAGTTACATTTAGGGAATAAGGAAGAAACTAAATTTCGGTCATGGCGGTTTCTGTCATACTTCTTATGCACTTAAGGAGGTATATTACAATATGCAGAAGGTCTGACTATATACAGGTCGGAGCTCAAAGTTTGTCCGAAACGGACAACCTAAATTCTCTCTAAAATAAGTCATCGATATTGTAAAACTATCAGGAGTGAAACTGAATAATGGAATGAACTTGCAGGTATACAACCCCTGCCTAATTCACGTAGAAGATTGTTTTAAAATCGCAGGCATATTTAGAAATAGGTTTTTGTAAAATCAAGTCAAAGGTAAAAAGCGCAATAAAAAAAAATGGAATATTGATAGTAAGAAATTTACCTGATTTAAACACCCAATAAATAATCACACGATATGTAAGTTAATTATATCCGTACTCGAATGTAAAAGGGTATATTGTATTTGTGGTAAAAGTGGATGTGTGTAACATATAGAGAAAGAATCGTTTCCGACCCCTAAAGTATATATATTATTGATCAGCACTAATAGCCAAGTCGGTTTAACTATGTCTGTCTGTCTGTCTCTCTGTCCGTCCGTCCGTCTGACTGACCGTCTTGTTTGTCGCCCAATGCTCGGGGACTATAAAAGCTAGAGCAACCAAATTATTTGTCTAGACTGATATTATATCTCACTCCTCCCCGCCATCTTCCACCACAACAAGAGACGAAAATCCACAATTTTGAAAATAGAAGAAAATGGAAAAGGCAGTATCGAAAAGAATGACCATATCTACCATATCTACATCAGATCGGATCATTGTTATAGCCACAACGATGAAATGCATTTTCAGCAGCTGGTTCTCACCCCTTCAGCCGCTACTGATTCTCCCTGTCGCTCACAACCTTTGCCTCGTGCACTGTAAGCGAAGAACGAAACGGCGTGTTGTTGATGAACTGATGTAACTGAAAACATTTGAAAATTCCACATATATCATACTGACTGAGTACGGGTATAAAAGTAGTGTCGCCTTAACGGCGACTCCGCACGTTCTTTCTCGGTTTCATTCTACACTCAGAGGCCCAGCCGCGCCTAACTGTGACACACATTGGTGGGGAAGGGTATAAAATACCCAATATTCCGTTCCCGGTTACGTCATCTTCAGTTGATCGTCTACCATTCCGTCTCCCGCTACGAAAATGGATGCTTCATTTTATTCTATGTCGTACGGATTCCCGTTCTTCCTTATTCATATTTTGATAACCATCTTCTTGTAGTGTTCACAATAAGGATTACGATTGATTTACAATTTTACTTTGCCAGCACAGCAAGCACAGTGCAGATAAAGAGAACAATTTGGAGAGGCATCGTTCACGCTCGCTCTCTCTCTCTCTCTCACACTTCAACGAGTCTGCTTTGATCGTTCGTCCAGAATAGCGCCTAGATCTCAGAGACTATCAAAAGATAGAGCAACCAAACTTTCTATCAAATTCCTGTGATATCACTTCGATAAAAGTTTATTTAAAAATTACACCACGACGCCTTCCGTCACCACAACAGACAAAAGTCCAAAATGTTGAAGATAACATAAATTTTTTTGGTGAAACCTGGATCAAAATCCATTCCTTTAGGGGGTCGTTCACTCATTTTAAAACCATTCCCAAATAAAATTGTTTTAATTTAGTCGTTTCATACAATTTTTTCCCATTTTTTCTCTCTGGTGCACCCTGCGCAGTCTTTGTGACCTATAGCAAAAGTTATATCGATATATTATTTTTTTTTGGCGCATAGGTAGAACCTATTTTTGCTATTCTCCCTGGAAGATTGGCTTGTTGTAGTCATATACGGATCGTTGGATCACCAAATTCTTGTTTAATTTCTGTTGCAAAAGCCTTTTACGACTTAAACTGGTAATTTTTGCTCAAAGGATCAATGCAGTGGTCAAGTGTTTTGCTGGTTTTCTGTGGCTTTAAACGAGTTTTCTGACTAGGTTTTTTTTTTAAAAGTATTGTGAATACAAGATCTTTTTTATTCATTTGGCAATAAATCGAATAGATTTTCCTTCTTTTTTAGACTAAGAGGCAATTGGGCTTCTTCCTCTGTACAATGAGACTCTCGACCCATTTTTGTAAGAAAAAAATATAGTTATTTGTTCATATTTTGACTGCAACTAAACGAATTTAACATTTAATTGTCAAAAAGGCAAGAATTTCCAATCTATTTACTTAATATTGAAGAGTTACTGAAAGTAACCTATTATTTTGATCAGCAAAATATTGACTTTGAAGCAAAAACTGAAATATTTTGTGTTATATCATTATCCTATACTGTAATCAAGTTTATTTTATGGAAAAAAAATACTCAATGAATAAGTGGGAACAAATTTGAAGTTTTAAACATTGAACAGAACAGTTTTATGTTAGTTTAAAGCTGAAGTAGATGGTGTACCTATTATTATGATCAGGTGTGTATATACTGACTGGGCGGTTAGCCATTCGGAAGAACGAGGGATGACGGGTTGTCTCGCCATCACTGAACACTCGGACGAAAGTACGGGTACCTCGGGCTAGGGAATGCCTTAACTCGATGCGACCATGCTCCCGGTTCCAGGATACAAAGGGAAACCCTCATCCACCGTATTTGTACACACCGGTGGAAGTGCGACTATACTCTCCTCGTGAGGGCGGCTGGTAACAGGTCCTGGTACGGTCAAGTCTCTGCCACGGATGCTGGTGAGTTCCTTTTCAGCTACTTACCGACCACTCAGATGGTCATCTTAAACCGGGGTAATGATCCCACCTTTATTATAAAAAACCGTAAGGAGGTCCAGGACCTCACGGGTGCCACTCATACGTTACTAAACAATATGGTATCTTGGAGGGTCCTTGAAGAAGCCGATCAAACTAGTACGACGTCTAGCACCGAGTCGCTAAACCTTCTCCTCAAACACAAAAATCCCAGGCAGACCAGCCTCCAGAGCGCCTACTACCATTGCATTAAACTTCATTCTGAATCTGTTAAATCAGGAGAATATATCTTGGGCAATTGAAAGCTTTAAGCCCTACCAGCCCAACTGATCTACGCCGGACAAAGAGCCATAAACTGGCTCAATCGGATTTTCGGGGGTTTCTCGCACGGACAAATCCCGGAAATATTGCTTCAGGGTAAAGTTGTCTTTATACCCAGGGCAGGCAAGCCCTCGCACACTGACCCCCAAAGATTTCAGACCGTCAGTCAATCGTCCATTCTCTTGAAGGCGATAGAACGTCTTTTGGGGTTGCATCTTAGGGTGAGTATATTGACTCAGATTCACTGAAACGGACCTACATGCGATCACATCGATCATCGAATCGTTGCTTATCTGCAAGGAGTACACCCTGGTAGACTTCTTTACATACAGAATGAGCATCAATAGCATCATCCCGACCGCCATAACGTAAGCGCTAATTGACCTGGCGATTGTGTCCCGACGGTGAGTCTCATCGATCAGATGCTTCAATGCAGGATCGTTGAGGGCTCCATGGGGACGTCCAACAGGTTTTTCAGCAGAGGTATCCCGCAGGCCGGAGTCCTCTCGCCACTCCTATGGAACGTAAATAGAACAGTAAATGAACTGCTGCGGGAGACACGAGGGTGGTGGATGATGCTTGGTGGCGTACGTTAAAGATGTCGTTCCACAGACCCTCTGCGAGTGGTAGGTGCTAAGCCGTCTACAACGGAACTTGTATTATTCACCAGGAAGTACAAGATTCCGACACTTATTCCCCTAAAACTCTGCGGAGAGTCGCTAGTTTTTAGCAACAATGCCAAGTATCTTGGACTTATCCTCGACAGGAAGTTCGACTGAACACTGAGCATAGAAGACAGGATAAAGAAGGCCAAAGTGTCCCTTTACACCTGCACAAAACCATTGGTTTGAAATGGGGGCATGACCCCCGCATATAGTCCGCCATCATACGATCAATCCTGATGTACGACGTAGTGATCTGGTGGCCAGCCCTGGACAAGAAATCTTGTTTAAACAAACTCAGCAGAGTTCAAGGCATGTCAGAGCTTTGCATAACGGGCGGACTACGCACTACCCCAAGCGAAGTCATCGATAACATGGTGTCCTTCTCCCTCATAGGGAAAACGGCTGCAACATTTTCCGCTCTCAAAATGACAGAATCCAAACTTTTGAAAATGTCGCGTTTGCCCATTCGGGAATCTTGACGAGACTCTCGGAACTTCCAGATAGGACAGATTACTGCATCCTAAGTGATTATTTCTCAACCCCTTTCAAAGTATCTATCGAGCGCTAACACTATACTTTGCGTTCACGGCAACAAAAGCAAATACGGCAGCAACCTTATACAGAACGAGAAAAGACGTATTGTTACCACGACACTATTTGTATATCCGTACTCAGTCTGTACACATGTTAATTTTCAAATTTTTCAACAGTTTCTACATTTTACATTTTTAGCAATTCATATTTATACCCGTACTCGAAGAGTAAAAGGGTATATTGTATTTGTGGTAAAAGTGGATGTGTGTAACATAGAGAAGGAGTAATTGCCGACCATATAAAGTATATATATTCTTGATCAGCATCAATAGCCGAGTCGATATAGCCCTGTCTGTCCGTCCGTCTGTCCGTCTTGTTCGTCGCCCATTGCTCAAAGGCTAAAAGAGATAGAGCAACCAAATTTTTTTTCCAGACTGATGTGTTCTCTCACTACTAGAAAAAGTTTCAAAATTTCGCCCCCGCCCACTTCCGCCCCCACAAAGGGCGCACATCTGTGGCGTCCACAATTTTAAAGATAGCAGAAAACGAAAAATGCACAATCATAGAGAAAGACCATATCTATCAGGGGCCCAAATCGGATTCGGATCGGATCATTAGTATAGCCACAATAGACAAAAACATACGCAAAAACTTCGCTCCATCCCTTTCGCACTCACACAAAATCGAGTCGATTTGGTTTTTTTGTATTTTGTGTAGCCTGGATCTCAGAGACTATAAGAGCTAGAGCAACCAAACTTTTGGCCAAGACTCCTGTGATACCAAACCTGAACAAGTGTATTTCAAAATTTCGCCCCGCCCCCTTCCGCCCCCAAAAGACGAAAATCCACAATTTTGAAGATAGAAAAAATAAAAATGCAGTTGTGTAGAGAATGACCATATCTACCAGATTCCCGAATTTGGTCTAGATCGGATCATTATTGTAGCCACAATGATCAAATGAATTTTCAGCAGCAATCCCCCCACTCCTCTTGCAGAGTAAGTCATTTATTGGGGTTGATTGTCGCAGCAGATTCTCTCACACACACACTCACGCTCAAACATGCTGCCTCGTGCAGTGTACGTGTGTTGTTGTGAGAACTGATGTAGATGATGTAGATGTAGATGTCGATGACAGATGTAGCAAAAATGTAAAATGTAAAAACTGATAGAACATTTTAAAATTCCACATAATCACTGAGTACGGGTATAAAGTAGAGTCGCGTTCGAAGCGACTCCGTACGTTCTCTCTCGTTTTATAATACAACTAGCAAACCCCGGCGGACTTCGTTTCGCCACCAGATGGCTTCGTTTTATGTAAAATTTCGTTTGGTGATTAAAAGATGAAGAACAATATTTTTTTGTTTATATTTGAAAAGGAAAAATTGTATTTCATTTCACAACAGTAATGAATTCATTTCGATTGCAAAAATGAAGTGTTATTTAGTTGAACTTCTCTAAGTAAATGAAAGTGAATCAAAGTAAATACTAAATCGCAGCGTTATGCGTGTTCGCAAATTATCCGTTTCATTGAAGTGCTCTTTGGTATACCACATTTTTTTGTTTTTGGTCTGACGTTAACACAAACAAAGTGGATGATTTCCCAACTCGTGAACACGCAACGTATAACTGTCCATGTGAAAACAATGATTTTCCAAATTTATCCCGCAAACACTAAGCGATTTGCCTTGCGACTTGTTAATTGTCATTGCGAACGCAAGGCGAACTGGAAATTGCAATCGTTTGAAGTCAAAC
Organism: Drosophila bifasciata; assembly: GCA_009664405.1. Lineage (NCBI taxonomy): Eukaryota > Metazoa > Arthropoda > Insecta > Diptera > Drosophilidae > Drosophila > Drosophila bifasciata. The sequence goes on from CM019042.1 coordinate 26,990,384, forward strand.
GGAAGATTAGTCGGAATCATTTGTATTCGAGGAATACATACATTTTCACCTGCGTACTTTCCGTTAATAATGGTTCCCTCAATCAAATTCGGCATAAAGTCTTTTTACCGAATGTCGAGTACCGTTGCAAAGTCGCGGTGGATTCAAATTACGCAATATCATACCAACTTTTGAGTTGCAAGTTATGTGGTGGAAGTCCTGGTAACTCCAGAGTTCAAAAACTCCGTTGGATGATTTACTACATCATCGGGATTTGTTATGGAATCAACAGATTTTGTATGTCACCAAATAGTCAGCAATTTTTGATTGAATTGTGAAATTCAGTGCGTGTACATCATTATTCTTTTGCGGCAAGAATTGCTCGTTGACTTAACCAAGCATAATTCTGATAATTCTCAGAATTGTCTCGTTTACACGATGCATGATATTGCTTCTTCGCTGAACGACAATGTCTCGCGATTTAGTTGAATCGTCAACAATAATGGCAGCAACATCATTAACGGTGGGTGCATTGAATCTTCGCACATGTTCACCTGTTGGGGTACAATCCGCTCTTATGACAAATTTGTGCGTATCCGATGGCATTCGTTCCAATGCTGTTTTGAACATATTAACCACAGCATTATTAGCGTGAAAAAAATGCTTGCAACTGTTCAATAATTCGTCTCTTTAACTGTTGTGTTCCCTGTATATTGCACCGCACATACAGCTGATCCACCATCGACGAAATGAAATATATTTGCAGAAATTGATGCGGTTCATCTGGTGTTGGCACCATTGAACCATGCAAATGATATATTTGTCCTTGTATCTGTAATTGCAAACAATCATTTGTTGAAGAATACGGTGTAACTTCTGATCGTGTGATGGTGTAGTGTGTGGTGTATATGTACTTTGTTACGTGTTGCAATTCATTGTGTTGGTGTGAGTGATTGGTTATGTGTGTTGTATCTTTTTACCTTGCAAGTCGGCATGAAGCCGCCTTCTCGAATGATATTAGCTCCAAAAGGGAAGTCATGCGAAAGCAGTTATTGTATTCAAGGATGTGTTGAAGAAAAATGGCTGGAATCGAGATCACTTCCATCGAACAATGGTTTCAGTGGCTGTGGTGGTGTAAGTAATGGATCCAGTTTGACTTTTTCTCCGTTTCTCTTTTTGAACTTTAACGCATTGCAATATCGGCATATAGTCGTCATTGGTCCAATATCTAAATTTTCATCATCACTGTAGTTCCCAGTGGGATCATATTGGAATGCCAAGCGATTGTATGATGCCAATGATCTTCGTATCAACTTGAAATTTTTTGGTAAATTATTTAAAGTTAAATAAAATTTTGATTTTTTGTTTGTTCTTGGAATTTATCCTCCGCACAGTGGGTAAAAAATAATTTTAAGTAAATAATTTTTTAACAATTTTAATTTCAATTAAATTTAGTAAAACATGAACAAAAAGAAGTTAAATGCAGTTATACATTTATTCAGGATCCATTGTTAAATTGATAGAACACTGAAAAAATAATTTATTACTTTTTGTGAAAACTCTAAAATTTTAACTTGTTACTATATATATTTATTTCTTAATATTTTTTTAATTTTTCTATTTCATCTGAATCTGTCTCTAAATCTATATCAAAAGTGTCACTTCCATCATCATTATCATATTCTTCATCTGGATCATCTTCGCACGAATTTTTTGGGATGTACCTCCGTCTTTGTGGCCAATACCTAAGGATATGATTGGTGACTCAAAAGATCGACAACCTCTGCTGGCAGGCGCATCCTGTTGGTTTTGTAATGCAAATACTCGATAGTAAGGGATCAGATAAATCCATAGCTCTGTGAAAATATCTGAAAATATTGTCAAGCCGGCTACATTTTCTGGCATGATATTTTCTGTCAGCCTTGAAAAGTTTGTGTCTTGCTTCTGAAGCACTTTTCTGCTAAGGAGCCAACAGGAACAATTGATTTTTCAATGATGATGTATCCATGTACTAAAATGTTGTGTACTGTTGGCGACATGGGGTACCAAAAGTAATTAGCCCTATACATAGTGAACGTTTCAGAACAGAATATTTTGCGATTGTTGCTTTCCCAAACTTCAAGAAGAGCCGCGTGACCAAACACATATGTTGCTAGATAAATACAAGTTTTTCGAAAAGGAGCAAAAAAGTAGCAAAAAATGGTTAATTGTATTATAACAAGGATACTTTTGTCGTTAATTTCACGTTCTTACTCTTTTTTGCTAGTCTGTGCTAATGATAAGTTACACTCCACAAAACACAAAACACAACTCAGGTGACCCAGAAACATATTACCAAACTACCTACACGGTAATCAGACTCTACGCTCGCTCCACTTTCGGTCTCACGAAAGTGTCTCTTGTAGAGAACCCTGGACAGACTGAGCTTACCTCAGTCTGAGATAGGTATCATTACACGTGGCGCCCGAGCAGGGACTTACGGAAACTTTAAGGAGATTTCAAAGCCAACTTTCTGGCAACTTTAAGGAAACTTAAAGAAAAACCTTAACACGGGCCTACGTGGATTAAAGACCCACGGCCACCGAGAAAGAATAGTAGAGCTAACCACAGAACACAAGTCCGGTACAAAACCAAATTCGCGCACCCACCCAAATCCAGTCGCGAGTGCCACCGGAAAGTATACGCAGTGACCAAGTGCTAAAACAGTGATAAGTGCCCAAAACAACACCGAGGAAAACTCAGTCCAATCACCATGGAAGCCTACGAAGACGACGCGAGCATTGATTTCCCCGTTGCCCACTACTCAATGACCATCAGGCACCGGAGGATGGGACCCCAAAGCAGGCTTGCAAGTCCCCGCAGCCCCAGAGCCCACGCCCCGACCACCAGTGGTCATAGCCGCCGATCTTCCAAGGCCACCCACTATGGAAACCTCCTGTTCGCCCACACAGAGAATTATACCATCGATTGACGCACCCATAATCGGGCCCGACTATAACCACGTCGCACGCACAGCAGAACGCATCCGCGGATGGGGCATCCAGTTCAACGGAGAAGATGACCCAATATCGTTTCTGGAACTACTCGAGGAACGCGCACGCGCCTATGGAGTGAACACCAACCAGCTGCCTCGGAGCATGGCCGAACTACTCACCGACCGAGCCAGTCGCTGGCACCGTACCAGCCAACTACAGGGCAGTTCCTGGGCACATTTCCGCCAGGAGTTTCTGACGTATTTTCTGCCGCCAAGGTATTTCGAACAATTGGAGGACCAGATCCGAGGCCGCAAGCAAGCGGTGGGAGAACCATTCAAAGACTATCTCATCGAGATACGGCTACTCATGCACCATGCCGAGTACGACCTAGTTAAGGAGCTCTATAGGATCTACGACAACGCCCTGCCAGGACTCCAACTATACGTGCGACGAGACGAATTGGAAAACTTGTCACAGCTAACCCGATTAGCGGCAGAGTACGAGCTTATTCACGAGAGGAAACACGCAACGACCCCCGCACCTATGCGAAGCCCACCAAGAGACACCCGGCCGGCAAGGCAACCAGACCGCAGAGAAGGTGAGTCCTACCGGACGCCCTTTCGCAGAACCCCGTTGGGATTCAGCAGACACACCGCGCGGAGGCCACCATCGACACCGGGGCGTCCCGAAGTTTCGTCAGCGACAACCTGGCCCGACAATTAAACAACAACCCAACCAGCAAGATGCATGCGTCCGTATACGCCTGGCTGACGGCTCAGTCAGAGAGATCACACAAGTTCTACTGGCGCACATCAAGCTGGGTCAACGAGAGGTCCAAATCCCACTCCTGGTCTTACCAAACATGCTGGAGCAAGATATAGTCGGCATGGACTTCCTATGTGCCATCGAACTGCTCACGATCCAATGATCGCCACCTCACGCCAACACCACCGTCAGTTCAATCCAACCACGTACAAGTCACCGAACCCAGAACCAAGAAATTTAGGTCAACCGCCGCGAATACACGTCCCCGACCTACCCCAAAGAATACGGCACCCAATACCGCAACGAAGAATACGACCCCGAAACCAACCACAGCGAACACATTTTCCCGACCTACCGCAAAGAAGACGGCACCCAATAATGCAACGAAGAATACCACACCGAAACCAACCACAGCGAAAGCAAAGAACCGGCCCACAACGGAAAACACGAATCCGAAGCAAGCACCGGTAAACTGCAACCAAGCAAATGGGAAAACGAATCCCACGGCCACTACGGAGCACCCGCGTCCTAAGCCAACCACAGGGATCATATATCCCAAACACACCACGAGGATCTCACACATGAGACAAGAATCAACACACTTGAACCAGGCGCTCGACACAGGAAGCCCAGGATCAAAACAAACTACGGGCACACGCACCCCGAACCCACCACAAGGATCTCACACACGAGACAAACCACCACGAACTTGAACCCGCTCGACACAGGAAGCCCAGGTCCAAGTTCAGCCACAGCGCACCCAGGCACCATTCCCTCAACGGAGAAGGTGAACCCACGGACACCGTCAGAGACGACAACCAGCCCCGAACAACGACAACGACAACGGCAGCAACAGTGCAACAACCAAACCACGAGGGAAACAGCCACGCAAATCCCTTGCTGGTCGGGTCCAACCATCGAACTAATATCCACGGAAACCTCCCACTCGGAACCGGAATCTAGCCCGATGACCCCCCGAAACACCGACCGCAGCGCTGTCGTACCCACGGCCGACGCCACCCCAATCTTCGCCAACCCACTGGAGAACCTTCCGCGTACTGACGTGCCCACTAGCGCCATGCACCACGCCATGCCTAACACCACGTCCGAAATCTTCGTCGCCCAAACAAGTCGTTGCTGCGAAAACAGAGTCGTCACTGAGTCGATCTGGAGACACTACAACCCAGGTATACCGCCAGACCCACGAAACTACGCCACTCACGGCCAACGCTACCCCGATCGTCGCCCACATAAGCGACTACCCACGTAGGATCGAACACCCCACCGCGTTCGACACAACCATCCTCCCAGAAGACCCAGGCCAGCCACAGGACCCCGACACCCCCGATCTCACCGAACCCGACCCAGAACTGATCTCCGATCCCTGGCCGCCGGACATAGCGCCACAGATCCAAGAATTTCTGGACACAGAACTTCCAAAGTTCAATAATCTCCACGGGACCTCCAACATAGCCGAGCACACCATCGTCATGAGGGATAATCGACCCATTAAACAGAGGTACTACCCAAAGAATCCAGCCATGATGCGGATTATCGACGAGCAAGTCGACCAACTGATCCAGGAAGGTCTCATAGAACCCTCACGAAGCCCGCACAGCGCCTGTGCGCATGTGCGTGGACTACCGACAAATCAACACTCACTCTGTTCCTGACGCATACCCACTGCCCAGAATCAACTACATCTTGGAGCGCCTACAGAACGCACGCTTCATAACCACCCTCGATCTGAAGAACGGATACTGGCAAATGCCCATGGCCAACGGAAGTCAAGAAGCCACCGCCTTCACGGTCCCCGGCAGAGGTCTCTATCAATGGAAAGTGATGCCCTTCGGATTACACTCTGCACCAGCAACATTCCAACGGGCCCTTGATACTGTGATCGGTGCCGACATGGAACCCTACGCATTCGCATATTAAGACGACATTGTCGTCGTCGGACGAGACTTCAAGGACCACCTACACAACCTGGCAATAGTCCTCTCGCCTTCGAAAAAGCGAAACTACGGATAAACGCGGAAAAGTGCACCTTTTTCCAAAGCCGAATCAAATATCTTGGTCACGTCATCAGCGAAGAAGGTATCCACACGGACCCCGACAAGATTGCTGCCGTCAAAGAACTCAAGCCACCCACGAACCTAAAGGAACTACGTCAGTGCATCGGAATGGCATCATGGTACCGAAGATTCGTTCCAAACTTTGCCACAGCCGTCCAACCAATGTCTCAGCTACTCAAGAAAGGACAAACATGGACATGGACCGCAGATCAACAAGCGGCCTTCGACCAACTTAAGGAACTACTCACGACCGCTCCTGTACTTTGCTTTGCACCGATTTCAACGTCAAGTTTTCAATACAAACCGATGCGAGCAACCTCGGCATAGGCGCCGTACTCACGCAAGAGATCGAAGGAAAGGAACGCGTCATCGCCTATGTCAGCCGACGCTTGAACCAGGCAGAAGGAAACTACTCCGCCACCGACAAGGAATGCCTCACCGTCATTTGGGCAATCCGAAAATTACGCTGCTACCTAGAGGGATACCGGTTCGACGTTATAACAGACCATCTCGCGCTGAAATGGCTGAATACTCTGGAAAGCCCTTACGGAAGAATAGCGAGATGGGCGCTCGAACTCCAACAGTATCAGTACTTAGTAAGGCCCGGCCTTAAATATGCCGGGCCCGGGATCCATCAGGGCAGTCCATCGCCTATCATAAACCAAAACGGCAGTCCATCAGCCGACAATCAGCCGATCGTCAACAGTAACGGCAGTACATCCGCCGCGGCTATCAGCACCACGCCTCAGCAAGAACACAATACAAGAAACCACTACACGACACCAGAACCACGAAAAACAATACAGAACACAAATAAAACCATTTAATAACCTCAAACAAACTCAACGAAGTGTCATCATTTCTTCGCCGAGCGCGAACACAAAATCAGGTGACGCAACAAACCATATTACCGCATACATTAAAAACTCAGGTGTCAACGGTTGCCGTTTCATCGCCAAGTGCGATCACCAAAGTACCTGCACGGTAACCGGACTCTACGCCCGCTCCACTTTCGGTCTCACGGACGGGACCTAAAATTCCTAAAATTCCCTAAAATTCGGACGGGACACGGCTGTATCACAACAATATTCACACAGATACAGTTACTCCATTAATAATTCACGTGCAAGAGAACATACTGGGTACAAACACAATCACGAGCAAATCTACATCTAACCACACACACGGATACATACACACATACGGACTCGGGTCACGATGTTTTTTGTGCCCACATGCGCCTACCCTACCATGATCACCGCTTCCGGCTCGTCCGGTGATCCCTTAGCTTTCACAGCTACCTGCACACTACCACTATTACTCTCATTCTCCCGGCATGGTCCCCGCACATTAACACGCTAGCAATTCATATTTATACCCGTACTCGAAGAGTAATAGGGTATATTGTATTTGTGGTAAAAGTGGATGTGTGTAACATAGAGAAGGAGTAATTTCCGACCATATAAAGTATATATATTCTTGATCAGCATCAATAGCCGAGTCGATATAGCCCTGTCTGTCCGTCCGACCGTCTTGTTTGTCGCCCATTGCTCGGAGGCTCTAAAGCTAGAGAAAAGCAAATTTTATTTTCAGACTGATGTGATATCTCCCTAGAAAAGTGTTTCAAAATTTCGCCCCGCCCACTTCCGCCCCACAAAGGGCGCACATCTGAGGCGTCTAAAATTTTGAAGACAGCAGAAAACGAAAAATGCAGAATCATAGAGAAAGCCATATATCAGGTGCCCAAATCTGAATCGAATCTGATCATTAGTATAGCCACAATAGACTAAACCATTTCGAGAAACATCATTCTCTCTCTCTCGCACTCACACAAAAACGAGTCGACTTGGTTTTTCGTACAAATGAGCGCCTCGATCTCAGAGACTATAAGAGCTAGAGAAACCAAACTTTTTGTCCAGACTCCTGTGATATCGCTTCAGTGCAAGTTTATTTCAAAATTTTTATTTTCAAAAAATGTAAAATGTAAAAACTGATAAAACATTTAAAAGTTCCACATAAATCATACCGTCTGAGTATGGGTATAAAAGTAGAGTCGTGTTCACAGCGACACCGTACGTTCTTTCTCCTTCCTTCTGGTTCGACTGCTGCCAGATCTGGGGAAAAGACCCGCGACAAGGCGTCCGGAACTATGTTTCGAGATCCTTTTCGGTGGCTAATAATAAACGAAGTTGAAGCTTCAAGGCCCATCTGGCCATTCTGCTACTCAAATCTGATTGGGACATCAGCCACTTCAAGGAAGCATGGTCGGTCATCACCGTAAATTGATGTACCACATAAGCGCAAAACTTCTTAATGCTTAGGATGGCTGCCAAGCATTCCTTTTCCGTCACCGAATAGGCACGCTGACACTTATTGAGTTTGCGCGACATGAAAGCAATTGGCACTTCATCGCCCTCTTCGTTGACCTGCATCAGAAACCCTCCTTTTCAAAATTAGGGGTGCTTCGCACATTGCGGTTTTTAACGCAGTGAATGCTGACTCTGCTTCATCGGACCAAATGAACTGGCGCATCTGTTTTAAGGTCAGAGGAGACGCAATGGCCGCAAAATTCTTAATAAACTTGTGGTACCGTCACACCCAAGAATCGACGAACCAGTTTTACCGACTTCGGAGCAGGATATTTTTTTTTCCTTGATGGCCTCTATCTTGTCCAAATCCATGCCTATAGTTCCGTGACCCACTATATTCCCCAGGTAACGGACCTCCGGTACACAGAATTCAAGGTCAGCCCAGCTTCGGACAACTTCTCGGTTAATACTTTTAATACGCTAAGATGCTTTTCAAAGGTCTCTGACACTATAAGCAGGTCATCCATATATAATACTATATAAATATAAATACTTCACTTCGAAGATTGGCTGGGGATAATGCGGTCCATAAGCTTGGACATAGTTGATGGCGCATTGGTAAGCCCAAACGGCATAACTTTAAATTGATACAGCGCTCGTCCAGGTACCATGAACGCTGTTTTATCCCTAGACCCTTCTTCTAGCGGTATCTGCCAGTATGTGTCTTTAAGATCCAAGCTTGGTTTATATTTTGCCATGGGCAAGTAGCTTAGGATCGCATCTATTATTAGCATTGGATACGCGTCCTTTCGGGTCACTTCGTTCCCCTTGCGGCTGTCTATACAAAGGCGAACTTTACCCGGCTTCCGGACAAGTACTACCGGACAGGACCACGCACTGTTAGACTCTTCAATGACCCATAGCGCAAGCATCAGATCCACCTCTTCATACATCAATTTCTCAATGGCTGGGGAAAATAGATAGTGGCGCTGCTTTACGGGCTTTGGCTCTCCTACATCTATTGTGTGAGACAACAACGTGGTCTTCCCTAAACCCTTGTTAGCGAAAGACGAAAGACTCTGGAATAGCCTTTTTCAGTTCTTCACGTTGCACATCTGATAAAGGACGTTGTTCCTCTGGCTGGCCAACCTCGTCGCAATTGTTTATAACGTCATTAGGACCTTTTTGTGGACACAAATCAACTTGCAATAGCCCAAATTCGGTCCAAAAATTGATGCCTAAGTACAGAGGCTGCGTTAGGGATGGAATCAGGTACAGAGTTACAACCCTGATTACACCTTTATAGCCAACTTCGGTTTTCAAATTCCCAACCACTTTCTGAGACTGCCCGCCTGCTGTCTGAACTGTCGACGCCATTGGCTTAAACTGAAATTGACTGTCAAGCAGCTCTTTGGCCAACTCACTCTTCGCCAATGCAACTAATAAAAGCCCCTGTATCCATCAAACCAACTAGCTTCCTGTCTAACAAAGTGACCTCTGCATATGGTCGAAGATCATCGGATATTATCGACGTTATTATGGCTTCTCTTTCTATTTTTTGATTTTTAACAAATTCGGCCAAGCGCAGTTTAGCTCGAATCTTCCGGTTGGATATTCCCTGGATTACTTGGACTATTTCCTTATTATCTACGAGACTATTATTACATACTAGTAAGCCCGGCGAACTTCGTTTCGCCACCAGATGGCTTCGTTTTATGTAAAATTTCGTTTGGTGATTCAAAGATGAAGAACAATTTTTTTTTGTTTATATTTGAAAAGGAAAAAAATTGTATTTCATTTCACAACAGTAATGAATTCATTTCGATTGCAAAAATGAAGTGTTATTTAGTTGAACTTCTCTAAGTAAATGAAAGTGAATCAAAGTAAATACTAAATCGCAGCGTTATGCGTGTTCGCAAATTATCCGTTTCATTGAAGTGCTCTTTTGGTATACCACATTTTTTGTTTTTGGTCTGACGTTAACACAAACAAAGTGGATGATTTCCCAACTCGTGAACACGCAACGTATAACTGTCCATGCAAAAACAATGATTTTCCAAATTTATCCCGCAAACACTAAGCGATTTGCCTTGCGACTTGTTAATTGTCATTGCGAACGCAAGGCGAACTGGAAATTACAATCGTTTGAAGTCAAACGGAAGATTAGTCGGAATCATTGGTATTCGAGGAATACATACATTTTCACCTGCGTACTTTCCGTTAATAATGGTTCCCTCAATCAAATTCGGCATAAGTCTTTTTACCGAAAGTCGAGTACCGTTGCAAAGTCGCGGTGGATTCAAATTACGCAATATCACACCAACTTTGAGTTGCAAGTTATGTGGTGGAAGTCCTGGTAACTCCAGAGTTCAAAACTCCGTTGGATGATTTACTACATCATCGGGATTTGTTATGGAATCAACAGATTTGTATGTCACCAAATAGTCAGCAATTTTTGATTGAATTGTGAAATTCAGTGCGTGTACATCATTATTCTTTGCGGCAAGAATTGCTCGTTGACTTAACCAAGCATTATTCTGATAATTCTCAGAATTGTCTCGTTTACACGATGCATGATATTGCTTCTTCGCTGAACGACAATGTCTCGCGATTTAGTTGGATCGCCAACAATAATTGCAGCAACATCATTAACGGTGAATCTTCGCACATGTTCACCTGTTGGGGTACAATCCGCTCTTATGACAAGTTTGTGCATATCCGATGGCATTCGTTCCAATGCTGTTTTGAACATATTAACCACAGCATTATTAGCGTGAAAAAATGCTTTGCAACTGTTCAATAATTCGTCTCTTTAACTGTTGTGTTCCCTGTATATTGCACCGCACATACAGCTGATCCACCATCGACGAAATGAAATATATTTGCAGAAATTGATGCGGTTCATCTGGTGTTGGCACCATTGAACCATGCAAATGATATATTTGTCCTTGTATCTGTAATTGCAAACAATCATTTGTTGAAGAAATGTTACTTCTGATCGTGTTTGGTGTATATGTAGTTGTTACGTGTTGCAATTCATTGTGTTGGTGTGAGTGATTGGTTATGTGTGTTGTATCTTTTACCTTGCAAGTCGGCATGAAGCCGCCTTCTCGAATGATATTAGCTCCAAAGGAAGTCATGCGAAAGCAGTTATTGTATTCAAGGATGTGTTGAAGAAAATGGCTGGAATCACTTCCATCGAACAAAGGTTTCAGTGGCTGTGGTGGTGTAAGTAATGGATCCAGTTTGACTTTTCCACTTACGCAGCACAATCCAGCCGTTTCTCTTTTGAACTTTAACGCATTGCAATATCGGCATATCGGATCATATTGGAATACCAAGCAATTGTATGATGCCAATGATCTTCGTGTCCTCACGCGTTGTCCCAATAGGGAATTTTCTCTTATTATATTTTGTCTTTCTTCGCTTAAGTTCTGTGAATACACTTGTTGCTGGCTTGCATGTCTTGTGCGGCGGCCGATGTTCGCACGTCGTCCTTTAGGCATTTTGGACTGTGGACAGAGTGGTGAAATTAACCTCAAATGCACGATCCACATAATTTACACAGTTCAACTTACCACCTTAAAGACAAATGCCTGCTGTTGAAATTGAATAAAAATTTTCACAATACACGTGATTGATTTGATGGTTTCCAATTGAAATGTGAGGAAACGAATAACTTTTTTTTTTAATTTCACAGTGAACACAATACCGGTTTGTCACATGAAATTAACTGAGCAGAGAACAATGATTAGCTGTCAAACAATGTATCACGCACCGGCGCCTACTTAAAATATTGGTTTGTAGTACATGCTATGTATCAGAGATGGCGCTGTATTGTAGTATATAGTAGATAATACAAATACATTTTCCCGCTTTTCTGTTGAAATTTTTCGTGTGTTTTCTCTTTGCTATAAACCTCACGGAGCCCGAGACCTTTCCAACGAATGCAAAACCGTGGAAATCGGTTCGTGCGTTCTGAAGTTATAGCGTCAGGAAGGAAAACCCGACTTATTTTTATATAGTAGATTACTATACAATTTTTCTTGTCCGTTGACTGTATTGAGGGATTGCGTGGTAGTCTCTACTGACCCTCCTCGGTGGTCGTCGATTTGGACGCTGTCGGTCTGCGTGCACTTTTCCCAACTGCACGCCCTTGGGTGTTTTTTGGTGCTTTGCACTTTTGACACGACGGCTTGTAAGTGCCCGCTAGACCACAGCCATAACAAAATACCCGTCGCTCTGCTACACAATCTTGATAGCGATGACCACTACCTCGGCAGTTCCAACAAACTAAATTAAATGCAGCTATCTCCCCATCACTTTCCTCCGACTCATCTTGCCCTGGGCTTTCCACAGCGTGAACTAAACGTCTTGGAGCTGGACGAGGCCTGGTCACCTGATCTTTACCCACTGTTTGCATGAACGAATTTCGGGGCTTCACCAAGTGCCTCAACTGTGCAATGCTAAAAATCTTTTCGTAAAGGAGCTCATGCTGAATATCCGGCAATAAATTGGACCGGAAGGACTCCATAAGGGAGTTTTCTGGCATGGGTGTTGAAAGTGTATCTGCCAATTGAGCTATGGCCTCATAGAACAAATCAAATGATTCGTTCTTCTTCTGCTTCCTTCGGTCTATTGCAACTCGAATGTAGACATGTCTTCTCATCCTTAAACTGCACCTACAACGCAGCTTTAAGGTCACCCCACACAATCGTCCTTACACTTTTATGACAGCGCCAATACCAATCGCTGCCACTTCCATCAAAGAAATTACTGATTTATCTCGAAAGTAATTCGAAATTCCCGTCTAAAGTTTGGGCCGTGAGGCGCTAACCGATACATCTCACCGATACCCGATAAATGAACTCATCGACGGAGATTTCAGCCCGTCCCGAGAACCTAAGCTTCCAATTTACCAAAATCCGGCTAACCCGATCTGGTCGAATGTCCACACTCATAGGTGAGCTTCGGCTGACTGATTCAAGTCCATGCGAAAGCAACGGTCTTGGTTGTCGGGCCGATGTTTCCTCGGCTTGGTGACCGCTTGAGGGAACGTTAGCGGCACTAGCTAGTTGGACCGTAAGAGAGGTAAGAATACCTAGAAACCCAGTGGCGACCGCCTGGCTTATCATCTCGGTTTGCCTCAACGAGGCGTTAGCTAACATTTCCGATTGGCGAACAGATGCAGCAGCCATGGCCTCAGCTATGATTCTCTGCAAATCACTACTGGTCGGAGCCGATACCGAAACTTGGGGAGCAGCTTCCCTATTCTGCGGAGGATTGGCTATTCCCGAAGGGGACGCTCCCTGTGGAGTAGCCAAATTGGCTCTTGTGGGGTGGGAGGGGGCGTGGCGAAATTTCGAAATTCACTTGTCTTGGTTTGGTATCACAGGAGTCTAGACAGAAAGTTGGGTTGCTCTAGCTCTTATAGTCTCTGAGATCCAGTCTACAAAAAATACGAAAAACCAAAACGACTCGTTTTTGTGTGAGTGCGAAAGAGACGAATGATTTTTCTCGAAATGGTTTTCTTTATTGTGGCTATACTAATGATTCGAGCCAATTCAGATTTGTGCCTCTAATAGATATGGTATTTCTCTATGATTCTGCATTTTTAGTTTTCTGCTATCTTTAAAATTGTGGACGCCACAGACCTGCGCCCTTTTTGGGGGCGGAAGTGGGCGGGGCGAAATTTTAAAATATTTTTCTAGGAGTGAGATATAACATCAGTATGGAAACCAAATTTGGTTACTTCGAGCAATGGGCGACAAACAAGACGGACGGACAGAGAGGGCTATATCGACCGGCTATTGATGCTGATTAAGAATATATATACTTTAAAGGGTCGGAAATTATTCCTTCTCTATGTTACACACATCCACTTTTACCACAAATACAATATACCCTTTTACTCTTCAAATACGGGTATAAAAAAGAAAGAAAAAACCCAAGGGCCTTGGATGTGCGCTGTTTGTCATTAAATGCAATTTAAATTCCCCTCCCCGCAAACAAAACGAAAACCAAACATAAAACGGCTGGCGCTACAGTAAATTTCGGCGTATGTTCGTCGCTGACGGCACCACTTTGCAAGCACCTGCTTCGTAAGGCCGAGAGCGAGACAAAAGGCCGCTCCCGATCGGCTCGGTCTTATACCATATAAGAGTAATTGGCTTGTTAATTTCTTCTCTGCAGCGGGGTTCTTTCTTGCTACCTTAGGGTCATTGGATTAAGGGTATGCGTATGGGAGGCTTGGGCAATAATAATTTGATGTTTTTTAGATTTATTTTCATTCACCCAATCCAATACCTCGGCGAAAGCGCTTTCCTCCAGTATTGCTGGATCTCTGAAAATGGAAAATTACAAGACGGAAACAAAACCAAACCCAGCGTAAACCTGGCATACCTCTCCCATGAGCCTTCCTACCTCGCAATGCCCTAACGGGTTACCTACCTATGTAGGCGTCTGGCTACCGGCTCTTTTCTCGCTTGGGTTCACCGCTTAGGCACGCAATTGCATATTTTTCGCGGCAAGTTTTTTGTTTTCGTGATTTAGCGTTTACGCTCGCTCTCCCGCTGATCCCGTTAATTCGGCGGTAGGCCTATGTTGGCGTTCTCACGGCCGTTGCACTCTGCAACGCACTCTCTGCACTCTGTACTCTCCCATGTACTACCCTACCATTGTATCGACTATGCCTTATGGGTTACTAATATAGTTACACGGAACAAAATAAATATAAAAAAACTTAGTTACCTATAACTACAATTAAAAGAAGGAGGAAACAAAAAATATATATATGAAATGAAATATAAATATATATAAATATATATTTATATATATATATATATATATATATATATACGAAAACTATATAATAAAAAACGAGAAAGAACGTTTGGAGTCGCTGTAAGCGCGACTCTACTTTTTACCCGTACTCAGTCAGTACACATATGATTTATGTGGAATTTTCAAATGTTGTATCAGTTTTTACATTTTACATTTGTTTGCTGCATCTGTCATCTACATCTACATTAGTTCGCACAACAACACACGTACACTGCACGAAGCAGAGTCTCTGAGCGTGAGTGTGAGTGTGAGAGAATCAGTAGCGACAATCATCGCCATAAATGACTTACTCTGCAAGGGGGGCGTGGCAAGGGGCAAATCGCTGCTAAAAATTCATTTTGATCATTGTGGCTACAATAATGATCCGATCTGGAACCAAATTCGGGGATCTGGTAGATATGACCATTATCTACGATACTGCATTTTTGTGGATTGGTCCGAGACAGACAGACAGACAGACGGACGGACAGACATTTGCTATATCGACTCGGCTATTGATGCTGATCAAGAATATATATACTTTATAGGGTCGGAAATTATGGCTTCTCTCTATGTTACACACAACCACTTTTACCACAAATATACCCTTTTACTCTTCGAGTACGGGTATAATTATGGTTTTTGTATATGTATGTAGGAAATTGTTGTTGTGGTTTTGGATTCTGGTGTGGACCCTTTATATAGGGTAGTGGGACTTTCTGCTCCTACGTCGTCTTTCGCCCCGCCTCCGTCTTGGCCTGATGACGCGCAGACTCTCGCCTCCGACTAAACGTATAAAGGACGTCAACAAAAGGGATTGCTGCATCCGGAGCCTCTGGTAGGCCTGACGGCGGCTTTTCCGTCCGTTTTCCGCTGGCGGCCATGTACATATACATGTCGGCCTATATGCACATAGTCCGCCTGCTTGGCCCCCCCTACTCGTCCCATGTGCTCAACGCTAATCAGCGGATGGTCGGGAGCTGGCCCTCTTCGGACTCTAATTTTGGTCCAAGGGATCTGGCACTAACACACGGTTTGTTTTTTTTTTCTCTGCCGCAAGCTGTATATATATATATGGCTATGTAACACTTTCACCACTTATGCCTTCCCGAGTTGAAATAGAATTTTCCGTCTAGCTCCGTACAAGGGTAAAACTCGACAGACCGAGCAAATCTCGATCATCGGCCTGCCTTTGCGCCTTACTGATTCTTTTGGCGGCCGAACTCCCGCCTGCTGCTCTTGAGCCCAATATGTTCTCTTTCCTACCCCAGCCTGACATACATTTCGGTACTACGACTGTAGCCTGCTTTCGGGTGAACTCTAAAATTCTTCGACGCCACAAGCCACTTCACCACGAACCCCCTTCGCCACCACAAAAGGGCGAAAAATCTCTAGCGTCTAAAATTTTAAGGATACAAGAAAACTCTTTTGATATCGCAGCCAAATCTGAATCAGATCGAATCATGATTATAACCAGAATGAAGAAAATAATAAAAAATACGGGTATAAGCAGAGTCGCGCTCGCTGCTTTGTGTTTGTTTGTTTGTTTGTATCGTGCTTTTTTCTGTAATTTTTCCGTTTTTATACCCGTACTCGAAGAGTAATAGGGTATATTGCATTTGTGGTAAAAGTGGATGTGTGTAACACACAGAAGGAGGCGTTTCCGACCCCATAAAGTATATATATTATTGATCAGCATCAATAGCCGAGTCGATATAGCCATGTCTGTCCGTCCGTCTGTCCGTCCGTCTTGTTTTTCACTTCATTGCTCGAAGGCTATAAGAGCTAGTACTCAAACCAAACTTTTGGCCAAGACTCCTGTGATACCAAACCTGAACAAGTGTATTTCAAAATTTTGCCCCGCCCCTTCCGCCCCCAAAAGACGAAAATCCACAATTTTGAAGATAGAAAAAAACCAAAAATGCAGTATGGTAGAAAATGACCATATCTACCAGATTCCCGAATTTGGTTCAGATCGGATCATTATTGTAGCCACAATGATCAAATGAATTTTCAGCAGCAATCAACCCCACTCCTCTTGCAGAGTAAAGTCAATTATTGGGGTTGATTGTTGCTGCAGCTTCTCTCACACGCACACTCACGCTCAAACATGCTGCCTCGTGCAGTGTACGTGTGTTGTTGTGAGAACTGATGTAGATGATGTAGATGTCGATGACAGATGTAGCAAAAATGTAAAATGTAAAAATGATAAAAACATTTCAAAATTCCACATAAATCACATGTGTACTGACTGAGTACGGGTATAAAAGTAGTGTCACGTTCGAAGCGACTCCGTACGTTCTTTCTCGTTTATTTTATTTTTCCCTAGTTAGAAACGTAATGTTTGTAATGCCGGTCTCACCAGTAGAAAAGAACGTGCAGGATCCTCGCCAACACAAAAAGAAGTTTTCGGGCAGTATTCTCCCCAAAGCGCTAACATCGAAACAAAACTAATAAGATTAGGCGAGTAGTGTAAAGAATCAGCAGATCAAATAGGCCAAAAACTATGTTGTCATGCCGTATTGACTAGGAACCCAGTCGTACTCGAAGACTGTTCGAAACGGAGCACCCAATTAATAATATTATTTAATATTCTATAATAATCTAATATTTTGCTAGTTTGCTAATATTTTGTGTGTATTCATTAATAAACTCAAGCTGTCTTACTGTTTTCGCAAAGGTCAAATTTGCGACGCAATCTGCTGCTCTTCCTTTGCTTTTGTGATGTTTTCTTTTTGTGTTCGTCATTTGTCTTTGTAGACAATTTTGCATATTCTTTTTTTTCGCTCATTTTTATGTTATCATTTTCTAATGCTTGAGAATTGCATTAGTTACATTAGCTAAAAATATTATTGCTTATTGGACTAAATACAAGCGTATTAAGAGGTTAATTGTTCAATATCAATCTTATTGGCTATACACTATTGAAACAATTATAATTGAGCCTCCTCAACAAAGGGTTTTAGTGCTGAACTTGTCGACCCAAAATTGATTTTGCCGAGTCCTCAAAAAGGACAAAACATCGTCGGGTAGCTTATACTGAAGATAATTTAAATATACTAATAATGCTAAATGATGCTAATAATAAAATTTTAGCACTGTAACTCCACTGGAAGTATTTTTGCGCACCATCGCCATATAAGCCATACTAAGGTGCTATGTGAGCTATAGGATACAGTCTTCCGATGTAGCCAATTTTTTTTTACTATATATTCAAAATATTTTTTTAGATTTTTGGGGAAAATTTCATACCTCAATATTATATTATGCATATTTGTAGCAACAGCAGCATTATCCGTTTCCATCCATAATTCACCACAGCCTAAAACACTCTGACGGCCAAGTTCCATATAGAAAATGCATTGAGGAGATGCATGGCCGCATCTAGAAGAAAAATATATGTAATATATGTATATATGTATATGTTATAAAAAAAAGTAAAGAACAATACAATCGACTTTTCTAAATATGGGTTGCAATTTTCAACTAACAGTATTTTTTCCGCCCCTCGTATATATTTATGTAACATCCAGAATTAAGCGTTTCCAACCCCTTATAGTACATTCGAAATGCTATATCCGTCCGTCCACTGTTCTCAAAGACTAATCCGCTAATAGCTGATTTTATGGATACTTCACAAAGTTGACTTCACTAAGTAGAACATGAACGAAATCCACAGATTTATATCGATAGTTGGCCTATCAAGAGCGTTTGTGGGCTGAGAGAACAGCTGAGACATAGAAAAGCTAAGATAGGAATATATGGTTTACAATTATTCCTGAAGTAAATGGTGAGAAATAGCTACTCAAAACAAAAAAGAGAGATGCAAATTTGTTTTTTAACAATAAATGGCGCCATCAACACAATTGTCGCTATTTACATAACACACCAGTTTCCTCAGATTAATTTTAGTTATCTTCCACACACTCAAAGAACAAATAGCAAATTCACGGCAGGAATTTTCATACACTCCATTAGAGGCGCACTCTGCACGAGGCAGTGTATGAGCGAGAGAGAGAATGAGTTCGCGCTGCATCCCTGGAAGGAGTGGAATTACTAAAAAGTAATTAAGCGTGGTATATTGTATTTGAAGTAAAAGTGGATGTGTGTAACATAGATAAGGAAGCGTTTCCGACCCCATAAAGTATATAGCATCAATAGCCGAGTCGATATAGCCATCTCTGTCTGTCCGTCTTGTTTGTCGACAATTGCTCGGAGACTAAAAGAGCTAGGGCAATCAACTTTTTTCACCGACTGATGTGATATCTCACTCCTAGAAACGTATTTCCAAATTTTGCCCCGCCCCTTCAAAGGGCGCACCTCTGTGGCGGCCGCAGATAGCCGCTACTGATTTATCTCTCTCGCTCACACATTGCTTACACACTCTGCCTCGTGCAGTCTACGTGTGTTGTTGTTGTGAGAATTGATGTAGATGTAGATGTAGATGACAGATGCAGCAAAAAATGTAAAATGTAAAGTAATTTGAAAAATTGTAGTCTGGAAACAAAATTTGGGTCCTGTAGCTCTTATAGTCTCTGAGAACTAGTCGACAAACAAGACGGACGCACACATGCAGACCTGACGCTTTTTGATCGCCCAATCGCCTAAATCTCAGATACTATAAAAGCTAGAGCAACTAAACTTTCTATCAAAACTCCTGCGATATCACTTTAATTCAAGCGTATATCAAAATTTCGCCCCGCCCCCTTCCGACCTCACAATAGACGAAAGTCCACAATTTTGAAGATAGGGAAAAATGGAAAATGCAGTATCGTATAGAATGACCATGTCTACCAGATTGCTGAATCCGGTTCAGATCGGATCTACAATGATGATATCTATAAATAGACTATATAGATAAGTAGAGCTGCCCTAATGAGACTAAAGAAAATTTTCAACATGAAAATAAAAAATGTTGCTGTTTTGGAGCTTTTCATTGATAGCTCGGTAGCCAGAATCCTGATAAAACTCGCGATTAAAGTTTCAAAATTTCAGAGCAGAGAAAATCAATAACTTACTTTGCCTGTCAGTTTTAAAGCACTAGTCAACCTCATATAAACTTCAACGGGTCAAATCCATTTTTATACCAGTACTCGAAGAGTAAAAGGGTATGTAGTACTTGTGGTAAAAGTGGATGTGTGTAACATAGAGAAGGAATAATTTCCGACCCTATAAAGTACTGTAAAGTATACATATTCTTAATCAGCATCAATAGCCGAGTCGATGTAGCCCTGTCTGTCCGTCCGTCTTGTTTGTCGCCCATTGCTCGAAGTAACCAAATTTTTTTTCCATACTGATGTTATATCTCACTCCTAGAAAAGTGTTTTAAAATTTCGCCCCGCCCACTTCCGCCCCCAAAATGGGCGCACATCTGTGGCGTCCACAATTTTGAAGATAGCAGAAAACAAAAAATGCAGAATCATAGAAAAAGACCATATCTATCAGGGGCCCAAATCTAAACCGGATCGAATCATTAATATAGCCACAATAGAGAAAAACATACGAAAAACTTCGCTCCCTCTCTTTCGCACTCACACAAAAACGAGTCGTTTTGGTTTTCGTATTTTGTGTAGCCTGGATCTCGGAGACTATAAGAGCTAGAGCAACCAAACTTTCTGTCTAGACTCCTGTGATACCAAACCAAGAAACAATTTCGAAGATAGAGAAAAACGAAAAAATGCAGTATCGTAGGGAATGATCAAATCTATCCGATTCCCGAATCTGGTCCAGATCGGATCATGATAATTCGTTCGTTCTCTTTGTAGTGACCAGACGTGTGTTTTTCTTGCGCTCCGCTTCTTTCTTTTATATATTACAAAAAACCGGTTTTTGGCCTAATAAATTTAATAAATACATTCTTAATCTGATTTTCTATCCAAATCCGCGGGTGCATGCCTAGTTTTTGTGTATAAACACGACGTTTTTAATCAATTTTGTGCGTCGGTTAATTGTGTTTTTTTTGTTGCTTCCAGTAAGTAAGAAAATACATTTGGCCGCTCTCTTGTTTTAGCTTTTGTCTAGCAACTCTCTCTCAATATCACCCAAACTTAACTAACTGTTCTTTCTCTCTCGCTTATAAAACTTTTGTGCAGTAGCTCTCTCACTTACAAGCTGTTGCAGTAGTTCTCTGTTTTTTTTCGATTTCTTCTTTAAGCATAGCTTTTAGAAACTGCTTGCACTGTGGTCTGATTGCTATTTGTTTTGAACTTTTTTTTTGTTATTGAAAAAAAATTAAAAACTAAATTCACGATCAGCCGAACATACCTTGCTGGCTTTGCGACAGCGTAGTGCACGCAAAAGTGTGCAGGTATTTCTGGCCGTGTGGGTGATGCCATCTCACAACGCAACGGTCTGCATTATAGTTGTGAGGAATGCCGTGCGGTCGAAAACAAAATGCGATCGTTTATGAGGCAGACGAGGAGTGGCTTTTAAGGAGCTGATCGTGGGCTTCAGAAGCAATACGATCGGCTCTTAGCCATGGACACTCAGTTCAGCAGTTTACAGCTGCTGGCTGAGTCTCCGCGGCGCAAGAAGTCCACTCCGCGGGACTTGCAAGTGCCAACTGCCTCACGCCCGCCGGCATCTGAAAAACTAAATCCGACCACTACGCCAGTGCAGCAGTTGATTTCGTTTGCCACTCCAAGGGCAACGATCGCTGCTGGTGATGCAGATTCGGTAGCCGAATGCATCGTCTCGAGAACATGCAGCCGACTGTAGCGTCCGTGTCCGTAGAGTCCGTACCAAACTCCATAGCTATCCCATCCATTACGAACCCGCCAGTTGTTGTACGTCCGGGACCACCGGATACTGCCATCACAGGTACCGCACCTGTGGTCCCAAAACCACTGGTGGGTGTCCCACCAAAGCGGCAAATTTTTTGTCTCTCGGATGATGAAACTGCTTTTATACAAAGCAAAATAAAAAGCCGAGGGCCTAAAAGTATAAGGCTAAAAGAATAGGCTCTCCCCGGCAGTCAGACCAGTGCTCCATCCTCATCTTCCCGCTCTACTTCCACCCATCCAAAAACTAGTTTCCTCTCTTTTAGTTACTTACCAGAATGCTAGAGGCTTACGTACTAAGCTCTGCACTCTCTATCTTGAAAGTTTCACATTTTTTTCCATTTTATTGTGTTAACTGAAACCTGGTTAAAAAGCCGGACATCCTTAGTTCCGAAGTTTTGGCAGATCGGTACACAATATTTAGAAATGACCGTTTGTCTCGACGTGGAGGAGGGGTCCTCATCGCAGTGGATTCTAACTTCACGTCGGAACATTTTATATTCAGGTTCAACAAGACCTGGAATTCCTGTGCATAAAACTGATTCTTCCAGCCTTTTCTATTTTCATTACCTGCTCGTACATTCCACCGGTAAAGCACCGGTTCCAATTCGGTAAAGCATTCGACTCTGTAAACCATTCCCTTTTATCACAAAAACTTGACATTTTAGGGTTTCCGCCCAATCTTTTGAAATGGATTTCCAGATACCTTTGCTCTAGGTCTCAAAGAGTCCTCTTCAAAAACTCCTTTGTCTTCACTTGTTCAGGTTACTTCTGGAGTACCACAGGACATTCTTCATGAATGACCTGCCTTCAGTATAAACAAACTCTCGAGTACTCATGTATGCGGATGACGTTAAACTCTGTGTCCAGAATAAGGACATTTCATTTCACTCTCGCTTGCAATCCGATCTCAATAACTTTCAGTCATGGTGTTGTGCACATATGTTACACCTGAATGCCTCGAAATGTAATGTAATGACATTTCATCGCTCTAGCCCCTTGTTGGCTCCTTACACCCTCTGCGGTTGTTCTCTTGCGAGAATAACATTGGTTGATGATCTTGGCGTTAAACTAGACCCCAAGTTAAAGTTTTCTGAACAGATTTCTACCATGGTAAATAAAGCCATGGGAGTGCTTGGGTTTATAAAGAGGTGGTCAAAGGAATTTGACGACCCCTATATAACGAAGACTCTCTATATTTCGCTAGTTCGTCCGATTTTAGAGTACTTTTTAATTTTTTTGCTCTGCGTGGCCTCAACTGGGAGGAAGGTGTGAGACTGCCTTCTTACTCTCGTAGATTGCTCTTAATAAACCTACCATCCTTACTTAATCGTAGAAAAATGCTTGGTGAGATTTTCATGCACAACTTGATCAGGGGTGACATCGAAAGCCCTGACTTGTTGAGCCGCGTAAGCTTCACGATTCCTATTAGATCCTCTAGAAATTTTGTTCCTTTGTACCTTCCACTGTGTAGATCGAATTATTCCTTGCATGAACCGTTCCGGATCTTATGCTCGGATTATAATTCGTTCTACCATATAATATCCACCACTAAATCACTTCCTCTACTTAAATCACTAATACTAACATACCTTGCACGTAATTAGTAATATTCTTTTGTAACTTTGAATGTTTAGCGTTGTGTTTAGCCCTAGTTTTTCCTTGAATATTAGTCTAACACGTACATTTTCCTGCATGTTCGCGATCGGTTTCGGTACACGTGTCGCGCGTCATGCGGCAGCGCCCTCGGTCGGTTGGGCGGGAGGAGGCCTGCGTATCTGCCAGGGATCCGCGCGTAACAGGCTTCGGCTTGGTGTCGCATGGGCCACTTGATGGTACAGTCATTGCAAATCAACGTCCTAAAGTTAAGTTATTATAGCCACAATGATAAAATGAATTTTCAGCCGCGAACCCCGCAACCAATGCAAAATTTAAATTGTAAAAACTGATACAACATTTGAAAATTTCATATAAATCACATGTGTACAGACTGAGTACGGGTATAAAAGTTGTGACGCGGCAACAGCGACACAATACGTCCTTTCTCGTTTTTTTTTTGCTTCACAAAAAATGTTTGATTTAAATAAAAGTACTTACCGACGTATTGTTGTCAAAAGAATCTCAATACTAGAGATTCGATTATCGCCATTTGGGTTTTTTTCCGGACCTATGCAAACAAGTGTTAGGGATTTTGCGGTTAGGCAGCAGTGATAGGCTCCAGTGATTCCAACTTTTTCTGACATTCCTTTTTTTTGGATAAAAACTTGCCAGACATGGTCTGTAAGAGAAACAAATATCCTTATTAACAGTTTTTGATTTATAAATAAAGCAAATAAAATATAACATGATTTAAATTAGTAAAGAATAAATAAGCCTGTAGTGACTTTGTGAGTAAGGGCACACGCGGCTGCCTAAAGTTTAAAAGCTGTTAACAGGCTATATACATATATCGACTCGGCTGCTGATCAATAATACATATATATACTTTATGTGGGTATGTATACATATATACTTTATAATATATTCACATTCACTTTTACCACAAATACAATATCCTTTTTTCTCCTCGAGTACGGGTACAAAAATGCACAATCATAGAGAAAACTCTTATCTATAATCTGGAAAAATTCCGAATCTGGATCGGATCGGATCATTAATATCCACAAAAAGAAAAGACTATAAGAGCTAGGGAAACAAAACTTTCTTTCCAAACTCATGTGATATCACTTCAATCAAAAATTTCTGCCTGCCCCTTCCGCCCCCACAAAAGACGAAAGTTCACAATTTTAAAGATACAAGAAAATGGAAAATATCGGAAGGAATGACCATATTTACCAGATTGCCGAATCTGGTTCAGATCAGATCATTATGACAGCTACAATGATGAAATTAACTCTCAGCTCCTAACACCCTCCCCTTTAGCGTTGGAAACCTTTACTCATTCGCTCTCTCGCTCACACAACCTGCTTTGTCACCATACAGTAGAGCTAGAAAAAAAATCGATGTAACATCGATTATATAGATATTGCCTAAATTTGTTCAACATCGATGTTTTTTCTGCAAACTTCGATTATCGTCACTTGCAGCTGAAAGACAGAACACGTGAGAAGGTAACGGAACCCGGGCCGTTTCAAAGGAGAAAAACCATATGGGTTTTGATTTTTTAACGGCACGCTTTAGCCATTACGAAGTGAGAACGGTTCCCAGACTTGCCACCATTCTGGATCCGCGGTTCAAAAAGGATGGTTTCATGTCTCCCACGAATCTAGACCTAGCTGCGAAGGCATTAGAGAACGAGATCTGCAATACTTTTTCCAAGATTGTACAACATGATCCGCCAACACCACCGGTACCACAACCGGAAACAAAAAAGATTTTACATTCTTGGAGAAGAAAGTTTCTGTTAAGTCCAAGTCTGCCCGGACAGACTCCATCATAGCGCTTAGACAGTATTTGGAAGCTCCCAATTGCTCAGAGGACTGCGAGTCCTCGGCGTTTTACAAGGTTTTAAATTTAAGCATTTATCCTTTTAATGGTAATGTAATGGTAATGGTTCTAATGGTAATTTTTACAGAATGTGGGACATTCAATGGAAGTATTTAAGAATGCTGCAGTGCAGTACTTTTGTGTGCCAGCAACTTCCACGGCATGGTAAAGAATGTTCATCAAAGCTCCTGAAGCGCAGGAGCTCGCTTAAACCAAAAAATAGTAAATATGTTATTATTTATAAACAAAAACAAGAAAGAACGTACGGAGTCGCTGTGAAGTTACATTTCACCTTAAAAAAAGGGGAATCGCTGCTGAAAATTCATTTGATCATTGTGCTTACAATAATGATCCGATCTAAACCAAATTCGGTAGATATGGTCATTCTCTACGATACTGAATTTTTCGTTTGTTTCTATCTTCAAAATTGTGGATTTTCGTCTTTTTGGGTGGGCGGGAGTGGGCGTGGCAAAATTTTTGAAATAAACTTGCACTGAAGCGATATAACAGGAGTCTGGACAAAAAGTTTGGTTGCGCTACCTCTTATAGTCTCTGAGATCGGGGCGCTCATTTGTACGAAAAACCAAATCGACACGTTTTTGTGTGAGTGCGAGAGAGAGGGAATGATGTTTCTCGAAATTGTTTACTTTATTGTGGCTATACTAATGATCCGATCCGATTCAGATTTGGGCCTCTGATAGATATGGTCTTTCTCTATGATTCTGAATTTTTAAAGTTTTCTGTAATTGTCAAAATTATGGTCGCCACAGATTTACGCCCTTTGTGTTTTAGTCTCAAAACATCGAAAACATCGATGGTGGTAACTGAGACTAAGCGTTCCTTCTCGTTATATATTGTGTTGAGCTATTAAGCGTTTTTAATAGCTATTATATGAGGTAGAGGCAATACGCGTGTGTAGTTGGGGTATAAAAATGCACCGAAAACTATGATAGTTACATCCAGACTGCTAGAGGGCAGGCGGACCGAATTGCCCGTGCCCCACAGCAAGAGGTAGAGAGAACGAATGAAGCTCGGGCTGCTGCTGAGCCGAGTGCGAGCGGTAGATAGATAGAGAGAGAGAGCGCGGGAGAACAGCATAGATGCTGCAGCTGTAGTAGCGAAATGAGCATAAGCTTAACCATAAGCATAAGCAATTACACTATTTACAATACAGTGTTCAATCGAATAAGCAAACATATGTAGGTAGATTTACGTTAGGCTGCTCCACTAACTAACAACAAGTTTTATACCTAAACATCGGGCTGGGAAACCCGAAATCCTTCCCCGTTGAAACCTGTCTTTCAACAGAATCTGCAGGGTTTCGCAGATAAATCGGATGTTGGGGTCCTGTTAAGCTCATCAACGACACGTTTTTGACTCGATCACAACCTCCAGACACGACCCATCCCAAGAGAGTTTCCTGAAGTATTGGTAATCCTGGCGAAAGCTTGAATTGCCCAACACATAAGAGCTCCAAAAAAAATCTTGCACCAATCAGCAGATCGATGCCCTGAGGTATATGATATCCTGGATCGGCGAGTGGCAGGTCTCCAAGGATCATCCAGCTGCAAGTGTTCTCGCTGCGGCTTGGCTGCCGATCAGTGATATTAGGGACGATTACAGCAGTGATGGGAGCCGAGTATGTCGACAAACGAGAGTGAAGGCTTATTTTCACTGACATTCCATCGGTGACGAGGCTGGAGTCGCCTATTCCAGAAACAACAGTGGACGATTTTATCTTCCGAAGCTGAAGCTGATTAGCTAAACGGGATGTTATTAGATGCAGTTGAGAGCCGGAATCTAGCAGCGCTCGGCAAGAAACGAAGGCCTCAGAACTATTTTTGACTAGGACGGTGGCCGTGGGTAAAAGCACATCATCATTACTGAGATCCTGGGCAATAAGTGCAGAATATGCAGAGGCTGAAGCAGAGGACTCAGTGATGAGCTGCGACGACGTGTCAAGTAGCACAGATCCACCTTGGGCTGCAGTAACTTCAGGACCTCCAAAATGCAGGAGGAGTGTGGTGCCTACGCCCACAGGTACGGCATTTGCTGGAGCTGCATTTACTGCTATAAACTTCGGACAATGATGGATTCCGTCAGCACTGTCATTGCACAGAACGCAACCTGATGTGTTTTGCTTTAAAGGCAGCAAGTATGGATTTGGAATGGCTAGCTTTACTGCTCCTGCCCACCTGACCGCTCAGCGCATAGGTTGTCATAACGAAATCCACTGTTTCCAACGTCCTGCATCGCTGCTCCAAAAACGAGGCCATGGACTCCCATGACGGAATCAAGTTAACGAAGGCTGAGTCCTCTAATCGTTCCTCCCACTTGGCTTGAGTCGCTGGATCCAGTTTACGAAGCAGCACCTGCACAATGATGCATCCTGCGATCTGCTCAGGAGTGCCCAAAGCCTGGAGCGCCCGAATATGAGCGTTAAACTTGTCCGAGATCTCCCGAAGCATCGACACTGACCCATTCTCCACAGACTGCAGCCCCAGGATCTCAGTAATGTGCGCCTGAAAGATTAAACGACGATTATTAAACCTTTTTCCAACAAATCCAAGGCTATATTATAATTGCTGTCAGAAATTTCCAGCGCACGAACTGTCTCCAGAATCACGCAGGCAAGATCGTAAATGCTGGAACTTCTCAATGTTGGAGAGGTCCGGATGATTGTCGATGATAGTGGTGAACATCGAGTAAAAGTCCGTCCAATCCGAATATCCTCCACTAAATCTTGGCAATTGTATGGGAGGCAGGGACGATGCTGGTCTGCGAAGAGTGGGTATGGCGGCTGAGAACCAGCAAAACCAGAAGTTCAATTTGGTCCAGCAACCGTATAATGCAGTGGCGTATAGCCGCTTCATCCTCAAAAAGACACCCTGTTTTTGCTCCCTTGTCACTGTCACTATAGTGTCGTTGGCAGCGTCCATAGCAGCAGCCGCTCTAGAAACGTTCGTAGAGGGAAGAGGAACGCAAAACGAAACGCGTGTAACAAACGGGAACCTCAAGCGCAATTCGTGTATGTAAGAGCGGCTGGTGTTTATGCTTGTATAGCAGCTATGTGGTCGATGGCACTGGCTATTTACAGAAGAGCGAAAACAGACGAACGAACTAAAATTATTGTTTATAAATGCAGTTTGTGATTGTACTAATCAATCAATTACTGCACAATCACGTCGGGGTCACCAAATGTTGAGCTATTAAGCGTTTTTAATAGCTATTGCAAAAAGGTAGGTTTTAAATAAAGAGCAGAGGATTTCAATTGGAAATACAATTTTATTTATTATATGAGGTAGCGGCAATACGCGTGTGTAGCTGGGGTATAAAAATACACCGAAAACTATGATAGTTACATCCAGACTGCTAGAGGGCAGGTGGACCGAATTGCCCGTGCCCCACAGCAAAGAGGTAGAGAGAAACAAAAGAAGCTCGGGCTGCTGCTGAGCCGAGTGCGAGCGATAGATAGAGATAGAGAGAGAGCGCGGGAGAACAGCATAGATGCTGCAGCTGTAGTAGCGAAATGAGCATAAGCGTAACCATAAGCATAAGCAATTACACTATTTACAATACAGTGTTCAATCGAATAAGCAAACATATGTAGGTAGATTTACGTTAGGCTGCTCCACTAACTAACAACAAGTTTTTATACCTAAACATCGGGCTGGGAAACCCGACATATTGTATCTTTAAAATTGTGGATGCTACAAATTTTGGTCCCATTTGAAATTGAAATAAAAAATACTTGTTACTGTGCAAAAACAATATGGCGTCCGTAAAGTTAGAAGGTGTAATACTGTCATTTTCGATGTCACAGAAAATATCAGAGGAAAACTTGACGGTAGTAAGGTTAAGGGGTAAGGTCTGAATTACAGAAAATCTTTTGACACGGTAGAACACAATACTTTATGTACCAACTTACACAAATTCTTATACTATTTTACAAACACTGCTTATCGTCTTATCTGTATGGAAAAAGCCAAGCTGTGGCAACTGACGATGCAAGTTCAACTTTTGTACCTGTTAGACGCAGAGTACCCCAGAGGTTCAATCCTTTGTGCACGCGTCTTCTCTTTGTGTTAATGATCTCCCAGGCTAGGTTTGTCCAAATATTATAAATACAAATTTTGTTTGTATTGTTTCATTCTAGTATATTCCACAAATTTTTTCTCATAGTGGCGCAGCTCCCCAAATTTATAGGGTGGTCAAACCACATTTTACAACTCAATTTTAACATTCTCGGCGCCATAGCACTGAGAGACAGAAAAAAAAAAAAAAGCCGTAAAGTAGAAAGCGATTCGTCTTCAAAAATCAGTGCAGCAGCGTTTGAAGCTGATACTTTGCGTTTCGTCTTCATCTTCGTCTTTTGTCTCGGCGCGCACTATGCTTTGCGGGCGAGCGAACTCATATGATTTGTTCTGCACTGTTTTTCGTCTTCAGCTTCGTCTTCATCTTTGTCTTCGTCTCAGCGCGCGCTATGTTTGCAGCCTTAGTCTGAATATCAAGAAATTGTCCAAGAGTGACCAGGCAGTGGGAAAAACTTATGGCGTAAAAGACAACATTTCTTGACACATCAATTTCATTTTATTTATATTTCTACAAAAAATTATCTCGTGTCATTTATATTCATAAAAAACATAGCTCTCTACTTTATTTGCAGCATTATGTTCAAATAAAATTTTATGACATGACGCACCCAAATTATTTTATTCATTATCATATCATATCATGTTATTAAATAATTATATCATATTCTAGTTATCTAAATAAGAAATAACTAAATAAATAAATAATTCAAAACAAAAATTCAATAATTTAACAACAAAATAACTTTTAACTTGCTATTTTTCTTATACCCGTACTCGAAGAGTAAAATAGTATTTTGTATTTGTTGTAAAAGTGAATGTGTGTAACATAGAGAAGGAATCATTTCCGACCCCATAAGGTATATGTATACATATATTCTTGATCAGCATCAATAGCCGAGTCTCTGTCTGTCTGTCCGTCTTGTTTGTCGCCCAATGCTTGGGACTACGAGCTAGATCAATCAAATTTTTTCCAGACTAATGTGATATCTCACTCCTACAATTGTATTTTAAAATTTCGCACCGCCACCTTCCGCAACCACAAATGGCACAAATCTGTGGCGTCCACAATTTTAAAGATAACAGAAAACTAAAAATGCAGAATCATAGCGACAGCCCAGGATCGGATCATTAGTATAGCCACAATAGAGAAAAACATTTCGAGAAACATCGTTTCCTCTCGTTTCAGCCAATAATACTTAACCCACTTGCCAAAACTTTAGTCTGGTTGACAGATTTGCAGTTTTAACAATGTATTTGATATTCCCCCATAAGTTTTAGATGAGATTGGGATCCTGGGACTGAGTTGAACATGGCAAAACGTCGATATTTTCGGATGAAACCCAATTCCTAGCAAGCTTTTGAAAGTGTTTTGTATCAAAACTCTGCTGATATAAGTTTTGTTAAGTTTTGTTAAACCTATGAAAACTATGAAGTACTAGTTCATATGAGCTGGGCCCCATAGGGTTCAGCCCACTGACCAAACTATTTTTTATAGATTTTGTTCACGGCCTGTAACGAATTTGTCGCAGCTGAATTTGAATTCCGGAACCCAGAATTTTTTTGAACATGTTCGCAATCCAACATTTCTGTCACACGGACATAAAAATGTATGTCTGTATTGTCTTCAACTGTTTTCGACTTCTGATTTGGTCTCATTTGTTGTTGTGGTTCGTAACGACTTAGACGTGCGTGTGTACTGAGTACTCACAAACTGTGCGTGTATTTGGTTATAGGATTTGGTCGTCGCATTTCGCGTTGAAATTTTTATATTTCTTAAGGTACATACCCTGACCTTGAATTTTTAATAAGTGACGCATGCTTTTGAAAATGCTCTATGTCACAGAATATATTTTCTTGTATCCTTTGTATGTTAATTTGTCTTTTATATAGGATAAAATAAATGTGAAAAATAATTAAAAATTTTGTTCGGTTGGGCATGCTTCAGAAAATGCTCTAAAAAATTGACTGTTTTTAGAAATTTTGAGCTGATTTCTTAAAAAATTAGTTGATTTACGTTTTAGTTTTTAAACAAATAGTAAAAACCCAAGTAATTGGTAAAAAGTAATTAAAAATTTTGTTCGGATAAAATTGACTTTGGGAACGTGCATAAATAATCAGGGACCCATGGAAAGAAAACATGTTATATTTCGTAAAAATCATTTTTATCAGAAAATTTAGTTTTTAATTACATTAGTAATTAGTTTTGAATAATTTTAGACATAAAAAATATCCATAAAAGCAAAGTTCGGATAAAAAAACTATTAAAAATATTCTAACCCCCTCGGCGAACTACCATCTTGCCGCGATGAGGGGTTTAAAAATTCTCAAAACCCCGAAAATTATACCGGTGGCAGCAAATGCTGCCAGAAATAAGACCAATATCTAAAGGTAACCAGGGCGAGCGCTGAAGACCAAAAGTAGTTCACCCTGGCGGTAGGGTTAAAACGCATCGTTCAATGGGAATGTCCGTTAACGGAAAAACAGTTACGGTGCAATAGTCGGAGACCCAGTACCGGCGGTTTGGGGGTGCGAGCGCAGTCAATCGGCGTCGACATCCTGCGACTGCAGGAACCCCGAGTTGGCAGTGGAGAGTTTGGCTGCCAGCTCGTTTAATGCCACAAGCGAAAGGAGGATCCGCAGGCAGAAAGGGACGATTGAGGATCTGGAACCGGGAACCAGCGACGGAAGCTTCGTCTTCACTGGCCCCCTCAGTGTCGGGAGGCAGAGTTGGC
The DNA here is from genome assembly GCA_009664405.1 of Drosophila bifasciata. Lineage (NCBI taxonomy): Eukaryota > Metazoa > Arthropoda > Insecta > Diptera > Drosophilidae > Drosophila > Drosophila bifasciata. Next base: position 27,022,400 of record CM019042.1, read on the forward strand.
CAAGGCCTTCTCTCGCCTTGGACACAGCGAGGAGCTGCCGAGGGCGGAGCCGCAAGTCCCACCATCCAGGTCGACTCGAGTCCACTACCTGGGACGGAGGATGAGGCTCAAACCCGACGCAAACGGCTTTCGGGATACAGGGCATCGGTGAAATACCTTCGTGGTATGAGCCAAAGACCCCCAAAAACGCTGACCGTGAGGGAAAGGAGCCTTAGGAAAAAGCACGAGCAGAACATGCGGAGGTACGAGCGGCTGAACGGAGTCGCTCCTGCCAACGGAAAACAGTCCCCCCCAAGCGTACACGCTACGGTGGCAGAGGACCCCAAGCCATCGTCTTCACCGTCAGCAGCAGCTAGCACGAAGACGATGTTGGACCAACCCACAACGTCATCGTCTGCGAACTCGCGAGGGAGAAAGGGGAAGAAGGCATCCGGGAAGCAGAGCTTCTCCCTCTTCCTTCACACCACCTCAACCGCAGAACACGGCAAGCGCCAAGGGACCACCAACGCCCTCTGTACAGAAGGCAACGGTGGAACCGACTGGCCGAGAGCCAACGTTCAAGGGGCAGAGAACGGATGACTCCATACGAGCTTCCGAGCCGAAGAAGGCGAAACCAGAGGACATTCTGGCCAGCCTAGGAGCACCGCCTGAGCTGCAGACAGCCATTATTGACCGAAGCCACCCGGAAGGGAGGATTTCGGACGCTAATTGGCTGAAGGCAGAATCAGAGATCCTGACCGCCATGAAGGATGCCATTGAGTTCAAGGGCATCAAGTGGTATAAGGGAGCCAAAGCAGTGGCCTGTGGTAAAGCAGAAACTCTCTAGTTTCTCAAAACCACGGTTCAAGGTTTTGGTGAACTTTGGCCAGGAGCGGCTCTCTGCGTGGTCCCCATCGATGAGATTCCCAGGAGGACGATCATGAAGGTGGGGATTCCTCCCCAATCAAGGCGGATGAGGACACACTTGTCCTGATCAAGGCTCAGAACCGGATCCTGGGAACGTCGGACTGGACCATCACACGGGCGATAGCGCGAGACAAGGGGAACGGCAAGGAATTCTGGATCAGTATTGGTCAAGAAAGCCTTGCCAAACTCTGAAAAGGACTGCCGCATATCTTTTGGTATGGGCACACTGGCGGTAGTAGTACCGCGACACCCCAGGTCCGCTGAATAGCATGAAGGTGGTGCAGATTAATCTGCATCACTCAAGTGTACCATCGGCGGACCTGCTGCGGTTTATGGACGAGAAGGCGGTAGACGTGGCCCTCATCCAAGAGCCCTGGACCGTTAAGGGGAGGGTTCGGGGACTGAACGGTCGCGGATACCGCCTTCTCACGCCCCACCCCGTGGGTAAGCCAAGAACCTGTATCGTGGTAAGAAGCGAGCTTAATGTTCTGTTTTCTTGCAGGTACAGCACTCCGGACCTAACGGTGGCACTATGTGAGAGGAAGGACGGGAAGAACCTATACCTGGCCTCGGCATACCTACCGTACGAGGAAGAGGACCCACCCTCGGGGGATGTCAGGGCCCTAATCCACCAAGCGCGGAAAGAGGGTCTCTTTCAGCCGCGCGGCTCTTCAAGCCATTCATGGAACGCCTTATGGCATGGACGCCACAATACCGGTAGAGGAGGAAACGCTGTGGGGAACGGGCGAACGGAGCGACTGGAATTTGTCTCTAGCAACGGAGGACTTTTCATGGAAGTATGGCAAGCGGAAATTTATAACCTTGGAGACAATAAAGGCAATCTGTGTTGACAGCCAAGCTGCTATCAAAGCCCTGGTTTCCTGCAAAATCACGAGCAGACTCGTACGTGACACGATGGACGCGCTAAACCAGATCAGAGCGCACTCAATCACACTCACGTGGGTCCCGGGTCACACCGAAATCGCGGGCAACGAGAGTGTGGACGAGTGTGCCAGAAATGGATCGGCTAAGCCACTGGCGGACGCAGTCAGCGATATACGGAAGCCGCTGCGAGACATCATCTCGCAGATGATGGGTCGAGCTAGAACGAGATCAGACAGACGGTGGAACGCAACACCCAACTGTGAGATCTCACGCTCGCTCTGGCCACACTATGACCCTAAACGTACTAAGACTCTCCTAGGTTTCAGGAAGAGTCAGGTGCGAACTCTGACGGGAGTCATAACGGGGCACTGTTTCATCGGCCACATGGCCACTAGGTACAGATTGCCCCACCATGCCTTCTGCCGCAGCTGCAGGGACGAGGAGGAAATAGAGAGCATCCAGCATCTTCTCTGTGGCTGTCCTGAACTCATGGAAAGGCGTTACCGAATGCTCGGCAGCGCCTTTCACGAGGACTTGGATAGCCTGGCAAACATGCCTTTAGAGAGGATGATGCTCTTTGTTGAGGCCTCGGGATGGTTCACGCAACCTCCCTAGGCACCGGACGTAATCCCATGACGAGTGTGGGCATCACAATGGGCAATTCTTGCCCCGAGTGACCTCGACTTCGGTTGAGCAGCCCTATAAACCTAACCTAACCTAATTACTATTAATAATTAAAAACTAAAAACCTCTGAGAAAGATGATTTTTTTACGAAATATAACATGTATTTTTTCGGGTGTCACTATTATTTCGCACAGCCCAAAGTCAATGATATCCCGAACAAAATTTTTAATTACTTTTTTTACCATTACACTTGGGTTTTTTACTTTTTGTTTAGAGAGTGCAAACATAAATCAACTAATAAAAATTAGGATCAACTCAAAATTCCTAAAAACAGCAATTTTATAGAGCATTTTCTGAAGCATGCCCAACTGTCCTTATTATTTTTCACATGACTGTATATTCTTAATTAGCATCAATAGCCAAATCGATAAAGCCCTGTCTGTCCGTCTTGTTTGTCGCCCATTGCTCGGAGGCTATAAGAAATTCATCCAAATTTTTTTCCAGGTGTTCTCTCACTCCTAGAAAAAAGTCTGAGCAATGGTTGTCGCCCAAGACGGACGGACAGATGGACAGACAGACGGACGGACAGACATGGCTATATCGACTCGACTATTGATGCTGATCAAGAATATATAAACTTTATATGGTCGGAAATTATTCCTTCTCTATGTTACACACATCCACTTTTACTACATTTACAATATACCCTTTTACTCTTCGAGTACGGGTATAATTATAAAAACACAAACCCAAATAGGAACAATAACAATTAAAAATATACGAACAATAAAAGGATACAAAATAATAACAGAAAAACCAGGTTCGCTAACGACAATTCAAAAACGGAAAACTCCTAATAGTAGAATAGAAATATGAACAATATATAGCCTAAATATAAAACTTACTAGTTATGTAAATATCATTTTCCCAAATGAGGGCAGTATTAAACTTTGAATAGAAACAGGAGCAAACGTATCAATAATTAAACATAATACTCTTTCAGGAAACAAGAATATAAGAAAAAAAAATAAAAAAAATTAAATGGAATAGGGACAGATATAATTTTACATACTGGGAGAAGTTGAACGCATATTAAACAATAAACAATTAAAGCACCTGTTCGGAGCAGAACCCCGCCGACTAGCTGTTTGCCAATGTCTTTATTGGCCTTCAGCCGCATTATTATGTTCGCTTAAACTTTGTACTTAAACTTTGCTTGCCCTGCAAAGCGCTCTCTAGAAGTTCGCTCTTCGTTATCTACGACTCAGCGCTGCGTATCTATGCCGACCGAAGCTGAGCTCAGCAGTCGGATCGGCAATGCAAAGGGCAAGCAAGACTACTTGCAATTTGGATGTCATTAAAGAACCTACATTTGAATTTTAAGTCTGCGGCGTCTTCTTATTTATTCGGAATAATGATTCGAACGATCGGAGATAAAAACTATTATCCCCACATACAATTTGGTGAACCCGACGTGATAATCTCAATTGCAGTGTCAACTCATTAACGACCTGCCCTCAGTATTAACAAACTCTCGAGTACTCATGTATGCGGATGACGTTAAACTCTGTGACCAGTATAAGGACATTTCATTTCACTCTCGCTTGCAATCCGATCTTAATCATTTTCAGTCATGGTGTTGTGCAAATATGTTACACCTGAATGCCTCGAAATGTAAAGTAATGACATTTCATCGCTCCAGCCCCTTGTTGGCTCCTTACACCCTCTGCGGTGGTTCTCTTGAGAGAATTACATTGGTTGATGATCTTGGTGTTAAACTAGACCCCAAGTTAAAATTTTCTGAACATATTTCTAACATGGTAAATAAAGCCATGGGAGTGCTTGGGTTTATAAAGAGGTGGTCAAAGGAATTTGACGACCCCTATATAACGAAGACTCTCTATATTTCACTTGTTCGTCCGATTTTAGAGTACGGCTCGTGTGTATGGTGCCCTCAGTACAAAGTACACCAAGACCGTATAGAATCAGTCCAGAAAAACTTTTTACTTTTTGCTCTGCGTGGCCTCAACTGGGATGAAGGTGTGAGACTGCCTTCTTACTCTTGCAGATTGCTCTTAATAGACCTTCCATCCTTACTTAATCATAGAAAAATGCTTGGTGTGATTTTCATGCACAACTTGATCAGGGGTGACATCGACAGCCCTGACTTGTTGAGCTTCACGATTCCTATTAGATCCTCTAGAAATTTCATTCCTTTGTACCTTCCACTGTGTAGATCGAATTATTCCTTGCATGAACCGTTTCGGATCTTATGCTCGGATTATAATTCGTTCTACCATATAATATCCACCACTAAATCACTATTTCTACTTAAATCACTAATACTAACATACCTTGCACGTAATTAGTAATATTCTTTTGTAACTTTGCATGTTTAGCGTTGTGTTTAGCCCCTAATTTTTCCTCGAATATTAGTCTAACACCTATCTTTCCTTCATGTTCGCGATCGGTTTCGGTACTCGTGTCGCGCGTCATGCGGCAGCGCCCCTCGGTCGGTTGGGCGGGAGGAGGGCTGCGTATCTGCCTGGGATCCGCGCGTAAAAGGCTTCGGCTTGGTGTCGCATGGGCCACTTGATGGTGCAGTCATTGCACATCAACGTCCTAAAGTAAAACTAATTGAACATTTATTGTCGGGGTTGTCCCTCAACAGTTTCCCGGTGCTTTGAGCATAATTCGGTGTTAGAGCATACACACACTAGCTTAGATTGCTGGCTATTCCGTTTCCTGTGTCATATAATTCGATCGTGCAGTGAACTAACCAATACATCGAAGAGCATAGAAAGAGGAATCGGACAGCTCGCACAGCTTCACAGTTACGCGCATTACTGTACATACTGTACAGGGTGCTTTTTTCCGTCGTGCCAAGTGGTTTTTAAATGGCAGCACCTGAGCCCAACAATTCCGCAGAGTGACTTCGATTTTTGGATTCATTTGTGACCAAGGAGGAGCTAACTCATTTAGATGAGGCAGAGCTTCAAGTACGCGTAGAGCAGCTCGACGAATGAACGCGGATATCGATGCCGCGCAAACGAACCTTGAAAGGCTGGATTTGCGGATGTTAGCTAATCTATCGCGGGAGTTGATAACTACTCGCGCGGTTCATGTTGCTCATGCAACAGCTCGTCATACTCTCGAGGATCATTCGTCTTCGTTTGGCTATGATTTAGGCCGTTCTCGACTGCCCGAGCTTCAGCTTCCTCGTTTTAGTCGAAACTACATGGAAACGGCCAGCGGATTGCTTGAGCTCTGCCACAAGCTCAATGCTAATTTACGTGCTTTTAGACCTCAGGAGATTTCGGATGGCTTGCTGATTTAAATAGTGTGCAGGAAATTGGCCCACAAAACACAGGAAAAGTGGGAGGAGAACTTGCCGACCTCAAAATTACCCTTGTGGTGAGGCATGGCCTTATTCTTGGAAACGAGATTTCGGATGCTGGAGAATTCGGAATCGGCTATCGTACTAAGTCGTAGCCAGCAGGTGGGTAAAAACAAGACTAGCACGCTTATCACCATTAACGACCATTCTATCTCAATATGTAATTATTGCAAATCCTCCGATCAATACATATCTCGGTGTTGCCGAGCACGGAATCGAGCCAGCAATATCCTACGACTGCTCTAGTGGCGAATCAATATCCTAGCCCTTACCCCCTCGAGTCACAAATCCCTCCCAAGCCAAAATGTGTTGCTAACTACTGTAATTGTATATGTTAGAGGTCGTTATGGATAACTTATTCCATGTCGTGCCATTTTGGATTCCGCCGCTTAGGTTAATTTTTGTACCATTGAGGCTTGGCAATAAGCTGCAGTTGGATCCTCATCCGTCTCACGATCAAATCGCCGGTATTGGGGAGCAAGGCTGTGGACATCGCGCTGCAATCCCAGAATGCGAGCTATCGCGGCTTTCTCTCTGCAATCTGCAATTATCACTGCGTCCCATCCCATCCCAGTGCATCTTATTGCACAACGACCCGAAGGAAGAGATCCTGGTGTTCAAGTTGGAAACTGTCACCTACGTAACTAAACCTGCCGCTTTCCTAGCAATTCGTGCTATGCATCAACTGGCAAATGATAAGAAGTCCCGCTTTCCACTTGGTGCAAAGAATGTTAGAAGAGATTTCTATGTCGATAAACTCATATCAGGGGGTGACAGTATCGATTCGGTCGTACAGATTCGTCATCAGGTGAAGGAACTTCTTTCGAAGGATGTTTTCCCATACGTAAATGGTGTTCCAATGAAGCTGCTGCTTTGGAATGCGAATCTGAGGCAGAACGCGAAAGGTTCCTCACCTTTCATGACGGCACGGAAGTAACTAAGGCTCTTGGTCTAGTTTGGGATCCCACACGGACAATCTTCTATTTAACTACGCTCCTGTGGGAACCGGTACTGGCCCAATGTCGAAGCGTTCGGTCCTGTCTACGCTAGCCAGGTTCTACGATCCCTTAGGACTCATCTCTTCCATCATCACAAAAGAAAAAATATTTATGCAGTCGTTATGGAACGAAAGCCTCAAGTTGAATTTGACGAAAGCCTGCTCAGGATCTGCATACAACTTGGAACGAACTAACTTCGCAGTTGTCGATGATCGAAAACTTTAGGTTTCCACGTTATGTGCCTTAGCAGCAGGCTAGATTGGAAATGCACGCATACGTGCGTTCAGAAGCTCTTGGATTTGCGCGCTGTCATCTCTTATGCGCCAAGTCTAGCTTCGCACCTCTCCACCATAGTTAAGGGATTATCAGCTCTATGTCAAGTGCATTATTGGTCGGACTCTACCATAGACCTTTCTTTGATTCGTGATTCGCCATTGAATTTTAACATATTTGTTTCCAATAGAGTTAAGCGGATTCAGGAACTCACCGCTAGAAAGATTTGGCATCACGTTCCCACGAAGATGAACCCAGCCGACATTATATAAAGCGGTTCCACGCCAACTGAACTAGTGGACAGCAGCCTATGGATTTCTGGATCACCATTGTTGCTGCATGACAGCTCTATGTCGCCTGCAGTTGCGCACTGACGTACCTATCATACGATTGCAAATTTCTTTGGATCGATTCAGCGCGTCTTTGCCTATGTACATCGATTTTACGTTCTAAAGGAGAAAAACGTGCATCTGTTACAGGATCGGCTTACTGTAAACGAGGTCAAAAATTGTACGAATTTGCTCATAAGGGCTCAATAGAGCAGCATCAATTTCGCGGAAAGATAAGGGCCCTTACTGGCAAGCAGTCGTTACCGCCAAAGAGCACAATGGCCTCACTGAATCAATTTTTGACGATTTAGAATTGATTCGGGTTGGAGGCCGACTCCAGAATTCCGATTTGGACTTCGACGCAAGGCACCCAATCTTGCTTCCTAAGGGACACCCTGTCACTGTCTCTATCAGAGTTTTATTTCACGAGAAGCTTCTTCATGCGGGAGCTCAAGGATTGCTCGGATTACTGCCACAGAAATTCTGGCCCAAAGGTGGACCCAACTACATTGCAAGCATCATTCGCAAGTGTGTTCGATGTTTTCATTTAAAGCCAGTGCTGATGGAGCATATCATGGGAAGCTTGCCCTAGGACCGCATAAGGACCAATCCAGCATTCCAAACTACAGGCGTAAACTTTTGCGGACCTTTTGACTACAAATCGAGAGTCAGAAACCGTCCTCCCATCCCGTCTTCGTTTGTTTTAGCACCAAGGCACCGCATTGGGAAGTCGTTCGTGTCCACAGAATCCTTTCTGGCAGCATTAAGACGCTTTATAAGTCTCGTTCCAAACCTCAAATCATCTGGTCAGACATCGCTACCAATTTTGTGGGAGCAAGAAATTAGCTTTTGGAACTTCAGCAGCTGTTCCTCAGCGATCCTCATGCGTCTGAGGTATCTAATCTGTGCGTCACATTTGCGCTCGCCACATTTGGGGGGACTGTGGGAGGCGGCGGTGAAAGCAGCCAAATATCATTTTCATCGCATCGTTGGCACCTACATTCTAACGAACCATGGACCCATGGTCGCTACAGTCCATAGTGCACAATATACACTACACCCCTAAACCTAATAACAACGATACACTTAGACTAAGCTAGAACAGTTATACCGACCCTCGCAATGGTCAACTCGACCCACATACACTAATCAATTTCCGCGATGCGAAATCGGTAAAAGTGGCCCATCACAAACCCACTGACCGTAGACACAGCACAAAATCCAACCATAATCGATTTCCACGATCGGTAAAAGTGCCCCATCACAAACCCACTGATCGTAGACACAGCACAAAATCCAACCATCATCGATTTCCACGATGCGAAATCGGCAAAAGTGCCCCACTACAAACCCACTGAGCCAAAACTCACTAACACAAAATCCGACTTATCAAAAACCCCACACCAAGCACTTCCTGGTTTTAAGACAGAACTTGCAGACTCAGCGCGAGCCACCGATCAATCGGGGCAGTCCACCAGGCGACCATCAAACCTAGAAACACTAGCTAAGTAATCTCAGCATTGTATGCAAATAAAGACTTCAAAACAGAACTCAGGTGTCGTTATTTTCTTCGACAAGCGCGAACAGCTACGCTACCAATTACAAACACAGTAACACAACGCCACATCAGCTTTTCTTTCGGTCTCGCGTCCAAACCCCTTCCACTAAAGTTTCCGAGCGATCTACAAATTTTTGTAGAGGAAATCCTGGATGGACTGAGCCTACCTCAGCCTGAGATAGGTTCTCAAAACATTTTCACACTGGATAAACTTCAGACCTTGGCATGTGAAATCTCTGCTTGTTTAAATCCCCGTCCTCTGGCCCCTGGCCACTTGGCCGCAATGAGAGCGTCATCACAGGGAAAGATGGGACTAAGCGAGTTGTCGTCGTCCGCACCCGAAAAGGCCTTTTCAAGGGAGCCGTTGGGAAAATAGCGGTTCTGCCCCTTCAGGACGGATCTGTTGAATGCCTTTGCCTCCCAACGGGGAGTGAATGTTCGGAGCAGAACCCCGAAGGCTAGCTGTTTACCAGTATCATTATTGGCCTTCAGACGCATATGTTTGTTTGAAACTAAATTCTATGTTTTTTAGAATGTTCGCTTGGAACTTGCTTTCCCTGCAAAGCGCTCTCTAAAAGTTCGCTCTTCGTTATCTACGACTCTGCGCTCAGCGGTCGGATCGGCAATGCAAAGGGCATGCACGACCATTTGCAATTTGTATGTCATTAAAGAACCTACATTTGAATTTTACGTCTGCGCCATTATCCCCACAGCACCCATTCCAAGAGGTAAAGGAGAATATCCCAATTCCATGCGATGGCATAATAAGTCTTGATTTTATTAAAAGATTTTATTGTACACTAGCAGACCAGACAGACGTTGTGCTGTCTTAACTATAAATATTGATTTTGAATTGGTATACTATAATTAACTAAAAAATATTTCTGAAAGAAAGTGTTTATTATTGTAATGCTTTATGATAAACAAAACTCTTTGTTGTTTTCTCTGCCGCGTATATAAATAGTTTGGTTGGTACTCAGACACGGGAACAGGCGACATATAACTAGCCTTGCGAAAAACATGGGTTTTCCAGATTAATGCCACAAACAATTAGCGTCTGCCCTTGAGAAATATTTATTGACATTGTAAACTATAATTTCTTCACTGCAAGTCGGGTGCCATTACAAAAACGTGGCTGGTTTATATTCCGCAACATAATAATTACCGATCCGATCTTTACTTTCAAATTATGAGGTGGTAATTGCAACGTATGGTCTTATGCTTTTTAATTGCTTTTTATTTGCACTGTTGTAACACTTTGCCCATAGCGGAATTTCTAAAAAGGTTGGCAAGTTGGTGTTTCATTTATTTGCATTTTCAACGCCAGCTTGAGTGTGGAATGAGCTGTTCGACCGTCTTCCAACAACGTAGCTGCAATACCTGACGAAGTGCGCTACCATTTTGTGATTGAATCGTTGCCAAAATCAATGATATCAAAAACGTTTTCCCCTTCCCCCCGGGAGCATCTAAAAAAAAAAGCCGCCAGTTCCATCGTTCACCACTTTCATTAGCGTACCGTAGACATATTTTTGTTGCTCATTTAAAAGTGGAAATATTCTTTGAACGGTTTCTTTTAATTCTTCGAAATCATATTGCGTTTCGCGTCTCAACTCTTGATTAAGTGGATAGTCATCATTTCCACTAATAGTAGCTGCTACTAATTGTCTTGGAAAGCGTTTTGAACATTTGAAACATGCATCCACCATTCACGGAGAATTTTGATTTTATGTTCCACAGGGACCATGAATCATATTTTCTGTAACAATCTCATGTATCAATGGATCTTTATCATTATCAGGAATTTCCGCAGATATCACATCGTCGATTTTATCCGGTCTTATCCTCTCTACCAACCAAATGAGGATGGATGCATGCGGCAATCCGCGAATTTGCCATAATACATCCACCAGCGCGTTTCGCCGAATACACGATGCTTAACAATGAAATCCATGAGTGATTTTAACTTTCTTTTGAACACCCTTGCGGTAATGTCGTCGCGATCAATGGGTGATTGGCCAATAATTCTTGTCTAATTTCTGTCCACTTTGGATTGCATGTGAACGTTATAAACAAATATTGTGTACCATAATGACGTACGTACGACATAGCATCCTGAGCGTATTCATGCATATGTCGCGGACTTCCGACGTATGTATCTGGGAGAATTGTTGTTCTACCTACATTTTGTGCATTTCCGTCAGCATTGATATCATCCCGAAAATGAATGTATTCTTCAAAACGCAGTTTTGCCTGGTTAAACCTGATAAATTTCAATCGCTCCATTTTAACTTTCACGTACATATCCACAGCATATTGGTGGAAGAGACTCCGACTTGTTAATATATGGTTGTCCTCATTTTCCCGAACCATCAGTCTGTATGAATACTAATTCATTGAACTAACTTTTTTTGTTAGTATCGAGGATTTGGACCTGTGACTGGATTTATCAGCTTCATAAAAATAATACCCGTCTTCACCCTGCCAATATAAGATAGGATATTGTAACGTAGGATATTGTTAACGTTTGGAGTTGTTCCACAATTGGTCTTTTCACTGAATTGTTGTGTGCACAACGCTTATCGACTTGTCTTGCTGAATCGCCTGTCGCGTCAAGACGCATGAGTTTATTCGGAGAAATTTTGAAGTCTAGTGTAAGATAGTTTAGGGCGAAGCGGGAGCGAAAAATAAAGCTCTCTCGCTCTTGGCGAATTCGCCCCGCTTCGCCGCCCTAGATAAGTTAGGCTTAAGAATATTTTATAACGAAATGGGAAAAACAAGTGGAGAAATATCATTGAAATCGAACGCACGTCAGTTACCCTCGTCTCGTTTAAATATATAGAAATTTGCAGCCACCAAACTCGGTTTTTCGTACAAAAAAATAAATTTAGAAAAAGATTCTAAAATTTCATCGCCCATAAAATAAATTTTTAAAAATTTGGAGTCACTATCCCGACTTGGCAATAAGGAACCTATTAGATGATATATTTTACCCTGAATCTTGAAAGTTGGCATAAAATTTGGGGAAAAACCAGGCCTCCAAAAATCCATTAAAAGTCAGAGTGCGGCTTTTGTTTTTGGCTGGGTGTATGTATACGATACTCAACGATACTGCGTTTTCCATTTTCTGTTATATTCGAAATGGTGGACGCAAGAGATGTGCGCCCTTTGGGGTGCGGAAAAGGAGGGGTGAAATTTTTAAGAAATTTGTATGAGTGAGATATCACATCAGTCTGGAATCCAAATTTGGTTGCTCTAGCTCTTATAGTCCCCGAGCACTGGGCGACAAAACCAGATAGATAGACGGACGGACGGACAGACCGTAAGACCGTAAGACTTAATGGGGTCGGAAACGATTCCTTCTCTGCGTTACGGACGGACGGACGGACAGAGATGGCTATATCGACTCGGCTATTGATGCTGATCAAGAATATATATACTTTATAGGGTCGGAAATGATTCCTTCTCTATGTGACACACATCCACTTTTACCACAAATACAATACACCTTTTTATTCTTCGAGTACGGGTATAAAAAGTCAGTTTGTTTCCTTGAGGAAAAAAAATATTATCGGCGCTGCGAGTTTCGTGCAAGCAGTCAGCGATTCTTAAGAGCTAACGTGATTAGATACGTTCTTACTGTCCTAGCAGTTCCGTTTTGAAGTTGATTGAAATTAGTTAAGTCAAAAAATTGCATATAATAAATTTAATTATTTTTATTTAACCTACCATATATTGATTGCATTTCACCATTTATATTTGCCTGATGCCGTTGCAAGAATAATAATTTTTCTAGCCATTTACGTAAATCATTTTCAGATTCGAGCACAATTCCGAATCCGCCTTCTCTTGAGGATAATACAATAACAAACCGATGTTTTGTATCAAAACGAGGGTTTATATTAAAGCAGGTACTTAAATAAATAACTCGTTTTGGTTCGGCTTTTTGCATAAATTTCTTTTCTGTATCGTAATATTCTAGACGTGGAGCTGCATTGTTTGTTTTTTCATACAAAACAAAAAATTTTTTTTTCATTGTTTTTAGTTTTTTTAGGTAGCCGCTCAGCACCAATCCATCATCCGATGTTGAAGCCATTTTTGAAATATTTTTAACCTGAAATATTAAAAGATGGAAATAAGTACATTAGTGGGAATATTTTTTGGCCCTTTTCCCTATGTTATATACTCATTTTATGTACTTTAAATGACCTTCATTTGCCTCGCTTTAAAACATCCATACCGTCGATTACTGAATTTTTTTACGGCTTATTATACCCTTACTCAAAAGGCGAACATCTGGGGTGGCCACAATTTTGAAGAAAACAGAAAACTAAAAATGCTTTGAATGTCTGAAATTTTTGTCGCCTGGATCTCAGAAACTATAACAGCTAGAGCAACCAAATTTTCTGTCCAAACACCTGTGATATCACAGGAGTATCTTAGGATTTTTCCCGCCCCATTTCCGCCCCCACAAAAGACGAAAGCCCACAGACTGACGAATCTGGTTCAGATCGGGTCATTATTATAGCCAAAATGATGAAATGAACTTTCAACAGCTGGCCCCCATCCCTTCAGCCACTACTGATTCTCTTTCTTCATCACACATTTTACACACGCTCTGCCTCGTGCAGTGTACGCTTGTTGTTTTGAGAAGTGACGTAGATTTAGATGACATGTGCAGCAAAAATATGTAAGAAGTAAAAACTGATCAAATATTTTAAAATTCCACATAAACCCCATGTGTGTCTGACTTAGTACGGGTAAAAGAGTAGTGTCGCGTTTACGGCGACTCAACATGTTCCTTCTCGTTTCTCGATATCGCGAATTCAATCGAGGAAGTCCTTCGTTGCAGGGCGAATTTCGTTGAGTTCGTTTTAAATGAGTTTTTGTGTCACAAAATATCGATTCTGTGCGCCAACTGATCGTCATATAACTTACCATGAGATGAAGGATAAGGAACCTATGGTGTCGACGGTAAGGATGTTTTAAAGCGAGCCAAATGCAACACATCGTCGCATTTTTTATCGGAAACTAGTCAAAAACAGCTAGTCATATATAAATTTGTTTGATAGAAAAAAGTAGGAAGATACATTTTGAGTTGGTTATGTTTTTTGGCCGGAAGTTTTAGAATTGGTGAAAACCAACCTACCAAGTCGGATTGTACTTTAATAACATAATCCAGGAGCTCACACATTTACATTTTACATTTTTATACCCGTACTCGAAGAGTAAAAGGGTATATTGTATTTGTGCTAAAAGTGGATGTGTGTAACACACAGAAGGAGGCGTTTCCGACCTCATAAAGTATATACATATATTCTTGATCAGCATCAATAGCCGAGTCGATATAGCCATGTCTGTCCGTCCGTCTGTCCGTCTGACCGTCTGTCCGTCTTGTTTGTCGCCCATTGCTTGAAGGCTATAAGAGCTAGAGCAACCAAACTTTTATCCAGTCTGATGTGATATCTCACTCCTAGAAAAGTGTTCAAAATTTCGCCCCGCCCACTTCCGCCCCCACAAAGGGCGCACATCTGTGGCGGCCCCTATTTTGAAAAAAAAAAAAAAAAAAAATGCAGTATCTAGAGACAGCCCATATCTATCAGAGCCCAAAGCTGAATCGGATCGGATCATTAATATAGCCACAATAGAGGAAAATATACGAAAAAAACTTCGCTCCCTCTCTTTCGCACTCACACAAAATCGAGTCGATTTTTCGTAAAAATGAACGCTTGGATCTCAGAGACTATAAGAGCTAGAGCAACCAAACTTTTTTGCCCAGACTCCTGTGATACCGAACCTAAACAAGTGTATTTCAAAATATCGCCCCGCCCCCCTTCCGCCCCCACAAAAGACGAAAATCCACAATTTTGAAGATAGAGAAAAACGAAAAATGCAGCAAGGTAGAGAATGATCATATCTACCATATTCCCGAATTTGGTCCAGATCGGATCATTATTATAGCCACAATGATGAAATGAATTTTCAGCAGCGAGCTGCCCCATCCCCGTTACAACCATAACAAAATATTTATTTATTTTGAGGGTTGATATCTGCTACTCTCACACTCACACTCGCACGCTCTGTCCCGTGCAATGTACGTGTGTTGTTGTGAGAACTGATGTAGATGTAGATGACAGATGCACCAAACAAATGTAAAATGTAAAAACTGATACAACATTTGAAGATTCCATATAAATCAAATGTGTACAGACTGAGTACGGGTATAATAGTTGAGTCGCGTTCACAGCGACTCCCATACGTTCTTTCTCGTTTTTGCTGCATCTGTAATCTACATCTACATCAGTTCTCACAACAACACACGTACACTGCACGAGGCAGAGTGTGTGAGCGAGAGAGAGAATCAGTAGCGGCTATCAACTCTAAAAATGTATATTTTGTTGAGGGGGTGGGGGTATCGCTGCTGAAAATTCATTTCATCATTGTGGCTACAAAATTGATCCGATCTGAACCATATTCGGCAGTCTGGTAGATATGATCATTCTCTACGATACAGCATTTTTCGTTTTTTCCTATCTTCAAAATTGTGGACTTTCATCTGATGATGATTTTCGATTTGGTTTTCTCTATTGTGGCTATACTAATGATCCTATCCAATTCAGATTTGGTCCTCTGATAGATATGGTCTCTCTCTAAGATTCTGCATTTTTCGTTTTCTGTTATCTTTAAACTTGTGGACGCCACAGATGTGCGCCCTTTGTGGGGGTGGAAGTGGGCGGGGGAAATTTTACTAATAAATTTGTAGGAGCATATTTGGTTGCTTTAGATCTTTTAGTCTCCGAGCAACCAACAAGACGGACAGACATGGCTATATCGACTCGGCTATTGATGCTGATTAAGAATATATATACTTTATGGGGTCGAAATCGCTTCATTCTCTGTGTTACCCTTTTACTCTTCGAGTACGGGTATAATAATTGATTTTTCAAAGCTGTACTTTTACAATTTCAAAGCAAAAAAGATCCAATTTCTCATCCGAACATTAAAATTTACTCGGCAGCTCTAGCAGCTATTTTAAACAGCAATCCGCTGTTCAACAATCAAATATCTTAATTGATAGACAAACTTAATACAAATTCCTTGAGCGAGGTGGTTGACCATCAAAGACATACAAAGGCAACAGCGCAGGCTTCTCAGATGTGCATCTGACCCGTTTCTCCAACCATACGATACGCATAAATGTGATTTTTGTGATTATCTGCTCTAACTACTGCAATTTTGTTTGATTACAATTAACAGTTCTCGTTACAATTAGCTTAGCCGAACAGGTGCATTTTATCATAAATCGCAGTAATGTTTAGATGGGGTTTGCTACTTCTGTTTAAAGCATTGCCACCTAGCACTCCTACAGCTGCCGGCAATGTTCACAAAAAGTCAAGTAAAGTAAAAAGTAAAGGTAAAGAAAGATTAATATAATGAGCAAATTTGTTGATTGCTTAATTTAAAAAAAAAGAAAGAGAACGTTAAGTAGCAGTTACCGCGACACTACTCGCATTTTAAAATATTTTTATCAGTTTTTTTACTATCACATCTTCATTACTTCTCACAACAACACGCTGTTCTCCGCCACAGGCCGCACGCAGCGCAAGACAAGCAGAGTGTGTAAACGAAAGAGAGAGACTGAATAGTGGCTGTAGCGATGAAGGCTGTAGCCTTCAAGGAGGGAGTTAGCAGCTGAAAGTTAATTTCATTAACCTTTAATAATGATCTGAACTGAACCAGATTCGGCAATCTGGTAGATATGGTCATTCTCAACGACACTGCATTTCCCATTTTCTTATATCTTCAAAATTGTGAACTTCTGTATTTTTGGAGGTCGGAAGGGGGCGTGGCTAAATTTGTAAATACCATTGTTTTCAAGTGATATCACATGAATCTGGACAGAAAGTTTGGTAGCTCCAGCACTTATAGTCTCTGAGATCCAGGCGCTCATCTAGACGAATGGACAAAGCGCGTTGTTGTGGAGGGAACGATGCCTTTCCAAATGGTTTCTCTATTTTAGCTATATAATTAACCCGATCCGATCCAGATTCTGATAGATATGGGCTTTCTCTATGATTCAGCATTTTCCGATGTATTCTATCTTAAAAATTGTGGACGCCATATACGTGCGCCCTTTGTGTAGACGGAAGTGGGCTGGGCGAACTTTTGAAATACCATTTGTAGCAGTGTTGCCCTAGCTCCAACACTTATAGTCTGAATTGTTTACAACCAGATATAGAACATATTTCTGTTGCATTGCTGGTAGGCAATAAACACATGGAAAACGAGAAGGGACGTGTTATGTCGCTGTTAAAGCGACACTACTTTTATACCCGTACTCAGTCAGTACACTGCACGGCTGAAAGGTTTGCGGCTAGTTGCTGAAAATTCATTTCATCATTGTGGCAACCTGGTAGATATGGTCATTCTCTACTACATATACTGCATTTTTTCTATCTTCAAAATTGTTGACTTTCGTGTTTTGTGTGGCGGGAGGGGGCGTGGCGAAATTTTGAAATACTCTTGTAATGAAGTTGTATAACACAAGACTGGACAGAAAGTTTGGTTGCTCTAGCTATTATAGTCTCTGAGATCCACGCGCTCATCTTTACGAATGGGAGAAGTCGACACGTTGGTGTGTGAGTGCGAGCGAGAGGGAACGATGTTTCTCGAAATGGTTTTCTCTATTGTGGCTATACTAATAATCCGTTCCGATTCAGATTTAATTTCCTTAATGATTCTGCATTTTTCGGTTTCTGTTATCTTAAAAATTGTGGACGCTACAGATGTGTGCCCTTTGTAAGTTACACACATCCACTTTTACCACAAATACAATATATCCTTTTACTCTTCGAGTACGGGTACAACAAAATTTCGAGTCAGGAAAGTTTATGAATTTATACGAGTACTTTCTTGCATATCCTTAGCCTAAGCTATTTTTGAAAACTTTTATTTTGTAGGATCTCCATTTACACCGAGTACGAGGGTGGGTTTTTCATTATTTTATTTTCCATTTTTCTTTTTAATTTTCAACATAACCTTCTTTTAGCTCTATAGCATATACTTTTTACTCCGATTACGATGGCGGGCTTTTGATTTTGTTCCCCTTGTTCTTTTTTGTTTGTCAACAAAATCCTCGTTTTCATACCCAACTGATCATTCACAATTAAGACTACTGAGCCATCTGGTTGCCTATGGCTTCTAGAATCTCTTGCAAATACGTTAATCTCTATCGCGAATTTGTTCGGGTATAGTCCTTTCGGGTATAGGAATGCCGCGTGTTGCATCGTTTGTGCTTG
Organism: Drosophila bifasciata; assembly: GCA_009664405.1. NCBI lineage: Eukaryota > Metazoa > Arthropoda > Insecta > Diptera > Drosophilidae > Drosophila > Drosophila bifasciata. The sequence goes on from CM019042.1 coordinate 27,040,667, forward strand.
TACGGGCTAAAAAGAGTAAAGAACATTTTATACCCGTACTCGTAGAGTTAAGGGGTATATTCGATTTGTGGTCAAAGTGGATGACTGTGTGTGCAACGCACACAAGGAAATATTTCGTAAATATATTTTTAATCAGCATCAATAGCCGAGCATATATAGCCATGTCCGTCCGTCTGTCTCGATCAGCGCCTTGATCTCAGAGACTATAGAGCTAGAGTAACCAAAGACATGTGAAATTTCGCCGCGCCCCTTTCCACAAAACAAAAAATATGTAACCTCGTACTGACTGAGTAGATTAAAAGTAGAGTTGCGCCCTTTGCGACTCCCAACGCTCCCACCTCTCGTCTACCATTGAAATTGATATTTCAGAGTTTCCATAGTATTTATTAAGTTTATCCATGGTTTCAGACTTTTTTTAAAACAAGAAATAATGCTTTATGAGCACAAGATATTAATTTTTTTTTTTTTTCAAATGCAAACGTGACCTTGCTTAAACTACCGCCAAAATTAGCACGGTTGACAAATCAGCGATCAGCTGATAGAAAACACTATCGAATAAAATATTTATGGGTGGTTAGATGTGTTATTTTGTGCCCTCGTAAACCACTCTTTTGCCACTATGAAAATCAAGTACAATTAGATTAATGAACGTCCTTCATTCCAGGACAAATCTCGTGAGGGTGGTGAAAAATGGTTATTGGCTCAAAAATGTATGGTGTGATGAATGGCTATGTCGAGATCACTATAAAGCTCCCGTCAATTTTTGCAAATAAATGAGCAGCCGCGGCTACTCAATCCACGTTTTTTACATACATATTAACACTTGGTTATGTACCATGAATATACATAAATATATGTACAGCCTTAAACATTGAAATAGTAGTGCCGCACTTCACTACTTTCAAACTAATTTTTGAGACATTTTCAGTCTTTCAAATCAAACAAATGATATCTTATTAGAAAGCCTCGAATGTAAGCATTAGAACCCTGAAGAAGTCCCATTGCATTTTTATTATATCTTCTTGTTTTACATTACTTAAAACAAATACCCCATATATATATTTAAAACGAGAAAGAACGTACGGAGTCGCTGTAAACGCGACTCTACTTTTATACCCGTACTCAGTCTGTACACATGTGATTAATGTGGAATTTTCAAATGTTTTATCAGTTCTTACATTTTACATTTAACATTTGTTTGCTGCATCTGTCATCTACATCTACATCAGTTCTCACAACAAAACACGTACACTGCACGAGGTAGAGCGTGAGTGTGAGAGAATCAACCCTAATAAAAATGTATATTTTGTTGCGGGGGGCAAACCCCGCAAGGGAACACGCTGCTGAAAATTCATTTCATCATTGTGGCTACAATAATGATCCGATCTGATCCGAATTCGGGAATCTAGTAGATATGGTCATTCTCTACAATACTGCATTTTTTCGTTTTTTCCTATCTTCAAAATTGTGGACTTTCGTCTTTTATGGAGGCGGAAGGGGGCGGAGCGAAATTTTGAAATACACTTGTTCAGGTTTGGTATCACAGGAGTCTTGGCACAAAGTTTGGTTGCTCTAGCTTTTATAGTCTCTGAGATCCAGGCGTTAATTTGTACGAAAAACCAAATCGACTCGTTTTTGTGTGAGTGCGAAAGAGAGGGAGCTAAGTTTTTTCGTATGTTTTTCTCTATTGTGGCTATATTAATAATCCGATCCGATTCAGATTTGAGCCCCTGATAGATATGGTCTTTCTCGATGATTCTGCATTTTTAGTTTTCTGTAATTTTCAAAATTGTGGACGCCACAGATTTGCGCTTTTTGTGGGGGCGGGGCGAAATTTTGAAATTTTGAGATATAACATCAGTCTGGAAAAAAAATTTGGTGGCTCTAGCATTTATAGCCTCCGAGCAATGGGCGACAAACAAGACGGACGGACATTTACCACAAATACAATATATGTACCCTTTTACTCTTCGAGTACGGGTATAAAAAAATCATATTGCAGCTGTTGAATGCCTCTAAAAATAATCTATCACCTGGGTGTTGATACGAAACAGTCTCAAACTTAGCTAGGAATTGGTTTTTATCGGAAAAGATCGACGTTTTGCGAGGATGAACTCAGTTACTGGATCTTAATCTTATCGAAATCTAATTGAGGAATGTCAAATACATTGTTGAAACTGCAAATCTGTCAGCCAGACTAAAGTTTTGGCAAGTTGTTCAAGGTATATTGACTTAAATCCTATTGAAGAGTGGGCAGGCCTGTACAAAGTCGTAATGAAAACAAAATTGATAAAAAACTAAATAATAAAGCTCAAGAAATATGTAAACACAAATCAAAAATTTTAAATTAACTGTCGTTTTTTTTTCGATTTTAAAAAAAAACACTACTATTTCCAAATTCAGGCTTTTTTTCTTGAGGGCTCTAAGCTTACATTCGAAGCTTTCTAATAAAGAATCCATTCTTCGAAAGACTTGAAATGACTCCAAACTATTTTGTAAAGTGTATGTATAAATACTGTACTGTAAATACATACTGGCGGTATGAGTGCTTCAAGTCGACTCAAATGCCATAAAAGCTGTCGTACCTAATGATCACCAGTATTATGCCCGTACTCGAAGAGTAAAAGGGTATATTGTATTTTTGTTAAAAGTGGATGTGTGTAAAATAGAGAAATAATCATTTCCGACCCCATAAAGTATTTACAGCTGTGTTCAAAATAATAGTAGTGCCGCGCAACATATTTTCAAAACCATTTTTTTAACACTTTCAGTCATCCAAATGAAACAAATGATACCTTTTTAAATAGACTGGAATATAGGCATTAGAAAACCGAAGAAATTTCGTTACATTTGCTTTCCACTTTCTTGTTTTACATGACTTTTTACGTATACCCATGAAATCTGCTGTTCAATTAAATACGTAGTAGTATTATTTTTAGAAAATCGAAAAAACCAACGAAACTCAAATTAAAACCTATGATTCATATTCCTCATATTTCTTAAGCTTTAAAATATAGTTTTTTATCAATTTTGTTGTCATTACGGCCATAGACCGGCCTGGCATAGGGCCAATAGGGTCCTGCCAACGCGTCACTAGGATTTCAGCCAATAATGCTTAACCCACTGGCCAAAACTTTAGTCTGGTTGACAGATTTGCAGTTTTAACAATGAATTTTGACATTCCCCTATAAGTTTTAGATGAGATTGGGATCCAGGGACTGAGTTGAACATGGCAAAACGTCGATATTTTCGGATGAATCCCAATTCCTAGCAAGCTTTTGAAAGTGTTTTGTATCAAAACTATGCTGATATACTGTTTTGAGAGGCGTTTTTTAATTGTAATATAAATGTTATGTATTTTATGTTCAGTGCATGCCCAGTTTTCTTAAATACTCCCAAACCCAGACTTTGAAGTACTAGTTCATATGAGCTGGGCCCAATAGTGCTCAGCCCAGCATATCCAATGCTATTTTTTTCCAGATTTCGGGGGAAAATCGGATTTCTTTGAATGCCAATTATATTTTTTGGCGTCTATCTTACCATATAATACAACTTTACCCTCATCTGTCAAAAGTATTTTTCGTGACTGTTACTCAGGCCAGCCCACAAGCGTTTCTGTTAACTTGAGCCGTGGGCCTAAGTGCTTTATGACCAAAACGCGTAAGTTTCCAGGACTTCTTGGACTTAAATAATGTGTAATCAGTTGTCTACCAACTGTCACATCACTTTCAAGGCGATATAAAATTTGTTTCATAATTTTTGAGGATACTCAATGTTGGGTCTTGTCTTCAACCTTCGTCAACCATCCATGCAAAAGATATGTTTTTCACATAACAAATTGATTTTCAGTTTACTTCTTGTACTCAATTGAGTCAAATACAATATTAAGAGTACAAAAAATTTATTTTTCAACTCCCTTATACCTCCAACTTTTAATTTTTTCTCTAACTCTGATGTCTCCTCTTTTGCACCGAGCAATGATTTCTTTTACGCTCCAAAATTGAAAGTACCGTTATTTCCAAAAAATTTTGTCATCATAATATATAACAACTAAATTGAGCTTACGAATTGTGACTCTTTTAAATTAATTTCTATCTTTTTTTTTTTTTTTAAATTATTTTAAAGTAGCACTAATATTTTATTGAACAGCAGATTTCATGGGTATTCGCCTAAAGTCCAGTAAAACAAGAAAGTGGAAAACAAATGTAACGAAATTTCATCGGTTTTCTAATGCCTACATTCCAGTCTATTCAAAAAGGTATCATTGTTTCATTTGGATGACTGAAAGTATAAAATAAATGGTTTTGAAAATATGTTGAGGGGCACTACTATTATTTTGAACACAAGTGTATATTCTTGATCATCATCAATAGCCGAGACGATATAGCCATGTCTGTCCGTCTTGTTTGTCGCCCATTGCTCGGAGGCTATAAGAGCTAGAGCAAACCAATTTTTTTCCAGACTGATGTGATATCTCACTACCAGAAATGCGTTTCAAAATTTCGCCCCGCCCTCTTACGACACCACAAAGGGCACAAATCTGTGGCGTCTAGGTAACAGAAATTCAGAATCATAGAGAAAGCCCATATCTACTAGAGGCCCAAATTTTAATCGAATCGGATCATTCAAAATTTCGCCCCGCCCCCTTCCGCCAACAAAAAAAAACAAAATTTCACAATTTTGAAGATAGAAAAAAACGAAATGCAGTATCGTAGAGAATGACCATATCTACCAGTCTGGTTCAGATCGGATCATTATTGTAGCTACAATGATGAAATGAATTTTCAGCAGCTAGCCGCCCACTCTTCAGCCGTGCAGTGTTGTTGTGAGAGCCAATGTAGATGTAGATGACATATGCAGCAAAAATATGTAAAAACTGATAAAACATTTGAAAATTCCACATAAATCACATGTGTACTGACAGAGTACGGGTATAAAAAAGTGCCGCGTTCACGGCGACTCAGTACGTTCTTTCTCGTTCTATTAGGATATGAATATAACAGACGGATCACGTATGTACGTTGTTTATTTGGATATGTTATGTACACTTGTCTTCAATTATTTAAAAACAATCAGAAATGTTTGATAAGAATTTTTGTTTAGTTTTATTTTGTATTGTTATTAGAAACAATTTGTAGGGCTAACAGTGTCATTTAAACACAATTTAAATGTGTGTAAAATGTGTATTCCCCTTTGAATTAAACTTGCGTATATTAAAAAGCAGATGCTCGCATGTGTTTGTGGGCGCATCTCAATGGTGTATCATCGCAAACAATCCTACAAAAAAAAATTCCAAGCAGTTTGAACTGTATTTACATGTGTGATTAAAGATTAAAGTATTAAAGATTACGGGGATGTTTTTAAATAAAAAAATCTGGAGGAAACCAGAATATTGCTTTACTATTACAATATGATCAATTAAAATATAATGAAACGAGCATAATACATAACTTACGATGTTGCACATTAATGTATATTAGTTTCACACGCACACATATAACTACCTACATTAAACAGAAAATATGAAAGAACAATGCATGAAAACAGATAAATATATAGGTTTTCTAAATAATTGCATATAGTGATAAATTATATTTACTTTTTTTATAAGTCATTACAGATCTGAATTGTTATTGACCACAAACAAACCCGATTTTATTTTCAACCAGGTATTTAGTAGTGGTGACAACAGAGTAGTAAAGAAAGAGCTGGAGAAACATCGATAAAATCGATATAGACTGTTCAACACAGCACACAATGAGGAACGGTGGGAATAAAGAGATGTGAATCTCTAATTACCCCCAGGCACCATCCATTAGAAAACAGATGATGAGTTGGAGTTATTATATAACAAAGATTTGTTCATAAAGCTAGAAGAATAGATTATAGTTAAGCCATTTTCTTGGATGTCGCTCAAAACCAACATTTTATACATGTTAATAATGTTAATATACATGTTAATAATATTGTGACATGAATATATGAGTCAAACATTATTGAATTCGATATCATTAATAAAGATATGCTCGATTGAACTGCCGTAGAAATATGGGATTAATTCCAAAGTCCACTCTAGTTTTTATTCCCGTACTAGAAGAGTAAAATGGTATATTGTATTTGTGGTAAAAGTGGATGTGTGTAACATAGAGAAGGAATAATTTAGAATATATATAGAATATATTTTTAATCAGCATCAATAGCCGAGTTGATATAGCCCTGTCTGTCCGTCCGTCTGTCCGTCCGTCCGTCTTGTTTGTCGCACATTGCTCGAAGGCTATAAGACCTAGACCAACCAAACTTTTTATCCAGTCTGATGTGATATCTCACTCCTAGAAAAGTGTTTCAAAATTTCGCCCCGCCCACTTCCGCCCCCACAAAGGGCGCAAAACTGTAGCGTCCACAATTTTGAAAAAATAACAGAAAACTAAAAATGCAGAATCATAAAGACAGACCATATCTATCAGGGACCCAAATCTGAATCGGATCGGATCATTAATATAGCCACAATATAGAAAAGCATACGAAAAAAACTTCACTCCCTCTCGCTCGCACTCACACAAAAACGAGTCGATTTGTTTTTTCGTACAAATGAAAGCCTCGATCTCAGAGACTAGAAGAGATAGAGCAACCAAACTTTTTGTCCAGACTCCTGTGGTACCACTTCAGTACAAGTGTATTTCGAAATTTTGCCACGCCCCCTTCCGCCTCTACAAAAGACGAAAGTCCACAATTTTTAAGATAGAAAAAACAAAAAATGCAGTATCTTAGAGAATGACCTAATCTATCAGATTCCCGAATTCGGTTCAGATCGGATGATCATTGTAGTCACAATGATCAAGTGAATTTTCAGCAGCGTAAGTCATTATTGTGGATGATAGTCGCTACAGATTATCTCTCTCGCTCACACACTGCTCACACATTCTGCCTCGTGCAGTGTACGTTTGTTGTTGGGAGAAGTGATGTAGATGACAGATGTAGCAAAAAAATGTTAAATGAAACACTCATAAAACATTTTAAAATTCCACATAAATCACATGTGTACTGACTGAGTACGGGTATAAAAGTAGAGTCGCGATCTCAGCGACTCCGACTCTTTCTCGTTAATTTTTAAAAAACTGCTCCTGGATTGTGTCACTAGCCAAACAGTATAAAGATGAACTGGTATATACCACTAAAGTGTCGCAGCAGTTATGTAGTTTAAGTCTCATTCGTATTAAAACAGTTGCTAGAATGGCATTATATAAGGACGTTGATGTGCAATGACTGCACCATCAAGTGGCCCATGCGACACCAAGCCGAAGCCTGTTACGCGCGGATCCCCTGGCAGATACGCAGCCCTGCTCCCACCCAACCGACCGAGGGGCGCTGCCGCATGACGCTCGACACGTGTACACCGAAACCGATCGCGAACATGCAGGAAAGATAGGTGATAGACTAATATTCGAGGAAAAATTAGGGCTAAACACAACGCTAAACATGCAACGTTACAAAAATATTATTAATTACGTGCAAGGTATGTTAGTATTAGTGATTGAAGTAGAGGAAGTGATTTAGTGGTGGATATTATATGGTAGAACGAATTATAATCCGAGCATAAGATCCGAAACGGTTCATGCAAGGAATAATTCGATCTACACAGTGGAAGGTACAAAGGAATACAATTTCTAGAGGATCTAATAGGAATCGTGAAGTTTATGCGGCTCAACAAGTCAGGGCTGTCGATGTCACCCCTGATCAAGTTGTGCATGAAAATCACACCAAGAATTTTAATACGATTAAGTAAGGATGGAAGGTCTATTAAGAGCAATCTGCAAGAGTAAGAAGGCAGTCTCACACCTTCATCCCAGTTGAGGCCACGCAGAGCAAAAAGTAATAAGTTTTTCGGGACTGATTCTATACGGTCTTGGTGTACTTTGTACTGAGGGCACCATACACACGAGCCGTACTCTAAAAATCGGACGAACAAGCGAAATATAGAGAGTCTTCGTTATATAGGGGTCGTGAAATTCCTTTCCACCTCTTTAGGCTAGGTAAGGTTAAGGCGGTAGCGGAGGGGAGAGACCTCCCCCCCCGCTCACTTGGTCCAGTTAGTGGACCATTGTGATGCCGCATGGGCGCGAGCCCCTTCTCCTGGCCTCAACCGTGGTGAGCAACTTAAGTGCCGAGCTAAGGGCAGTCCCATCCGGTGGCCTGGATGTATCTAGACAGAGTCCCCGGTTTGGTTTCGGAAAGGTCCGAAATGTCTGTGAGGAAAGCGGCCCCGAGGAACCGTAGTCTTCGGTTTCCCAGGGCCGGGCAGATACAGAAGAAGTGGTGAACCGACTCCTCCTCCTCCTCGTCCCTACAACTTTTGCAGAAGTCGTTGTGAGGGATCGACAGTCTTGCAGCGTGTGTGCCGATCTGCCAGTGCCCCGTGATGGCTCGGGTGACGGCGGAGCAATGTGCTTTGCTGAGTCTATAAAGCTCTTCCGAGCGCTTTTTTCGAACGATTTGGCCAAATCGCTCTTGAAGTTCTGCATGTGATGGTCAGCTGCCATCGCCTGTCAGCAATTTGCTCGAATGCCTCGTGTGTTAATAGCCTGCACGTAGCTAAATGCATCGCCACTTACTCCCTCTCCGGAAGGAGAGGTACAGTAGTGCCCTGCCTAGCTAGCTCGTCGGCGGCATCGTTCCCGGCAATGTCCCTATGTCCTGGGAACCATATTAGAGAGAGATCCAACTGCTCTGCGGTCTCATTTAGAGACCTGCGACAGTCGTTAACGGTCGCTGAGTTCGACGCAATAGAGCCCAGAGCCTTGAGGGCTGCTTGGCTGTCGAGAAGACGCACACTGAGTGTCCGTCTAAAGAAAGCTTGGAGACAATGGAAACGGCCATCTTGATGGCTAAGACCTCTGCCTGGAACACGCTGCAGTAGTCCGGAAGTCTGAAGCAGAGACTGATGTTGAGCTCGTCGCAGAAGACGCCCCTCCCACCCGGCCGTCTAATTTTGAGCCATCAGTGTAGAAGTGGATCGCGTTCGCAGGTCCAGGTTCGCCCCTCTCCCAGTCCTCCCTGTGTGGGATGGATACCTGGAAAGGCGTCGAGAGGTAGTCACTTGGGATGCAGTAGTCTGTCCTCTCTGGAAGTTGCGGGAGTTTTATTAGGATTCCCGAGTGGCCAACCGTGGTGGTTTTCCACAGGTTGAATTCCCTCATTCTAAGGGAGGAGAGTGTTGCGATTCTTGTGAGTTTGTCAATACAAGTTTTTCTTGTCCAGGGCTAGCCACCAGACCACTACTCCGTAAATCAGGATTGGTCGTTTGATGGCGGCGTACAGTAATCGGACTTTGCACGGGGTCATACGCCACTTTAGGCCGATGGTTTTCCTGCAGGTGTAGAGGGCTACTGTGGCCTTCTTCACCCTGTCCTCTATGCTCAGCTTCCAGTTGAGCTTCCTATCGAGGATAAGGCCAAGGTATTTGGCTTGGTTGCTGAAAACTAGCGGCTCTCCACATAGTTTCGGTGGGGTAAGTGTCGGAATCTTGTATTTCCTGGTGAATAGTACAAGTTCCGTATTAGATGGGTTGGCACTCAGACCACATTTGGCTGCCCATTGTGACAGGTTTGTGAGAGTGCTTATCACTCGCATAGGGTCTGAGGGAACTTCCCAGAGAATGCTATAGCGACGTCATCCGCATACGCCACCACGCGGCAAACCGCCACCCTCTATCTCCCGCAGCAGTACATTCACTGCTACGTTCCATAGGAGGGGCGAGAGGCCTCTACCCTGCGGGGTGCCTCTGTTGACAAACCTGGTGGACGTTGACGTCCCCAGTGATGCCTCAACGGTCCTGCATTGCAGGACTCCGCCCTGGAGTCAACCCCCAGGTCAGTCAGTGCTCCCGTGATGGCGGACGGGATGATGTTATTGAAGGCCCCTTCTATGTCGCATGAAGGGCCGTTTCGGTGGATCTTTCCCTCCGATAGGCATGCTGAGAGTCAAAGATTTGACTCGGCGGTATGGTCGCCCTGAGATGCAGACTTAAGAGCCGTTCCATCGCCTTCAGGAGGAAGGACGACAGGCTTATTGGTCTAAAATCTTTAGGGGCAGTGTGCGTCGGCTTACCTGCCTTGGGTATGAAGACAACTTTGGCCCGCAGCCATGTCTTCGGGATTTGTCCGTGGGAGAAAATCCCCTCGTAAATCCGTTTGAGCCATTTATGGCTCTTTGTCCGGCTTGGATCAGCTGGGCTGGAATGATGCCGTCTGGTCCCGCGGATTTGTAGGGCTTGAAGCTTTTTATTGCCCAGGATATATTCTCCTGACTTAACAGGTTCAGAATTGAGCCCGTGGCATTAGAAGGATGCGCTCTGTAGGTTGGTCTGTTTACAGCGCAGCCTGGGAAGTGTGTACTGAGAAGGAGGCTTAGCGACTCGGAACTGGATGTCGTCCAGGATTGGTCGGTTTTCCTCAAATAGCCCAAGGTTGGAGTTGATTTCGAGAGTACTTTACGTAAGTGCGAGGCTTCGGAGTTACCTCTCGATTTCGGTGCAGAACTGGCGCCATGAGTTCTTTGTTGTATGTTGACAGACTTGGCTTGTATTCGGCCCAGTTCTGTCCCCGACGTCGATGCGTCCGAGACCTCTGGCCAGGTCGCTCGCGTCGGACTCGTAGCGATCCAGGATATCGTCAGACACCATGGACTCCACGTCCGACGCCTCGGGTTGGCTCCCCGCTTCCGGGACTTCAAGCTCGAGGTCTGGCTGGACCTCGGCTTGCTTTCCCTTGGAGTCGTTTTTTTTGTAGGGGACTATGGTCACCTTACGGTAGCTATAGTCCACCACTCCTGACGACTCTCCAAGGAGCACTAGCGACTCCTCGTTCAGGACGAGGATAATCTGTCGCCTCTGTCCTGCGACCTCCTCGACCTTGGCCACCTTCCAATCGGCTGTAGAAAGGTGGGGGTTGCAGACCTGCAGAACCTTGAAAATCTTGTCGGTTTGACCGACACCCACGCTCGGGCCCTCGGTCTGCTTGGGACGTCTTCCCAGCGTACGGCCTCCAATTTCGCTCCCGGATAAACTTCCTCGAGCGCCGCCAACGCCTTCATGTAGAGGGCCGCCGAGCGTTCATCTTGGCAGGCGATGGCTTTCACCATGCCCTGATGCCACCCGGCGTCCTCACATTTGGGCGGGGGTCCACAGTTCTCGGCAAGTTCCTCCAGGAAGCGGTCCTGGAGCTCTGCCTCCACCAGGTGCCACTTGTCACGGGGACATTACCATCCTTGGCGCCCCTATCCAGGACGCCAACTAGGGTTTTGCCCCTCGCCACCTCCGCAAAATACCTGTTGGTCAGGTGCGTCTTCGCCCGCTTGGCTTGCTGGGCTTGGCCTGGCTGTGTGGCGTTGTCCTCTGCCGAGCGTTGCCGCTTGTTACGGGGCTTGTCTGCTCCCTTTCCGATTTTGGCTGGTTGGAAGTCTGGGATGATTGAGCTGGCCCAAAGCCTCTGCTCCATCCCCTTCGCCGATGCCACATAATCCGGATCTTCGTTGGCCAGGATGAAGGCAGCACGCCTCCTGTCCTGGTAGGACGGTTTACCTCCCTGGCTTGCAGACCCGCCGCCTGCCGAGGTTGCCGGGGTTTCCCCGGTCGCGAGGCATTTACCAGCCGTGATGACGCTCTGCTTAGAAGCCACCCCGATGACCGGTTTGACCCCGGTGCCCCCGACGTGGATGGGCCCGATTGGCTTATCGGAGCCCTCCTCGCAGTGGGATTCTGCTAGAAGACGGTGGACCGACTCAGTCTCCTTCCCCGTCTTCTTTGGACCTGGTTTCCCAGGCGTTGATCTAGAGGGATGGTCTTGTCCCTCCGGTACTTTAAGAGGAGTACCGAGCTCCTTTGCTGTAGTTTAATTTATATTTACTGATTTTGGCATAGTTGGTCCCACGAGTAGGCGGAATGGGGTTAGTCGCCCGAGGCATAGCCCGCGTGCCCCGGGAAGCCTGATTTAAACTGGAGGTCGGCAGGTATCCAGAGTTCGCATTCTCACGACCGAGCACCCCCTCGGCCACGCATCCATCAGCGCACGCTGTTCCGCCTTGGATTGGGGTGATTGCACTGAGAGTTTTTTCTTCTCCGCCCGACTACCATTAGCCAGCATCCTTGGCAAAGACCTGACCGTACCAAGGACCTGTTACCAGCCGCCCTCACGAGGAGAGTATAGTCGCCACTGGTGTGTACAGTTACGGCAGGTGACGGACCGTCCGCGATTCCACTGCGTCATAGAACCGCAGCGTGGCAGCATCGGGTTGGACAAGCCCCAGCCCCAGGCAACCCTGCCCCCGTCCGGAGAGTACAGCGATCGCGGGTCGGACCGTCATCCGTGATTCCCCTGTATCACCCGAGTGGCTGACGGCCACCTCTTTATAAACCCAAGCACTCCCATGGCTTTATTTACCATGGTAGAAATATGTTCAGAAATTTTAACTTGGGGTCTAGTTTAACACCAAGATCATCAACCAATGTTATTCTCTCAAGAGAACAACCGCAGAGGGTGTAAGGAGCCAACAAGGGGCTGGAGCGATGAAATGGAGCGATTACTTTTACATTTCGAGGCATTCAGGTGTAACATATTTGCACAACACCATGACTGAAAGTTATTGAGATCGGATTGCAAGCGAGAGTGAAATGAAAAATGTCAGAGTTTAACGTATACAGGAGTTTGTTAATACTGAAGGCAGGTCATTCATGAAGAGTGTGAATAGTTGGGGGCCGAGATGGCTGCCCTGTGGTACTCCAAAAGTAACCTGAACAAGTGAAGAAAAGGAGTTTTGAAGAGAACTCTTTGAGACCTAGAGCAAAGGTAGCTGGAAATCCATTTCAAAAGATTGGGCGGAAACCCTAAAATGTCCAGTTTTTGTTATAAAGGGAATGGTTTACAGAGTCGAATGCTTTACCGAAATCGGTGTAAATGACATCCGTCTGCATGTTACCGTGGAAGCCTTTAATTATAAAAAAGAGGTAAACTCTAGTAAATTTGTAGTTGTTGATCGTCGCCTGATTTGCAGATATGTTGCAAGTGCGGGGTTACAATTTTCTCAAACATTTTAGGAATAGCGGATAACTTTGATATACCTCTGTAATTCATTGCATCCGACGTGTTAAAACCATCCAGTGAGTGTGCCAAATTGCAGGCGAAGATCACCCTAAAAAATAGGGAAAGAGTGAGAGAGAGGAACACGATGGGCAGGGGTACGTACCGAGCCAGTCCTACGCGCCAGGGGAAGATCTCCGAGCGCTTTACCAGGCGGCAAGGCGGAGCTCCATCCCAGGAGGAGGGGCGGAGGGGACCTTGTTCACGGTTATCGCTCTCTCCTGAGTTCTCATTTACGGGGCAAAACAACAAAAACTTCCACGCGCAATTTCTGCATTTTCTTTCCTCGCCGGCTTACCAATCAGCTGACTGCTTCGGGCAGTGCTAGGGAAGCGGAAAAAAACCTTCAGCTGGCACATATCGGCTACTACTCCACCGTAGCAAGCAGCAGTTGTCAGAGTGCAACAATTTGCAAAATTTCTTTCAAGATATTGCAAAGCCGTGCATACCCCCAGGGTGAGTGCGAGGGCAAAAAAAATAGAAGTGCATATTTCGAGGCTGCACAGGCGGCACGTGGGAAAAGGTCGCGGAGCCGACCATCCTCCGATCCCCCGCCGAGGCGGTGTCCCGGTCAGCGGGACGTCGTGGACCGGGGAGGGGCGGTATATCCCCCATCGTACAGCCAAGGGGAAATCCGAGGCCAGCGCGGGAGCCGTCTAGTGCAGGTCTAGAAGAAGAGATGAAAGCCAGGAACCCTTTCGTGGGCAGCTCGGCACTGGCAAAATTGCCACGCCAAACGACGGAAGAGGCGCCTGAAGGCGAGGCATTGGCGTTCGGAAAGGGCAGCAAGCTCAGCCGTTCGCCAGCTCCAACGTCGCCCACAGCAGCAAGACAGAGCTCGGACCCGGACTCGAGGGAGACCCCGAAGAGGACGAGAGATCCTGCCAGCCCGGCAAGCTGCAAGAGAACGCCGCCGCCAAAGAAGAGCAAGGCCTCCGAGGAGACAACATGTCTGGAGAACCTAGTGGAACTGGGGGAGCTGCTGCAGGAGGTGTCCTTAAAAATGATGGACAAAACATCGCGCCACATCACCATGCCTACGAGGGCGACGTTTGTGCGTATGAAGGCGCTGCACTCGAGCATCCTCGAGGCCAGGCGAGCAGCCGCCAAGGGAGAAGGCGTCGGGAAGGAAGGCCACGCCGCGGAAACCCTGTGCTCGAAATGCTTACAGAGCACACAGAGCGTGGAGAAGGAGCAGCAGACTACGAAAGTCTGGACCAAGGAGGCCGCAGCGCAGACGGAGCCGTGGCGAAAGCTAAGCCAGCCAGCCTATCGGAAGAACCGATAGAACCAGCCTCCCGTCAGGAAGTTCCTGGCAGGAAGGAAGCCTTCCAGGAAGCCTGAGAGCCAGGAAAACCCGGAGAGCGCATGGAAGGTGGTGGCCAAGAAGCCGAAAACAGCACGTCGCGCACGCCCTGATGCTGTCATAGTACAAGCGGGCGGAAAGTCGTACAGCGAGGTGCTGGCCATGGTGACCAGAAGGGAAGACAACCAACAGTCGGACCTAGGAATCTGCGTCAGCAAGGTACGCCGAACCCTCAACGGCAACCTACTGTTGGAGGTGGCCAAAGGCAGCGCAGAGAGTGCGGAGGCCATGAAGGACAGCATCGCGCGGGTCCTCGGCGACGCAGCGACGGTGCGTGCCATGACGGAGGACTCCAAGGTGGTCGTTCTGGAGATACGCGACCTCGACTGGACGGAACGGGGATCGCGGCGCCATCGCGAGCCAGCATAATATCGAGGAGGGCCAAATCCGAGAGTGCGGAGCCTGCGCGAGTCGCAGCTGGCGCTGGTCAGCTTTTTGCCCTTCTCCGTGGGCAAAGCCGTTTTGCAGCGCGTGTGGGTCACGGACAGGACTGGCAAAACTTCCCTGTGGCCTGCGGAGTGAATGCTCCACAGATGCGCGACACCGGCAGAAGGCTTCGTCCGGGCGAACGTTGAGGTACGTGGCTGCAGGCGCACTGGCGGTCTCCCCGCTGGAGAGCTACAGCAGGATCCGGACGATTTGTGCAGCGATGGAGAAGACGGAGCAACGTCGTGGTTGGGGGGCGACTTCAATGCCTGGGCCCAGGAATGGGGTCCTCCCCCGTACCAATGTCAGAGGTCGCACGGTGCTAGAGGCTTTCGCCACGTTGGACATCGTCCTGCTAAACGAAGGGTCCAGGCAAACCTTCAGCAGGGCAGGTTCGGGGTCGTAATTGACATCACCTGCCGGTGTTCTGGCACGCCACGGATGGAAGATCAGCGAGGTCTACACCGCCAGCGACCCGAGGCAGAACATGCCTCCGCGCCAGAAGGCTTCTTCAGCGGGCTAGGGGCACTTCGCGCTTGGACAGCTGCAGCGAGCGCTACAAGGCGGCAAAAAAGAAGCTGAAGACAGCCATCAGGAGCAGCAAGAGGGAATGCTTCTTGAAGATGTGCGACGCAGTCGAAGAAGATCCCTGGGGACGTGCGTACCAGATGGTGGTGAAGACGGTCAACGCGGGAGGCAAAACACCAACTGATCCCGTGGTGCTGGAGGGGATAGTCAGCGCACTGTTCCCGCGGTGCCAACGGGTCGTGAGCTCCCCACGGTCGGAGTCAAGCCCAGGCGAGATTTCCGAGGTCACGGAAGACGAGATGCGGCGTGCGGGCAGACGCCTAAAGCCCAAGAATAAACCGGCCGACGCGATCCCCAACAGGGCGCTAAAGCTAGCGCTTGCGCTGCTCCCGGCAGAGGATGCTGGCCTGTTTAACCAGTGCCTACAGGAGGGCACGTTCCCCGAGAGGTGGAATAGGCAGGGGCTGCTACTTCTGGCCAAGCCGGGCCAGCCACCAGGATAGGCCTCCTCCTTCAGGCCCATCTGTCTGCTGGACACCATCGGGAAGGTCTTCGAGAGGGTGGTTGCAACGAGGCTGAGTGCAGCCATCGAAGCGGCTGGCGGTCTCTCCCCGGGCCAATACGGCTTCAGGAAGGGGAAGTCAACGCTGAACTTCATCTCAAGGGTGGTAGAAACGACAAAGGAGGCATGCGCGGGGACCAGGTGGAGAGGTGGAAGCAAAACCTACTGTCTGGTGGTGACGCTGGATATAAGGAACGCCTTCAACTCTGCCGATTGGGGCCGAACGCTGGAGGCCCTGAGAAGCTTCAACATCCCGGGATACCTGCTGAATATAGCTTACAGCTATTTCAGAGCCAGGGTACTCCCGACGGACACGAGTCTGGGTTCCAGAGCCTACGAAGTCTCAGCCGGAGTCCCGCAGGGCCCGTTTTGGGACCCCTGCTCTGGAACGCCATGTACGATGGAGTTTTGATGCTGCCGATGCCAGCCAGCACAAGCTTGGTAGGCTTCGCGGATGACGTCGCGATAGTGGTGGTTGCAAAGGACCTTGCCGCCGTGGAAAACCATGCCAACGAGGCTATCCAAGCCGTGGAGTCATGGCTAGCGGTAACAGGCCTCGAGCTGGTAGCCCACAAGACGTAGGCGGTGCTCATATCGAGCCGGAAAGTGGTGGAGCCTGCCATCGTGCAGGTCGGAGGGACCACGATCACCTCTCAAAGGTCGATTAAGTACCTGCGTCCACATAGACACGAGGCTGTCCTTCAAGGAGCACCTGGAGTACGTCAACAGGATGGCCAGCGGAACCGCAGGATCGCTCCTGCTGACGAGCGTTGTAACGGCGCAAACGGCGCGCCGGTGTGGGCGAAGGCCGCAATGGTGAAAAGTTATATGCGAGGGCTGGAGGCCACGTATAGGCTATGCGCCATTAGGATCGCATGCGCATTCCGGACCATTTCGGACAAGGCAGCGCTGGTCATCGCCGGGCAGATTCCTAACGGGAGCTGATCCGAAAGCGCAAGGTCATTTACGACGTTATGCAGGACGACGAAGCAGGAAGCAGCAAGGCAGAGCTGAAGGCTGCCGCCAGAAGGAGCAGCATTGAGAACTGGCAGAGGAGGTGGGACAGCTCCCAAAAAGGGCACTTGACGCACTCCCTCATCCCCACACATCTCGTGCTGGGTCGGAAGGAAGCACGGGCAGGTAAAACCACTATCTCACCCAGGCGCTGAGCGGGCATGGCTGCTTCCGCAGCTTCCTCAAGCGCTTTGGACACGAGACGGAGGACTGGTGCCCGGAGTGCGCCTCTGGCATTGTGGAGGACGCTCAGCATGTCCTCTTCGAGTGCCACCGGTTCGGATACGAGTGACAGGAGCTTTGAAGTTATCGCCGGGGCTGCAATCAGCATCGAAAACCTGGTGCCGCTGATGCTGGCAGACCAGAGGATCTGGGGAAGCGGCCGCGTTCGCCGCGAGTGTAATGAAAGCGAAGAGAGAAGGCGGAGGGAACAAACGGAGTAGGTGTTCCCGCGCGGGCGCGGTACCCTTGCGGCAGTACCGCTAGTCGCACGACCCCTACCCCATCTGCCCCCCCAATTGTCAGTATTATACGTTATTGTTTTTAGTTATAAGCACTATTGAAGAATTACATTAAATTAATAAAAAAAAAATTTAAAAAACACAGGCCTGGTTTTCTCTTACTTTTTGCGTTTTACGTCTTCAGTACTTCAGTACTTTTCATTTCAAGGCGATCTAAAATTTGCAAGTGTGTTGTGTTTCCTACTATACTGTTAAGCGCAAAATGTACTCCTGTTATACCCACGCGTTAGTGCCAGCTCATACAAAAAGCTAACATTAGGTTTAAACAGAGATTAATCCATAACCAAATCGACTCCGAAAGGTAAATTTGAATTTTTGTAGGATTGGTCAAATAATTTTATCTCGGCAGTTTCTCCATATATTTGTATGAGCAATACTTAAAAGTCTTTTTTAATACATCTTCTAAACTCAAAAAATTAAAAAGACAGGAATCTTACAATTTGAAAACTAGGTTTGGTCCAATATATAGTTGCATTTATTGACTTTTTAGAATGGGATAGATGATTACAACCAGATGCAAAATACTCAGGTTGCATGGGGAAAAACCAGCGGTACCTCTGAAAAAGGCATACAAAAAAATTTGATTACAAATTGTCTAAAAAGGTCCTGGCATCTTTACCATAAATTTGAATCAAAAAATCAGTTAATTTGCATGTAACTCCGCAACTCGTGCACCAAATTGCATGCGAATTAAATGATAGCCAGAGAATGTGGAATGGTTTGGTTCCTTATGAATTAAAAATTAATCAAAAATATCTTAAAATTGATCCAAAAGTGTGTGTTTGAACGCCTGATTACTTGATTACTTGTCTATAGATATGAATCAAACAAAATCTCAAATTTGGTCTAAAAATGTGTCTTTGAAGGCCTATTTCATTTCATTTTGTGTCATTCTGTAACAGAACATTTTACGATAAACTAGAAAGCGTCCGGCCACGCTTCACTGTGGCACATTGTTGTTGCTTGGATGAGAATTGTGTCGAAATATATATGTACATTTAATATAATTTGATTTTTGAAATAATTGAAATTCTTTTAGCAGACCCGCGCGCTTTGCTATTTACTTATTTAATGCTGAGGAATTCATCGAAATTAAACTATGATAATTTGGACGTAATAACATGTAATAATAAAATACCAGCTGGATGGTATATTTGAAGTTGAGTCTGAAAAAATATTCGATGCATAGTTGTCAAAAAAACTATTTAATTACCTTGAACGTTGGCATGAAGTTGTCTCTTATGATATTTCGTATATTGTTCAAAAAATAATTAGACTCAGGTGTCAATCCATTAAGTTATGTGCTCCATGGTTGTGGTGGGCTCCCCAATTCAGGCAATTTCACTTTACCACTCGCACAGAATATACCATATGCTTCATCGGCGACAACAATTATTAAATTTGGGCCGGCGAACTCGAAATGCGTCTCGAGGATTCGAGGGGCCGTGAAAGTAGCCAAGACATTACAAATCTCAATGAAAATAATCGTCTACGCACAGCATTCCCGTTCGGACCTCAACGTTACAGTCGTTGCAAATTTGTGGTTTAAGTTTGGAGCACCCTGAATTTTCACATGGTTAACTGTATGTATCTGGCACTCATTGAGCTTTGAGGTGGCTCAGAGGGGGCCTAGCTGAGGCCACCGGACGGGTCGCAGGTTGCGGTAGCGAACGGCCTACTGGGTAGGTTAGCTGCGAATAAGCGGGCATCCCAAAAGAAATTCAACTCAGTTGAATCTGAGGGAGAGTACCGAAAACAAGCAGTCCCGGACAGCCAGCGGGTGTTCGCGACGAAGCAACACTGGCAATGCGCTTGTGGTGCCGCCTCTTTTAAGTAACTCACACACTTCCCTTCCCTACACACTACCTACCCACATCCCAACCCCCCCACACTCACCTCACACCGGGCCGGACTAAGAGTGTCATACCAAAAACGTGCCGAGAGTCAGCCTGGCTGGGGGCCCGATATAAAAATTAGCCCAGTCATTAACTGTGTGGTCAGGGACTTGCCTGCCCCCTGTTCTAAGTATGCCTTATCCGGGCAACGCGAATCTCTGCCCGGAAGGACATTGCCCCTTCTTTGGATCTCGTGGGATCAGAATGGAAGATTATAAACAAAAAACAAACAAAACTGAGCATGGCACTCCCCAATTGCCAACTGGGAGAAATCCCAAACAGGGAAAGGCAGCGGCCCAAAGTTCTGGCTTAACCCGCATTACTGCAGGAAAATCCTGCTCGGCGACAAGCGCTGGGGCGAACCCTACGGGGTACCATCCCAGTTCTGGGGTGGGTGGCGAATCGGCTCCCCAAAACCGACACCTTGGCAGAACGACAACGCAATCCTGCGGCTGCTCTGCCTGCTGGTAAGGTTGCAGGGGTCGAGTCTCCATCGACCAGTGCTCAAGCCACAAAATATACATATGCCGAAAGACGGAGTGCTGGCAACATCCTCCGTAGGCAAAGCGCCACGATGACGTCCAGCCCATCGGACCAGTTGTTGAAGAAGGTGGAATGGGGCTCAAGGGTGCTCCCCAGCTTCGGTAAGGAGGCGCCGAACAAGGAGGCCCCCCAACCAAAGAGGCAGCGCTCGCAGGAGACTCTGGGGCCCGCCCCAAAACGCTCCAGGGTGCTGCCGAATGTTTCATTCGCGCAGATTGCTAAGGAGAGAACGCTTATCGGCGTCCTTGACAAAGGCAACGCGGATGCCAAAATTCCAGTGGAAGTGGGTGGAAGCGGCACTGGCCGACCGCTGCTTCGAGCTGCTGGAATCGGAGCCCGGCCCCCCACCAGTCAGCAAAGACATGGGGTGGTATCAGGGTACAATCAAAATTATAGCTTGCGAAGATCGCGCGATCCGTACAGCTATACAAAGCAGCGGTAAAACAAGTCGGAGAGGTCTACCCTGGGGCGAAGATTGTCGCTGTTGACTGGAGCGAGGTGCCCAGTAGAGCAGTGTGGGTGCCTGCCTCTTTCAAGGAGCCAGACCGCATCCTGAAGATGTTGCAGAGATGCAACCCACTTCTTCCTTTTCTCGGACTGGAAGGTGGCGAAGGTGGAAAGGACGACAGGTCCCACAAACCAAGCGGTGGTCGTCCTCAACAACGAGTCGCTGGCCCCGATAGAGGCAGCTAGAGCCGAGCTGAACTTCGACTTCAGCTCAGTCACCATAAAGGTGTACAAGTCGGATGCAGCTGCGTCCTGTCGACAACCCAGAAGCACCCGACAGCGAGCTGGAGCCGGAGCAGGACGGCTACTCCTCGGACACCATGCTCATGCATGACTTCGGGGCCATGTGTCGGGAGGACGACGATATCGTCGACGACACCGACGCCGATGTTACAGTGATGGAAAAACCTGATGATGACCTTACGGGTACTTCAAATCGATCTCTACCACATTAAAGCAGCAGCAGCTACCCTAATTCTCCGCTTGGACGAGAGCGGAGCAGATGTAGTCCTAATCCAGGAGCCTTGGGTAGTAGGAGACAAAGTCTGTGGTTAAGCGACGAAGGAGTACATGCTAATCGCTGTTTAAAACGAAGGTAAAATTCGCACCTGCTAGAAAGCACCTTATCTTTCATCTTTCTTTCTTTTGTATCTCATCTTTCTGCTCCACAACTTTAGCAACTTCGACAACTCGGCAGTTAACTTAGAGCTGCAAGGGACACACCTGAGGTTGGTGTCGTCCTACATGGCGCACGAGGAAAGCGATACGCGCGCTAACCAGCGACAGCGAAAGTTCGGGCATAGGCCTTTTAATAGGCTGCGATGCCAACGCTCACCACACACAATGGGAGAGCTCGGACACAAATGCGAGGGGGTGAGTCACTATTTAGCTTTATCCTTGACTCTAATATGGTAATTTGTAATCGGGGTAACGACCCCAAATTCATTATAAAGAACCGACAGGAGGTCACTGACCTCACTCTAGTGTCTAACAAAATGTCAGACTGTAGGATACCTATCCCAAGGCTGAGGTAGGCTCAGTCTGTCCAAGGTTCTTTCCACAAAGAAATTTGTAGAAAATGCTGGCATTTTTAAGGCAAGGGGAGGGCCGTGAGACCGAAAATGGAGCGGGCGGAGCGTCGGGTTACCGTGCAGGCAATTCGGTATTCGCACTTTGGCGATGGAAGGAAAAAAACGCTGACACCTGAGTTTTGGTGTGTGCGGTAATAATATGTTTCTGGGTTACCTGGGTTGTGTTCGCGGTCGGCGAAGAAAATTATGACACTGTGTTGAGGTTTTGAGGTTTATGGGTTTTGTGTCTTTATTCTTGATTAATTGGGTTTTTATACTGCTAGTCGTGTAGTAATGCTTGCGTGTATTTTTGTGGTGGCGCGGTGTTGACTGTTGATGCACTGCCCCATTGATCCATGGCGCGCGCTATTTAAAGCCGGCACCTGGGGTGTGAGGCCGCTGAAAAAATTTTTCGTAGGTGTATGTTGGGGCACCGTTTCGCGGTGATCGCGGAACTTGAGTGCAGTGTCAGGTGACCTAGTCCGCGTGTTTTGCTAACATAGCAACGCGGAATTAGGTGTAGTGTGTTTGGTAGTGTCAGGTGTTTTAATAATAGTCTTATATATATAATTTAGTTTATGATTGTATTGTGTATATCTTAAATTATCTATTTATATTTCTTGTGGCGGACCGTTGTGGTCCGTTACACCCCCTTTTCCGGGTGGATGAAAAAAGGTGGTGGTGGTGGTTGCTGTTCGGGTCTTCTGTTACTCCTGCCGGCGCCTCTTGGGGTTTTGAGACCACCGCGTCTCCCGGGTTGTCGCCCGGATCACCGTGGTGCGGAAAATTCCCACGGGGTGTTGCTCTCCTGTTGGATCAGATCGTACTGGGTGGTTCGAGCCTCCGTCTCGGCCTCCTCTCCACCGCAAAGTGAGGGAGGGCGATCCCGGTGCGGTGTAAGTGTCTTCCTCCTTGTATTCCGAGGATCGGCTAGGCGGCGTCCTTGGTTCTGGGAGTTCCTCGTCCTCGTAGCCTCTGAACTGCCCCAGCTCTGGTGAGGGGGCGGTCGTGGCGAGAAGGACGGCGTCCTCGGCTCGGGTAGTCCATCGTCGCTATCGATGGACCACCGCCTGGTGTATGCCGCGGTTGCGGCGGCAGGTGGTGGGGACCAAAGGTTCTCCCGGGTGAAGCGGGGCCTGCGCCGGCTGTACAGTTGCGTCCAGTCCGCCTCTTCGTCGCTTGTGTCCTCGGTTGACGTTGACGGTGCCGGTGACCCTCTTGATTCCTCCTGGATGGGCCACGTGGCGGCGTCGTGCTCCGACCCGTAGCTCGAGTTGGGGGAACATACCGGGTCAAGTGGTGGAGTCCCTGGACTCCTCGTTGTTCGCGGGTGTACCCGTCGGTGGAGCGGGGGAGGAGTTCCGGGTCCAAGTGGTGGAGTCCCTGGACTCCTCGTTGTCCGATGCTGCTCCGTCGGTGGAGCGGGGGAGGAGTTCCGTGTCCAAGTTGTGGAATCCTGGACTCCTCGTCCGATGAGCTCAGGATGATGATGGCGTGTTCCATGATGATGTTGATTTGGGTGGCGATCCTTGATATGCTGGTGCTGCCATCGGTATTTGCCATGATACCTCGGTCGAGGTCCTGTTGACTAGGATTAACAGGAGTAGCAGCGCCGTCAGGCCCTCTTGGCTTCCGCGCTGGCTGGACGATTGCTTGCTGCTGTGCATCTTGGCTTGATGTTGATAGTTGATTGGTGATGGTTGCTGGTCACGGTGTTATGTTTGCCGTGGTGTCTGTTGTCTTCTGGTTGCTTGTTGCTCTGGGGTCCAGATTTATATACCGCCCGGGGTGATCTTCTCAATATTAGAAACTTGGTGTTCCGCGGCTTGTTTGCTATTTTCGCTGTCGTCGGCGTTTCTACGGGTCGGCGCCTCGTGGTGTTTCTAGTTGGGGTTGGTGGTGCGATCGCTTATGCCTGCCCGTCAGCGGACTCGCGGTTGGCGTACCCGCAAAATATGGGTCAGTAGGGCTGTTGTGTACGGTTGCTCCATCAGCGGAATCGTCGGTTGGCATACCTGGGAGTGGGTCAGTAGTACCGTTGCCTACGTTTGCTCCATCAGCGGAATTGGCGGTTGGCATACCCGGGAGTGGGTTAGTAGTACTCTTGTGTTCGCGTGCTCCATCAGCGGGGTTGGCGGTTGGCATACCCGGGGTGGGTTAGTATTACTCTTGTGTTCGCGTGCTCCATCAGCGGAATTGGCGGTTGGCATGTCTTCAAGTGGGTTAGTAGCACTCCTGTGCTCCGATTCTATCAGCGGAATTGGCGGTTGACCTACCGGGAGTGGGTTAGTAGCACTCCTATGTTCCGCTCTATCAGCGGAATTGGCGGTTGACCTACCCGGGAGTGGGTTAGTAGCACTCCTGTGTTCCGCTCTATCAGCGGAACTGGCGATTGGCCTACCCGGGAGTGGGTCAGTAGTACTGTGGGTGTCGTTTGCTTCATCAGCGGACCCGCTGTCCACTGCGTCGTGGAATTCTCCACGACAAGGTCGTTGATGTTCGCCACCTTTTTTGTTTCGGCTTTAGACGTCGACTGCATTAGACAGCAGTGATCTTGGCGGATTAGTACTAGTGGCCCACCGTGGGGCGCCATTGTCGGCGGCGGAGATTGTAGTGCCGGGATTGTTCTTGACTTGCCCGCTGGATGTTGTTTCGTACTATGGACAATACGGTGCGGTGTGCTGCAGATCAACGCCGGCTGTTTGCATAAACAGGCGGAATGAGCGGCTGGTGAACTGTGTTCCATTGTCACACACGAATCGTTTTGGTACGCCGAAGTGACTTAGAATGCGTTCCCGAAAAGCTAGCTCTAGGGTAGCTGTGGTAGCTTTCTTAAGTGGCACTAGTTCGGTCCATTTCGAGAAGGTGTCGAAGAATACCAGTAGCATGGTGTTTCCTCGTTTGGATCGGGGCAGTGGCCCGACGAAGTCGGCGCATAGTGTGGCTGACAGGTTCCTCTGCCCTGCGGGGAGCATCTTAACGACGGGCTTGCGCTGCAGTGCCTTGAACTTTTGACAGCTCAAGCAGCTGCGTACGTACGACCCTCACATCGCGGTGTAGGCCGGGCCAGTAATATCGTTGTGTGATCCGTGTGATGGTTTTCCGAACGCCGAGGTGGCCTGCCGTGGGCTGGTCATGGCATTCCTTGAGGACTCTTTGGCGTCGGTCCTTTGGGACGCAGAGTTTCCATGACACGTAGTCGTGATCGTCAGCTCCGTGGCCTAGATGCCTGTAGAGTTCTCCATTCTCGAAGACGTAGTCTGGGTATTTGTCGGGTTCGTCTTTGGTTTGTTGAATCCTTCGTGCGAGCCAGGGGCAGGTTGTTGCGTCCTCTTTGATCCTGGCTAGCGTTTCCAAGGGTTGTCGAGACAGGGCGTCGGCGACTACGTTTTGTTTCCCTGCTCTATAGTGGACGTCGTACTGATACTGTTGGAGTTCGAGCGCCCATCTCGCTACTCTTCCGTAGGGGCTCTCCAGAGCTCTCCAAGCGTCGGCTGACATAGGCGATGACGCGTTCCTTTCCTTCGATTTCCTGCGTGAGTACGGCGCCTATGCCGAGGTTGCTCGCATCGGTTTGTAGTGAGAACTTGACGTTGAAATCGGGGCAAGCAAGTACAGGAGCGGTCGTGAGTAGTTCCTTTAGTTGGTCGAAGGCCGCTTGTTGATCTGCTGTCCATGTCCATGTTTGTCCTTTCTTGAGTAGCTGAGACATTGGTTGGACGACTGTAGCAAAGTTCGGAACGAATCTTCGGTACCATGATGCCATTCCGATGCACTGACGTAGTTCCTTTAGGTTCGTGGGTGGCTTGAGTTCTTTGACGGCCGCAATCTTGTCGGGGTCCGTGTGGATACCTTCTTCGCTGATGACGTGACCAAGATATTTGATCCGGCTTTGGAAAAATGTGCACTTTTCCGCGTTTATCCGCAGGTTCGCTTTTCGAAGGCGAGAGGACTATTTCCAGGTTGTGTAGGTGGTCCTTGAAGTCTCGTCCGACTACGACAATGTCGTCTAAATATGCGAATGCGTAGGGTTCCATGTCGGCACCGATCACGGTATCCAGGGCCCGTTGGAATGTTGCTGGTGCAGAATGTAATCCGAAGGGCATCACTTTCCATTGATAGAGACCTCTGCCGGGGACCGTGAAGGCGGTGGCTTCTCGACTTCCGTTGGCCATGGGTATTTGCCAGTATCCGTTCTTCAGATCCAGGGTGGTTATGAAACGTGCGTTCTGTAGGCGCTCCAAGATGTAGTTGATTCGGGGCAGTGGGTGTGCGTCAGGAATAGAGTGAGCGTTGAGAGTTCGGTAGTCCACGCACATGCGCCATTTGCCGTTCTTTTTACGTACGAGTACGATGGGAGCGCTGTGCGGGCTTCGTGAGGGTTCGATGAGACCTTCTTGGATCAATTGGTCGACTTGCTCGTCGATAATCCGCATCATGGCTGGGTTCTTTGGGTAGTACCGCTGCTTGATGGGTCGATTATCCCTCATGACGATGGTGTGCTCGGCGATGTCCGAGGTTCCGTGGAAATTATTGAATTTTGGAAGTTCTGCGTCCAGAAATTCTTGGATCTGTGGTGCCAGGTCCGGCGGCCAGGGATCGGAGACCGGTTCTGGATCGTGTTCTGAGGGATCGGTGACCTCGGAGTCCGTGGGCTGGCTTGGGTCTTCTGGGAGGATGGTGGTGTCGAACGCACTGGGGGGTTCGATCCTACGTGGGTAGTCGCTTATGTGGGCGACGATCGGGGTAGCGTTGGCCGTGAGTGGCGTAGCTTCGTGGGTCTGGCGGTATATCTGGGTTGCAATTTCTCCAGATCGACGTATGGCCAGGCGGGTCTCAGTGACGACTCTGTTTTTCGCAGCGACGACTTGTTTGGGCGACGAAGATTTCGGACGTGGTGTTAGGCATGGCGTGGTGCATGGCGCTAGTGGGCACGTCAGTACGCGGAAGGTACTCCAGTGGGTTGGCGAAGATCGGGGTGGCGTCGGCCGTGGGTGTGACAGGGCTGCGGTCGGTGTGTCGGGGAGTCATCGGGCTAGATTCCGGTTCCGGGTGGAGAGGTTCTGTGGATATTAGTTCGATGATTGGACCCGACCAGGGGATTTGCGTGGCTGTTTCCCTCGTGGTTTGGTTGTTGCATTGCTGCTGCCGTTGTCTGTGTCGTTGTTCGTGGCTGGTTGTTGTCTCTGAGGTTGTCCGTGGGTTCACCTTCTCCGTTGAGGGAATGGTGCATGGGTGCGTGGTGGCTGAACTTGGTCCTGGGCTTCCTGTGTCGAGCGGGTTCCAGATCGTTTGGGTTTGTCTCGTGGGTGAGATCCTCGTGGTGTGTTTGGGGTGCGTGTGCCCCGTAGTTTGTTTTGATCCTGGGCTTCCTGTGCGCCTGGTTAAAGTGTGTTGATTCTTGTCTCGTGTGTGAGATCGTCGTGGTGTGTTTGGGATGTGTGTTCCCTGTGGTTGGCTTAGGACGCGGGTGCTCCGTAGTGGCCGTGGGATTAGTTTTTCCGTTTGCTTGGTTGCAGTTACCGGTGCTTGTTTCGGATTCGTGTTTTCCGTTGTGGGCCGGTGCTTTGCTTTCGCTGTGGTTGGTTTCGGTGTCGTATTCTTCGTTGCGGTATTGGGTTTTCTTTGTGGTAGGTCGGGGACGTATGTTCGCTGCGGTTGGCTTAGTTTTCGGGTTGCTGGTTTCGGCGTCTTGGACGTGGTTGGTCAGAACTGACGGTGGCGCTGGCGTGGGGCGGTGATCGCGTAGTTTTAGCAGCGTGGTGCCGCATTGGATCGTCGTTTCGATGGCACATAGGAAGTCCATGCCGACAATAACTTGCTCCAACATGTTTGGTAGGACCAGGAGTGGGATTTGAACCTCTCGATGATCCAGCTTGATGGGCGCCAGTAGAACTTGTGTGATCTCTCTGACTGAGCCGTCAGCCAGGCGTATGCGGACGCATGCATCTTGCAGGTTGGAGTTGTTGTCTAGTTGTCGGGCCAGGTTGGCACTGACGAAACTTCGGGATGCCCCGGTGTCGATGGTGGCCTCTGTTCTTTGTCCTCCTATCGTCACTATCGCCACTATCCGGCCGTCGTTCATGTGGAGCGGGCGGCTTTTGCGAGGTTATTGTTGCGTCGTTTTCGGCTGATCCCGTGTCAGTCGAGGACGCGCGTCGTTTCCCGACGTGGCCTGGCGGCAACAGTCAATAGTCCGAGTGCCGCGTTTTCCACATTCCCAGCAGAATAGGATCGAGGGGTGGGTGCAGTCGTAGGCGGCGTGTCCCGCTTGACCACACCGGCGACAGGCTGTGCGTGGATTGGAAATGGGCGTGGTGATCATGCGATGGGCCACGTCCGGGCACGTCGCATCTGTTGGATTTGCTGACTGTCTCCGAGATGTGTCCGCTGAGATCCCAATGGGGTCTCCGAGCTGGCATCCGGTAGGAGTCATCTTCTCTGCGATCTGGGCGCCTTGCCGGCCTGGTGTCTCTCGGTGCGCTTCGGATGGGTGCGGGGGTGATCTCATGTTCCCCTCGTGGATGATTTCGTACTCAGAGGCGAGCCGTGTCAGCTGTGACAAGCTTTCTAATTGGTCTCGTCGCACGTATAGCTGGATTCCTGGCAAGGCGTTGTCGTAGATTCTGTGCAGCTGTTTAACTGGATCGTACCCGGCATGGTGCATGAGTAGCCGTATCTCGATGAGGTAATCTTTGAACGGTTCTCTCACCGCTTGCTTGCGGCCCCGGATCTGGTCATCCAATTGTTCGAAATACCTTGGCGGCAGAAAATACGACAGAAATTCCTGGCGGAAGTATCCCCAGGAGCTACACTGCAGTTGGCTGGTACGGTACCAACGGCTAGCCCGGTCGGTGAGTAGTTCGGCCATGGCCCGAGGCAGCTGGTTGGTGTCCACCCGGGGACACGGGGTGGTGGGCATCGGGGACTTTGAGCGTCCGGCTAGTCGGGCGTATTTCCGCTCAAGTTCTGCCAGGCGAACCCAACTACTGCCGGCGGGGAGTGGTCCGGCGACTGGTATGGCAAAGTTCCTACGCATCTCGTCGACAGTTCCTTCACCGCTGAATCAAATTCCTTGGCGAAAGCCTCCAGATCCTCTTTGACGACGCTTGTAAATCCAGCCGATGCTGACGCCTGGGTTAGTGGTTTTCTCTACGGCGTGGAATTCGCTGCCTGAGTCCCTTCGTGGGATTCCATGGTGTTTTTGTGTTGCTTCTGGGGTGTTTTGGGCACTTGATCACTGTTTTCGGTACTCGCGCACTGCGTATACTTTCTCGGTGGCACTCGCGACTGGTTTTTGTGTGTTCAGTTCCTAGCTCTGTTTTCTTTCTCGGTGGCCGGGGGTCTTTAGTCCACGTATCCCCCCGTGTTTTCTCTTTAAGTTTTAAGGTTTTCTCCTTAAATCTCTTTAACGTTGCCAGTAAAGTCCCTGCTCGGGCGCCACTTGTAGGATACCTATCCCAGGCTGAGGTAGGCTCAGTCTGTCCAAGGTTCTTTCCACAAGAAATTTGTAGAAATGCTGGCACTTTAAGGCAAGGGGAGGGCCGTGAGACCGAAAATGGAGCGGGCGGGCGTCGGGTTACCGTGCAGGCAATTCGGTATTCGCACTTTGGCGATGGAAGGGAAAACGCTGACACCTGAGTTTTGGTGTGTGCGGTAATAATATGTTTCTGGGTTACCTGGGTTGTGTTCGCGGTCGGCGAAGAAAATTATGACACTGTGTTGAGGTTTTGAGGTTTATGGGTTTTTTGTCTTTATTCTGATTAATTGGGTTTTATACTGCTAGTCGTGTAGTAATGCTTGCGTGTATTTTTGTGGTGGCGCGGTGTTGACTGTTGATGCACTGCCCCATTGATCCATGGCGCGCTATTTAAAGCCGGCACCTGGGGTGTGAGGCCGCTGAGTCCGCGTTTTCGTAGGTGTATGTTGGGGCACCGTTTCGCGGTGATCGCGGAACTTGAGTGCAGTGTCAGGTGACCTAGTCCGCGTGTTTTGCTAACATAGCAACGCGGAATTAGGTGTAGTGTGTTTGGTAGTGTCAGGTGTTTTTAATAATAGTCTATATATATAATTTAGTTTATGATTGTATTGTGTATATCTTACATTATCTATTTATATTCCGTTACAAGACTTAATCGAGAGCTGGCAACTCCTAGAGGACCATTCCTTCTCTGACCACAGGTACATCAAGACAATAAGGAGACTCGAGTGCCCAAAACCAATTGACTACATCAATCCCAAAGACAACTGGGATAGATATAGTAAAAAATGGAGGAACTACTCCCCATCATGGCACCACGGTGCCCGGACACTCAAGATGACTTAAATCGTCTATTGGTCACATGCAACAAGTCATTTACGGCAGCAAGCCCCGCAACAAAACCGAGAGGGAAAAAGAAAACCCCCATGGTGGTCAAAACAAATAGATATCCTACGTAAGAGAAGCTGGGCCCTCTTCAACAGAGCCAAAAGCGCCAACGAGGAGGAACACTGGGAAGACTACAAACATAGTCTAGCCGTCTACAAAAAAGAAACAAGAAAGGCAAAAGAGCCTCGTGTCAAAATTTTGCACAGAAATAGAGGAAACATCAGAAGCAGCAAGGCTGCGTTCGGTTTTCTCAAAAACAACCACCTCGGTGGGATACCTTAAGCGTAACGATGGTACGTTGACTAGCTCCAGTGAGGGAGTCACTACACATCTTACTAGACACTCACTTCCCCGGGTGCACAACCATTGAGCCGACCTACTCACCTATAGAAGGCTCGGTTACCTCGATAGCACACCCACATCCTTCCCGAAAGGAAACATCAGTTGGGCAATAAACAGCTTTAACCCGTTTAAATCACCAGGCCCTGACATGATTGTCCCAGCCCAATTAAAAAAAGGCAGGAAATATGGCAACCAACTGGCTTCAAAATATATTTTGACTTAGACTAGTCGGGCTACATCTAAGGACCACGATAAATCCAAAGATGCTGTCAGACGCACAACATGCCTACAGGAAAGGTAAATCCACAAAAACGGTACTTCACGAGGTAATCACTTCGGTGGAAAAATCCCTTTATTCAAAGGAATATTCCCTAATTGCCTTTCTCGATATCGAGGGAGCCTTCAATAATGTCATACCAAGAGCCATCACGGAAAGTCTGACAAGCCTGGGGGGTGGACGATCACTTGACGACGCTTATCGATCAATTGCTCATTTTGCAGGACGGTGACGTCGTCGATGGGATCGTCCACTCAGTCAAGGTATGTCAACAGAGGCACACCGCAGGGTGGGGTTCTGTCTCCCCTTCTATGGACCATAGCAGTCAACAAGATTCTGTGTGACCTGGAAGGGGGGGGGCTGTAAAGTGGTGCCATACGCGGATGACGTTGCTATAATCTTCTCGGGAAAATTCCCTCAAACACTCTGCGACCAAATCTCAGCTGTCAGATTGGACAAAATCGCGCGGACTGGGAATAAAAAGGTTTCCCTTGAAAACGGAACCTTTATTATTTTCACGTAAATACAAGTTTCCACCCCTCAACCCACCAATGCTTAACGAACGCAGGAGGGTGGATGGCGCGAGTTTCCCAGCGATATTCCCAATAAGAAAACCAGTCGGGGGCGTCAATTACATCGGCGTATATTTGTGGATAAATCTGGTTACAGTTGAGGGTTGGTATGTTGCTGGCGTTCGTAGTCTTAGGTGTAGAGAGACTGAAGAGCCACAGCTAGGCCTACGGCTAGCCCGTGATGGAGAGCCGAGTGGATCGCGCTCAACAGCGCGAGAGCGAAGGGCACGGGAGAGCACGCGAGCTAACAGCACGCTGTTAAGACCGCTAGGCCGCGCTGCTGCCCGGAACATCCTCTCCTTTTGGGGACTGCAACATCCTTTCCTTAGGTAGCGTACAGGTCCCAAACGCACTCCATCCAAAAAAAACGTACTTCGGACCACTGAAAGGCCGTCTCCTCGCGCAAGGAACCCGGGTTGGATCACCAGCTAAGGTGTGATTGTCACGGGGTTGTGGAGCCATCAGGATCTGGAGGCAAAAGTAAGCTGCTATGGAAAGAAGAATCGGAGGCGCATTAGTAACGTGCTAGGACAGGTGACAGGCACTCTCATTGTACTGTTGGACGAACACACGAGGGCGTTCTGGAGACGAAAACAGAAACGTGGATGGAATATTGGACAAGGACAGGCCTTATTCAACGGACTAGGCACAGGAACGCTTCCGTTACTGTTGTACGGGACGAGGCAGTTCCCCGGAAGGAGAACGACTTTAGCGACCGGGCGTTTAAGCACACCGCGGGCAGTAAGGATGTCTAACACACGGACCCTGTTGTCGGCGCCGGGATTCACGGACTGTACTCTCCCCGAGTCGCCAGTCGTTGGAAGGCAGGTTATCTTCCTTTATTATAACCATATCGCTGATCTGAAGTTTTGGCATATCCGTCTGCCACTTGTTGCGTTTGTGGTGTTCCTTGAGGTACTCATCTTTCCACCTGTTTCGTTAGTTTAGGAATTTGTTGTTAATGAAGTCTAGTGTAAGTAGGTTAGGGCAAGGCGGAAGCGCAATAAAAGTTCTCTCTCACTCTCGGCGAATTCGCCCCGCTTTGCCACCGTAGGTTAGAAAGGCTTAAGAGGAATTGTCTGAATTGTTTTAGAATATAATCGTACTTGAAATTCGATCGAGCGCACATCATTATTTGTTCGCCCAATAAATCTTTACCCACCCAAGATTTCGGTTATTTTGTATTAGAAAAACTCTTCAAATTTTTCAAAATAAAAAGGCAACAAAAAAAAGTGACAGTGACAAAATTGCAGTGAATTTCATAATCAGAATCTGGTGTATTGCCCGCGTCCTCAGTGTTTCTTTTAAAAAAAGCCTGGCTAAAATAAACGTGTCGGCCGCGCAGTCCAACTCATCTCTGCTACATACATATCTACTTAAATGGCAATAGGAGATCACAACGACCGCGAGAGGAAAGTGGAATTTGGACTCAAAGAGCAAGCAGAGCCTGAGGTATTTGTGCGAAAAATTGAAAATTAGAGTCGAAGACATTCGTAAATACTCATAAATTGTTTTGTGCTGAAAAATTGCACCTCGCTTTCAATTCTTAGCACTGAAGTATGATATAGTAGAGTTGATTGCACGCATTTAATTAGTGCACATACATATAATATATTCGTTCGTTCTCTTTGTAGTGACCAGACGTGTTTTATTCTTGCGCTCCCGCTTCTTTCTCTTTATATATTACAAACAACCGATGTTTGGCCTAATAAATTTAATAATTTCCTCCTAATTTGATTTTCTATCAAAAACCGCGGGTGCATGCCTATTTTTTTGTGTATAAACACGACGTTTTTAAACCAATTTTGTGCGGCGGGTAATTGTGTTTTGTTGTTGCTTACAGTAAGTAAGAAAATACATTTGGCCGCTCTTTAGCTTTGTCTAGCAACTCTCTCTCTCTATCACCCAAACTAACTGTTCTTTCTCTCTCGCTTATAAACCTTTTTTGTGCAGTAGCTCTCTCACTTGAAAGCTGTTGCAGTTCTCTCTCTTTTTATACCCGTACTCGAAGAGTAAAAGGGTATATTGTTTTTTTGTGCTAAAAGTGGATGTGTGTAACATATAGAGAAATTTTAATTTCCGACCATATAAAGTATATATATTCTTGATCAGCATCAATAGCCGAGTCGATATAGCCCTGTCTGTCCGTCCGTCTGTCCGTCTGTCCGTCTGTCCGTCTGTCCGTCTTGTTCGTCGCCCATTGCTCGAAGGCTAAAAAGAGATAGAGCAACCAAATTTTTTCCAGACTGATGTGTTCTCTCACTCCTAGAAAAAAGTTTAAAAATTCCGCCCCGCCCACTTCCGCCCCCCACAAAGGGCGCACATCTGTGGCGTCCACAATTTTGAAAATAACAAAAACTAAAAATGCAGAATCATAGAGACAGCCCATATCTATCAGGGGCCCAAATCTGAATCGGATCGGATCATTAATATAGCCACAATAGAGGCAAATATACGAAAAAACTTCGCTCCATCCTTTCGCACTCACACAAAATCGAGTCGATTTGGTTTTTGTATTTTTGTGTAGCCTGGATCTCAGAGACTATAAGAGCTAGAGCAACCAAACTTTTGGCCAAGACTCCTGTGATACCAAACCTGAACAAGTGTATTTCAAAATTTCGCCCCCCCACCCCCTTCCGCCCCCACAAAAGACGAAAATCCACAATTTTGAAGATAAAAAAAAACTAAAATGCAGTATCATAGGAAATGATCGTATCTACCAGATTCCCGAATTTGGTTCAGATCGGATCATTATTGTAGCCACAATGATCAAATGAATTTTCAGCAGCGGGGGTTGCCCCGCAACAAAAATATAAATTTTTATTAGGGTTGATGGCAGCAGCTGCTGCGGGTGCTGTTACTGATTCTCTCACACACACACTCACGCTCAAACATGCTGCCTCGTGCAGTGTACGTGTGTGTTGTGAGAACTGATGTAGATGATGTAGATGTAGATGTCGATGACAGATGTAGCAAAAAATGTAAAATGTAAAAAAATTATAAAACATTTTAAAATTCCACATAAATCACATGTGTTGACTGAGTACGGGTATAAAAGTAGAGTCGCGTTCGAAGCGACTCCGTACGTTCTTTCTCGTTTTCCATTTCTTCTTTAAGCATAGCTTTTTAGAAACTGCTTGCTATTTGATTGCTATCTGATTGATATTTGTTTTGATCTTTCTTTTTGTCATTGAAAAAAAATTTAAAACTAATATGGAATTTTCAGTGGTCTGTGCACAAAAACCTGCTAGAAGCAGATCACTCACGATCAGCCGAACATACCTTGCTGGCTTTGCGATAGCGTAGTGCACGCAAAGTGTGCAGGTATTTCTGGCCGTGTGGGTGATGCCATCTCACAAACGCAACGGCTTGCATTATAGTTGCGAGGATTGTCGTGCGGTAGAAAGCGAAATGCGCTCGTTTATGAGGCAGACGAGGGTGGCTTCAAGGAGCTGATCGTGGTGTTTTAAAAGCAATACGATCGGCTCTTAGCCATGGACACTCAGTTCAGCAGTTTACAGCTGCTGGCTGAGTCTCCGCGGCGCAAGAAGTCCACTCCGCGGGACTTGCAAGTGTGCCAACTGCCTCACGCCCGCCGGCATCTGAAAAACTAACTCCGACCACTACGCCAGTGCAGCAGTTGATTTCGTTTGCCCCTCCAAGGGCAGCGATCGCTGCTGGTGATGTAGATTCGGTAGCCGAATGCATCGTCTCGAGAACATGCAGCCGACTGTAGCGTCCGTGTCCGTAGAGTCCGTACCAAACTCCATAGCCAACCCATCGATTACGAACCCACCAGTTGTTGAACGTCCGGGACCACCGGATATTGCCATCACAGGTACCGCACCTGTGGTGCCAAAACCATTGGTGGGTGTCCCACCAAAGCGGCAAGTTTTTGTCTCTCGGCTTGCCCCTGATCTTACATCTAATGATGTAACTGCTTTTATACAAAGCAAAAATAAAAGCCGAAGGCCTAAAGGTGGAGAAGTTTAATTTCGCTTATGCCAGGGGAGATAGCATCTTTTAAGATAAGCGTCTCCCCATCTCATTTCGACACCATTTGCTCTGCCAATTTTTGGCCGGAGCACTTGGTTGTGAAAGAGTATAAGGCTAAAGAAGAAGAATAGGCCCCCATAACTCTCCCCGGCAGTCAGACCAGTGCTCCATCCTCATCTTCCCGCTCTACTTCCACCCATCCAAAAACTAGTTTCCTCTCTTTTAATTACTTACCAGAATGCTAGAGGCTTACGTAGTAAGCTCAGCACTCTCTATCTTGAAAGTTTCACATTTTTGTCCCATAATCTTGTGTTAACTGAAACCTGGTTAAAGCCGGACATCCTTAGTTCCGAAGTTTTGGCAGATCGGTACACAATATTTAGAAATGACCGTTTGTCTCGACGTGGGGTCCTCATCGGACTCTAACTTCACGTCGGAAAATTTCATATTCCAGGATCAACAAGCGCTGGAATTCCTGTGCATAAAACTGATTCTTCCAGCCTTTTCTATTTTCATTACCTGCTCGTACATTCCACCGTCTTCGGATATCTCTATATACGAGCAGCACCTGTCCGCTTTAAAAACTGTTTCTTCCTCGCTATCAGATAAAGACCACATGATAGTTCTGGGGATTTCAATTTGCCAGGCACTGTTTGGTCTTCGGTAAACGAGTCGAATAACCTTGTGCCCACATCACGACATGACTTTATTGACGGCTTGCTAGACCTGTCCCTGTCTCAAGTCAACCATGGGAAAAATTCCTTGGGTCGATTGCTCGATCTCTGCTTCGTCTCGGATCCGACCATAGCGTTGTTAACCCGAGCCCTTCCGCTCACTATACCTGAAGACTCCTACCATCCTACTTTCGAAGTATCGGTCGATATTGGACCTTCTGTATTGGATCGATCAGATAAGCTTTTTTAAACGTGTCCGCTGCTTTCGTAAGGCCGAGTTTACGAAGCTTAATAGCCTGATTAGGGATTTCGATTGGTCCACTCTGTACTTGTGCACTGACGTTATGAAAGGCACAAACATTTTCTATAATGTACTTGACACACTCTTTTTGATTCTTGTGTCCCATATTTTTGTCCGATTAGATCTGGGAAGCCCCTTGGTTTTACCAAAGAGCTATCCAGTCTAAAAAACATAAAATCATTTATAAAATTTATATTTATAAAAAATTTCAAGTTTGGCTCTCCTTCTCTCTCTCTCGCTATGTAATAGGTCGGTCAAATTTCACCATTGTAAACGCTCAATGCTACAAAAATTACCTAGCTCGATGCAGGATGCGCTTTTCTCAGGACCCTAAACAGTTTTACAGCTTCGTAAACAGCAAGCGTAAAACGTCCGCACATCCATCCTCGCTATCATTTCATAATTCGTCGGCAAACAATGATCAGGCCATTGCCGATCTTTTCGCACAATTTTTCAAACAACCTATTCCCATGAAAGCTACTCTGGTCAGCCGTATCCATACAGTTTACCAAGATCGAACGGCATTTTCAGCCCTATGTTAAATGAAAGCTCTCTGCTTCAGGATATTCGACTAGTTAAGCCGGGTGTTCACAACGGGTCCTGACGGAGTCCCCGCCTGTGTACTCAGGTACTGCGCCGACGCTCTGTGTGAACCCCTGCTTAAACTATTCACCGTATCCCTTAACTCCTCCTGTTTCCCTCAGATCTGGAAGGAATCGTTTATTATTCCTCTCCATAAGAAAGGTAGTAAGTCTGACGCAATGAATTACAGAGGTATACCAAAGTTATCCGCTATTCCAAAAATGTTTGAGAAAATTTTAACCCCGCACTTCTCTGCAAATCACTTATATCTCCAGCTCAGCACGGATTTATAAGGCGACGATCAACAACTACAAATTTACTAAAGTTTACCTCTTTTATTATTAAAGGCTTCCATGGTAACATGCAGACGGATGTCATTTACACCGATTTCAGTAAAGCATTCGACTCAGTTAACCATTCCTTTTAGCACAAAAACTTGACATTTTAGGGTTTCCGCCCAATCTTTTTGAAATGGATTTCAAGCTACCTTTGCTTTAGGTCTCAAAGAGTGCTCTTCAAAAACTCCTTGTCTTCACTTGTTCAGGTTACTTCTGGAGTACCAGAGGGCAGCCATCTTGGCCCCTACTTTTCACACTCTTCATTAATGACCTGCCTTCAGTATTAAGAAACTCCTGTATAAGGACACTAGACGTTAAACTAGACCCCAAGTTAAAATTTTTCTGAACAGATTTCTACCATGGTAAACAAAGCCATGGGAGTGCTTGGGTTTAAAAAGAGGTGGTCAAAGGAATTTGAAGACCCCTACATAACGAAGACTTTCTATATTTCGCTTGTTCGTCCGATTTTTAGAGTACGGCTCTTGTGTATGGTGTCCTCAGTACAAAGTACACCAAGACCGTACAGAATCAGTCCTTTTTTCTTTTTACTTTTTGCTCTGCGTGGCCTCAACTGGGATGAAGGTGGGAGACTGCCTTCTTACTCTCGTAGATTGCTCTTAATAAACCTTCCATCCTTACTTAATCGTAGAAAAATGGTTGGTGTCATTTTCATGCACAACTTGATCAGGGGGTGATATCGACAGCCCTGACTTGTTGAGCCGCGTAAGCTTCACGATTCCTATTAGATCCTCTAGAAATTGTATTCCTTTGTACCTTCCACTGTGTAGATCGAATTATTCCTTGCATGAACCGTTTCGGATCTTATGCTCGGATTATAATTCGTTCTACCATATAATATCCACCACTAAATCACTTCCTCTACTTAAATCACTAATACTAACATACCTTGCACGTAATTAGTAATATTCTTTTTGTAACTTTGCATGTTTAGCGTTGTGTTTAGCCCTAATTTTTCCTCGAATATTAGTCTAACACCTATCTTTCCTGCATGTTCGCGATCGGTTTCGGTACTCGTGTCGCGCGTCATGCAGCAGTGCCCCTCGGTCGGTTGGGCGGGAGGCGGGGCTGCGTATCTGCCTGGGATCCGCGCGTAACAGGCTTCGGCTTGGTGTCGCATGGGCCACTTGATGGTGCAGTCATTGCACATCAACGTCCTAAAAGTATATGCACATATATATAACCTCATATTGCATATACATACATATTGCATATACACTTAACTCTATTGAACCACTATTTGGACGCACAATTATATATTTATATAACGTTTACTGCAATCACCCCTTTCCCTCTCGTTTAAAATTCGCTAAAAGTTGGTCCGTTAATCCAAGCCGCGGTGTATAACATATAATTCTCTAAATACATACATACACTTCGCGTCATCAGGTTAGCGCCCCTTTACAAACATTTTCTTTTGCTTTTTTCTCTTTGCCTATTGCACGTAACTTCTTAGTTTTTGTTTTGATTTTTTTATACTTATATGAGATCTCTCGCATAATAAAATAAAGCGCGAGAGAAGAGCCGTTATGTTTTATTTTCTTTTTTATGCTTTATTTTCGCAAAGAATGCGTGCTCTTTATTTTGCGTCATCAGATTAGCGACGCCAAATGCAATTTAAGTTATTTAGCTTGTTTCGGCAATTACAGTCACCAAATTTTTTGTGAAGGATTACGTATTCCATATCTTTAAATAAACGTACAGTATGGGTAAAGGAACAGTTTTGTCTTTGGTTGAAAAATCAAAGATTGAGGCATACTTTGAATCTGGACTATCCAACCATAAAATTGCGGACAAGACAGGAAGATACAGAAAAACAATTGCCAATTTTTCTTAAAAATAAGGAATTGTAACGAACCGTTTTCTCTCCGGTCTGATCAGCAGAGCTGGCTCAGCGGCCGACGAGATCGTTGCAACAAAATTTGTATATGTTGCCTCGCAGACAACAATGAAAACACACAGAATGGATTTTTGGGGAAGTTTACAAATCTCTTTATTGGTATCTTATACCTAGGGCTCTTATGCGCTACTCTTATACTAGGCTACCTGCTAAATCCGCTGGCCTTCCGCTGGCGACTTTGGCTCCTCACCACCACCGCTTGGTCTCTTGGCTTAGCGTGGCTCCCGCGTGCTACGGCTGGGGGTTCTGACGCGGCAACCGCCTCGTCCGCCACTCACAGCTCCGCACACTCTGGGCTCACCCTTTGCTGGTACTCACCCTAAGCGGTGAGTGATGTCCTGTGTGCCACTCGTCTCTGTATCTCAGCTCCTTGCTGAAATATCCCGCGATTCTTCCCCTTTTGTCGCACGTTCACTCCGTTTCACTGCGGTTCCCGGCACTCGGTTTTATTCGCGCACTTCTCCGTTCACTGATCCTCGGCGTAAATCCCCGCGCCGCTGTCGCCGGGTTTCTTTTATACCCTCAGGCGACGCCGGCGCCCGTGTCGCTGCCTAGCAACAACGGGACAACCGCGCGTTCCGTCGGTATTTTTCCATCGCGCCTCCGCGGGTTTCCACCGCTTTCGTAACGGGACCAAGCCGGTGGCGTGATCTCATGCCCGTATTTGGGCATGCGCTGGACCACTGCCGGCCCGATCCCGCCGTCTCCTGAGCGGCGTGAGCGCCGCTCGCCAGGCGCTCCTCCACTCCCGGCGTGCTCTCACGGCCACCACAGGCCATGGGCTGGGCTACCGCCCGCGCGCCCCGCCAACCACTCCTTGCTCTGGTCGGCTCTCTGGGCCGGCCGAATTCGCCGTGCTCTCTCCGGCTTAACCCTATACCGGCCCTGTGAGGAAATTCAATTCCTCACACTTCCCCTCTTCACTAGAGGACCACTTCCCTCGTGTCCTCTTCCACCCGGCAAACTGACCGCATTTAAAATTTGGTCCAGCTCCCGCCAGATTTGAACGTTGCGCGCGCGCGCCAACCAGTGCGTTCCGATCTGGCTCGCTCACCCGTCGATCGGTTCGCCGGTGCCGAACTGGCTCGCTCCCCAGTTGATCGGTTCCGTTCCGCCGAACTGGTTCGCTTACCCGTAGATCGGTTCTCCCAACCATCGATAGTCTCCGCCGATATATTTTTGGCACTACTTTTGCGCATTATGTGCACGATAGGTGCATACGATAGTATCGGTCTGCCATACCCACCCATTCACGCCTTTTCCGGTTGCGGTACCTGTAGTACCCACGCCGGTCGTGTTTTTTTCTCTTTTTTTTTCTGTGTGTGCCGGTTTTTCTATGTGTTTCCCTTTTTCCTTTTTCATGGTCCGAATGCCATGCCCGCGAGTGACCACCTCCCGCAGCCCGCGTCCTGTGAAATCCCCTGGTTTTTTTTTTTTTTCATTGACTTTCAGTTTATTTTATTAACATGTACATTTTTTCTTCAGCCTCCATCCTCGCCTACGCCTCTACCGACACCTCCACGTTGTTGGCGGACGCCGCCACCCGGTACCGCACCCCCTGCACCCGGACCAGACGTTTAACACGCCGGCCGATGCGGCGGGTGCCCTCCACGGCCCGGACGACCGCCTCTGGCCAGTCCGGCCTCGCCACTAACCGCCAGCGCCTCCCTGCCGGCTCCTCCTCCTCCACTGACTGCTGCCTCTGCAACAGCGGCCGCCTCACCTCGGCCCGGGGCTCAGGGCATGAGGCCTGGCGCAGCAGGCCCGGCCTCTCCGTCCTCGCCGCCGGCGTGGGATATATCCACGGCCCCCCGCTCCAGCTCCTCCGCCGCCGCGTCCATCGCCGTTGCCGCCGCGTCCATCGCCGTTGCCGCTGCCTCCGGTGCCGTCACCATCGCCGCCGTTGCTGCTTCCGGCTCCGCGACCACCGTCTCCAGGGCCCCCATCGCCGTGGCCACTGTCTCCACCGCCGCCGTCTCTGGATCCGGCTCCGGGGCCGCCGTCTCCTGTGCCTCCATCGTCGTGGCCTCTTGCACCTGCGCCGGCTCCGTCGCCGCCTCCGTCGCTCGCCTCTGCCGCGGGTCCCTCGCATTACTGCGCCTCGGAGGGTCCTCCTCCCACACTTTGGCCTCTGCTTCCGCGTCCGGGGGCGCCGGCCCTGATGCCCATGTGATGTGGATGGTCTGATGGTGCCACACCAGACCATCTCGGACCGCCGTGTGCACGCTTTGTGACACAAACGGCCCACACACCGCGGTCTCTGGCCCGCTCCATTGCGGCTGCTGCTCCGGACGGGAGTTGCTTGGTGGCTCATCCTCCTGCCGTGGCTGCTCCTCCTGCCGCGGCTCCTGCTGCTGCTGCGGGCTCGGCGGCTGCTGCTGCCTCTGCTGCGCAGGCTCTTCGGCTGTGGCCTCCGCTGCTGCAGGCTCTGCGGCTGCGGCCTCTGCTGCTGCAGGGGCTCTGCGGCTGCGGCCTCTGCTGCTGCAGGCTCGGCGGCTGCGGCCTCTGCTGCTGCAGGGCGCTGCGGCTGCGCAGGTTCTGCGGCTGCAGGCATTCCGGCGGCTGT
Organism: Drosophila bifasciata; assembly: GCA_009664405.1. NCBI lineage: Eukaryota > Metazoa > Arthropoda > Insecta > Diptera > Drosophilidae > Drosophila > Drosophila bifasciata. Next base: position 27,082,163 of record CM019042.1, read on the forward strand.
GGCCTCCGCTGCTGCGGGCGCTGCGGCTGCGGGCCTCCTGCAGGCTTGCTGCTGGCTTTGCTGCTGCTGCTGGCTTTGCGGCTGCTGGCAGCTGCTGCTGCTGCTGGCTCCGCCAGCCCTTAGCGCACCCGTATGAACTTCGGGGCCGGTGGTGCCTCCTCCTTGCTCCCCTCCTGCCCCTCGTGCTCCTTCCGCGCCTTTTCCGCTGCCTCGGCCGCCAGCTGGCGCAAATGGGCCTCGTGCGCTGCGCGCATGATCGCCCTGTCAAACAGCGCGTCACGCCGCGCCTTCTCCCCCCTCCGCCTTCCGGGCCTCCTCGTCGCGCCTCTGTTGCTCCGCTTCGCGCCTCGCCAGCTCTTCGTCGCGTCGCCGCTCCGCCTCGCGTCGGGCCTCCTCCTCGTCGCGTCGGTCCCGCTGTTGCTGAGTCCGCCGCTGCCACAGCACCTCGCCCTGCGGTTCTGCTGCCTTCGCTGCCGCTGCCGGCGTCTCCCTCGGCCGTTCCTGCGGCGTCGACCGCCTCTGTGGCTGCAGTCGAGGCGCCGCCTCCTTGTCTCGCGCCGACTGCGCTGCTCCGCCGCGAGCCGGTCTTCCTCGCTGGTCTGCATAAGTATCAGCTCCGCATCTCGGGAGCTGGTTCCACAGCCACGAGCACGACGTCGCTGTCCTCACTTGCGTCGTCCGACACCTCCGGGTCCCGCCGGCTCCGCGGCGATGCCCATGAGGACACCTCGCTCCCCTTACTACTCGGTAAGGGGGAAGCCATGAGCTCCAACTCGGGGGACTCACTCCGCCGAGTCCACCGTTCGCCGCGCGAGAGCTCCGCCCGTCGCTGGCGGTGGTCCTCGGCCTGAGCTGCCCCCACGCAGTTGGCCTGCTCCTCCAAATACCGGTTGAGCAAAAGGCTTGCCATTTTTTTGAGGTTAGTTTTTATTTTGCTGGTCTCTGTCAACTGAACTATTCTTTGGTGACGATCACGTGAGAATGATCGCCCACTCAAGCCTCTGCTGCCGCCATACCCATGCCGCCTTTTCTCACCGTTCCCTCGTACGGTACTTCCGCTCTTTTCCTCTGGCGGCTCTCGCGGGATCCCGTTGGTTTTGGGCCTCCAGCTCTTCGCCGCATTAACCCTCCTAGGGATATCGGGGTTCTTTTCCCCCTCCCAGTTTTCCGGCCCCCTCACATATTTCATAAATATAAATTTTATTTTATTTATTATTTATTTAATCCTTTTTTTTCCTTCCATATTATTTTCCATTTTTTTTTTTTATATAGACATAGCTCTCGGCCTCGGCGTCCACCCTCCCCCCCCCTCTGGTCAACCCTCCCTCAGCCCAGGTAAGTGCTACGGACTCCTTTTTTTAACGTTGTCTCCTACTACATTTCTCCTGCTTTTCAGATCATCCTGTGTCCTCGCCCGCGGTGCCGCTCGCCATGTGTGCCCGCGACTAACAGGTCCTCAACCTTTCGCCTGGCTGCACCATGGCGACCGGCTCCGGCTGGTCCCCTCCTTCACGTCTTCGGTTCGGCTTCTGGCGTGACCTCTGCCTCGTAGCCAGCTACCTCCGGACCCGAGGGTCGTCCGACTCCTCGCCCGTCAGTAGCACACGGGTAGGCCGTTCTGCCCGGCCGAACCCGACGGTCGTAGGAGACTCCGGCTCGCAGGTCCCAGGACCAGGACATCTCCCTCTCCTTTCTCCCGCTCCGAGCACCCCCGGACCAAGATCGGATCTTGAGAGGAAGGGTTAGTGGCCAACGCCTACGTATCCAGGTATGTCTTTCTCTCTTTCAGTTCACATTATTTATATCTAATATGAATCCTCCTCTTCCTCAGATGATGACCTTCGAGGAATCATGCCGCGTCTCCGGTTTTTTATTATTATTATTATTAGATTTTATTTAAGTTCGTTTCCTTTCTTTTAAGTTTACAAAATTACTTCGTTTCCTTTTTTTTTAATTTACAAACTTAGTTCTTTTCCTTTTTTTTTTTGTGAGTTTTACCCCAATAAATTGTACATATGTAACTTTCCTACTTGTCTTGCGATGTCCCCGCCGGCTCAATGATACCGGATGTATGTAAATCCACTTCTGTCACTTCTGGACACCTCCTCTGTTCGTGGCTTCAGATCTCCGATGTGTACCGTCCGTGTATGCTTATCGCTGTCTCTCCTCAGCTTGCATATCACTGGTGATACGAAGTCGATGATCTGGTATGGTCCCGCATACCTTGGTGCCAATTTTGCCGCGAATCCTTCGGCCGCATTCGATAGGTGGTGCTGCTTGGCCCAAACCACCTCGCCAATCTTCGGCGTCAGGGCCTCCTTCGCAAGTTGTAATACCTTGCTTGATCCTGGGCAGCCCTTTTCTAAATTCCTTCTTACCAGCTGAAACAGCTCCCGCAGTTTGTTTGCGTTTTCGTCGGGGGTGGTTGGCTCTTGTCCCGTGCCGAGCGTTTCCTCGTCGTACAAAGCCTTCGGCAGCCTGGGCTCCCCTTCCTGGACTATAAACGCCGGGGCATATCCTGTCGATTCTGTGACCCCAGAGTTTACGGCCAGCATCAACTCCGGCCACTTCTCGTCCCAGCATCTCTGGTCTCCTTCGGTGAACTGCGCGATCATTGTCTTGACCGTCCGATTCGTGCGCTCCGTCGGGTTTTCCTGTGGCGTGTATGGAGCCGTGAACTGATGCCGCACTCCCATCTGCTCGAGAAACCTCTTAAACGCCCGGCTCGTGAATTGCACGCCGTTGTCGGTGATCATCACCTTGGGCACTCGAAACGGGCTAAAATGCGTTCCCTGAATGCCTTTATTAGTGCGTCCGTGGTGGCCTTTCTAAGTGGCACCAATTCGGTCCACTTTGAGAAGCGATCCACCAATACCAGCAGCATGGCGTTCCCATGCTTTGAACGAGGCAATGGTCCGACGAAATCCCGCGCACACTGTTGCCCAGGGTTCTTCCGGTACCTGGGTGAGCATTTTTCCGGCCGCCTGTAGTTGGCTGGGCTTGAACCGGAGGCACGTCTCACACTTTCGGACGTATGCCCTACATCCCGGTGCATCCCTGGCCAATAGTATCGGGCGGCTATTCTCGTCATGGTCTTCCTGCCGCCTGCGTGACCCGCCTCCGGCGAGTCATGATTCTCCTTCAAGACTCGTTCACGAAGGTCTTTGGGCACGCACAGCTTCCACGCCACTACCTCTTCGTCGCCAGCTCTGTGTGGTATATGCCGGTACACCCCGCCAATTTCCTCCACGTAGTCTGGGAATTTTTCCGGTTCCCTCCTCATTTTCTCCTTTAATTTTATAATCCATCCGCACGGCCCTCCTGGACCCGCGGCGATATTCTCCTCTCCGTCCACTCGCAAACACCGCTCCTCCATGGGCTGGCGAGATAGCGCATCGGCTACTATGTTGAGCTGCCTTTCCTGTACGCTATCTCGAAGTCGTACTGCTGCAACTCCAATGCCCATCTGGCGATCCTTCCTGTCGGGCTTTCGATACTATTCAACCACTTCAATGCCATGTGGTCGGTGACAACCTTGAAGTGGTATCCCTCCAGGTATGGCTTGAGCTTCCTCACGGCCCACACTATGGCCAAACACTCCTTCTCCGTGGCTGAATAATTCTTCTCCGCCCCGTTCAAGGTTCGGCTGGCGTAGGAAATTACCCTTTCTCCTTTCTCCGTCTCTTGCGTGAGGATTGCCCCCAAACCATAGTCACTGGCGTCCGTCTGCAGCACGAATTTCTTTGAGAAATCGGGGCACGCCAGCACGGGGTCCGCCACCAGCCTACTTTTACGGCCTCAAATGCCTGCTGCTGCTCGGGCGCCCACTCCCACTTCGCCTTTTTCTTTAGTAAGGCGCTGAGTGGTTGCACCATCGTGGCAAACCCCGGCACGAAAGCGCCGGTACCACGAGGCAACGCCCAAGTACTGACGCAGTTCCTTCACGTTTGCTGGTGGCTTGAGCTCTGCAATTGCGGCCACCTTCTCTGGGTCGGTGCATATCCCTTCTTCTGTCACCAAATGACCCAGATACCGCAACTCCTTCGGAAGAATTGGCACTTCTCCACATTCAGCCTCAAATTGGCCTGTTTTAGCCGCCGGAATACCTCCTCTAGGTTTCGTTGATGCTCCTCCTTGGTACGGCCAATTACTATGATGTCATCCTGATACGCGAAGGCGTGCGGCATCATCTCTGGACCGATCACCTGGTCCAACGCCCTTTGAAACGTGGCTGACGCTGAGTGTAGGCCAAACGGCATCACCTTCCACTGGAACAGACCCTTGCCTGGCACCGTGAACGCTGTGTATTTTCGGCTGTCTATTTCCAGTGGGATCTGCCAGTACCCGTCCTTCAGGTCCAAGCTGCTGATGAAGCGCGCTTCTCTCAACTGGTCAGAATGTAGTCGATTCTCGGCATGGGATATGCGTCCTTGATTGACTTCGAGTTAATTTGCCGAAAGTCAACGCACAACCTCCATTGCCCGGTCTTCTTCTTAACCATCACGATGGGGGAGCTATATGGGCTTCTCGAGGGCTCGATACACCCCATCTCCAGTAGCTCGTCCACCTTCTGGTTGATCTCAGCCTGCATCTTCGGGTTTTCGGGTAGTACCGCTGTTTAATCGGTACAGCATCACTCATCGTGATTGTATGCACCGCCACATGCGACACTCCCTTTAACCTTTTAAATTCTTCTAATTCTTTGGCCAAGAATTCTTTGACTGACGCTTCCTCAGACCAACCACCACCCACGCCTTCTTCCGGAATGCCAGCCTCGACTGCTTCTGACTCTTCCGTGGTCTCCAGGATTGCCACCGATAGCCTTTCCTCCAACCGCTCATTTCGCCGACCTTTCGCAGGGATCACGACCCTGTGCCCCGCACAGGTCACCTCTGCTCCGACTGCGGTGATGAAGTTCCATCCAGGACCAGCGAATCGATGACTCGGGTAGGACGAGAAGAGTCATCGGCACTTTCCGGTGTCCGAAGGCCAGCTCCACTTCGAGTTGGGTGGTTATAGCCTGACTGCGCCCGTCAGCCAGCCGCACTTGCTTCCGAACCTCTCTGATTTGGCCCTCCGCTCGAAGCTGCAATGCCAGCTCGTAGCTGACAAAACTGCTGGTGGCCCCTGTGTCGACCGTGGCCTTCCATTCCTTTCCAGCGATCACCACCACGGCCGACAACTGGTCCTCCTCCGCGGTGAGTCCACCGATTAATGTTCGGGCCTCATCCTGCGACCCCGGCACGGCCCTCCTCGGCGTGGGTCGCGGGGCGTTTCCCTTTCCGGCAGCACTGCCATGTGGACACGCCAACCTTTCCGCACATCCAGCAGAATGTCAGTGGACGCCCTTGGCATGCTTGCGCCCAGTGCTCGTCGCTTCCACACCGACGACATGCTTGGGAGGGATTCTTTACGAATCCCCCTTCCACATTGGAATGCGTCTGGACGTCGGCCATTGGCCTTGACGACTTATTGTCCTGCCGCACGCCGGGGTTCGGCTCATCCTGGCAGCGCCGACACACCTCTGCCGCGGTCGATTTTGTGAACGGGTTGGTTGCCCTCGCTCTTCCCACTGGGCTCTCCTTCTGGAATTCCGCGCGATCCTTTTCCAGGGCCTCAAATTCATCGGCCAGTGCCATCATGTGGTCCAGATCTCTGCATCTGTGTGGCCTGATAAAATCCGCAAATCCGGCATGCTGTTGTCGCGGATGAGCTCCAGCTGCTCCTCTGGCGTGCATTTGAGGGGTCGCATGAGGGTCTGCATCTCCCACCATGTAGTCCTTGAATGGCTCTCCCCACTTCTGCTTCCTGTGGCGTACTTCCTGCAGCAGCTTTTCGAAATAGCCCCGGGGCAAAAGTAGGCCTGAAAGCTGGCCGCGAAGGCATTCCATGTCTGCCACTGGCGGTTGTTTGCGATGAACCACATCAACGCCCTGCCCTTCAGTAGCTCTGGCATGGCCCTGGGGATCAGGTCTCGGTCCATGCCATACATATCGGCCGACCATTCGACCTGCTCCAAGAACTCCAATGGTTTCGCCGTCCCATCAAATCGAAACGACCATTCCCTCACCTGCTTTGCCACGTTGGCATAGTTCAGGCGAGGCGGCCTCTCTGTCTGCGCTTCAGGCACCTCCCGTTCCTCCTCGGGTCGGTTCCTCCACGCCTCTCGGCCTGCCGGCGCCATCCCACTTGCCCGGCCTGGAGGGCTTGCTGGCCGTGGTCTATTGGGCCCCCGGCCTGAGCGATTGGCTCATCTCGGGGATTGCCAGGCTCGCTATAAGTTCCTCTGGGAACTCGCCTGGCAACCTCCACACTGACGATGAGCCCGCGCCTGCCGGCAATGGCAGACGCTCGTACGCCTCCGCCTTGTCTTCGGTTGTTGGCCCGGGTGAGGTTCTGCCTGCCCGCATCTCCCAAACCTCCAACCTGGCGGCGTACTCTGGCTCCGCCCCGTGCTTCTCCACCCAATCTTTGAATACACGCCGCATCTCGGCCACTGTTCCTCCAACTTCACCCCGAATGCCAAGGCACACTGGATCAGCTCCTCCTTCCTCAGGGAGTGAATCCATTGTCTATTCCTCATCCTAAACTGCCCAAAATTTCACTTCTGTTTATTGTTTCTTGTTTATGCGAGGCCCCACGTTGGGCGCCAGTTGTAACGAACCGTTTCTCTCCGGTCTGATCAGCAGAGCTGGCTCAGCGGCCGACGAGATCGTTGCAACAAAATTTGTATATGTTGCCTCGCAGACAACAATGAAACACACAGAATGGATTTTGGGGGAAGTTTACAAATCTCTTTATTGGTATCTTATACCTGGGGCTCTTATGCGCTACTCTTATACTAGGCTACCTGCTGGGCCTCCGCTGGCCTTCCGCTGGCGACTTTGGCTCCTCACCACCACCGCTTGGTCTCTTGGCTTAGCGTGGCTCCCGCGTGCTACGGCTGGGGGTTCTGACGCGGCAACCGCCTCGTCCGCCACTCACAGCTCCGCACACTCTGGGCTCACCCTTTGCTGGTACTCACCCTAAGCGGTGAGTGATGTCCTGTGTGTGCCACTCGTCTCTGTATCTCAGCTCCTTGCTGAAATATCCCGCGATTCTTCCCTTTTGTCGCACGTTCACTCCGTTTCACTGCGGTTCCCGGCACTCGGTTTTATTCGCGCACTTCTCCGTTCACTGATGCTCGGCGTAAATCCCCGCGCCGCTGTCGCCGGGTTTCTTTTATACCCTCAGGCGACGCCGGCGCCCGTGTCGCTGCCCTAGCAACAACGGGACAACCGCGCGTTCCGTCGGTATTTTTCCATCGCGCCTCCGCGGGTTTCCACCGCTTTCGTAACGGGACCAAGCCGGTGGCGTGATCTCATGCCCGTATTTGGGCATGCGCTGGACCCTGCCGGCCCGATCCCGCCGTCTCCTGAGCGGCGTGAGCGCCGCTCCTTGGGCGCTCCTCCACTCCCGGCGTGCTCTCACGGCCACCACAGGCCATGGGCTGGGCTACCGCCCGCGCGCCCGCCGACCACTCCTTGCTCTGGTCGGCTCTCTGGGCCGGCCGAATTCGCCGTGCTCTCTCCGGCTTAACCCTATACCGGCCCTGTGAGGAAATTCAATTCCTCACAGAATGCTATGGAAAAAACTACAAAGGCGGCAATAATAAAGTGATTTCACAAGCAGATAGAAGAGCAATACTTCGGGAAGCTTCGAATTCGCACGAATCGACCACCAAGATAAGGAAAAACCGTTGTTAAGGCGAGCTTATCAACGGTCCAAAGAGTAATTAAGAAAGCTTATCACTTAAAGAGACAGAAATTAAAAAAAAAAAAACCACCACTCAATATGCAGAGAAAAGAAATGCGCCTTAATTTTGCACGAACTCACATGACGTGGTCAACCCAATGGAAGCATGTTGTCTTTTTCAGATGAAAAAAAAAAAATTGTATTTGGAAGGGCCTGATGGCTATAATTATTATTTTCATGACCTACGGAAAGAAGAACATCACTTGGACCGGTTGCACAGCCGAGTGGGAGGGGTTATGGTCTGGGGAGCAATATCCTACTACGGCACTTGCGAGCTTCAATTTTTGACATCGCGCATGAACGCACAGGACTATAACACCGTTTTAAAACGACTTTTCCGCATTTCCAAAACCTTTTTTTTCAAAACCTGCAGTGGCCTTTCCAGCACGATACTGCTCCAATTCACACCGCCCGATCCGTGAAGTCATGGATTCAGTTGATCTCATGGAGTGGCCACCATACTCACCCGACCTTAACATCATTGAAAACGTCTGGGGATGGTTGGTCAGAAAAGTGTATGAGTCCGGAAAGCAGTATAGTACAAAGACAGTGTTAATCGAAGGAATTAAACACGCTTGGTCAACCATATCATTAAATTATATTGAACAACTTTATAATTCAATTCCCAATCGAATTTTGAATTTTTTCAAACAAAGGCGGGACTACGCTCTACTAATATTACTTAAAATGATACAAATGTAATATACAGGTGATATATACTACCATTATTGGTCATCAGCATAATTAAATTGAATTTAACGTAGGGGCGCTAACCTGATGACCAAATTTTTTTACATTTTTTGTACTTTTCTCATAAACATTTATTAAAAAATATTCCTTATTGTTAAGGATTGTTGTTTTATTTTAAACAGAAATGAATGTAGCGCAATATAAAAAAAATTTTAAAGCTGTAGCTTTGATGGTTTTGATTTTATTGAGCATTGGCGGTGAGTGTAAAAGGGGCGCTAACCTGATGACGCGAAGTGTATATACGTACATACAAACAGCTTTTTCGTCTCTCGCTTTCGCTTATTCACCGTTGCTTGCTGTGTACTTGTTGAGAGAATTATCGTTAGCCACCGGTGCTTGCTGTGTAGTTGTTGGAAGAATTGCCGTGCTTGATCAAAATGGAACGACAAGTGAGGCGCTACCCTGGTTTCTGAGGGTATACTGGCTTTGTTGTCACTTTGCAATGGACGCGCTACCCTACATTGTGAGGGTATATTGGTTTCGGATCTCACTTGGAAAGGGACGCGCTACCCTACAGTGTGAGGATATATCGTTTGTTTTGGTTCTTTTTTGTTTCGTTATTTTGGACATTTATTAGTTATACATCTTCAAAATTAGTAATTGTTGTCGTGTAGATTAAAAATAATAAAATAGCACAAGAAAATAAGGCTGTTCTCGATGAACTAAGGAATAAGCTCAAAATCCGAGTCAAAAGCATTCGCTGCTTAGAAGATCGCTTAGAGGGTGGGTTGATCCCATTGCAGTTGATAGAGCTGCAATGTAGGCTCGATGTTTTTATACCCGTACTCGAAGAGTAAAAGGGTATATTGTATTTGTGGTAAAAGTGGATGTGTGTAACATAGAGAAGGAGTAATTTCCGACCATATAAAGTATATATATTCTTAATCAGCATCAATAGCCGAGTCGATATAGCCCTGTCTGTCCGTCCGTCTGTCCGTCTGTCCGTCTTGTTCGTCGCCCATTGCTCGAAGGCTAAAAAGAGATAGAGCAACAAAATTTTTTTCCAGACTGATGTGTTCTCTCACTCCTAGAAAAATGTTTCAAAATTCCGCCCCGCCCACTTCCGCCCCCCACAAAGGGCGCACATCTGTGGCGTCCACAATTTTGAAGATAGCAGAAAACTAAAAATGCAGAATCATAGAGAAAGGCCATATCTGAATCGGATCGGATCATTAATATAGCCACAATAGAGGAAAATATACGAAAAAAACTTCGCTCCCTCCCCTTTCGCACTCACAAAATCGAGTCGATTTGGTTTTTTGTATTTTGTGTAGCCTAGATCTCAGAGACTATAAGAGCTAGAGCAACCAAACTTTTGGCCAAGACTCCTGGGATACCAAACCTGAACAAGTGTATTTCAAAATTTCGCCACGCCCCCTTCCGCCCCCACAAAAGACGAAAATCCACAATTTTGAAGATAGAAAAAAACCAAAAATGCAGTATCATAGGAAATGATCATATCTACCAGATTAGGTTCAGATCGGATCATTATTGTAGCCACAATGATCAAATGAATTTTCAGCAGCGAGTCCCCCCCTTGCACCATGCAAACAAAATATACATTTTATTAGGGTTGATGGCAGCAGCTGCAGCGGCAGCTGCTACTGATTTCTCTCACACACACACTCACGCTCACACACAAGCTACCTCGTGCAGTGTACGTGTGTTGTTGTGAGAAGTGATGTAGATGAAGTAGATGTAGATGACTGATGTAGCAAAAAAATGTAAAATGTAAAAAATGTAAAACATGTGTGCTGACTGAGTACGGGTATAAAAGTAGAGTCGCGGCAACAGCGACTCCGTACGTTCTTTCTCGTTAATTCTGCTCTTAATGAGGCCAACCTATTTCAGGAGCAAATAGAAGAATTTATAGCAAAGATGAATTTGGAGCCGAGCTCGAAGAAATGGGCATTGTAACCAAGGCAAAGATAGTAGTGTAATAATGTTCTTGTTAATCATTTTTAATTTGACAGGTGGGGGGGGGGTAACTAATGATCGGTAAAAAGTGACAGGTGGGGAAGCTAATTAAAGATCGTTAATTACGGTAAAAGGGGTTACATTCCTATGTTGATAGCCGCAGGCGGTTTCGTGACCTAGATAAATCAAAAGGGTCATCGTTGTAGCCGCAGGCGGTTTCGTGACCTAGATAAATCAAAAGGGTCATCGTTGTTATAGGCGCAGGTGGTGATGTTTATCAGCTACTCTGGATTACATTACTATGGTATTAGGTGGGGGGGGTAAGGCAATGACCCATACATATCAATACACGTGCTCATGCGTAAGTGGTTTACTGGATTGGGGGAGGGGGAGCGTGCTTGCACGATCATGCTTCTCATGCGTAACGGTGGTAAAGTAGCTATCATCGCCGTCGGGGGTTTTGTTTAACTGGTACTCTTGTGTGTCTGAAGATATTAATTGATTGATTGTTTATGGCTATAGAGTGGGTAATAAAGGAATGTGTTGAAGATGTGTACCTTTGTTTACACTCACACCTGCTCCCTAACAACCCAGATAAGTAGATCTTAGAGACTAGATGAGATGGCACGTCACTAGATTCCTAGGGAGGGAGGGAAGAGATGGGGTAAGTGTATCTGGTTCACCCTGTTTATTGGCTTTAGCTACGCATTCAAAAGGAAAAGAAGGTAAGAACAAAAAATTAAATAGATTTTTTTTTTTTTTTTTTTTTAGACAAGTATTTCTTTATTTAGAGAATTGTATTACAACTGGTTTTGTATTTTATCAGATATGTTAATGTATGTATGTTAATGTATGTATGTATTGTGTATGTGTCTCTATTTTCTAGTTTTTGTAATCAAACGTTTATGTAGCTTGTAATATTTTGAAATTAAATCCTTAGCGTCTGCCCGATCTCTTACAATGTGGTGGCAGCTACACACTAAATTGCTAGCTAGGGAGGGATTTCCCCGCACAGAATACATTTTTTGTTAGGTAGTCAAAGAACGTTCTATCGTATATTTTATTCAGATTCAAGGTCAAATATACCATCGAGCTTGTTCTTTGTTACCTTTTCGAGAACGCAGACCACAAATTTTGGCAATTATATTTTATCGGGAACGCGGAAGACGAAGCTGATAGTCGGGGTGCCATTATTATCAACACGCGGAAAAAATGATTTTCGATTTGCAAGATATGTTCCATGAGCATAACGAACTGGTTCAGTTATTCAAAACTTCTCCTGATTGAATGCCATCGGACGATCATAAAATTGTTATTCGAACTGATAAAACACCGGTTGGCCAACATGCAAGGCGTTTCAAGGCATAAACAGTTGACGAAGTGGTAATAGTCATAGTTGGTGACCAATATAATAATCGTGACATTGTGCTTCATCGTAGAAATGAGCAACTTGACCATGTATCCGAGACTCATCGCTGTTATGATGCATTACAATATCAGATATTGTTTTGGAGCGGGGAAAGATGGCTATCATTTCAACATTAAAATGATAAATTCAGTTAACGGTAAATTGATGAATAATTATAAATAATTATGATTGATTTATATTTTAATTGAAATTGAATTTAATTGAATTGTATGTCGAGAAGGAAAAAAAAGTTAGTGCTATGAATTATTACGCATACAGGCTGTAGATTCCACACAATCAGACAACCACATATTGAAGTGTCAGCACTTTTTCACCAGTATATTGTTGACATGTATGCAAAAATTTTATCGGGACGGTTGAATTTCCTTCGATTCGACCAAGCCAAAATACGTTCCGAAGAATATGTTCATTTGCGTGATGCTATTTACATCGATGGAAATGCACAAAACGTTGGAAGTATGATATCATTACCGTCATCGTATGGTTGAAGGGAAATGCTCCAAACGTTTTCCAAAAATTTGGTCTCCGATACAGTGACGGGCAACGATGGAAATTCGAATATCAGCATCGATCAACTGAAGTAAATGTTCATTCGGTAAGTTTGAGAGTTCAAAATCAAGATTTGGAAATTGATAATCGTTGGGTTGTGCGATATATTTAAAGATTTATAAAGCGCACATAAACGTAGAGGTCTGCATTTCAGTTCAATCTATTAAATACATTTGCAAGTACATCCACAAAGGAAGTGATATGGCTGTTTTTGGAGCAGTTGCTAATGTTACCGATGAAATCACTCAATTTTAAATGGGCAGGTACATCAGTTCAAATGAACATTATCATTTCCGATCCATGATAGGCATCAACAGTAGTTCATTTAGCTGTTCATCTTGAAAAACGGTCAACGCGTTTTTTTCACACCCGGAATTGCAATGCGAAGAGCTGCGCAACCACCAGCACCAACTTTACTGCATTTAAACGTGATTTAAAATTGGATTTTCCATATAATGTATTTATTTTTAATACTTCATCACCCTTATGACGTTTCTCGGCATTAGTAAGATATTCATCTAATAACTGATCTACCTCTTCTTAATCCTGTTAAAACTATTCAGTTAGCGATATTGCTTAATCACTCTGAATTTCTGTGAAATAAGGTACTGCCATATTATCCTCTTTTTAGATTTGTACACAATACACAACTGTATTCTATTGTGTACTTGTTTTCTGTATAGATGTGATCTGAGTTTTTATCTCTTGCTCTCTTTATTTGCAATGCTGTAGGACTGAGAACTTCTGCAAATTCAAAATAATTTATTCTTAATATAGGTGTAAATTTATTCGGAGATGAGACTTCCCTATACAGCTTAGACCTGTAGTGACATTTTACACCAATATCTATATCCGCGAATTCAACTAGAAAATATTTATTGAAGCCTCTCTGCCCGCATCTACAAAACCTCCCTATTGAGGCTTCCTTTTCTAGAAGAGTACTTTTAAAGTTAGCTATAATTGGTTTTATACCCGTACTCGAAGAGTAAAAGGGTATATTGTATTGGTGGTAAAAGTGGATATTCTTGATCAGCATCAATAGCCGAGTCGCTAAAGCCATGTCTGTCCGTCTGTCTGTCTGTCTGTCTGTCTTTCTGACTGTCTGTCTGTCCGTCTTGTTTGTCGCCCATTGCTCGGAGGCTATAAGAGCTATAGAAACCAAATTTTTCCAGACTGATGTGATATCTCACTCCTAGAAAAGTGTTTCAAAATTTCGCCCCGCAAAATTGTTGGGTTGTTCAGACTGTCTGCATCAATCGAATATTCAGTTGTTGCTCTCTCCAGTCACTATACCCGTACTCGAAGAGTAAAAGGGTATGTTGTATTTGTGGTAAAAGTGGATGTGTGTAACATAGAGAAGGGGTAATTTCCGACATATAAAGTATATATATTCTTGATCAGCATCAATAGCCGAGTCGATATGGCCCTGTCTGTCCGTCCGTCTGTCCGTCCGTCCGTCTTGTTTGTCGCCCATTGCTCGAAGGCTATAAGAGCTAGAGCAACAAAACTTTTATCAGTCTGATGTGGTATCTCACTCCTAGAAAAGTGTTTTAAAATTTCGCCCCGCCCACTTCCGCCCCCAAAGGGCGCGCACATCTGTGGCGGCCACAATTTTGAAAACAACAAAAAACTAAAAAATGCAGACTCATAGAGACAGCCTATATCTAACAGAGGCCCAAGTCTGAATCGGATCGGATCATTAATATAGCCACAATAGAGGCAAATATACGCAAAAACTTCGTTGATTTGGTTTTCGTAAAATGAACGCCTGGATCTCAGAGACTATAAGAGCTAGAGCAACCAAACTTTTGGCCAAGACTCCTGTGATACCAAACCTGAACAAGTGTATTTCAAAATTTCGCCCCGCCTCCTTCCGCCCCCAAAAGACGAAAATCTACAATTTTGAAGATAGAAAAAATAAAAATGCAGTTTTGTAGAGAGTGACCATATCCGATTGTGACCCGAATTTGGTTCAGATCGGATCATTATTGTAGCCACAATGATCAAATGAATTTTCTGCTGCGACCTTCCCTTCCCCTTGCGGCGTAAGTCATTTATGGAGATGATTTTCGCTAATGATTCTTTCGCACGCACACTCACGCTCAAACATGCTGCCTCGTGCAGTGTACGTGTATTGTTGTTGAAGTGATGTAGATGAAGTAGATGTAGATGACTGATGTAGCAAACAAATGTAAGATGTAAAACTTATAAAAATTTAAAATTCCACATAAATCACATGTGTGCTGACTGAGTACGGGTATAAAGTAGGAGTCGGCAACAGCGACTCCGTACGTTCTTTTCTCGTTTTCATTGTGTGTGCGCTTCAGTTATATTAGTTTTGATTTGTCTCGCTCTGAATAAATATGATTTAAGTTCGGCGCCAAATGTTTTATAAGACTCTAGATCATTTTAAGAGTAATCATTAGGCTTTTTACTATGAAAAATCAATGAATCAATAGACCAGGTGATAAAGTTCCAAGTGTTCCCTTGATAATTGAATTTTATTATTTTTATATTTAGTGTGCTGCTACCCAACATAAGTTGTGATTTGGAAGCTCCATTAATAGACACCATAAGCCTTATCTAAAAGTTTATCTCTTGATAGTTGGAAGCTGTTGATATTAAGAATCAAACTATCACTTGTTGATCTCTCAACTTCATTCTCTGCTACGAGTATATTTTTGAGAAAAAGAATTCATCATTTTCATCGTCGTTATCATCCTCTTCATCATCATCATCATCATCATCACCATCAAGATCATTTTCATTTCCATCAAAATGAATACTAGTACTAGTGTCAGCATACATGGGTTCTCAATCGAATTTATTTTCTTAAGAGAAAAATTTTTAATTCTTAAAATCATTTCAATTTCAAGTTTCTTATTCTTGTTAACAAGCTCATGTTAAGGTTCTGTAATCAATCTAAAAGTTTCTTCCAATTGAAAAGCATTTTCATTTTTCAGCTGCTTAAGCTCATAAAATGTTCTCTTCAATACGTTTCGAGTCTAGTCAATTGTTCTAAAATATTACGACTCATTGTTCAATCTAGATGTAACAACAAACAATACAACAGTTATACTGTTCAATATTAAAAATAGTAATATTTATACATACATCCATTTGTTTTCATCAATAGAAAGCAATAGATATTAAAAAAAAAATACAAGATCAAATTTGGTTGTGAAATATATGTTTTTTATTTATTTATTAATTTCAAATGAAGATTATTGTCTTCACTCTTTTTAATGACACAATAATGCTTATTTTAAAAAGATTCTAATGTTTCGTCACTAATTCTAGTATACCTCTCTGGTAGATATAACATGAATACCTCCAGCTTCAGGGCAAGTGAGTTTCCAATCCTGGTCTTCCTACGAGTCTTTTTTAAAATTGAGGAATCCCATATCCGCTTCCATTTTCAGTTTTGTTAGTAGGGGCTCAAGCACTGTAGACTTAAAAATTCCATTGAACTCCTTGAGTACTTGATCATTAGTCTGAGTAATATTTCTTCTGGTGTTGGAACAGGTGCTGGAACAGGTACAGTACAGGAGCTGATACACAACCTGTTGTGCTAGCTGCTTCTGGAGCTGTTTAGCTGATACACAAGCTGTTTTTTGGGGCTGTTGTAGCTGGTTATGGAGCTGTTTAGCTGATATACGAATTGTTGTACCTGTTAAAATAGCTGTTTTAGTAGATGCATGAGCTGTTTTTTTATACCCGTACTCGAAGAGTAAAAGGGTATATTGTATTTAATGGTAATTGCTGTCCGTCCGTCTGTCCGTCTTGTTTGTCGCCCATTCCTCCGGAGGCTATATAAGAGCTAGAGGACCAAATCTTTTTTTCAAACTGATGTGATATCTCACTCCTAGAAAAATGTTTCAAAATTTCGCCCCGTCCACTTCCGCCACCACAAAGGGCGCTCATCTGTGGGGTGCACAATTTTGAATATAAGAAAGAACTAAAAATGCAGTATCATAGAGAAAGAACATATCAGGTGCCCAAATCTGATTGGATCGGATCAAAGTATAGCCACAATAGAAAACCATTTCGAGAAACATCATTCCCTCTCTTTCGCACTCACAAAAAAACGAGTCGATTTGGTTTGTTGTATTTTGTGTCGCCTTGATCTCAGAAACTATAAGAGCTAGAACAACCAAACTTTTGCCAAGACTCCTGTGATACCAAACCTGAACAAGTGTATTTCAAAATTTCGCCCCGCCTCCTTCCGCCCCCAAAAGAAGCGCACATCAGTGGCGTCCACAAAAAGATAACAGAAAACGAAAAATGCAGAATCATACAGAAAGACCATATATATCAGGGTCCCAAATCTGAATTGGATCGGATCATTAGTATAGCCACAATAGAGAAAACCATTTCGAGAAACATCATTCCCTCTCTTTCGCACTCACACAAAAACGAGTCGATTTGGTTTTTGTATTTTGTGTAGCCTGGATCTCAGAGACTATAAGAGCTAGAGCAACCAAACTTTCTGTCCACACTCCTGTCATACCAAACCTGAACAAGTGTATTTCAAAATTTCGCCCCGCCTCCTTCCGCCCCCACAAAAGACGAAAATCCACAATTTTGAAAATAGAGAAAAACGAAAAATGCAGTATCGTAGGGAATGATCATAACTACCAGATTCCCGAATTTGGTCCAGATCGGATCATTATTATAGCCACAATGATCAAATTAATTTTCAGCTGCGAGCTTCCCGCTTCCCCTTGCGGCGTAAGTCATTTTATGGTGATGATTTTTCGCTACTGATTCGCTTCTGCTGCCTCGTGCAGTGTACGTGTGTTGTTTGTGAGAAGTGATGTAGATGAAGTAGATGTGGATTACTGATGTAGCAAAAAATGTAAAATGTAAAACTGATAAAACATTTGAAAATTCCACATAAATTACATGTGTACTGACACTGACTGAGTACGGGTATAAAAGTAAAGTCGCGGCAACAACGACTCCGTACGTTCTTTCATTTTTTTTTTGAGCTGATTTGGTTGATGCAGGAGCTGTTGTAGATGGTTCTGGAGCTGTTTTTTAGTGGATGCAGGAACTGTTGTTGCAGAGTCGAGTTTTTATACACTCACGAAGGTAT
Organism: Drosophila bifasciata; assembly: GCA_009664405.1. Taxonomy (NCBI): domain Eukaryota; kingdom Metazoa; phylum Arthropoda; class Insecta; order Diptera; family Drosophilidae; genus Drosophila; species Drosophila bifasciata. Next base: position 27,099,700 of record CM019042.1, read on the forward strand.
ACTTCGCTTTTAATTTGGGTGAGATTTCCACTCCACCTCTCTGTCTCTATAATGGTTTCAAATGCATACCCTCACCCACACTAATGCTTTAAATTTATCACTTTGATCTTTGTTTTGTAGACAGTTTTTGTTTTGCTGATCTTGCGCTTTCCTTTAGGACGTTGATGTACAATGACTGCATCATTAAAGTGGCCCATGCGACGCAAGCCGAAGCCTGTTACGCGCGGATCCTGGCAGATACGCAACCATCCTCCCCAACCGACCGAGGGGCGCTGCCGCAGGACGCGCGACACGTGTACCGAAATCGATCGCGAACATGCAGGAAAGATGGGTGTTAGACTAATATTCGAGGAAAAATTGGGGCTAAACACAACGCTAAACATGCAAAGTTACAAAAGAATATTACTAATTACGTTGCAAGGTATGTTAGTATTAGTGATTTAAGTAAGAGAAGTGATTTAGTGGTGGATATTATATGGTAGAACAATTATAATCCGAGCATAAGATCGAAACGGTTCATGCAAAGGAATAATTCGATCTACACAGTGGAAAATTACAAAGGAATACAATTTCTAGAGGATCTAATAGGAATCGTGAAGCTTACGCGGCTCAACAAGTCAGGGCTGTCGATATCACCCCTGATCAAGTTGTGCATGAAAATGACACCAACCATTTTTCTACGATTAAGTAAGGATGGAAGGTTTATTAAGAGCAATCTACGAGAGTAAGAAGGCAGTCTCCCACCTTCATCCCAGTTGAGGCCACGCAAACAAAAAGTAAAAGAAAAAGGACTGATTCTGTACGGTCTTGGTGTACTTTGTACTGAGGACACCATACACAAAACCGCCGTACTCTAAAATCAGACGAACAAGCGAAATATAGAAAGTCTTCGTTATGTAGGGGTCGTCAAATTCTTTGACCACCTCTTTTTAAACCCAAGCACTCCCATGGCTTTGTTTACCATGGTAGAAATCTGTTCAGAAAAATTTTTAGCTTGGGGGTCTAGTTTAACGTCTAGTGTCTTATACAGGAGTTTCTTAATACTGAAGGCAGGTCATTAATAAAGGGGTGAAAAGTAGGGGCCTAGATGATAGCTGCCCCTGTGGTACTCAAGTAACCTGAACAGGATGACAAGGAGTTTATGAAGAGGATTCTTTAAGACCTATAGCAAAAGGTAGCTGGAAATCCATTTTAAAAAGATTGGCCGGAAACCCTAGAATGTCAAGTTTTTGTGCTAAAGGGAATGGTTTCCGTCTGCATATTTACCTTGGAAGCCTTTAATTATAAACGAGGGTAGCTCTAGTAAATTTGTAGTTTTTGATCGTCTCCTTATAAATCCGTGCTGAGCTGGAGATTTAAGTGATTTGCAGAATGTTGCAAGTGGGGGTTAAAAAATTTTCTCAAATATTTTAGGAATAGCGGATAACTTGGATATACCTCTGTAATTCATTGCGTCAGACTTACTACCTTTTCTTATGGAGAGGAATAATAAACGTTTCCTGCCAGATCGGAGGGAAACATGATGAGTTAAGGGATAGGGTGAATAGTTTAAACAGTGGTCCACACAGAGCGTCGGCGCAGTACCTGTGTACACAGCCGGTTACTCCGTCAGGACCTGGAGAACACCGGCATAACTAGTCGAAGATTCTAAAGCGGTGAGCTTTCAATTAACGAAGGGGCTGAAAATGCCGTTCGATCTTAGTAAACTGTATGGATACGGCTGGTAGCCTTCGTAGGAATAGGTTGTTTTGAAAAAATTGTGCAAAAAAGATCGGCAATGGCCTGATCATTGTTTGCCGATTAATTATGAAATGATAGCGAGGATGGATGTGCGCACGTTTTACGCTTGCTGTTTACGAAGCTGTAAAACTGTTTAGGGTCCTGAAAAGCGCATCCCTGCATCGAGCTAGGTAATGTTGTAGCATTGAGCGTTTACAATGGTGAAATTTGACCGAGCTATTACACAGCGAGAGAGAGAAGGAGAAGCCAACTTTTGAAATTTTCTATAAAGTTTTTTGATTTTATGTTTTTTAGACTAGATAGCTCTTTGGTAAACCATGGGGGCTTCCCAGATCTAATCGGATAAAAAATATGGGACACAAGAATCAAAAGAGTGTGGCTTAAGTACATTATAGAAAAAGGTTTGTGCCTTTCATAACGTCAGTGCACAAAGTACAAGAGCGGACCCCTAATCAGGACCTAATCCTAATCAGGCTATTAAGCTTCTTAACTCGGCCTTACGAAAACAGCGGACACGTTTAGAAAGCTTACCTGATCGATCCAATACAGAAGGTCCAATATCGACCGATACTTCGAAATAGGATGGTAGGAGTCTTCGGGTATAGTGAGCGGAAGGGCTCGGGTTAACAACATATGGACCGAATGAATTTTCACATGGTTGACTTGAGACAGGAACAGGTCACAACAAGCCGTCAATAAAGTCATGTCGTGATATGAGCACAAAGGTTATTCGACTCGTTTACCGAAGACCAAACGGTGCCTGGCAAATTGAAATCCCCAGAACTATAATGTGGTCTTTATCTGATAGCGAGGAAGAAACAGTTCTTAAAGCAGACAGGTGCTGCTCGTATATAGAGATATCGAAGATGATGGAATGTACGAGCAGGTAATGCCAAAAAATAGAAAAGGCTGGAAGAATCCGGTTTTATGCACCAGGGTCTTGTTGAACCTGTAATATGAAATGTTCCGACGTGAAGTTCGAGTCCACTGCGATGAGGACCCCTCCTCCGGTCAGGACAAACGGTCATTTCTAAAATATTGGGTACCGATCTGCCAAATCTTCGGAACTAAGGATGTCCGGCTTTAACCAAATTGTATCTTGTATTGTTTTTAGTATCTATTGCTTTTTATTGTTGAAACCAAATGGATATATAAATATTACTTCATTTTAATATTGAACAGTATAACTTTTGTATTGTTTGTTGTTACATCTAGATTGAACAATGAGTCGTAATATTTTAGAACAATTGACTAAGACTCGAAACGTGAAGAAAATTTTATGAGCTTAAGCAGCTGAAAAATGAAAATGCTTTTCAATTGGAAGAAACTTTTAGATTGATTACAGAACCTTAACATGAGCTTGTTAACAATAATAAACTTGAAATTGAATGATTTTAGAATTAACGAGAAAAATTACGGAGTCGCTTCGAACGCGACTCTACTTTTATATACCGTACTCAGTCAGTACACATGTGATTTATGTGGAAATGTTTTTATCAGTTTTACATTTTACATTTTTGCTACATCTGTCATCGACATCTACATCATCTGCATCACTTCTCACAACAAACACACGTACACTGCACGAGTCAGCATGTTTGAGCGTGAGTGTGCGTGTGAGAAATCTGTGCGACAATCATCCCCATAAACGATGACGACTGCTGCAAGGGGTGGGGAAGCTGGCAGCTGAAAATTCATTTGATCATTGTGGCTACAATAATAATCCGATCTGAACCAAATTCGGGAATCTGGTAGATATGGTCATTTTCTAAGATACTGAATTTTAGTTTTTCTATCTTCAAAATTGTGGATTTTTCTCGTCTTTTTGTGGGTGCACTTGCCGGAAGGGGGCGGGGCGAAATTTTGAAATGCACTTGTTCAGGTTTGTTATTATCAGGAGTGTGGCCAAAGTTTGGTTGCTCTAGCTCTTATAGTCTCTGAGATCCAGGCGTTCATTTTACGAAAACCAAATCGACTCGATTTTGTGTGAGTGCGAAAAGAGAGGGAGCGAAGTTTTTCGTATATTTACTCTATTGTGGCTATATTAATATATGGATATAATATGGGCTGTCTCTATGATTCTGCATTTCGTTTTTGTTGTTTTCAAAATTGTGGCCGCCACAGATGTGCGCCCTTTGTGGGGCGGAAGTGGGCGGGGCGAAATTTTGAAAAACTTTCTAAGGTGAGATATCACATCAGTCTGGATAAAAGTTTGGTTGCTCTAGCTATTATAGCCTTCGAGCAATGAGTGAAAAACAAGACGGACGGACGGACGGACAGTGGACAGACGGACGAACTATAATTGACTCGGCTATTGATGCTGATCCGAGAATATATATACTTTATGGGGTCGGAAGCACTCCTTCTGTGTATTTTACACATCCACTTTTACCACAAATACGATATACCCTATATTACTCTTCGAGTACGGGTATAAAAAATATCTATTAAGAAAATAAATTCGATTGGAGAACCCATGTATGCTGACACTAGTACTAGTATTCACGATGGAAATGAAAATGATCTTGATGGTGATGATATTGATGATGATGATGATGATGAAAAGGATGATGACGACGATGAAAATGATGAATTCTTTTCAATCAAATACTCGTAGCAGAGGTAAAGTTGAGAGATCAACAAGTGATAGTTTGATTCTTAATATCAACAGCTTCCAACTATCAGAGATGAACTGTTAGATAAGGCTTATGGTGTCTATTAATGGAGCTTCAAATCACAACTTATGTTGGGTAGCAGCACACTAAATATAAAAAATAATAAAAATTCAATTATCAAGTGGGAACACTTGGAACTTATCACCCTGGTCTATTGATTCATTGATTTTCATAGTAAGCTAATGATTACTCTTAAAATGATCTAAAGTCTTATAAAAACATTTGTCGCCGAACTTAGAAATCATATTATTCAGAGCGAGACAAATCAAAACTAATCTACCTGAAGCGCACACACAGTAGAAAACGAGAAGAACGTACGGAGTCGCTGTTGCCGCGACTCTACTTTTATACCCGTACTCAGTCAGCACACATGTGATTTATGTGGAATTTTCAAATATTTTATAAGTTTTACATCTTACATTTGTTTTTGTCAGTCATCTACATCTACTTCATCTACATCATTCTCACAAAACACACGTACACTGCACGAGGCAGCATGTTTGAGCGTGAGTGTGCGTGCGAAAAGAATCATTAGCGAAATCATCTCCATAAATGACTTACGCCGCAAGGGGAAAGGGAAGGTCGCAGCAGAAAATTCATTTGATCATTGTGGCTACAATAATGATCCGATCTGAACAAATTCAGGGTCTGGTAGATATGGTCACTCTCTGAAAACTGCATTTTTATTTTTTCTATCTTCAAAATTGTAGATTTTCGTCTTTTGTGTGGGGCGGAAGGGGCGGGGCGAAATTTTGAAATACACTTGTTCAGGTTTGTTATCACAGGAGTCTTGGCCAAAAGAAATTTGGTTGCTCTAGCTCTTATAGTCTCTGAGATCAGGCGTTCATTTTTACGAAAAACCAAATCAACTCGATTTTTGTGAGTGCGAAAGGGGAGGGAGCGAAGTTTTTGCGTATATTTGCCTCTATTGTGGCTATATTATTAATGATCCTCCGATTCAGACTTGGGCCCCTGATAGATATAGGCTGTCTCTATAAGTCTGCATTTTTAGTTTTTGTTGTTTCAAAATTGTGGCCGCACAGATGTGCGCCCTTTGTAGGGGCGGAATCGGGCGGGGCGAAATTTACGAAACACTTTCTAGGAGTGAGATACCACATCAGACTGGATAAAAGTTTTGTTGCTCTAGCTCTTATAGCCTTCGAGCAATGGGCGACAAAATAAGACGGACGGACGGACAGACGGACGGACAGACAGAGACCATATCGACTCGGCTATTGATGCTGATCAAGAATATATATACCTTATATGGTCGGAAATTACTCCTTCTCTATATTTACACACATCCACTTTTACCACGAAACAACAAACACTTTTCTAGGAGTGAGATATCACATCAGTCTGGAAAAATTTGGTTTCTATAGCTCTTATAGCCTCCGACAAACAAGACGACAAACAAGACGGACAGACAGACAGTCAGAAAGACAGACAGACAGACAGACAGACAGACGGACTCGGCATGGCTTTAGCGACTCGGCTGAATATCCACTTTTACCACCAATACAATATAACTTTTACTCTTCGAGTTCGGGTATAAAAACCAATTATAGCTAACTTTAAAAGTACTCTTCTAGAAAAGGAAGCCTCAATAGGAGGTTTTGTAGATGCGGGCAGAGAGGCTTCAATAGATATTTTCTAGTTGAATTCGCGGATATAGATATTGGTGTAAAATGTCACTACAGGTCTAAGCTGTATAGGGAAGTCTCATCTCCGAATAAATTTACACCTATATTAAGAAAATTATTTTGAATTTGCAGAAGTTCTCAGTCCTACAGCATTGCAAATAAAGAGAGCAAGAGATAAAAACTCAGATCACATCTATACAGAAAACAAGTACACAATAGAATACAGTTGTGTATTGTGTACAAATCTAAAAGAGGAAAATATGGCAGTACCTTATTTCACAGAAATTCAGAGTGATTAAGCAATATCGCTAACTGAATAGTTTACAGGATTAAGAAGAGGTAGATCAGTTATTAGATGAATATCTTACTAATGCCGAGAAACGTCATAAGGGTGATGAAGTATTAAAATAAATACATTATATGGAAAATCCAATTTTAAATCACGTTTAAATGCAGTAAAGTTGGTGCTGGTGGTTGCGCAGCTCTTCGCATTGCAATTCCGGGTGTGAAAAAACGCGTTGACCGTTTTCAAGATGAACAGCTAAATGAACTACTGTTGGATGCCTATCATGGATCGGAAATGATAATGTTCATTTGAACTGATGTACCTCATTTGAAATTGAGTGATTTCATCGGTAACATTAGCAACTGCTCCAAAACAGCCATATCACTTCCTTTGTGGATGTACTTGCAAATGTATTTAATAGATTGAACTGAAATGAGACCTCTACGTTTATGTGCGCTTTATAAATCTTTAAATATATCGCACAACCCAACGATTATCAATTTCCAAATCTTGATTTTGAAACTCTCAAACTTACCGAATGACCATTTATCTTCAGTTGATCGATGCTGATATTCGGAATATCCATCGTTGCCCGTCACTGTATCGGAGACAAAATTTTTGGAAAACGTTTGGAGCATTTCCTTTAACCATACGATGACGGTAATGATATCATACTTCCAACGTTTTGTGCATTTCCATCGATGTAAATAGCATCACGCAAATGAAAATATTCTTCGGAACGTATTTTGGCTTGGTCGAATCGAAGGAAATTCAACCGTCCCGATAAAATTTTTTGCATACATGTCAGCTCTGTATACTGGTGAAAAGTGCTGAACTTATATGTGGTTGTCTGGATTGTGTGGAATCTACAGCCTGTATGCGTAGTCATAACACTAACTTTCTTTTTCCTTCTCGACATACAATTCAATTAAATTCAGTACCGGTAAATATAATCAATCGCAATTTATTTATAATTATTCATCAATTTACCGTTAACTGAATTTATCATTTAATGTTGAAATGATAGCCATCTTTCGCTCCAAAACAATATCTGATATTGTATGCATCATAACAGCGATGAGTCTCGGATACATGGTCAAGTTGCTTGCTCATTTTACGATGAAAATGCGATTATTATATTGATTTTCCAACTATGACTATTACCACTTCATACTACCATTATTGGTCATCAGCATAATTAAATTGAATTTAACGTAGAGGCGCTAACCACGGTGGGCCAAATTTTTTTACATTTTTTTTTTTGTACTTGTGTATGTATTGTTGTGTGTATTCTCATAAGCATTTATTAAAAATATTCCTTATTGTTAGGATTGTTGTTTTATTTTAAACGAAATGAATGTAGCGCAATATAAAAAAATTTTAAAGCTGTAGCTTTGATGGTTTTGATTTTATTGAGCATTGGCGGTGAGTGTAAAAGGGGGCGCTAACCTGATGACGCGAAGTGTATATACGTACATACAAACAGCTTTTCGTCTCTCGCTTTCGCTTATTCACCGTTGCTTGCTGTGTACTTGTTGAGAGAATTATCGTTAGCCACCGGTGCTGCGTCGTGTAGTTGTTGAAGAATTGCCGTGCTTGATCAAAAATGGAACGACAAGTGGGGCGCTACCCTGGTTTCTGAGGGTATGCTCTAGCTTTGTTGTCACTTTGCAATGGACGCGCTACCCTACATTGTGAGGGTATCATTGGTTTCGGATCTCACTTGGAAAGGGACGCGCTACCCTACAGTGTGAGGATATATCGTTTGTTTTGGTTCTTTTTGTTTCGTTATTTTGGACATTTATTAGTTATACATCTTCAAAATTAGTAATTGTTGTCGTGTAGATTAAAAAAATAAAATAGCACAAGAAAATAAGGCTGTTCTCGATGAACTAGGGAATAAGCTCAAAATCCGAGTCAAAAGCATTCGCCGCTTAGAAGATCGCTTAGAGGTTAGGTTGATCCATTTGCAGTTGATAGAGCTGCAATGTAGGCTCGATGTTTTTATACCCGTACTGAAGAGTAAAAGGGTATATTGTATTTGTGGTAAAAGTGGATGTGTGTAACATAGAGAAGGAGTAATTTCCGACCATATAAAAGTATATATATTCTTAATCAGCATCAACAGCCGGAGTCGATATAGCCCCGGTTCGTCCGTCCGTCTGTCCGTCTGTCCGTCTTGTTCATCGCCCATTGCTCGAAGGCTAAAAAGAGATAGAGCAACAAAATTTTTTCCAGACTGATGTGTTCTCTCCCCTAGAAAAATGTTTCAAAATTCCGCCCCGCCCACTTCCTGCCCCCACAAAGGGCGCACATCTGTGGCGTCCACAATTTTGAAGATAGCAGAAACTAAAAATGCAGAATCATAGAGAAAGGCCATATCTAGATGGATCGATCATTAATATAGGCACAATAGAGGGGAAAATATACGAAAAAAACTTCGCTCCCTCCCGCCTTCGCACTCACAAAAGTCGTCGATTTGGTTTTTGTATTTTGTGCGGGTATACAGATCTCCAGAGACTATAAGAGCTAGAGCAAAGCAAACTTTTGGCCAAGACTCTGGGATACCAAACCTGAACAAGTGTATTTCAAAATTTCGCCACGCCCCCTTCCGCCCCCACAAAAGACGAAAATCCACAATTTTTGAAGATAGAAAAAACCAAAATGCAGTATCATAGGAAATGATCATATCTACCAGATTAGGTTCAGATCGGATCATTATTGTACAATGATCAAATGAATTTTCAGCAGCGAGTCCCCTTGCAACCATGCAAACAAAATATACATTTTATTAGGGTTGATGGCAGCAGCGCTGCAGCGGCTGCTACTGATTCTCTCACACTCACACACACACCACGCTCCCACACAAGCTACCCGTGTGCAGTGTACGTGTGTTGTTGTGAGAAGTAGTATAGATGAAGTAGGATGTAGATGACTGATGAAGCAAAAAAAATGTAAAAATGTAAAAATGTAAAACATGTGTGCTGACTGAGTACGGGTATAAAAGTAGAGTCGCGGCAAATGACTCCGTACGTTCTTTCTCGTTAATTCTGCTCTTAACGAGGCCAACCTATTTCAGGAGCAAATAGAAGAATTTATAGCAAAAGATGAATTTGGAGCCGAGCTCGAAGAAAAATGGGCATTGTAACCAAGGCAAAAGATAGTAGTGTAATAATGTTCTTGTTAATCATTTTTTTAATTTGACAGGTGGGGGTAACTAATGATCGGTAAAAAGTGACAGGTGGGGAAGCTAATTAAAGATCGTTAATTACGGTAAAAAGGGTTACATTCCTATGTTGATAGCCGCAGGCGGTTTCGCGGACCTAGATAAATCAAAAGGGTCATCGTTGTAGCCGCAGGCGGTTTCGTGAACCTAGATAAATCAAAAGGTCATCGTTGTTATAGGCGCAGGTGGTGATGTTTATCAGCTACTCTGGATTACATTACTATGGTATTAGGTGGGGAGGGGTAATTAATGACCCATACATATCAATACACGTGCTCATGCGTAAGTGGTTTTACTGGATTGGGGGAGGGCGTGCTTGCAATGATCATGCTTCTCATGCGTAACGGTGGTAAAAAGTAGCTAATCGCATCGCCGTCGGGGTTTTGTTTAACTGGTACTCTTTGTGTTGAAGATACACTGATTGATTGTTTATGCATATAGAGTGGGTAATAAAGGAATGTGTTGAAGATGTACCTTTGTTTACACTGCACACCTGCTCCCTAACAACCCAGATAAGTAGATCTTAGAGACTAGATGAGATGGCACGTCACTAGATTGCTAAGGGAGGGTGGGAAGAGAGGGGTAAGTGTATCTGGTTCCACCTGTTTTTGGCTTTGCTACGCATTCAAAAAGGAAAGAAGGTAAGAACAAAAATTAAATAGATTTTTTTTGTTTTTAGACAAGACAATTTCTTTATTTAGAGAATTGTATTACAACTGGTTTTGTATTTCATCAGATATGTTAATGTATGTATGTTAATGTATGTATGTTTTGTGTATGTGTCTCTATTTTCTAGTTTTGTAATCAAACGTTTATGTAGCTTGTAATATTTTGAAATTAAATCCTTAGCGTCTGCCCGGATCTCTTACAATGTGGTGGCAGCTACACACTAAATTGCTAGGGAGGGAGGGTTTTCCCCGCACAGAATACATTTTTTGTTAGGTAGTCAAAAGAACGTTCTATCGTATATTTTATTCAGATTCAAGGTCAAATATACCATCGAGCTGGTTCTTTTGTTACCTTTTCGAGAACGCAGACCACAAATTTTGGCAATTATATTTTATCGGGAACGCGGAAGACGAAGCTGATAGTCGGGGTGCCATTATTATCCAACACGCGAAAAAGTGATTTTCGATTTTGCAAGATATGTTCCATGAGCATAACGAACTGGTTCAGTTATTCAAAACTTCTCCTGATTGAATGCCATCGGACGATCATAAAATTGTTATTCGAACTGATAAAACACCGGTTGGCCAACATGCAAGGCGTTTCAAGGCATAAACAGTTGACGAAGTGGTAATAGTCATAGTTGGTGACCAATATAATAATCGTGACATTGTGCTTCATCGTAGAAATGAGCAACTTTGACCGTGTATCCGAGACTCATCGCTGTTATGATGCATTACAATATGAGATATTGTTTTGGAGCAGGAAAGATGGCTATCATTTCAACATTAAAATGATAAATTCAGTTAACGGTAAATTGATGAATAATTAATTATGATTGATTTATATTTTAATTGAAATTGAATTTAATTGAATTGTATGTCGAGAAGGAAAAAAGAAAGTTAGTGCTATGAATTATTACGCATACAGGCTGTAGATACCACACAATCCAGACAACCACATATTAAACAATTTTTTTCACCAGTATATTGTTGACATGTATGCAAAAAAATTTTATCGGGACGGTTGAATTTCTTTCGATTAAACCAGCCAAAAATACGTTCCGAAGAATATGTTCATTTGCGTGATGCTATTTACATCGATGGAAATGCACAAAAACGTTGGAAGTTTTATGATAATATTACCGTCATCGTATGGTTTCAAATGGGGAAATGTTCCAAACGTTTTCCGGGAAAAAATTTGGTCTCCGATACAGTGACGGCAACGATGGAAATTCGAATATCAGCATCGATCAACTGAACTTTAAAATGGTCATTCGGTAAGTTTGAGAGTTCAAAATCAAGATTTGGAAATTGATAATCGTTGGTTGTGCGATATATTCAAAGATTTATAAAGCGCACATAAACGTAGAGGTCTGCATTTCAGTTCAATATTAAATACATTTGCAAGTACATCCAAAGGAAGTGATATGGCTGTTTTGATAAAGTTGCTAATGTTACCGATGAAATCACTCAATTTTAAATGGATCCTGTACATCAGTTCAAATGAACATTATCATTTCCGATCCATGATAGGCATCCAACAGTAGTTCATTTAGTTGTTCATCTTGAAAACGGTCAACGCGTTTTTTTACACACGTGCAATTGCAATGCGAAGAGCTACGCAACCACCAGCAACAACTTTTCACGGCATTTAAACGTGATGTAAAATTGATTTTTCCATATAATGTATTTATTTTTTAATCGGCTGAATACCCTTTATGAGATGTTTCTCGGCATTATTCAAGATATTCATCTAATAGGCGAAGACCTTTTCTTAATCCTGAAAACTATTCTGTTAAGCCAGAATTTAATCAAATCAATTTCTGTGAAATAAGGGAACTTAAATATTATCCGGTTTTTGATTTGCACTACAATACAACATGTATTCTATTTTTGTACTTGTTTTTCGTAGGACCCGGGATCTGAGTTTGAATCTCTTGCGAACTGTTAATGAAGAGGACTGAGAACGTCTGCAAATTCAAAATAATTTATTCTTAATATAGCTTGTAAATTTATTCTGGAGATGAGACTTCCCTATACAGCTTAAAACCTGGAGTGACATTTTAGTATTGCATCTATATCCATGGAATTCAAATTAGGAAAATATTTATTGATAGCCTCTGCCCGCATCTACAAAACCTCCTGGTGAGGCTCGAATTTTCTAGCAAAATTTTAAAAGTTAGTCATAATGGATTTTATACCCGTACTCGAAGCACATCTAAAAAGGGCATATTGTATTGATATAAAAGTGGATATTCTTGATGAGCATCAATAGCCGAGTCGCTAAAGCCATGTCTGTCCGTCTGCTGTCTGTCTGTCTGTCTTTCTGACTGTCTGTCTGTCTGTCTTGTTTTGTCGCCCATTGCTCGGAGGCTATGACAGCTATAGAAACCAAATTTTTGCAGAGAGCTGGGATATCTCAAATTTCCTAGAAAAGTGTTTCAAAATTTCGCCGAGCAAAATTGTTGGGTTGTTCAGACTGTCTGCATCATTTTCGAATATTTTTTTGTTGCTTCTCCAGTCAATATACCCGAAAAAAATTGTAAAAGGGTATGTTTATTTGTTGGTAAAACTGGATGTGTGTAACATGAAGACCAATAATCGCCACCATATAGTGTATATATATTCTTGATGCAGCATCCAAGGCCGAGTCGATATGGTTTGTCTGTCCGTCCGTCTGTCCGTCCGTCCGTCTTGTTTTTCGCCGATTGCCGAAGGCTATAACACGCTAGAATCAAAAACTTTTTATCCAGTCTGATGTGGTATCGCACTCCTAGAGCTGTGGTTTTAAAAATTTCGCTGAACTCTACGGGCCCACGCATTGAAAAGGGCGCACATGACAGGCTTATAACAATTTTTAAACATCGTCCACTAAATCTGTTTGACTCATAGAGAGAGCCTTCATCTAACAGAGGCCCAAGTCTGAATGGGATCGGTACTATTAAGCTATACAATCAGAGGCAAATATACGCAAAAATATTCGTTGATTTTGGTTTTCGTAAAAATGAACGCCTGGATCTCAGAGACTATACCAGCTAGAGCATTGACTTTTTGGCCAAGACTTTTATGTGATACTGTAGGACCTGAACAAGTGTATTTCAAAAATTTTGCCCCGCCTCCTTCCGCCCCCCACAAAAGACGAAAATCTACTTTTTGAAGATAGAAAAAAATAAAAATGCAGTTTTGTAAAAGTGACCATATCCGATTGTGACCCGAATTTGGTTCAGATCGGATCATTATTCAACTGGCTTCAATGATCAAATGAATTTTCTGCTGCGACCTTCCCCTTCCCCTTGCGGCGTAAGTCATTTATGGAGATGATTTTCGCTAATGATGGATTCTTTCGCACGCAACTCACGCTCAATCATGCTGCTCTCGTGCATGTGTACGTCTATTGTTGTGAGATGTGATGTAGATGCTATACAGCTGTAGACCTGACTTTTGTAGACAAATGTAAGATCTAATCCTTATAAAAATTTAAAAATTCCAAAAAATCACATGTGTCCAGACTGTTTTGCGGGTATAAAAATATTAGTTGTTGCTCTCTCGCGTCATTGCGACTCCGTACGCTTCTTTCTCGTTTTAATTGTGTTCATACTATTCAGTTATATTGGTTTTTGATTTGTCTCGCTCTGAATAATATGATTTAAGTTCGGCGCCAAATGTTTTATAAGACTCTAGATCATTTTGTAATCATTAGGCTTACAATGAAAAATCAATGAATCAATAGACCAGGTGATAAGTTCAAGTGTTCCCCTTGATAATTGAATTTTTTTATTTTTTATATTTGGTGTGCTGCTACCAAACATAATTTTTGATTTGGAAGCTCATTAATAGGACACCATAAGCCTTATCTAAAAGTTTATCTCTTGATAGTTGGAAGCTGTTGATATTAAGAATCAAACTATCCTTGTTGATCTCTCAACTTCATTCTCTGCTAAGTATATTTGATTGAAAAAGAATTCATCATTTTCATCGTCGTCATCATCCTCTTCATCATCATCATCATCATCATCACCATCAAGATCATTTTCATTTCCATCAAAATGAATACTAGTACTAGTGTCAGCATACATGGGTTCTGCAATCGAATTTATTTTCTTAATGAGTCTGATTTTTTTAATTCTTAAAATCATTCAATTTCAAGTTTCTTATTCTTGTTAACAAATCATGTTAAGGTTCTGTAATCAATCTCAAAAGTTTCTTCCAATTGAAAAGCATTTTTCATTTTTCAGCTGCTTAAGCTCATAAAATTTTCTCTTCAATACGTTTCGAGTCTTAGTCAATTGTTCTAAAATATTACGACTCATTGTTCAATCTAGATGTAACAACAAACAATACAACAGTTATACTGTTCAATAGAAAATAAGTAATATTTTATACATACATCCATTTGTTTTCATCAATAAAAAGCAATAGATATTAAAAAATACAAGATCAAATTTGGTTTGTGAAATATATGTTTTTTTATTCGTCCATAATTTCAAATGTATACATTGTCTTCACTCCTTTCGAATGACAAATAATGCTTATTTTTAAAAGATTCTAATGTTTCGTCACTAATTCTAGTATACCTCTCTGGTAGATATAACATGAATTCCTCCAGCTCCAGGCAAGTGAGTTTCCAATCCTGGTCTTCCTACGAGTCGCTTTTTAAAATTGAGAATCCAATATCCGCTTCCATTTTTTTTGTTGGTAGGGGCTTAAGCACTGAAAGACTTAAAAATTCCATTGAACTCCTTGAGTACACGATCATTAGTCTGAGTAATATTTCTTCTGGTGTTGGAACAGGTGCTGGAACAGGTACAGTACAGGAGCTGATACACAACCTGTTGTAGCTGCTTCTGGAGCTGTTTAGCTGATACACAAGCTGTTTTTGAGGCTGTTGTAGCTGGTTATGGAGCTGTTTAGCTGATATACGAATTTGTTGTACCTGTTAAAATAGCTGTTTTAGTAGATGCATGAGCTTTTTTTTATACCCGTACTCGAAGAGTAATGGGTATATTGTATTTGTGGTAATTGCTGTCCGTCCGTCTGTCCGTCTTGTTTGTCGCCCATTCCTCGGAGGCTATAAGAGCTAGAGGGACCAAATCTTTTCAAAGTGATATCTCACTCCTAGAAAAATGTTTCAAAATTTCGCCCCGTCCACTTCCGCCACCACAAAAGGGCGCTCATCTGTGGGGTGCACAATTTTTGAATATAAGAAAGAACTAAAAATGCAGTATCATAGAAAAGAACATATCAGGTGCCCAAATCTGATTGGATCGGATCAAAAGTATAGCCACAATAGAAAACCATTTCGAGAAACATCATTCCCTCTCTTTCGCACTCACACAAAAACGAGTCGATTTGGTTTGTTGTATTTTGTGTCGCCTTGATCTCAGAAACTATAAGAGCTAGAGAGCAACCAAACTTTTTGCCAAGACTCTGTGATACCAAACCTGAACAAGTGTATTTCAAAATTTCGCCCCGCCTCCTTCCGCCCCCAAAAAGCGCACATCAGTGGCGTCCACAAAAGATAACAGAAAACGAAAAATGCAGAATCATACAGAAAGACCATATATATGCCCAAATCTGAATTGGATCGGATCATTAGTATAGCCACAATAGAGAAAACCATTTCGAGAAACATCATTCCCTCTCTTTCGCACTCACACAAAAACGAGTCGTTTTGGTTTTTTGTATTTTGTGTAGCCTGGATCTCAGGAAACTATAAGAGCTAGAGCAACCAAACTTTTGTCCACACTCCTGTCATACCAAACCTGAACAAGTGTATTTCAAAATTTCGCCCCGCCTCCTTCCGCCCCCACAAAAAGACGAAAATCCACAATTTTGAAAATAGAAAAACGAAAAATGCAGTATCGTGGGGAATGATCATAACTACCAGATTCCCGAATTTGGTCCAGATCGGATCATTATTATAGCCACAATGATCAAATTAATTTTCAGCTGCGAGCTTCCCGCTTTTTTGCGGCGTAAGTCATTTATGGTGATGATTTTCGCTACTGATTCGCTACTGCTGCCTCGTGCAGTGTACGTGTGTTGTTGTGAGAAGTGATGTAGATGAAGTAGATGTGGATTACTGATGTAGCAAAAAAAAATGAAAATGCGAAAAAACTGATAAAAACATTTGAAAATTCCACATAAATTACATGTGTACTGACACTGACTGAGTACGGGTATAAAAGTAAAGTCGCGGCAACAACGACTCCGTACGTTCTTTCTCATTTTTTTTTTTGAGCTGATTTGGTTGATGCAGGAGCTGTTGTAGATGGTTCTGGAGCTGTTTTTAGTGGATGCAGGAACTGTTGTTGCAGAGTCGAGTTTTTATACACTCACGAAGGTATACTTCGCTTTTAATTTGGGTGAGATTTCCACCCACCTCTCTGTCTCTATAATGGTTTCAAATGCATACCCTCACCCACACTAATGCTTTTAAATTTATCACTTTGATCTTTGTTTGTAGACAGTTTTTGTTTTGCTGATCTTGCGCTTTCCTTTAGGACGTTGATGTACAATGACTGCATCATTAAGTGGCCCATGCGACACCAAGCCGAAGCCTGTTACGCGCGGATCCTGGCAGATACGCAACCATCCTCCCGCCCAACCGACCGAGGGGCGCTGCCGCAGGACGCGCGACACGTGTACCGAAATCGATCGCGAACATGCAGGAAAGATAGGTGTTAGACTAATAGTTCGAGGAAAAATTAGGGCTAAACACAACGCTAAACATGCAAAGTTACAAAAGAATATTACTAATTACG
The DNA here is from genome assembly GCA_009664405.1 of Drosophila bifasciata. Lineage (NCBI taxonomy): Eukaryota > Metazoa > Arthropoda > Insecta > Diptera > Drosophilidae > Drosophila > Drosophila bifasciata. The sequence continues at coordinate 27,116,702 of CM019042.1, forward strand.
TGCAAGGTATGTTAGTATTAGTGATTTAAGTAGAGGAAGTGATTTAGTGGTGGATATTATATGGTAGAACGAATTATAATCCGAGCATAAGATCCGAAACGGTTCATGCAAGGAATAATTCGATCTACACAGTGGAAGGTACAAAGGAATACAATTTCTAGAGGATCTAATAGGCCTATTACGCGGCTCAACAAGTCAGGGCTGTCGATATCACCCCTGATGTAGTTTGCATGAAAATGACACCAACCATTTTTCTACGATTAAGTAAGGATGGAAGGTTTATTAAGAGCAATTGTTGAGATTAAGAAGGCAGTTTCCCACCTTCATCCCAGTTGAGGCCACGCAGAGCAAAAAAGTAAAAAAAAAAAAGGACTGATTCTGTACGGTCTTGGTGTACTTTGTACTGAGGACACCATACACAAGAGCCGTACTCTAAAATCGGACGAACAAGCGAAATATAGAAAGTCTTCGTTATGCAGGGGTCGTCAAACGTCATCCTTTGACCATCTTTTTTAAACCCAAGCACTCCCATGGCTTTGTTTACCATGGTAGAAATCTGTTCAGAAAAATTTTAACTTGGGGTCTAGACAAACGTCTAGTGTCCTTATACAGGAGTTTCTTAATACTGAAGGCAGGTCATTAATAAAGAATCAATTAAAAAAAGGGGGGGCCTAGATGGCTGCCCTGTGGTACTCAGAAGTAACCTGAACAGGTGATGACAAGGAGTTTATGAAGAGGATTCTTTAAGACCTATAGCAAAGGTAGCTGGAAATCCATTTTAAAAGATTGGCCGGAAACCCTAGAATGTCAAGTTTTTGTGCTAAAAGGGAATGGTTTCCCGTCTGCATGTTACGAAATCGGGTAAGCCTTTAATTATAAGCGCGAGGTAAGCTCTAGTAAATTTGCGAGTTTTTGATCGTCTCCTTATAAATCCGTGCTGAGCTGGAGATTTAAGTGATTTGCAGAGATGTTTGCAAGTGGGGGTTAAAATTTTTCTCAAATATTTTAGAATAGCGGATAACTTGGATATACCTCTGTAATTCATTGCGTCAGACTTACTACCTTTCTTATGGAGAGGAATAATAAACGTTTCCTGCCAGATCGGAGGGAAACATGATGAGTTAAGGGATAGTGAATAGTTTAAACAGTGGTCACACACAGAGCGTCGGCGCAGTACCTGTGTACACAGCCGGTTACTCCGTCAGGACCTGGAGAAACACCGGCATAACTAGTCGAAGATTCTAAAGAGTGAGCTTTCAATTAACGAAAGGGCTGAAAATGCCGTTCGATCCCGTAGTAAACTGTATGGATACGGCTGAGTAGCCTTCGTAGGAATAGGTTGTTTGAAAAAATTGTGCAAAAAGATCGGCAATGGCCTGATCATTTGTTTGCCGATTAATTATGAAATGATAGCGAGGATGGATGTGCGCACGTTTTACGCTTGCTGTTTACGAAGCTGTAAAACTGTTTAGGGTCCTGAGAAAAGCGCATCCTGCATCGAGCTAGGTAATGTTTGTAGCATTGAGCGTTTACAATGGTGAAATTTGACCGTTTCTATTACACAGCGAGAGAGAGAAGAAGGAGAGCCAACTTTTGAAATTTTCTATAAAAGTTTTTGATTTTATGTTTTTTTAGACTAGATAGCTCTTTTGGTAAACCATGGGGCTTCCCAGATCTAATCGGATAAAAATATGGGACACAAGAATCAAAAGAGTGTGGCAAGTACATTATAGAAAAGGGGTTTGTGCCTTTCATAACGTCAGTGCACAAGTACAGAGCGGACCTAATCAGGACCTAATCCTAATCAGGCTATTAAGCTTCTTAACTCGGCCTTTGAAAAACAGCGGACACGTTTAGAAAGCTTTACCTGATCGATCCAATACAGAAGGTCAATATCGACCGATACTTCGAAAGAGGATGGTAGGAGTCTTCAGGTATAGTGAGCGGAAGGGCTCGGGTTAACAACGCTATGGACCGAATGAATTTTTCACATGGTTGACTTGAGACAGGAACAGGTCTAGCAAGCCGTCTGAAAAGTCATGTCATGTCGTGATATGAGCACAAGGTTATTCGACTCGTTTACCGAAGACCAAACAGTGCCTGGCAAATTGAAATCCCCCAGAACTATAATGTGGTCTTTATCTGATAGCGAGGAAGAAACAGTTCTTAAAGCAGACAGGTGCTGCTCGTATATAGAGATATCCGAAGATGATGGAATGTACGAGCAGGTAATGAAAATAGAAAAGGCTGGAAGAATCAGTTTTATGCACCAGGTCTTGTTGAACCTGTAATATGAAATGTTCCGACGTGAAGTTCGAGTCCACTGCGATGAGGACCCCTCCTCCGGTCAGGACAAACGGTCATTTCTAAAATATTGGGTACCGATCTGCCAAATCTTCGGAACTAAGGATGTCCGGCTTTAACCAAATTGTATCTTGTATTGTTTTTTAGTATCTATTGCTTTTTATTGTTGAAACCAAATGGATATATAAATATTACTTCATTTTAATATTGAACAGTATAACTTTTGTATTGTTTGTTGTTACATCTAGATTGAACAATGAGTCGTAATATTTTAGAACAATTGACTAAGACTCGAAACGTATTGAAGAGAAAATTTTTATGAGCTTAAGCAGCTGAAAAATGAAAATGCTTTTCAATTGGAAGAAACTTTTTAGATTGATTACAGAACCTTAACATGAGCTTGTTAACAAGAATAAGAAACTTGAAATTGAATGATTTTTAAATTAACGAGAAAAAGAACGTACGGAGTCGCTTCGAACGCGACTCTACTTTTATACCCGTACTCAGTCAGTACACATGTGATTTATGTGGAAATGTTTTATCAGTTTTTACATTTTACATTTTTTGCTACATCTGTCATCGACATCTACATCATCTGCATCACTTCTCACAACAACACACGTACACTGCACGAGTCAGCATGTTTGAGCGTGAGTGTGCGTGTGAAGAATCTGTGCGACAATCATCCCCATAAACGATGACTGCTGCAAGGGGGTGGGGAAGCTGGCAGCTGAAAATTCATTTGATCATTGTGGCTACAATAATAATCCGATCTGAACCAAATTCGGGAATCTGGTAGATATGGTCATTTTTCTAAGATACTGAATTTTTAGTTTTTTTCTATCTTCAAAATTGTGGATTTCGTCTTTTTGTGGGTGCGGAAGGGGGCGGGGCGAAATTTTTGAAATGCACTTGTTCAGGTTTTTGTTATCACAGGAGTCTTGGCCAAAAGTTTGGTTGCTCTAGCTCTTATAGTCTCTGAGATCCAGGCGTTCATTTTTTACGAAAAACCAAATCGACTCGATTTTTGTGAGTGCGAAAGAGAGGGAGCGAAGTTTTTTTCGTATATTTGCCTCTATTGTGGCTATATTAATATATGGGCTATAATATGGGCTGTCTCTATGATTCTGCATTTTTCGTTTTTGTTGTTTTCAAAATTGTGGCCGCCACAGATGTGCGCCCTTTGTGGGGCGGAAGTGGGCGGGGGAAAATTTTGAAAAACTTTTCTAGGAGTGAGATATCACATCAGACTGGATAAAAGTTTGGTTGCTCTAGCTATTATAGCCTTCGAGCAATGAGTGAAAAACAAGACGGACGGACGGACAGACGGACAGACGGACGGACAGACATGGCTATATTGACTCGGCTATTGATGCTGATCAAGAATATATATACTTTTATGGGGTCGGAAAAACTCCTTCTGTGTGTTACACACATCACTTTTACCACAAATACGATATACCCTATTACTCTTCGAGTACGGGTATAAAAATGTCTCTATTAAGAAAATAAATTCGATTGGAGAACCCATGTATGCTGACACTAGTACTAGTATTCATTTTGATGGAAATGAAAATGATCTTGATGGTGATGATGATGATGATGATGATGATGATGATGAAAAGGATGATGACGACGATGAAAATGATGAATTCTTTTCTCAATCAAATATACTCGTAGCAGAGAATGAAGTTGAGAGATCAACAAGTGATAGTTTGATTCTTAATATCAACAGCTTCCAACTATCAAGAGATGAACTGTTAGATAAGGCTTATGGTGTCTATTAATGGAGCTTCAAATCACAACTTATGTTGGGTAGCAGCACACTAAATATAAAAAATAATAAAATTCAATTATCAAGGGGAACACTTGGAACTTATCACCCTGGTCTATTGATTCATTGATTTTCATAGTAAGCCTAATGATTACTCTTAAAATGATCTAAAAGTCTTATAAAAACATTTGTCGCCGAACTTAAATCATATTATTCAGAGCGAGACAAATCAAAACTAATATACCTGAAGCGCACACACAATGAAAACGAGAAAGAACGTACGGAGTCGCTGTTGCCGCGACTCTACTTTTATACCCGTACTCAGTCAGCACACATGTGATTTATGTGGAATTTTCAAATATTTTATAAGTTTTACATCTTACATTTGTTTGCTACATCAGTCATCTACATCTACTTCATCTACATCACTTCTCACAACAACACACGTACACTGCACGAGGCAGCATGTTTGAGCGTGAGTGTGCGTGCGAAAAGAATCATTAGCGAAAATCATCTCCATAAATGACTTACGCCGCAAGGGAAGGGAAGGTCGCAGCAGAAAATTCATTTGATCATTGTGGCTACAATAATGATCCGATCTGAACCAAATTCGGGAATCTGGTAGATATGGTCACTCTCTACAAAACTGCATTTTTATTTTTTTTCTATCTTCAAAATTGTAGATTTTCGTCTTTTGTGGGGGCGGAAGGGGGCGGGGCGAAATTTTGAAATACACTTGTTCAGGTTTGTTATCACAGGAGTCTTGGCCAAAAGTTTGGTTGCTCTAGCTCTTATAGTCTCTGAGATCCAGGCGTTCATTTTTACGAAAACCAAATCAACTCGATTTTTGTGAGAAAGGAAAAGGGAGGCGAAGTTTTTGCGTATATTTGCCTCTATTGTGGCTATATTAATGATCCGATCCGATTCAGACTTGGGCCCCTGATAGATATAGGCTGTCTCTATAAGTCTGCATTTTTAGTTTTTTGTTGTTTTCAAAATTGTGGCCGCCACAGATGTGCGCCCTTTGTAGGGGCGGAATCGGGCGGGGCGAAATTTTGAAACACTTTTCTAGGAGTGAGATACCACATCAGACTGGATAAAAAGTTTTGTTGCTCTAGCTCTTATAGCCTTCGAGCAATGGGCGACAAACAAGACGGACGGACGGACAGACGGACGGACAGACAGAACCATATCGACTCGGCTATTGATGCTGATCAAGAATATATATACCTTATATGGTCGGAAATTACTCCTTCTCTATGTTACACACATCCACTTTTACCACAAATACAACAAACACTTTTCTAGGAGTGAGATATCACATCAGTCTGGAAAAATTTGGTTTCTATAGCTCTTATAGCCTCCGACAAACAAGACGACAAACAAGACGGACAGACAGACAGTCAGAAAGACAGACAGACAGACAGACAGACAGACGGACAGACATGGCTTTAGCGACTCGGCTATTGATGCTGATCAAGAATATCCACTTTTACCACCAATACAATATACCCTTTTACTCTTCGAGTTCGGGTATAAAAACCAATTATAGCTAACTTTAAAAGTACTCTTCTAGAAAAGGAAGCCTCAATAGGAGGTTTTGTAGATGCGGGCAGAGAGGCTTCAATAGATATTTTCTAGTTGAATTCGCGGATATAGATATTGGTGTAAAATGTCACTACAGGTCTAAGCTGTATAGGAAGTCTCATCTCGAATAAATTTACACCTATATTAAGAATAAATTATTTTGAATTTGCAGAAGTTCTCAGTCCTACAGCATTGCAAATAAAGAGAGCAAGAGATAAAAACTCAGATCACATCTATACAGAAAACAAGTACACAATAGAATACAGTTGTGTATTGTGTACAAATCTAAAAAAGAGGAAAATATGGCAGTACCTTATTTCACAGAAATTCAGAGTGATTAAGCAATATCGCTAACTGAATAGTTTTAACAGGATTAAGAAGAGGTAGATCAGTTATTAGATGAATATCTTACTAATGCCGAGAAACGTCATAAGGGTGATGAAGTATTAAAAATAAATACATTATATGGAAAATCCAATTTTTAAATCACGTTTAAATGCAGTAAAGTTGGTGCTGGTGGTTGCGCAGCTCTTCGCATTGCAATTCCGGGTGTGAAAAAAAACGCGTTGACCGTTTTCAAGATGAACAGCTAAATGAACTACTGTTGGATGCCTATCATGGATCGGAAATGATAATGTTCATTTGAACTGATGTACCTGCCCATTTAAAATTGAGTGATTTCATCGGTAACATTAGCAACTGCTCCAAAACAGCCATATCACTTCCTTTGTGGATGTACTTGCAAATGTATTTAATAGATTGAACTGAAATGCAGACCTCTACGTTTATGTGCGCTTTATAAATCTTTAAATATATCGCACAACCCAACGATTATCAATTTCCAAATCTTGATTTTGAACTCTCAAACTTACCGAATGACCATTTACTTCAGTTGATCGATGCTGATATTCGGAATATCCATCGTTGCCCGTCACTGTATCGGAGACAAAATTTTTGGAAAACGTTTGGAGCATTTCCTTTAACCATACGATGACGGTAATGATATCATACTTCCAACGTTTTGTGCATTTCCATCGATGTAAATAGCATCACGCAAATGAAAATATTCTTCGGAACGTATTTTGGCTTGGTCGAATCGAAGGAAATTCAACCGTCCCGATAAAATTTTTTTGCATACATGTCAACAATATACTGGTGAAAAGTGCTGGACACTTCAATATGTGGTTGTCTGGATTGTGTGGAATCTACAGCCTGTATGCGTAATAATTCATAGCACTAACTTTCTTTTTTCCTTCTCGACATACAATTCAATTAAATTCAATTTCAATTAAAATATAAATCAATCATAATTATTTATAATTATTCATCAATTTACCGTTAACTGAATTTATCATTTTAATGTTGAAATGATAGCCATCTTTCCGCTCCAAAACAATATCTGATATTGTAATGCATCATAACAGCGATGAGTCTCGGATACATGGTCAAGTTGCTCATTTCTACGATGAAGCACAATGTCACGATTATTATATTGGTCACCAACTATGACTATTACCACTTCGTCAACTGTTTGTGCCTTGAAACGCCTTGCATGTTGGCCAACCGGTGTTTTATCAGTTCGAATAACAATTTTATGATCGTCCGATGGCATTCAATCAGGAGAAGTTTTGAATAACTGAACCAGTTCGTTATGCTCATGGAACATATCTTGCAAATCGAAAATCATTTTTTTCCGCGTGTTGGTAATAATGGCACCCCGACTATCAGCTTCGTCTTCCGCGTTCCCGATAAAATATAATTGCCAAAATTTGTGGTCTGCGTTCTCGAAAGGTAACAAAGAACAAGCTCGATGGTATATTTGACCTTGAATCTGAATAAAATATACGATAGAACGTTCTTTGACTACCTAACAAAAATGTATTCTGTGCGGGGAAATCCCTCCCTCCCTAGCAATTTAGTGTGTAGCTGCCACCACATTGTAAGAGATCGGGCAGACGCTAAGGATTTAATTTCAAAATATTACAAGCTACATAAACGTTTGATTACAAAAACTAGAAAATAGAGACACATACACAATACATACATACATTAACATACATACATCAACATATCTGATAAAATACAAAACCAGTTGTAATACAATTCTCTAAATAAAGAAATACATATCTAAAAAACAAAACAAAAAAAATCTATTGCATTTTTGTTATTACCTTCTTTCCTTTTTGAATGCGTAGCTAAAGCCAATAAACAGGTTGAACCAGATACACTTACCCCATCTCTTCCCTCCCTCCCTAGGAATCTAGTGACGTGCCATCTCATCTAGTCTCTAAGATCTACTTATCTGGGTTGTTAGGGAGCAGGTGTGAGTGTAAACAAAGGTACACATCTTCAACACATTCCTTTATTACCCACTCTATAGCCATAAACAATCAATCAATTAATATCTTCAGACACACAAGAGTACCAGTTAAAAAACCCCCGACGGCGATGATAGCTACTTTACCACCGTTACGCATGAGAAACATGATCGTGCAAGCACACTCCCCCTCCCCCTTGTCTCCTCCTTTAAATCGTCCAGGATCAACCGTCCACGTCACATGCTTTGCAGGCGACGTCGATAGACAAGGTGATTCTGGCTACGTCGATCGTAAGTGTTCGGACAAAATCCAGTGAACACATTTTGGCCAGAGCTCTCCTTGATTCTGGATCTCAGACAAACTTCATAACGGAAGACCTCGCCCACCGCTTACAGATCCGTAAAGATGAGTAGTGTACTAACTTGCTTGGTATTGGTGAGTCCAATTCTCATGTTAAGAATAAAATACACACAGTGGTGAAGTCGCGCATAAATGGTAGTGAGCTCTCCTTTGATTTCTGGATCCTGAAATCAATTTCAGGTTATCACCCTGACCAGTCAGTTCATATAACTGATTGGAAAATCCCAGAGAACCTACCACTGGCAGACCCCTTTTTCTACAAGCCACAAAGAATAGACATGCTGATTGGAACTGAATCATTCTTTGAGTTATTAGCTGTTGGTCAAATCAAGCAAGGTCCTGACTATCCAACTCTTCAGAAGACCCTTCTTGGCTGGGTTGTTTTGGGAAAATATGTTTCCAAAAGTCCTGTCCCTCAAACTGCAAGCAGTTTAAGTTTCAGTGAAGAGTTGTTAGTTTCCATTGATAGGACCCTGCAAAAGTTCTGGTCACTGGAAGAAATGCCATCTCCAAAGAAACTTATTTCGCCTGAGCACACGTTTTGTGAAAATTACTTTCGGAAGACGACTCAGGTATTGCCATCAGGTCGGTTCGAAGTAAGGCTGCCGTTTAAATCAGATCCAAATTGTTTGGGCAACTCCTTTGTGGTTGCGAAACGGCGGTTTTGTCTCGTGACCCTGAGTTGAAGAGAATGTACTTGGAACTCATGGAAGAGTACCTCTCCTTCGGCCCCAAAGTACGTACACCAAGCTTCGCGTCGTGGTCGATGCGTCGTCAAAGACGTCCTCTCAGGTGGCCTTGAATGAGATTCTGAGGAATTATACTCAATGCTGCTCCGCTTCCGTCTGCACAGGTTCGCCCTGACTGCCGACGTAAAAAAGATTTATCGCCAAGTAATGGTGAATGAAGCGGATAGGCAGTTTCAGATGATAGTGTGGAGAAGAGACCCATCTGAGTCCTTGAGATTGTACAAGCTTAACACCATGACTTATGGGACTGGACCATCCTATCCGGCTATCTTGGCTATCCGGTGTTTAAAAAAGGTTGAGTGAGTCTGCAAAACTATCATTCCTAAAAGCTGCTGACGTTATGGGGTCCGACTTTTACGTTGATGACATGTTGAATGGTGCTGCATGGGTAGAGGAGCTAAGGGCAATTAAGTCTGAAGTATCTCAGGTTCTTCAGACCGCAGGTTTTGAGATAGCAAAGTGGTTTTCGAACTCACCTGAGATTACCGCATCTGAGAGCATAGTCAAGCCCATAACGATCTCGGATTCAGAATCGACCAAGGCGTTAGGAATTTCATGGTTGCCTAATGAAGACACCTTTCAGTTCAGAATTGACAATGAAGTCATGGGTCTCCGAGCGACAAAACGGAACATTCTGTCGGTGACATCGAAGTTGTTCGACCCCCTTTGGATTGTTAAGTCCTATTGTCATAAAGGGCAAGATCCTATTGCAGGAACTTTGGCTTAAAAACTCCAGATTGGGTTGAGTGGATTCCGATGCATTTGGAAACAGCTTGGAATATGTTGACAAATACACTGTCAATTGGAAGAGATATCCATACCTCGGTTTGTGTATACCGATCCGATGTCACCGGTCCAGATACATGCCTTCGCGGACGCCTCAATGAGAGCTTATAGAGCGTGCGTCTATATACGTAGCAGAACTGCAGAAGGTTTGAAGATATTGTTGTTGACTTCAAAGTCCAAAGTAGCGCCGCTCAAGACCAAAAACGCTCCCAAGGCTTGAGTTATGTGCCGCTCACCTTCTTGCGGATCTCTGCGACAGAATCAATCCCCTATTAAAGGTCCCTATCGAACGAGCTGTATATTGGTCAGACTCTAAAGTGACGCTTCACTGGATTCGGTCGCATCCATCTATGTTGTCGACGTTCGTTTCGAATAGGGTGGCTGAGATTCAAGAGTGGTGAGATGAAACTACGTGGTGGCATGTTCCGACAAAACAGAACCCAGCAGACATTGTGTCAAGCGGTTGTGACGTCAAAGAAATCGTCCAGTCAATCTGGTTCAAAGGACCATCATTTCTGAAGGATGAGGAAGAGAGTTGGCCTAAACACCCCTCATTTCGAGCCTTCAGAAGATGTTGAGCTGGAGAAGAGGAAGACATCGGTCGGACTGACCGCTGCCGTGGAAAGTTCGGAGTTGGTAGATGTCATCGAAGGATTCTCGTCACACCTCAGCTGCTTAGAGTGTTTTCCTATATGTTCCGCTGTATAAGAAAATGTAGAAAACCCGAGCGTACGGTTCGAAAAAACGGTCTCACCGACCGAGTATGGTGAAGCCTTTTACAAAATTGTCGAAATGACACAAGTATCGGGAGGAAATAGAGAAAGTTCGGAAAGGATCTAGAGTCAGTCTGAGTCTTCAGCCGTTGAACCCATGCATCCATGAAGACTGATACTTGGTGTACTTTTTCGTTGTTGAGGGTAGGGGGGCGACTAGCTAAAGCTCCTATATCACACAATGCCAAGTTTCCAGACGGGTCGCTCATCGCCCCCCCAGCACTGCGGACTCCGGACCAGGAGAGTCTCAGCTGCTTGCGGCGATGGCGACTTGTCTCGTCAGTCAGGCAGGCGTTTTGGCGGCGATGGTCCCGCGAATATGTCCTGGGGCTGCAGGTGTGGGCCAAGTGGCACCAACGGAGACCCGACGCCAAGGAGGGTGACCTCCGCAGGAGTGGCTGTTAGGGAGGATAATCGCCACGCACGCAGGGGAGGACGGCATGGTCAGAGTCGTCGACGTTAGGAGGACCGACGGAGGAGTGTTTCGGAGGGCCATCCATAAGCTGGCGCCTCTACCAATGGGTTGAAGGCGCGCAGGCCTTCAACGGGGCCGGTGTTTCGCCAGATCAGACATTTTTTTGTACATGAAGTCTAGTGTAAGTAGGTTAGGACAAGGCGGGAGCGCATTAAAACCTCTCTCTCGCTCTCGGCGGATTCGCCCCGCTTTGCCACCGTAGGTTAGCTAGGCTTAAGAGGAGTTTGTATGAATTGTTTAGAATATAATCGTACTTGAAATCGAAATTATTTTTTCGGCCAATAAATCGTTACCAACCAAAGTTTTCGGTTCATGCTTCAATCTTAGCGAGGAGCGTCGAGAGCTCCTCAAAGGTATATTTCCGAGTGGACGTGGCTTTGTAGAAGAGCGTATTAAAACTATTTACACCGGCTTCCCACAGGCCTGCCATGTGTGGAGCTCCTGGCGGGATGAAACGCCATGCAACCCGTTGATGGCTATATGCCTCAGTGACCGAATCCTGGAACGCCGCTAGAAAGCCCCCGAGTAACTATAGTTTCTTCTACCACGAAAGTTTTCCCATTGTCGGAATGAATACGCGCGGAGAGCATCGTCGAGGAATGAAACGAGCGAAAGCTGCCAGAAACTTCTCGGTGGTCAGGTCGGAAGTGGCCTCCAAGTGAATGGCCTTCGTGGACCGGCGTAGTCGATAACGGTATGGGTAAACGGTGTAGAGAAAGAAGTTCGGTCTATTGCGAGATCACTCATCAGTTAGGTCTGTAGCTTCTTCTTGTGGATGATGCATATCGTGCAGGAATTCACCACGGCCTTCACCAGGTTCCGGATTCGCGGAGTCCAGAGGTCGTTACCCACCACTTTTGGTAAAGCTACGCCTCGACTGGCTAAGTCAGCGGGGTTATGTTCGGACCGAACATGAGCCCAATTCCTGGTGTCGGTAGTCTGAGCTATCTTGGTCACTCGATTGGTCACAAAGGCAGTCCAGTGGCAAGCGAGCTTGCTCAACCAGGCCAGCACAATAGTAGAATCGGTCCAGTAGTAGCATTGAGGATTTTCCGTCGGCATGCTTGGCAGGATACCCGTCGCCCTTTCGGAAAGGGGCACTGCACCGCACCGCTCTAACGCGCACGTAGATCGCTGCACCGTACGCCTTTTCGGAGGCATCGGAGAAACCGTGATGTTCGACCTTTACCGATGGCTGGGAACAAATCCAACTTGGAATTCTGATCTCGAGGAGTACAGCGTAACTTTGCAGAAAGTCCAGCCAGCGTTGGTACAACGCACTTGGCAGAGGTTCTACCCACCGTGGTGAGCAACTTAGTGCCGAGCTAAGGGCAGTCCCATCCTGTGGCCTGGATGTACTTGGACAGAATCGGTTTGGTTTCGGAGAGGTCCGAAATGTCTGTAAGGAAAGGGGCCCCGAGGAACCGTAGTCTTCGGTTTCCCCGTGGGAAATTCGAGTGGAGAAGGATGCAATCTGTTCAGGAACAGCACTTGGCACTGGACCGGTAAGCACCCACCCAAAGATAGTTTCCTGTCCGAGGAGGGAGCCACAGATGTCGGTCTGTGAGCCGCTTAACAATACGGACGGAAGGATATCGGCTCCGATCAGAACGTCTATCTGTGAGCTCTCATAAAACGTAGGGTCTGCTAATGACAGGTTCGGCAAGTCTCGCCGCGCGTTCTGCGGGATCGGATATGAAGGAAGATTGCCGGCTATGTCTGGCAGGACGTAGGTCGTGGCATTTAACTGTACGCTCGGCGTAATCAGGAAGCGAGTGGAAAAATCACAGAGCTTCTTGGACTGAGCTGCTACAGTCTGATTACGGCCTGAAACCTGGGCCTGAATAAGGCGGAATGGTAGTTGAATGATATACAAGAGATATCCCGTAATGAACGTTGCCTCGGGCCCGAGTCGATAAGAGCGCGGGCACGGAAATTTGTCCCTCTGTGGCAAATGTTGATCATCGCAGTGCCGAGAAGCACTGCTCTTGTTCCCGAGGCAAAATAGTTCTGAACGTTGGGCGGAGCGACGGAGGAAGCGGGATCCTCCGCTGTTGTGGAAGTCAGTACGCTGGGAGGTGAGGAAGAAGCGTGTGGTGGCAGACTCCGCAAGTGAAGCAACTGTGGGCGCTTTGGCATTCTCGGAGCTAGTACCTCGCGAAACAGTTCAAGCACAGCTGCCTCTTTTTATTGGAACTGGCCCGTGCATCCACGGTCATCTTTAGTAAGTGCGGACACAGTCGGATCGGATGGTTCTCTTTGGAGCAGAGATCACAGGTTCTTCTCTTTGGACTCACTTGTGTCTGGAAGGAGTGAAACTTTCTGGGCACGGGACTCCCCTGAGACCGGAACGGGTTGGAGTTGCTTCTGGAGGGCTGCGGATTCAGGGTACCTTTGGACGATGGTGGGTTCGGATGGCCTTTGGAAGTGGCGCTGAGAGAGGAAGGCGTCGATTTCCGCCCATGGAGGGACGTCTTTCTTGTCGGTGACGAATGCTTCCCACAAGAACCGGGTCAACTTCGGCAACTTGGAGGCACAGATATTAACAAGGAGGCTATCCCAGTTGTCAGTTTAGACCTTGGAGTGAGCAAGGGCGGTGAGGACCCCCTGCATCGTGCTTTGAAGCTCTTTCAAAGCTCGGCTGATCTCGGACTCGACGCGAGGCAGAAAGAGCAGAATATTGATCTGGTTCGTCACCAGGAGCCGATTATGTTCATAACGGTTTCGGAGGGACAACCATGCCGACTCGAAACCATCGTTTGTGAGCGGGGACTTCTCGACTACGGCTTTCGGATCGCCACTTGTCTTAGCGGTGAGATGGTATAGCTTCTCTACCGGAGACAGCCTTTTTTTTATTTTTTTTTTTTATTTATTTATTTTTCTTTTTTTTTTTTGTTTATTTATTTTTTTCTTTCTTTATTTTTATTTTTTTTGGTTTATTTTTCAATTAATGATGCGTTTTTTGTTTATTTTTAATGGTTTCCTAAATGCTCTTTGATTTTATTTTGAAAATGAGTTGCCCTCCTAATTGATTTAATGTGATGGGGAAGACTGTTCCATAAGCGGACTGCATTGACAAAGAACTGCCTCTTCGAGCAAAGCGTATGAGCTCGAGGGCATAAATAGTTGTTAGTTCGTTGTGATGTAGCAGAGCTAAGTTTGCTGTGAAGGTAAATTGGTTCTTGAGTCGTTACAATTTTATGAAAGTATACTAGGGTTCTAAAATCTATCCAAGTGGTCAAGTTAAGGTCAAGTATTTTATTTGTCAAGTGCGATACATGGTCGAAACATCTTAAATTAAACACATATCGGACAATTCAATTAAAGGCTAATACCAATGTGCGCTTGTCGCGGGCGTCACTATGTCCAAATATTTCAACACCATAAAAAAGTCGGGATGAGAATGACTTTAGAAATCAGTCTTATATCTTCTGGTAAGAATGTTTTGACGCTGACAGTTGGCGTAACAGTCCATAGGTACGTCCTGTTGCCTTTGAAATATATTTTCTCCATGATAGTGTGATACTAAATGTTATACCCAGGTTAACTGCGTGGTCTTCATAGGAAATGGGTGCATTGTCAATGTATAGTTTCTCCTGATTGTTTGTGTAAATACTTTTTAGCAATTACCAAACATTTTGACTTTTTAGGATTTATTAACAAGCCATTCTCTTTTGCCCATTTCTCTATTATGGAAAGCATCTTGTTACACGTACTGACACAAACATTTATTTCGTTAACGGGATTACTAACATACATTTGGACGTCATCAGCATATAGATGTACTTTACATTCGGACAAGACACAAGGTAGATCATAAACATATATTGAAAACAATAATGGTCCTAACACAGATCCCTGAGGAACTCCCTGCGTAAGTTTAAAAAAAGTCGAAATTTTTGTTCCTGAGATTTGTTCCCGATTTGTAAGATAAGACTTAACAAAGTAGACTGCAGTGTCTGAGAAATTGAATAATTTCGTCAATTTTGCGCAGAGTATGTTGTGGTTTACAGAGTCGAATGCCTTACTATGGTCAAGAAGTGTCAAGAACGTAACCCAGTTTTTGTCAAGTTGCTGTCGTATATCTTCCACAATATCCGTTATAGCACTTATACAACTTCGTTTCTTTCGAAAGCCCGACTGCTTTTGACTCATCAGCGAGTTTTGAGTCAAAAGTGTTTAATCTGTGAAGACAAAAGATTTTCAAGAACTTTAGAAAGAAACGGAAGTATTGAAATAGGTCTATAGTCATTGTTTTGTTTTGGGATGGGTAATATTTTTGCCTTTTTCCATTCAGTCGGAAGCGTGGATGTAGTAATGGCGTTGTTAAAATATATACGTGACTTGGGACAACATCTTCGGAAGTAAGATTTTTTAGGAATTTTGGACTAATGCCATCTAAGCCTTCAGCATTGGACTTTACCTTAAGAATACACGCAAAAGGACATCACATTGATTGACACACACAAAAAGCTAAAACTAGTATCACAGAGTGGGGTTGAATTCAGGTACATGTTGCTTGTCGCTTCAGGTACACCAGTCATCGAGAACCATCGGTGAAGCTCTTCGACATTGACATCGTGCTCAGTCTTCTGTAGACATTTTCCTATTCCCAAATTGTTCATTTCAGTCCATCTTTGTTTAATAGTGGAACAGTTCTGGAATTTGGACTTATAGAAGTTACCCTTAGCGGATCTTATATCCTTGGTAACCGTTGCTCTTAATCTTTTTGAATGTTAAACGAAATTCCTCTGTTTTATAACGCTTCCATTTAAGGAAAGAATTGTCTCTCTCATGCATTAGATTTTTGATGTCTCTGCTGAACCATGGTTTATGTCTTAGCTTTGTTACTTTGGTTTGAAGAGGAACAAACTTTTTAAACAAGTACAGAATATTGTTGTTTAAAACACTCAATTGACAATCAATATGGAGAGATTGGTAAATATAAGACCAGTCACATGCATTAAATTCTAGTTCTAGTTCATTAAGGTCATGTTTAGCAAAAAATGGTACTGATACCTGGTCATAGAGTAAGGTCTTATTGGGGTCATTCATAACCGGACGTAATCTCCTGTGAAGACTTCGATGTCGCAGGGAAGCAGTCGACAGCCGCCCTGGTAAGTCTGCGGGGCAGACGGATGGAATGCTGTTTGAGCCAGCTGAGTATTGAGATCAGCGAGGCACTGCTGAAATACCCCATAACACTCGCCGTACTTCTCTCGGATGTCTTCTTGGACCCTTGGGTCCTCGTCAACCATCACTGCGGAGCACGCTTTGTACTCCGCCTCGACATCCGCCCGCATACTCAGAATTTGTCCTCGGCGAACCTCGGAAAGAGATGCGGATGGAGCGGCAGTGATGCGCGCTTCCAAATGAGCCAAACGACCAATGGCGGCGGCTAATTTTGCTTGTGCCGTGGTGGTGGCATATTGAACCATTGTAATAAAGCGTCTCGAGCTGACGGGACTGAAAAAGCCGTTTCGTTTTAGCATGTTTTTTTTGGTGGCTCCTTATAAAAAATCAGTCATTTTCGATTGTTTGGTGGCTTTTAGAGCCACCAAATCGTACAAGAACGAGGTTTTCAGCGTGTTACAAACGGAGCCAAACGACCAATGGCGGCGGTTAATTTTGCTCGTGCCGTGGTGGTGGCGTGTTGAACCATTGTAATAAAGCGTCTCGAGCTGACGGGACTGAAAAGCCGTTTCGTTTTAGCATGTTTTCTTTTTTGGTGGCTCCTTATAAAAAAAATCAGTAATTTTCGATTGTTTGGTGGCTTTTAGAGCCACCAAATCGTACAAGAACGAGGTTTTCAGCGTGTTACAAGGGGAAAGGGAGTAAATTTCGAACCGTGTAAGACCGAGTTCGTGCTAAACGAGTCCGTGTTAAGCGAGGGCCAAGTACATACAATTCAAAAAATTGGCACGAAAAAATGCGAAATAGCTATGGAAATGCGCTTTGCCTGGGTTGAGGATAATTTATTACGGGATTGCAGATAATATTATGCCTTGTGGCGACCAAAGGTGTTGCTGGAACGCGTAAACTGCTCGGAAACGCAGAATTTCATTGTTGCGGACGGAAATCCTTCACCAGGTTCCGGATTCGTGGAGTCCAATATTTGCAGCGGAGGAGGCGAGTCATCAGTTGACTACCGCCATGGAGAGGCAAGACACGCGGCAACTGTAGGAAAGGATGATTTGATGACGCTCGTCATACTTCAAATCTAGAGACGCTGTGATCCGGCCACAGGCTCTCATGATCCCATGTCGGTCTAGGAAGGGGTTCAGGTTCAAAATAGAGCTCGAACTTGGCATGGGACATTTACCACTCAGGCAGTGAAATTCTTGGGAGAAGTCTTGGCGCTGAGCCTCTAGGATAAGAGTTCGCCAGTTCAACCAAGCTGGTCCATGCCACCAGAGGTCGTTACCCACCACTTTTGGTAAAGCTACGCCTCGACTGGCTAAGTCAGCGGGGTTATGTTCGGACCGAACATGAGCCCAATTCCTGGTGTCGGTAGTCTGAGCTATCTTGGTCACTCGATTGGTCACAAAGGCAGTCCAGTGGCAAGCGAGCTTGCTCAACCAGGCCAGCACAATAGTAGAATCGGTCCAGTAGTAGCATTGAGGATTTTCCGTCGGCATGCTTGGCAGGATACCCGTCGCCCTTTCGAAAAAAGGGGCACTGCACCGCACCGCTCTAACGCGCACGTAGATCGCTGCACCGTACGCCTTTTCGGAGGCATCGGAGAAACCGTGATGTTCGACCTTTACCGATGGCTGGGAACAAATCCATCTTGGAATTCTGATCTCGAGGAGTACAGCGTAACTTTGCAGAAAGTCCAGCCAGCGTTGGTACAACGCACTTGGCAGAGGTTCGTCCCACCGTGGTGAGCAACTTAGTGCCGAGCTAAGGGCAGTCCCATCCTGTGGCCTGGATGTACTTGGACAGAATCCCCGGTTTGGTTTCGGAGAGGTCCGAAATGTCTGTAAGGAAAGGGGCCCCGAGGAACCGTAGTCTTCGGGGTCCCCGTGGGAAATTCGAGTGGAGAAGGATGCAATCTGTTCAGGAACAGCACTTGGCACTGGACCGGTAAGCACCCACCCAAAGATAGTTTCCTGTCCGAGGAGGGAGCCACAGATGTCGGTCTGTGAGCCGCTTAACAATACGGACGGAAGGATATCGGCTCCGATCAGAACGTCTATCTGTGAGCTCTCATAAAACGTGGGGTCTGCTAATGACAGGTTCGGCAAGTCTCGCAGCGCGTTCTGCGGGATCGGATATGAAGGAAGATTGCCGGCTATGTCTGGCAGGACGTAGGTCGTGGCATTTAACTGTACGCTCGGCGTAATCAGGAAGCGAGTGGAAAAATCACAGAGCTTCTTGGACTGAGCTGCTACAGTCTGATTACGGCCTGAAACCTGGGCCTGAATAAGGCGGAATGGTAGTTGAATGATATACAAGAGATATCCCGTAATGAACGTTGCCTCGGAGCCCGAGTCGATTAGAGCGCGGGCACGGAAATTTGTCCCTCGGTGGCAAATGTTGATCATCGCAGTGCCGAGAAGCACTGGTCTTGTTCCTGAGGCAAAATAGTTCTGAACGTTGGGCGGAGCGACGGAGGAAGTGGGATCCTCCGCTGTTGTGGAAGTCAGTACGCTGGGAGGTGAGGAAGAAGCGTGTGGTGGCAGACTCCGCAAGTGAAGCAACTGTGGGCGCTTTGGCATTCTCGGAGCTAGTACCTAAAAGTGAAACAGTTCAAGCACAGCTGCCTCTTTTATTGGAACTGGCCCGTGCATCCACGGTCATCTTTAGTAAGTGCGGACACAGTCGGATCGGATGGTTCTCTTTGGAGCAGAGATCACAGGTTCTTCTCTTTGGACTCACTTGTGTCTGGAAGGAGTGAAACTTTCTGGGCACGGGACTCCCCTGAGACCGGAACGGGTTGGAGTTGCTTCTGGAGGGCTGCGGATTCAGGGTACCTTTGGACGATGGTGGGTTCGGATGGCCTTTGGAAGTGGCGCTGAGAGAGGAAGGCGTCGATTTCCGCCCATGGAGGGACGTCTTTCTTGTCGGTGACGAATGCTTCCCACAAGAACCGGGTCAACTTCGGCAACTTGGAGGCACAGATATTAACATAGGAGGCTATCCCAGTTGTCAGTTTACTTATTTGGGTGAGCAAGGGCGGTGAGGACCCTGCATCGTGCTTTGAAGCTCTTTCAAAGCTCGGCTGATCTCGGACTCGACGCGAGGCAGAAAGAGCAGAATATTGATCTGGTTCGTCACCAGGAGCCGATTATGTTCATAACGGTTTCGGAGGGACAACCATGCCGACTCGAAACCATCGTTTGTGAGCGGGACTTCTCGACTACGGCTTTCGGATCGCCACTTGTCTTAGCGGTGAGATGGTATAGCTTCTCTACCGGAGACAGCATTTTTTTTTTTTTTTTTTATTTATTTTTTTTTCTTTATTTTTTTTTTTTTGTTTTTTTTTTTTTTTTTTCTTTATTTTTTTTTTTTTTTTGTTTTTATTTTTAATTAATGATGCGTTTTTTGTTTTATTTTAATGGTTTCCTAAATGCTCTTTTGATTTTATTTTGAAAATGAGTTGCCCTCCTAATTGATTTAATGTGATGGGGAAGACTGTTCCATAAGCGGACTGCATTGACAAAGAACTGCCTCTTCGAGCAAAGCGTATGAGCTCGAGGGCATAAATAGTTGTTAGTTCGTTGTGATGTAGCAGAGCTAAGTTTGCTGTGAAGGTAAATTGGTTCTTGAGTCGTTACAATTTTATGAAAGTATACTAGGGTTCTAAAATCTATCAAGTGGTCAAGTTAAGGTCAAGTATTTTATTTGTCAAGTGCGATACATGGTCGAAACATCTTAAATTAAACACATATCGGACAATTCAATTAAAGGCTAATACCAATGTGCGCTTGTCGCGGGCGTCACTATGTCCAAATATTTCAACACCATAAAAAAAAGTCGGGATGAGAATGACTTTAGAAATCAGTCTTATATCTTCTGGTAAGAATGTTTTGGACGCTGACAGTTGGCGTAACAGTCCATAGGTACGTCCTGTTGCCTTTGAAATATATTTGCTCCATGATAGTGTGATACTAAATGTTATACCCAGGTTAACTGCGTGGTCTTCATAGGAAATGGGTGCATTGTCAATGTATAGTTTCTCCTGATTGTTTGTGTAAATACTTTTTTTTAGCAATTACCAAACATTTTGACTTTTTAGGATTTATTAACAAGCCATTCTCTTTTGCCCATTTCTCTATTATGGAAAGCATCTTGTTACACGTACTGACACAAACATTTATTTCGTTAACGGGATTACTAACATACATTTGGACGTCATCAGCATATAGATGTACTTTACATTCGGACAAGACACAAGGTAGATCATAAACATATATTGAAAACAATAATGGTCCTAACACAGATCCCTGAGGAACTCCTGCGTAAGTTTAAAAAAGTCGAAATTTTTGTTCCTGAGATTTGTTCCCGATTTGTAAGATAAGACTTAACAAAGTAGACTGCAGTGTCTGAGAAATTGAATAATTTCGTCAATTTTGCGCAGAGTATGTTGTGGTTTACAGAGTCGAATGCCTTACTATGGTCAAGAAGTGTCAAGAACGTAACCCAGTTTTTGTCAAGTTGCTGTCGTATATCTTCCACAATATCCGTTATAGCACTTATACAACTTCGTTTCTTTCGAAAGCCCGACTGCTTTTTGACTCATCAGCGAGTTTTGAGTCAAAAAGTGTTTAATCTGTGAAGACAAAAGATTTTCAAGAACTTTAGAAAGAAACGGAAGTATTGAAATAGGTCTATAGTCATTGTTTTGTTTTGGGATGGGTAATATTTTTGCCTTTTTCCATTCAGTCGGAAGCGTGGATGTAGTAATGGCGTTGTTAAATATATACGTGACTTGGGACAACATCTTCGGAAGTAAGATTTTTAGGAATTTTGGACTAATGCCATCTAAGCCTTCAGCATTGGACTTTACCTTAAGAATACACGCAAGGACATCACATTGATTGACACACACAAAGCTAAAACTAGTATCACAGAGTGGGGTTGAATTCAGGTACATGTTGCTTGTCGCTTCAGGTACACCAGTCATCGAGAACCATCGGTGAAGCTCTTCGACATTGACATCGTGCTCAGTCTTCTGTAGACATTTTCCTATTCCCAAATTGTTCATTTCAGTCCATCTTTGTTTAATAGTGGAACAGTTCTGGAATTTGGACTTATAGAAGTTACCCTTAGCGGATCTTATATCCTTGGTAACCGTTGCTCTTAATCTTTTTGAATGTTAAACGAAATTCCTCTGTTTTATAACGCTTCCATTTAAGGAAAGAATTCTCTCTCTCATGCATTAGATTTTTGATGTCTCTGCTGAACCATGGTTTATGTCTTAGCTTTGTTACTTTTGGTTTGAAGAGGAACAAACTTTTAAACAAGTACAGAATATTGTTGTTTAAAACACTCAATTGACAATCAATATGGAGATTGGTAAATATAAGACCAGTCACATGCATTAAATTCTAGTTCTAGTTCATTAAGGTCATGTTTAGCAAAAAATGGTACTGATACCTGGTCATAGAGTAAGGTCTTATTGGGGTCATTCATAACCGGACGTAATCTCCTGTGAAGACTTCGATGTCGCAGGGAAGCAGTCGACAGCCGACTGGTAAGTCTGCGGGGCAGACGGATGGAATGCTGTTTGAGCCAGCTGAGTATTGAGATCAGCGAGGCACTGCTGAAATACCCCATAACACTCGCCGTACTTCTCTCGGATGTCTTCTTGGACCCTTGGGTCCTCGTCAACCATCACTGCGGATCACGCTTTGTACTCCGCCTCGACATCCGCCCGCATACTCAGAATTTGTCCTCGGCGAACCTCGGAAAGAGATGCGGATGGAGCGGCAGTGATGCGCGCTTCCAAATGAGCCAAACGACCAATGGCGGCGGCTAATTTTGCTTGTGCCGTGGTGGTGGCGTATTGAACCATTGTAATAAAGCGTCTCGAGCTGACGGGACTGAAAAGCCGTTTCGTTTTAGCATGTTTTCTTTTTGGTGGCTCCTAAAAAAAAAATCAGTCATTTTCGATTGTTTGGTGACTTTTAGAGCCACCAAATCGTACAAGAACGAGGTTTTCAGCGTGTTACAAGGGGAAAGGGAGTAAATTTCGAACCGTGTAAGACCGAGTTCGTGCTAAACGAGTCCGTGTTAAGCGAGGGCCAAGTGTACATACAATTCAAAAAATTGGCACGAAAAAATGCGAAATAGCTATGGAAATGCGCTTTGCCTGGGTTGAGGATAATTTATTACGGGATTGGAGATAATATTATGCCTTGTGGCGACCAAACGTGTTGCTGGAACGCGTAAACTGCTCGGAAACGCAGAATTTCATTGTTGCGGACGGAAATCCACCCCATGACTGTAGGGAGGGCCCTGCACGAAGCCAAATACCATTGTCGTACTGCTTGCCGCCCACGGTGAAACACGGCCCTCCCTCCCTGCAGTCATGGGGTGGATTTCCGTCCCAAGCTCAGCCTTGACCTCAGCGGCAATCTTGGAAGAGGAAATTTTTGGGGTCCACTTTTATTTTGCGGATCACCTGCTAGCGTTCTCTGTCAGTTAAAGCCTTTGGTCGTCCTGTTCTGGGTGCGTACTCCAAGTTTGATGCTCCTCTATACCTCTGTACAATGCTCTTGATGGAAAATCGTCTCATTTCCATAATGTTGTCTATTTCGCTATAAGATTTGCCTTCATTGTGCAAGTGAAGGACAATTTTTCGCTGAGGTACATAGTTTCTTTCTGCCTCTGAAATAACTTAAGAAACGTTAGAAAAAAAAATGCAGAATAACTACCTAAAACTGCAATTTTTTAATGAAGTATCAGACGAATGTGTTTTAAGGGGAGTCCCATTATATGTAAATATCATTAAAATTTTTGACCAGATCGGGTCTAAGTTAAAAATAAATAAAATAAGTAGTGCAACTGTGCCAAGACTTTTGTGTCAGGAAAAAAGGTTAATTTTCTTCTAAATTACAAATAGTTTTAAGTGTATGATACGAAATAAAAAAAAACTGTGCGTTTTAATTTAGAAATGTTTAATTTAAGCATATACAAAAAAATTGGTTCTTTAAAAGCTCCAGAAGCCTGGAAATAGTCCTTAAAGAAGAAAATTTCCAACTGTGCCAACACTTAAGTGCGTCACTGTATGTATATAAGAATATATATACTATACCACGGAACTCGGACTTGGCGGGGAATAAAACAAATCGCACAAGGAATCGATTTGGGAAGACAAAATCGCACTTATCTTTGGGAAGTAGCGATGTAATCCACCGATGCTTGCAGGTTGGACTCCTTCTTATAGGGAAGGCGAAGATCCGGCTCGAAGGACCAATGCTTGTAGGAGGGTGGATGGCGCGAGTTTCCCAGCGATATTCCCAATAAGAAAACCAGTCGAGGGCATTAAATTACATCGGCGTATATTTATGGATAAATCTGATTACAGTTGGGGGTTGGTATTAGACATCTGCATGAGTCCACTCCCAACATACACTTTTTGAATGCATTCGAATTGAATTGGAATGAGTTGAGTGGTATGTAAGAAATGAAACGACATTGTATGAGTATGAGTACGCGCTGTGCTTCATAGCTTGAGACGTTGAACGAAATGAGTGAGAACGAATGAAGTGAAAAGGGAAATGAAAACTTTGGCAATGCGTCGTGTACTTGAGTAATTCGAGTTGTTCGGTCCATGCGCACGCACACATGGACACCTTTTTAATAAAAATAAGCCGACAAGTCTGTATGCATGTACGTAGTCTGTGTATGTATTTGTAGTCCGAGTTTTTTTTGTTGTTTTGTTTTGCAACTCGAATCATTCGAATGAAGCGTCTCCGTTTTCTGTGTTCTCACTTCATTCGATTCGTTTCGTTTTCTATTCTTTGTGAGACAGAGTTGTACGTAATTCACTCCCATTCACTCACTCCAGTTTGGCTTTGCATTCAATTCACTCAATTCATTTTGAGCATTGTGCATTCGAAATATGGTTTTGCTACTCATGCAGACCTCTAGTTGGTATGTTGCTTGCATTCGTAGTCGTAGGTGTAGAGAGACTGAAGACCCACAGCTAGGCCTACGGCTAGCCCCCGTGATGGAGAAGCCGAGTGGATCGCGTTCAACAGCGCGAGAGCGAAGGGCACGGGAGAGCGCGCGAGCTAACAGCGCGCTGTTAAGACCGCTAGCCTCGCTGCTGCCCTGAACACAGGCTATCCTTCAGCGATAGTGCCAGTTACCTGGGGTTGGTAATTGACAGCAAGCTCAACTGGAACCAAAACATCAAAGAAAGAGTGAAGAAGGCTACGATAGCCCTCTACACCTGCAAGAAAGCCATTAGTCTAAAGTGGGGCATTAACCCAAGTATAGTCCAATGGATATATCTAGCAATAATTAACCAATACTACTCTACGGAGTCACGGGGTGGTGGCCGGCCCTATCAAAAAAGTCCACCAAAATGCTCGGCAAGGTACAAAGAACTGCCGCACTCTGCATCAGTGGAGCACTTCGCACCACACCGAATGATGCGCTAAACGCTTTCCTGTGCCTCCAGAGTCCTGACCTAATGCAGGTAAGGCTCAGGCTCCAAGCGGAAGTCACATTAATCTGGGAAGCTCTCATTTGCAATCTTTCGGCAACCCATATAAACATCTACAGTGATAGCCAATCAGCGATCAAATCACTAAATGCGATTACATCGAACTCGGACACCGTGGCAAAAGCCCGAAAGCCACTGCAACCTAACCTAACCTAACCTAACCTAACCTAACATAGAGAAGGAATCATTTCCGACCCTATAATATATACTGTATATATATACTATATACTGTTCTTGATCAGCATCAAGAGTCAATATAGCAATTTCTGTCCGTCCGTCTGTCTGTCTGTCCGTCTTGTTTGTCGCCCATTGCTCGGATACTAAAAGAGCTAGAGCAACCAAATTTTTTTCCAGTTCGATGTGATATCTCACTCCTACAATTGTATTTCAAAATTTTGCCACGCGCCCCTGAAAGGGCGCATATCTGTGGTGTCCACAATTTTGAAGATAACAGAAAACTATCAGGGGCTCAAATCTCATTTCGATCAGATCATTAGTATAGCCGCAATAGCGAAAACAATTTCGAAAAACATCGTTCCCTCTCGCTCGCTCTCACACACAAACGTGTCGACTTTTCCCATTCGTCCAGATGAGCGCCTGGATCTCCGAGACTATAAGACCTAAAGCGACCAAACTTTCTGTCCAATCTCCTGTGATAGCACTTCAGTACAAGTGCATTCAAAATTTCGCCCCGCCCCCTTGCGACCGACCAAAAAAGATGACAGTCCACAATTATGAAATTAGTAAAAACGAAAAAAAGGCAGTATCGTAGAGAAATGATCTACCAGATTCCCGAATCTGGTTCAGATCCGATCATTATTATAGCCACAATGGTGAAATGAATTTTCAGCAGCTAGCCGCCAACCCTCTGCCGTGCAGTGTTGTTGTGAGATAACAGAAAAAATGTAAAATGTAAAAAATGATTAAATATTTAAAAATTCCACATAAATCACATGTGTACTGAACTGAGTACGGGTATGAAAGTAGAGTCGCGTTAACAGCGACTCCATACGTACCTTCTCGTTTTTATTTATGTTGATTCGATAATAATGAGCTGATATATAGTATATATCTCAGAATCCATAATATATTTCATACATGACCTCACTTTGGAATAATTATCATTAGGATATTCAGCGTGCGACGTGTAAAATGTAAATAAATTCGTTTCATTACTCAGAAACGTTTTTGACTCAAAAATCGCCTTTACACAAGTACGTATACATACGCACTTTAAGGTTCTGTGCGTACTCACACATAAGTTAGATACGTTTGATAAGAAATCGGGCGAGACAACAACAGTTTGCGCACAGCTTTTTATACCCGTACTCGAAGAGTAAAAGGGTATATTGTATTTTGGTAAAAGTGGATGTGTGTAACACACAGGAGGAGGCGTTTCCGACCCCATAAAGTACATATATTCTTGATCAGCATTAATAGCCGAGTCGATATATCTAGCCATGTCTGTCCGTCCGTCTGTCCGTCTTGTTCGTCGCCCATTGCTCGAAGGCTAAAAGAGATAGAGCAACCAAATTTTTTTCCATACTGATGTTATATCTCACTCCTAGAAAAGTATTTCAAAAATTTCGCCCCGCCCACTTCCGCCCCCACAAAGGGCGCACATCTGTGGCGTCCACAATTTTGAAGATAGCGAAAAACGAAAATGCAGAATCATAGAGAAAGACCATATCTACCAGGGGCCCAAATCTGAATCGGATCGGATCATTAATATAGCCACAATAGAGGAAAATATACGAAAAACTTCGCCCCTCTCTTTCGCACTCACACAAAATCGAGTCGATTTGGTTTTTTGTATTTTGTGTAGCCTGGATCTCAGAGACTATAAGAGCTAGAGCAACCAAACTTTTGGGCAAGACTCCTGTGATACCAAACCTGAACAAGTGTATTTCAAAATTTCGCCCCGCCCCTTCCGCCACCCAAAAGACGAAAATCCACAATTTTGAAAATAGAAAAAAACCAAAAATGCAGTATCATAGGAAATGATCATATCTACCAGATTCCCGGTTCAGATCGGATCATTATTGTAGCCACAATGATCAAATGAATTTTCAGCAGCGGGAATACCCCGCGCCGTTCAGTGTTTCCCCTCGCCCGATTGCTGCGTAAGTCATTTATTGGGGTTGATTGTCGCAGCAGATTCTCTCACACACACACTCACGCTCAAACATGCTGCCTCGTGCAGTGTACGTGTGTTGTTGTGAGAACTGTAGATAGATGATGTAGATGTAGATGTCGATGACAGATGTAGCAAAAATGTAAAATGTAAAACTGATAAAACATTTTAAAATTCCACATAAATCACTGAGTACGGGTATAAAAGTAGAGTCGCGTTCGAAGCGACTCCGTACGTTCTTTCTCGTTTATTTTCACCATATTATTTTAAAAAAAATTCAAGTAGTATTAGTATCAGTAAGTTGGTATCCATTCCAATTTAACGTATTTCATTTACATCAACTAAAAACTCCAGTGTATATCTTCAGAATCTTTCACATTGGTATAAGCTGCACGCACTGGATCGTCTGAAATAAATTAAAATGTACAACAATTTTAATCAAATTCGAATGACATTCTTTGTAGCAACTTTGTAAAATTTTAAATGTAAATACCCCTATTGGGCGTATTCCACAACACAAAGATATAGCAGTAAGACCAGCCATAAACCTTTCCAGACGTCACATTAGTAACAGAGAATGGGAGACGATCAACTGAATATGGCGGAAAATGCAGAGTATAAACTGATAATGAAGTTATTTCGTAACGGCGGGAACGGTTAATAATCAACTGAAAATGACGGAAGTTCGGCACGGCAGGAATGGGAGTCAACTGGTTATGGCAGGTATTCGATCCACAAGGTATGGCGGGAATTCGTCACGGCGGAACGGAATATACCCACCCCAAGTCGTCTTTTGCCAAGTATTGCACAATAAAGCCTATATGAAACGTATGCTTTTCCTCATTTTAGGATGGTTTGGAAAGTACTTCTTTTTTTTTATTGAGAACTAGAAAGCCCGGCCACGCTTCATGTGGCACATTGTGGTTGCTTGGCTGAGAAGTGCGTTGAATATATGCATACGTTAAACATAATTTTATTTTTAAATAATTGAACATTTTTAGCAGACCCGCGCGCTTTGCAGATTACTTGTTCAATGTTTAGGAGTTCATGAAATTAAACAATGATCATTTTGTTGTAATAACATATTTTATTTATTGCAATGCTTTGTGATAAACACTATTTTTTGTTTTGCCATCGCTATAATCAATAATTAAGGCCGAAGGTTTGCCTACTCGTGAGCACGCTACATACAGTTAACCATGTTAACCAAATTTAAACCACAAATTGGCAACGACTGTCCTTGTGATTTATTAATAGTCATAGCAAAAGCAAGACGAATGGGAAATTGTAGTCGTTTGATATCAAATTGCAAGTCAGTCAGAACCATTGAATTAAAACGTGTTCACCACGAAATTTTTCAGTCAAAATAGTTGCTTCAAGTAAATTAATCATAATTTTTTTCACTGCAAGTTTTGTACCATGGCAAAGTCGTGGTGGATTAAGATACCGCAGTATAAATATGGTTGTTCCAACTTTTAGTTGTCAGCAGCAGTTCCTACATACATTAACTCCTTAATTGTTTGGGAACCTATTTATAGAAAAGTAAAAATTTGTTTGTGCAAACCATGCCACATTCTCTGGCTATCTCTTAAAAATGCATGCAATTTGGTGCACGCGTTGCGGAGATATATGCATACACACAGATTTTTTCTACAAATGTTCTGTATAGAAGTTTGATAACAATGATTACACCTAATAATATACCAAAAAAAACAGAATAATATGTTCCCGTGTGTGAATAAATTGTTGCATATAGAAATAATTTTCAGCGTTGTGTGCTCATATTTCTTAAACCAAAATCATATTTCTTGAAAATTGATTATTGGAAAATTCTCTTTCAAATGCGTTTATTTATTGTACCCAAAGCGCTCACAAACTTCTGACACTTTTACCCCCAAAACAACAATGTGGAATATTATTAATATTAAATTAAGAATATGAAATATTTCGTTTTTAAAACTACTGCAAAACTAGTATTCTTCCGTAGAGTTTATCCTAAAATTTGAAACTTTCTTACGAACCATGGGAACCCATGGCTCGCTACAATTAAAATCTCTCCATTTCCGCAATCTGATACAGATACCCTACTCCTCTAAGCCTAAGAACCGCGGTACACCTAGCCGAAGCCAGATAAATCATAAGAACCCTCGCAATTATCAACTCACCGTCAGATTGTCGACAAATCACAAAATCCAACACACATATGTACACTAATCGATTTCCACGATGCGAAATCGACAAAAGCGCCAAAGCCCAACCCACACATGTGTACTAATCGATTTCCAAAGCGGAAAAAGTGCCAAAACCCATTACCCACTGAAACAAAATCCGACATATCAAAAACCCCTCACTCCAGACAGAACTTGCGGACTCAGCTGCCCCACACACCAGGTGTCGGCTTTAAAAGAGCAATCAGCCGGTTAATTGGGGCAGTCCATCGTCCAACATTTAAAGCAGTTCATCGGCCAACAGTAGAGGCAGTCCAACAGCACGACGTTAGCTTTATATTTACCAATTAAAAAACACTTAAAACAAATTAACATATTGAACTGGAAAAAGAGAAATCCAAGTTTCAGTAATTCCTCTTTACCGCGATAATACGCTTCGCACTAAACGGTAAATCGACTCCACCCCAGCTCCTCTTTCGGTCTCATGGCCAAACCCCGCAGATTTAAGTTCCAAGCGATCTAAAAATATCTTGTAGAAGTATCCTGGACAGACTGAGCCTTCTCCGCTGGAGATAGGTCCTCACAACTTTCTTAGGCTAGTTCGTTCTGATTTCAAATTGACGTTTAAAACAGTTACAATGTTTACCTCAAAACGTTTACATTTTTCCAGAATTTCGACCGCTTAAGTGTATTTTCGGATTTTTATTTAGAATCCGCATAACCTCATAATTGAGCTGAAATGGCCGAAAGTACCACTGTGCCAGTGGCATTTGCTGCGCTGAGGCTTGTCCCTGACGAACAGATGAAGCCGTGAGGCAGTGGAGTCGCGGTCAAAAACGAAGCATAGGCGTCGTTCCCTCTCTTTCTCACACTCCAACGTATTTGCTTTAATCGTTCCAGCATATTAGCGCCTAGATCTCAGAGACTATAAAAGATAGAGCGACCAAGCTTTCTATCCAAACTCCTGTGATATCACTTCAATACAAGTGTATATAAAAATTTCGAATTCCCTTCAAAATTTCCCATTACGACCACACAAAAGACTACAGTCCACAATTTTGAAACTAAGAAAAAACGGAATGCACACGGAAAAGAAAAATGCAGTATCGTTGAGAATGCCCATATCTTCCAGATTGCTGGTTGAGATCGGATCATTATTATAGCCACAATGATGAAATTAATGTTAATGTTTCTGATTCTCTCTCTCGCTCACACACTTTACTTGCCTTGTTCAGCGGGCGGCCGTGGCGGAATACAGCGTGCTGTTGTGAGAAATGATGTAGATGACAGATGTAGCAAAAAAAAAATGTAAAATCTATAAAGTGATAGAGTATTTTACGAGAAAGAACGTACGGAGTCGTTGTAAACGCGACTCTACTTTTATACCCGCACTCAGTATGTACACATGTGATTTATGTGAAATTTTTAAATGTTGTATCAGTTTTTACATTTTACAATTTACATTTGTTTGCTGCATCTGTCATCTACATCTACATCAGTTCTTCCAACAACACACGTACACTGCACGAGGCAGAGCGTGGGAGCATGAGTGTGAGAGAATCAGTAGCAGTTGTTAGGTTGCTGCGGGCGCGCGGGAAACGGTGCTTAAAATTCATCCATCATTGTGGCTACAATAATGATCCGATCTGAACCAAATTCGGGAATCTGGTAGATATGATCATTCCCTACGATACTGCATTTTTCGTTTTTCTCTATCTTCAAAATTATGCACTTTCGTCTTTTGTGGGGACGGAAGGGGGCGGGGCGAAATTTTGAAATTCGAGTACGGGTATAAAACTTCCACATAAACCATAAGCTCGCATATATACTGACTGAGTACAGGTATAATAGCAGTATCGTGGTATCGTGTGTCTTCAACACAGAAAAGATGTTGCATACACGCATTTGTTGTTTAAATATATATTGTTTGATAAGTTTATTGAAGTATTGGTAAGAAATCGGCGAGACAACAACAGACCTGTCTGCGCACAGCTTTTTTATTTCCACCACTACTTCGACACTACTTTTATACCCGTACTCAGTCAGTACACATGCGATCTATGTGGAATTTTCAAATGATATTGACGATTTGGATATATTAACACCAGGTCATTTTATTATTGGAAGGCCAATAGTTGTCCCATTGAAACAGTTACAGAGGAAAGAATTGGAAGTCTGGAAAGGAATTCAGAAAATAACAAGAGTGTTCGGAGCAGACCGGCCTATAATTATACCCGTACTCGAAGAGTAAAAGGGTATATTGTATTATATTTGTGGTAAAAGTGGATGTGTGTAACACAAAGAAGGAGGTGTTTCCGACCCCATAAAGTATATATATTATTGATCAGCATTAATAGCCGAGTCGATATAGCCATGTCTGTCCGTCTGTCCATCCGTCTTGTTTTCACTCAGTGCTCGAAGGCTATTAGAGCTAGACCAAATTCTGATGTGATATCCCACTCCCAGAAAAGTGTTTCAAAATTTCGCCTACTTCAGCCCCCACAAAGGGCGCACATCTGTGGCGTCCACAATTTAAAAAATAACAGAAAACTAAATATGCGGTATCATAGAGAAAACCCATATCTATCAGGGGCCCAAATCTGAATCGGATCGGATTATTAATATAGCCACAATAGACAAAAACATACGAAAAAACTTCGCTCCCTCTCTTTCGCACTCACACAAAGTCGAGTCGAATTGGGTTTTCGTACAAATGAACGCCTGGATCTCAGAGACTATAAGAGGTAGAGCAACCAAACTTTCTGTCCACACTCCTGTGATACCAAACCTGAACAAAAAACCAAAAATGCAGTATCGTAGAAAATTACCATATCTACCAGATTCCCGAATTTAGTTCAGATCGGATCATTACTGTAGCCAAATGAATTTTCAGCAGCGATTTTCCCCTTTTTCCGCCCCCTTGCGACGTAAGTCATTTATGGGGATGATATTCGCCACTGATTCTCTCTCACTCACACTCACGCTCCCACGCTCTGCCTCGTGCAGTGTCCGTGTGTTGTTGTGAGAAGTGATGTAGATGTAGATGACAGATGTAGCAAAAAAATGTAAAATGTAAAACTGATAAAACATTTTAAAATTCCACATAAATCACATGTGTACTGACTGAGTACGGATATAAAAGTAGAGTCGCGTTCAAAGCGACTCCGTACGTTCTTTCTCGTTTATAATAATAACTGTGAAGCTCTTCAAAATAGGCATTAACCTCGGACTCCACCTCGGACTCCGAGCCATTAGAAATAAGAAATAATCAGAGGAAGCTAAGTCTGGCGAATAAGGGGCGTGAGGTAGCAATTCAAATTTTAATTCATTAATTTTAGCCATTGAAACGGCAGAGGTGTGAACCGGTGCATTGTCATGATGAACCAACACCTTCTTTTTCGCTAAATGCGGTCGTTTTTCCAGGATTTCATCATGTAATCGCTGCAACCAGTTCGCATAATATTCCCCGTTGATAGTTTTTCCATTTTTGAGATAGTCAATATACCGCATCCAAAAAAACCGACGCCATGACCTTGCCAGCAGATGGAACAGTCTTCACCTTCTTTGGTGCCGATTCTCCTCGTTCAGTCCATTGTTTTGACTCTTCTTTCGTCTCAGGTGTATAATGATGGACCCATGTTTCATCCATGATTATAAATCGGCGTAAAAATTCGCCAAGCACATGATGGAAACATCCTCACGAACGCTGTTTTTGTTCTGAAGTCAGCAAACGCGGCACTCATCTTGCGCATAACTTTTTCATGTCCAATTTTTCGGTCAATATGCGATGTACAGCACTTTTTGAAATGCCTACACATTCAGCTAACTCACGAACTTTCAATCGCCGGTCACTCAATACACATTTTTTAATTTTGGCCACCATTTCTGAAGTGGCGTCCCCTCATTTGGACGCCCCTTACGATGTTCATCTTCGCAGCTCAAACGACCTCGCTTAAACTCAGCCACCCAATATTTATACCCGTACTCGAAGAGTAAAAAGGGTATATTGTATTTAATGGTAAAAGGGGATGTGTGTAACATAGAGAAGGAGTAATTTCCGACCATATAAAGTATATATATTCTTGATCAGCATCAATAGCCGAGTCGATATAGCCCTGTCTGTCCGTCCGTCTGTCCGTCTGTCCGTCTTGTTCGTCGCCCATTGCTCGAAGGCTAAAAAGAGATAGAGCAACCAAATTTTTCCAGACTGATGTGTTCTCTCACTCCTAGAAAAAGTTTAAAAATTCCGTCCGCCCACTTCCGCCCCACAAAGGGCGCACATCTGTGGCGTCCACAATTTTGAAAATAACAAACAACTAAAAATGCAGATTCATAGAGACAGCCCATATCTATCAGGGGCCCAAATCTGAATCGGATCGGATCATTAATATAGCCACAATAGAGGCAAATATACGAAAAAACTTCGCTCCATCCCTTTCGCACTCACACAAAATCGACTAATTTTGGTTTTGTATTTTGTGTAGCCTGGATCTCAGAGACTATAAGAGCTAGAGCAACCAAACTTTTGGCCAAGACTCCTGTGATACCAAACCTGAACAAGTGTATTTCAAAATTTCGCCCCGCCCCTTCCGCCACCACAAAAGACGAAAATCCACAATTTTGAAGATAGAAAAAAACCAAAAATGCAGTATTGTAGATAATGACCATATCTACCAGATTCCTGAATTTGGTTCAGATCGGATCATTATTGTAGCCACAATGATCAAATGAATTTTCAGCAGCGAGTCGCCTCCCCCTTGCCCTTCGCAACAAAATATACATTTTATTAGGGTTGATGGCAGCAGCGCTGCGGCGGCTGCTACTGATTCTCTCACACACACACTCACGCTCAAACATGCTGCCTCGTGCAGTGTACGTGTGTTGTTGTGAGAACTGATGTAGATGTAGATGTCGATGACATATGTAGCAAAAATGTAAAATGTAAAACTGATAAAACATTTTAAAATTCCACATAAATCACTGAGTACGGGTATAAAAGTAGAGTCGCGTTTGAAGCGACTCCGTACGTTCTTTCTCGTTTATTGTTATAAACGAGGGAGCAGAATTACGTAAGGTAGAACCAGCTCGATTTTAATATTGGTTGGACTAAGACCTTTTATATGAAAGTATTGTATCACATAACGATGACCAATTTTGTCCATGTTTGCAAAATCAATACGAGGGTTGCTATTTATGTTTTATTATGCCTAGGTCACTTCCACTTATTTATGCCTATGTCACTTCCAGCCATATTAGGGCCAAAAGGTTATTTGCATAAAAAGTTTGGAGTTTTGTGGGCTAAACCTACATACAACTTTTTAATGTACGACCACGTTTGATATCGATTAACGATAAATAAAAAAAATTTACCTTGGCAGAAAAATGGAATTAGACCGTGAACATTTTCGTGTAATTATTTTTTAATTATAGACCCCACATAATTTAACAATCCAAAGATTGTGATCCAAAAGTACGATCGTGGGGCTTCAAAAAGTGTATAAAATATCTACACAGGTAACGAATCCTGAATATATTCATACGAGCCGGAAACAAAACAACAATCGACCACTTTGTAGTCTTCCAAATTCCCAATCTAAAAAAAGTTGTTCGCTTTGCAAAGCACATCGAAGCAAATGGTGGCCTGTTTTTTCGGCATTAATGGTCATGTGTCTACAGTGGCCTTAAAGAAA
Organism: Drosophila bifasciata; assembly: GCA_009664405.1. Taxonomy (NCBI): domain Eukaryota; kingdom Metazoa; phylum Arthropoda; class Insecta; order Diptera; family Drosophilidae; genus Drosophila; species Drosophila bifasciata. Next base: position 27,151,501 of record CM019042.1, read on the forward strand.
CGTAAAACAGTTAATTCTTATTGGTATACAACCATTTATTTTCCAGAAGTTTTCGGTGAATTCGAAAAATTAACAAAAAGACACGAATCCACCTACACCATGCCCATGTTAGCTTTCACTAATCGGCACAGACAAAGGCAGTTTTGACCGACCAAAACGTTGAATTGATGGGTCACCCGCCGTATAGTGCTGACTTAGCCCCCAATGACTTGTTCCCTAACATCAAGAATAAATTACGCGGTCAACGGTTTACGACGCAAGAAGAAGCGGTTGATGCATTTAAAATTCATGTTTTAGAGGTATCTCGTTCGGACGGGAAAAAAAGTTGTGAAAATTGGTATAAAATCGAATGCAAAAGTAAATTAATTATCAAAGAGAATATTATGACAAATAATAAAACCATTTTCAGACGCCTAAGTTGGTGTTTTTATAGTTAGGCCAAAAATATAAATAGCAACCCTCGCAACAAGCGTTCTCTATTAAAAATCAAGACGGACAGACGGATAGACGGACAGACGGACGGACAGACAGGGCTATATCGACTCGGCTATTGATGCTGATTAAGAATATATATAATTTATTTATTCCTTCTCTATGTTACACACATCCAGTTTTACAACAAATACAATATACCCTTTTACTCTTTGAGTACGGGTTTAAAAAACCAAAAATGCAGTATCGTAGAAAATTACCATATCTACCAGATTCCCGTTCAGATGGTTCATATCGGATTATTGCTGTAGCCACAATGATCAAATGAATTTTCAGCAGCGATTTTCCCCTTGCCCCGCCCCCTTGCGACGTAAGTCATTTATGAGGATGATATTCGCTACTGATTCTCTCACACTCACGCTCTCACGCTCTGCCTCGTGCAGTGTCCGTGTGCTGTTGTGAGAAGTGATGTAGATGATGTAGATGTAGATGACAGATGTCATCTACGCGTTCAAAGCGACTCCGTACGTTCATTCTCGTTTTATATATACATATATCATTAAGTAAATGCCACCGAGCATAATTGTTTGTTGTACTATGTTTTTAATGTTCTATCGCTTTGTTAGCTCTCTCGCGCGCTAAAGCTGGCGCTCTTTCTGAGCTTTCGGCTGCTGCTGCAGTTTATGAGCGCTGATTGAGGAAGTGCAGCTCCGACCACAAACAGACATTAAACATACAATATATATATGTGTGTCCCAGGGTTTTAGCACTGATGTGAAATTAAAACACGAGACGAGGTGAATTTATTATAGTTTAGTTGTTGTAACGTTTATTGAATATTATGTGGATTTGGCTTATGATTATGTGTATTTGTATGTGTGTAATTTAGAATTGTCTGGACTTATGTGTAAATTTTGTGAAGCTCGCGAAACTTTGGAACCGACTGACTCTGAATTAGAGGTGGAGAAACATCGATGAAAACATCAATGCATCGATGATTTCAAAATTTTTGGAAACATCGATGCTTTATGGCGACTATCGATGTTTTTTCCCGGTTTAAAAAGACTGTTTTGAATATCAAATGCTGAGGAAACAGTAAAAGTTTTTGAGCAGGAGCTTCATTCTATTACTGGAAAATGCCCAAACGAAACAACACCTTCGATAGAGCCTACACCACCAGTTGACACAGGATCTTCCAAGAAGGTGTTTTCGTTTTTGGATACTAAATTAAAGGTCAAAAAAAATTCTCCCAGAGCAGACGCTGGGATCCTGCTAGGCCAGTACCTAGTCAGAGTCTGAATCTCTCTCGCTTAACCCTACAAACCCCCCAGCTCTAGTGATCGCTCTCCTCTGCTCAAAAAGGGTGTTACTCAATACTGGCGTCCAATTCGAGTCTCTGCACTGTGGGCCCTATTCCGGTTCCTACATACAGAAAGCCAATTTCTTGTTTTTGTTATATATATTCGTCAAGGTGATATATTTCGATATCCGCCTCTAAACATTTTGGTGACCCCGACGTGATCGGAGCCTGTATATAATATTACAATTCCCTATATCGTTCAGGCAATTGAATATTCGCGATCCAGCTGTTTGTGCACAATTCGGTGCCAAACACACAAAACACACCCATTTAAGCGCAAGCAAATATAAATCAGTGATTTCTACATCGTGCAACTACCAGCAGTTGGCTGTAGTTCAGTGAAGGGTTCGCGTTTAAAAAGCCTATATACATTTATATATACATATATGGACATCGGTATCATAGCTGAGTGCAAGCACCCCGCCCAAAAACGTTTTTTTTGTTGTTGTGCGTGTATTAGTAGTGCAAGCGCAGTGCAAAGCCCTGAGAAGCTAAGGCAAAAGAACTAAAATCGAACCGTTGGTTTTTCGTCGCTTGATTTTCGGCTGACCCGCGCATACAGGGTGTTATATTTTTTCTTTGAAAACTTAAGTAGTGGCTCTGGTTTGTGTGACGCTTCTTGTGACGCAAATTAAATGGCAGAAAACCATTATATTGGTCGTTTTGCCTGCTACCCCTAGTGAGGTAGACTTTTACAGAGCCAAGGCGAAGTCGATCCTCGTGGCTATGAACGCATTCATTACCGATGACTCTATAGTTCAGTTTGACGAGGCTGATCTACGCGCGCGAATAAAGCATAATGAAACAATGAATTCAAAATTGCACAGACCAGCTTAGAAAGGCTCGATCTGATGGTGCTCAAAGGCGCGCGGGCCGATTATACGACGGTTTATTTGGAGATCGAGGCCAAACTAAATCGCGAGTTGGCTTCACAGCAGAAGCAGTTGGGCAAGGCAAACTCATCGACCATGCCTCATCATTTTGCCGGAGATGTTTCTTTCAACACTTCATCTCGGAAGTCAAGGCTGCCGCATCTGGTATTGGCGCGCTTCAGTGGAGACTACGCAGACTGGCCAGATTTCTTCTAGATGTTTTCAACTGTGGTGGACAGCAGGAGCTAAGTAGCTTGGAAAAATTCCAGTATCTACTTGCTAGCCTAGACGGGGTAGCACTAGAAACTATACGTTCCCTCGAAATATCCGATGCGAACTATGCTAAAGCTTTACAATTACTTACTAATCGTTTCGACAACAAGCTCCTTCATTTCTCAGCGATAAATCAATGCTCATCTGCGTGCAATTCGGTGATTGGCATCAACAGAAGAAATTTTAGATGGAGTTCTCATTCCCATCGTAGCGCAGAAGATGGATGCCAAGGCCCGGGAAAAATTGGAAGAAGATTCGCGGATAAAAAAGCTGTCGAGTTGGAGCACCATGACTTCATTTCTGGAAAGGCGCTGCTGGATGATGGAGAATGTGGAAAATGCGTTGGTAACCCAAACATCAAGCCATCAGTGGGAAAAAGCACGCAAAATCCTAACCAAAATGTCCTTATTGCCTCGTCTACTAACTCTTATAACTCTGCATGCCGGTTTTGTGACGGAAAGGACCACATCCTAACCAAATGCAGCATGTTTTTGAATTTGGCCCCTACTTTGCGCTACAATTGTTTGCGCAAGGGTCATGGGTTGCAGCAGTGCAAGTCTTGACATCGTAAGCAATGTCAAATGAAGGGAGCAATTGGCATGAAGCTCCATATGTCGCAAAACCCGTTTGCATCCTCACCAACTTCGGAAGGTGTAAGCGTGCCGCAAAGTCAAACATCTGCATTAATTTCATGCTCGACCTCCTCACCTCACCCTCCACCTATTGCCAGTATCTCAAAAAATTACGTGTTGCTAGCTACAGCCATCGTGTTGGTTAAGAATCGAGCTGGAACGCTGTTTCCCTGTCAAACGATTCTTGATTCTGCATCTCAGCTGGCCATCATCGTCATTCCCCGGCAGTGGAAGTTGTTATGCAGTCTCAGGATGGTGGATACAAGTCTTCATTCACGGCCGTCATTACTAAGGTCATCACTGACTATCAGCCGCATTGCCACATTAATGCTGCTGGCTGGGATCTGCCTAAGAATATAAGTTTGGCTGACCCTTTATTCTATAGGTCTCAGCGAATCGATATGCTGATAGGGGCTGGTCTATTTTTCGATTTGATCTGCGTTGGACAGATACAGTTGGCTGAAAGGTTGCCGTCGCTCCAGAACACCAAACTTGGTTGGATCGTCTCTGGAGGTCTGGGCTAACAACATCACCAATCGCTGCGCTCTGGCTGTGGCAGCTCCACCGCACGTACTAAAGGAAGGAGAGGTTTCTCTGTTTGAAGCTGTGAAGCATTTTTGGGAGATCGAAAATTGTTACTCATCGGTGACAGTGTTATCAAGTGAGGATACACTCTGCGAGAGATTGTTCAAGGTCAACTGTGTTCGGCTGGAAAATGGTCAATATTCTGTTCGGCTCTTGGCTTCTGCTGGTTTTGAGGCCCTTGGCGACTCATTCTGTCTCGCTCTTCGTCGATTCAGGCTCAGTATAGCGCGTTCCTTCAGCAATAAATAGACTTAGGGCACATGTCGTTGGCTCCTAACACACAGAAATTGGCCTATTTTTTCTTGCCGCATCATTGCGTTTAAAAACTCGAAAGCAGCAGTCTTCGATGTCTTCGATGGATCCGCAAAGACCACATCCGGGCGTTCCCTCAATGACTTGTTAATGGCGGGTCCAACCATTCAGCCTAAAAAAAATATTCAACACTCTGGTTCGCTTCAGGTTCTTCAAGATTGCACTTGGAGACATCTGCAAGATGTATCGCTGTGTACGGATTTCACATCCGTGTGCCTACTTATGAAATCAAGGTTTACAAGCTGGAGACCATGACGTATGGAACAAATCCCGCCGCTTTTTTGGCAATTCGTGCCATGCACCAGTTATCGTACCACGAGGAGGCATCATTTCCTTTAGGAGCTCAAGTTGTAAGAAGGGATTTCTACGTGGACGATCTCATGTCTGGTGGTGACACAATTGAAGAGGTTAATGTGATCCGGTGACAACTGAAGGATCTCCTGAATAGAGGAAACTTTCCCATACGCAAATGGTGCTCCAATGAGCCTATGGTTCTTGATGAGGAGCCGGAGGAAGACAGGGAGAAGCTGCTCAAGTTTCATGATGGAACGGACATAGCGAAGGCGTTGGGGCTTGTATGGGAACCTACGTTAGATAGCCTGTTGTTCTATTTTTTCCGAAATTATGCCAGACGGCCCACCGCTCTGTCCTGTCCGCTATAGCCAGATTCTATGATCCCCTTGGATTAATAGCACATATTCTGTCTAAAGCCAAAATATTCTTACAGAGCTTATGGAAGGAGGAGTTGGGATGGGATGAAGTATTGCCTGAACCTTTGTCGACAGTGTGGTCAGACATGACATCTCAATTACCCATAATTCAGAACTTCAAATATCCTCGATTTGTCATGCTCCTGAACTCATCTCTCCAGTTGCAAGCATTCTGTGACGCCAGCATGACTTCATATGGAGCTTGCGTTTACATAAGATCGTACAGCCAAGGACTTACAACATGTCGCTTGCTCTGCTCAAAGGTCAAGGTAGCTAACCTCCAAGGTAGTCCAAGGTAACTAACCTTTAAAGACTCTAACCATACCCAAGTTGGAATTGTCCGCTGCGTTGCTGTTGTCTGAGCTCGTCGCAAGCGTTAAAGAAAGCATATTATCACCCTGTGATTTCCACTGTTGGTCGGATTCAGCTATCGTGTTGTCTTGGATACGTGAAGCCCCATCAAATTTAAACGTTTTGTCTAAAGCAGAATTGCGCAAATCCAGGAGTTGACAAGGGATATGGTGTGGCATCACGTGCCTGTTCCCCGGAACCGGGTGCTGCCTAGCCGTACTACCAGGGGCACTCGAGTCGGGAGCGAACAGGGCGGCTACACTGCCAGTTGGGCGCCTCCGCCAACCACCGGATGACCGGTGTCGAGCAGGTTCCCCTTGTCGCCCCACACGCCCACCTTTCCACACACGGCGTCTCCATTTCCGCGATCTCGGGTCCCGGCACCTTACAAATTTTCTTTGTAGGTGGCCCTCGAGAGGCTGAGCTTACCTCAGCCTTCGAAAAAGACTACCTTACAGATGGCGCCCGAGCGGGGACTCGGGATTGTTTGCAGTAGTTTTGATAGATTTTTCGGAGGGCGGCGCTGGGGAAATAGTGTAAAAAGAGCTAGAGTGGGGGAGAGGTGTGTGGGTATTTCAGGGGGGAAGTTCAGTAGTGGGGATTCTGCAAAGG